>OZ026517.1:95829189-96509189 GCA_964019695.1 Loripinus fragilis
AAAGACATTGTAAGAAAATGGCCATGAAATGTTCATTTTCTTATAACTCCTTTGTAAAATTGTCCCTTTATAACATGATTCATTCCTATGGACCCCAATATAGCTTTACAGGGGACAAAAATTACACTCGTCTGCTCGTAATTATGAGTGAAATCTAGAAAGGAGGAGTAATTATTCCCAAAGCACTCGTCCTTTAGGACGAGTGCTTTGGAAAGAATTACTCGAGGAAGTCATATTACGTATTACTTCCCTATGTTCTTTATTGCGTACGCTTTTAAAGGACAAGCGCATGAGTTTGCAGGACAAATGAAAATTGTAAGTCACTCGTCCTCCAGGACAAGTGCAATATTAAAATATTTTTGTCCCCTGCTTTATAAGGATACTGCACTCTATTTATCCATGTAAACTTCCGCATGAAAACATCATTTAGTGGTAACTTTTAGAAAGTGTCTCAAGAAGAGATGTCTGATGAGTACCCTGGAGTGCTCAAGAAATCATCTGAAATTTACCTTTTCTTTTGGCTAACAATTTAACAATTTTTGTGGGTTAAATATTACATTTGCACATCTATACCATTAATGAATTAAATATTAACAATTTGTGGTTTTGAAAAGCTGTGCATTGCGCAAGGTTAATGCGCAGCTCTTCAAAACTACTACAGTAAAACCTGTCTTAAGCGGCCACTCAAAAAAAGACAAAACCTAGGTCTTAATGACACATGGTAGCTTAAGGAAGGTCATAAGTATTGCAGAATGCTCTCTTGGAGCATTCTGCAATACTTTTGACCTGCATTAAGTGATATTTGGTCTTGAAAACCAATTTTTGGTCTTCTTTTTGAGTGGCCGCTTAAGACAGGTTTTACTGTAAATTCTTTTGAGCCAGTACATAGTTGAGTAAGAAGGCTCAGACAAGCATGTGCATATGCTGCTTGAGCACTCAAAGTATGGTTGTAGATGAAGACTCAGACCAAAATTTAGACCTCTAACAACATGGCATTTAAAGGAGGCTTAACAAACATGCCATTGGAGCCAACTTTAAGTCATATAGATATTTATACATCATCTGTTAACTATCTTACCAGGCCGCGTAGCACAGTTGGTAGCGACGCGAGTCTGACTGAAGATCCAGGGGTCGCAAGTTTAATCCTGGCCAGGTCCCATACTTTCGTGGAGATTGGTCGTGAGATAATTTCTAGGGTCATTCTCCTCCCTTCCGCTGAATCATTCAAGGAGGGTTGTTGTCAGTTACAAGCGAAAGTATGTGCACAAAGTACTGGTTAACTGCTTGTTCAAATTTGCCCAGAAAAAGTGAGGTTAGGTGAACTGACCGTCCCAGCATGACCATAGCTGTTGACTTGGGATGTAAAGCAACAAAACAAACAAATAAACAAGTCAACTATCTTTTTTTCCAAAAAAGTCATTCAATGCTGGAGGCAAACTCAATTCTCACATTAAATTTTTAAAAATGCTGTGATATGTATTGTGCTGGAACTGTCCGACATTCATGTCTCTTCTCTCCTACCTGATAACAATATCTATTGATAAGATGTCAGACACTAACAAACTAACAGACAGGAATATTTATGTCAACACTGCATATGTAGCATCTTGTTTAGTACTACATACACATTCACACATGGCTGAAAGTGTTAAGGATCTTAGGGCTGACACATCACAAAGAGTCTGTCTAAAAATCCTAAATTCTTGCATTAAAACCTATGTGCATAGCTGTTTAAACCCATTGTCAAGTGAACGAAAACCCATGCTCAAATCATGAGATTAACATGCTGTTTGAACATTGGTTTGAACTTAACAATACTTAAAATGAGCCTTGAGTTGTTTGCATGATGTTATATGGAAAGTGGTGCAGCCCAGACTGCTCATCTCGCCATTGCTTTTGTTTGCGAAAAAGTTGTGGGCGGCTATGACATTGTGAGGTCATGATGACGTTCGAAATTTTACAACTGACACCATTTTGTTTAGAGAAATCCAGTGTACAAGAGGTGTTTCATGTTTATTTGAACAAATTTGAAAATGCCGTTACTCATTTATTTCTCGTTATATTGGGTAATAATTGATTTTCATGGGTAAGTCTGATCTCCAGGAATACACAGTCATCAAGAAAATAGTTCTTAATCTTTATTTTCTGGTTTGAAACAGTCTCTGAAGATGAGTAGTCATTATTTAAGCGTTTAAAAATGCTGTTTGAAACGAAATGTACTAAATTTTTCTCGAACAATTTCTCAAAAAGATTTGACCTTTTTTTCTTGGAACCTTTTATAAATTGTACATAGATAATTAAAGTATGTTCTGTTAGAAAATAAAGCATTCCAGTTGGATATTTACCTTTTGGAAGCGACTTATACATCTAATTTTAGGGTTTACAGTTTCCATAGCAACTCTAAATTGTATGCAAAATACTCAAATGCAATATTTGGTGATCAGTTTTATCGGTAATAGATACTTAAAATATCTAAGAAATTAAGTCGGCTGTGAGTTTTGAGAATTTGCTTTTCAAACTTCTTCCGAGACACATTTTATACATGGCATACCCGTTTGGGCACTTTTATGGAAGAACTTATTAAGTCCAGTTTCCAGGCAAAAACAGGCACACATAGGCTGTTTTTCATCTTAATAAAAGACTGAGTGTGCCTTTAAGCTTAAAAGAAAATTTCACACTTAAATACGTATTTTCTTTGAAGATACACCCGTTTAAGCTCTTAAAATCAGTAAAAAGGGGGTTGGGATGTATTTAGGGCCGCCGTGTTATGGCTATACTATAAACTGCCATCTGTTCTTTTTGGCAATACCAGGGACATGTCTGTTATGCATGAAAAAGCAAAATTTGTTTATTTTAATTATATGCAACCGCAAAAAGTGAAATTCAAATCTGTTCAAATAAACAAGAAACATGTCTCATATAAAACAGATACTTTAATGTTTTAGTGACGCTTTCAGTGCGATTTGGGTGAAAATCAGGTAAAATATGCAAGAATAGCGAATCACACATGTTCTTTTCATTGCATTAACACTTGCCGGGTCCCTCAGAAGATGTTTGAATACTCAGCCTAATGGCCTTATGTTCAAACGGCTTTCTCGGGACCCGGCAAGCATTAATGTATGAACAACATGTTTGATCCCTATATTAGATACACAATTTTGGCTTGTCACGGCTTTTATTTCAAGTGACTAGTGTTTGAATAGCCCATTCTGTAAATGAATCCTTTCATGCTTCTGTTGTCATCGGCTGACTTTTCTAAATTATCATTTTCAAAAACACTACCACAGTGTCAAATGCTTTGGATCCAGATCAGGACCGACAGAATGTTGGTCCTGATCTGGGTCTAAACCATTTGCAAAGCTTATCAGTAGACGACAAAAGTTGTGGCCAGCAAGGAATGAGTTAAACTGTGACTAATTGTTTTCTAACCATTCTTACTAACTGCTAGCATATACAAAACAATTGTGAAACTTGCTGGGTAAGTTCACACCGGATAGCGGCAATCGAAAACGTTAATACTATCGACGAACGTAGATCAAAAATTGTTAGAAACAGAGTTTTCGATTGGCATTTGTCGCCCGACCGGCGACAAATGGCAATTGAAAACACTGTTTCTAGCAATTTTTATATGTGTTCGTCGATTGTTAATAGCGATTTCGATTGCCGCCTATCCGGTGTGAAGTTGGCTGTTGTAACACGTTGTGTTGGTGTTATTTCATGGTGGGATTTTCTTTGCCAAAAAATTTTGTTCGATCCTCACCGGCGTCGCTGTGTTTTGTCCTTGAGCAAGACACAATTATCCTCGCTTAGTACTGGTTCAACCCAGGAAGACTCGTCGCGACATAATTGAAAAACTGTTGACTGTGACGAAAAGAATCAAATCAAACAAACAAATTTGCCATAATTTGAATCTGTTTGAAAACACTGTTTTCAAGTTTCATTATAAATTGAATGCTTCTTGCAGCAGGGTTATTAGCATCTGTGTTATTCTTTATTTTTGTTTCTAGTTGTGAAAAAAAAATGCTATAGTTTTAAACTTTTGTTTCGGTAGGATTCACATGGGTGAAAGTTTTCAGAGTTGTGCCTGAATTCAGGATTTTGGGGCTTTAATCAGCCCCAAACCCTTGATAATATACTTGATTCATTGTAATACATAAGTTTAGATAAGCAAACTTTTTGAGCGTAAAATTGTAAATATTTTCTTACTCATCAGTTTTAACATGTTTTGGCTGAGAAATAAGAAAACAAAAATTGTTAAGCACTCTTAACTAAAGACCTGGTAATAGGAATGAGTTTTTAAAAGCAGTTAAAAGATTGTTGATGGGAGGTAAAGAATCAAATCAAACAGGCAAAAAGCAGGTAATCCCAGTATCTTTATTATAAGGACCTCAATACAAGAAAACCTGCCTTTAGGGTTTGCTACCAAGTAAAACTCAATCCATTCTGCTGCTCAGCTTAAGTAAGCCTCATATTTTTCAGACAAAACCAGGATTTTATGCTTTTAGAGCTTCATTTTTGCTTGATTGCAGGCTATCAGGTTTTGAATTTTCCTCATAGATTCTGTTTATAATGACTACCGGTATTTAAGCTTCTATAGCTTTTTAGGCATATTAAAGCTTTGTGAGTATGAGGTCTTATAGGTTTAGATAAACAAAATTTTTCAGAGTAAAATTGTAAGTATTTTCTTGCCTATAACTTTTAGCATATGTTTTGGGTGCTCAAAAGAACGGTCTCATTGAGACGCACTTTTGAGTACCCACAGCGTATGTTTTGATTGAGATATAAGAAAATTATTTTTCTGTTATGCACTCTTAACAGAAAATAACTTTCTTATTTCTCAACCAATACATATGTTGTGAGTACTCAAAAGAACCCTCTCAATGAGACGGCTCTTTTGAGCAACCAAAACATAGGCTAAAAATTATAGGTAAGAAAATATTTACAATTTTACCCTGAACATTTTTTTTTATCTTAACCTGTGGTTATGTGGTTAGACTGTCTGGGTTTCAGGATGTAAGGCCTAAATTTCACCCATGGAATCAGTGAATTAACTTATTTGATAAAGAATTATGCTTTATTGTGCTTTATGAGTTTATTGGAACTATTCAAGCAATTCCACAGAGCCGTAACTCAATCACCCTTTGTATACTGATATATTCATCCTGCTGATTCGATACAATACGCTTGAGGTGGTTCATTCTACATATCAGAGGTCACAGGTGAGACCAAATCACAGTGCATTTTAACCCCTTAAGATTGTTTCATCCCTTGCAAACAGTGCAGAGCCTGATGAAATACCACATGTCATCTGGGTCTTCACTGTTTGTCAAAGTACCTGTTTATGGGTTTCTAGTATACAAAGGGTTAAGTGCTGAATTTTTGAAATGGAATCTTCCACAGGGTTAAGACTCGCTTGAAAAGTACTTGAATATACAGGACTGTCTTGAAAAGTTCATGAAAACTAAATTTGCCTTGAAAGGACTGGTAAAACACTCAAAGGCCTTGAAAAGTACTTGAATATACAGGACTGTCTTGAAAAGTTCATGAAAACTAAATTTGCCTTGAAAAGTACTGGAAAAACACTCAAAGGCCTTGAAAAGTACTTGAATATACAGGACTGTCTTAAAAAGTTCTTGAAAACTAAAATTGCCTTGAAAAGTACTGGAAAACCACTCAAAGGCCTTGAAAAGTACTTGAATATACAGGACTGTCTTGAAAACTAAATTTGCCTTAAAAAGTACTGGGAAAACACTCAAAGGCCTTGAAAAGTACTTGAATATACAGGACTGTCTTGAAAAGTTCTTGAATACTAAATTTGCCTTGAAAAGTACTGGAAAAACACTAAAGGCCTTGGAAAGTCCTTGAATTTTACCATTTACAGGAGGATTCAACGGTGTTTTCGGAGACCTAAATCAGTATAAAATTGTGGTGCCTTTATTTGGTGCAGCACAATTTTATATGTATTTTCTTAAACTAATATCTTTAGTAATAGACTCTAGCATTTCCAAAATCAGCATTTTCTTAAGTTTTCAGTCCTTGAAAAGTGTAGGAGTCTTAAGAAGTCCTTGAAAAGTCCTTGAATTTTACACAATCTTGCCTGTATGAACCTGTTCCAGTAGATGATTGCTACGGATATACCTTATTTTTAACAAATAATTTACTGAAGGAAACAAACAAATAGTCCCTATTTAGACTGCTTCTCTAGGAGCAAGCTGATCTTGGAATAATTTGTTTGCACATGTTTTTCTGAACTGAGTAATTAGGTTATGGCATTCAAAGAAATAAAAAGAAGCACAAATCTATCATATGAAACTGTTTTGTACGGTTTGTGGAAGATTACATGTTCATTATTTGTGGGACAATGTTGTCATGTATATTTCTGTTGTCTCAGTGTACAATAACTGTTCTAATATTTTGAACACTTTTCTCATTCTGTTCTGATTATTAGGGCTTGAATACACAACTGCTTGTCAGATTAGTAAACAGGGAAGATCCTGATCAGACTGAACTGGGTCTGTGCTGTTTGTCTTTGCAAGCAACTAATGTTAAAATTTTTTAGAACATTTACCATAATATGGAAATATTTCTACGTATATTATATACAACCATGCAACTACCAACTTAGTAATATGCTCCAATGAAACATCTCAAGCAAAGCTGTCAAAAGCATAAAATTAGTAGTTTATTTTTGTCATGAAGGTGCATGACAAACAACATGAAAATTTGTTCTTTTCTACATGCTCATTTCACTGAAGCAATGAAAATAGTTGAATCTGTTTTTAAGAAGTTTATGGTGAACAGCTCATTTATTGAAAAGACATATGTTGTATGGACACATTGGAATTGCTTCATAGAGGCAATTCCAATGTGTACCTACAGCATATGTTACTGAATGTAAGAAGAACAATTTTGAAATTTACATTTATACCATGTATCATGTCCCTTGTCTTTGCCTCTTTTAAACATCTCAAACGGCCAACCAATATTAAAATGCCTGTCACTGTACTGCAAATTGCTTATGTTTGCATGACAGATACAGCTCTAAATTAGAGTTCATGAACAACTTCTTTGCCAACCTGGTAGTTGCATGGTTGTAAATCAATTCTGAATTAAGTGGTTCTCAGAGGCTGTATGTCAAACATGTATATTTGCATAAAACCTGTGTTGCACACATCTTTGCCAAATCATTTAATTCTGAATTCATTTAAAAATAACATACACATAAAATGTAAATCATCATTTTAAAGACATTGTCATTCAGTATTGAAGCCAAATGACCATGCTATTATTGTTTTCAGTATTTAAAATAATTTCAATATCTAGAAAATCCTGTGTTATGCATGTTTAATCTGTGTTGTTTATGTCCTACTCAGTGTTCGATATATTATATAAAGGATCTTACATGAGTGCTCATGTTTTATTGAATTTATTAAGCGAGTCGGGGAAAAGAGATAAAATGTGAGGCTCACAGATCATTTTATCTCTTTTTCACAACAAGTTAAATAAATTCAATAAATCAAGGGCACGAATGTTAGATTCTATTTATCATATGACATTAAGATTACTTTGAAATCTCATTTCTGCCGTAAAAACGTTATAATTTTGTATGCAATGTTGTTATGGATGTCCTAACATTCCCCGAAAATCTGTAAACCACTAGTGGTTTATCGATGTTATTGCATGGCGTTATTTCACTCCCAGACACGACATCATATGATAAATACTGGTTAGTCTTCTAGAGATAACTGTTGATCAGATCTAAAATGTTTTGTTAGTACCATTCCAATCACTGGGTTAGGCATGTTAGGGTTAAAGCTAGAAGGCAAAGTGAATAACCTAAAAGATAAGTTAAAGGGTTAGGCATAAGTTGCTTTGCCATTCATATAAGACATCAGCCCTGGAACCAGGAGCCCTGGACATGTGTCCGCAAGCAGCCAATCATTGCGCTTTATTTTGAGTCTGAGACTGTACTCAAGTTTTATAACCTCAAGGCCTAGTGCACGATGGGGTGACTGTATTTTGATATGTTATGCTGCTTACTCTACTGAAATAGGAGTACAGTAAAACCTTTGTAAAACGGCCACTCAAAAATAGACAAAAAAAGATCTTAATGGCAAATGTTAGCTTAATGAAGGTTGAAAGTATTGCAGTATTGAAATATTGACCTGCATTAAGCGATAATTGGTCTTGGAAACCATTTTTCTGCCTTTTTGAGAGTGGCCGTTTTACACAGGTTTTACTGTAACCTAGTGATTTTATTTTGCCATTTCAGGCCTTATATGAGAGTCATTCCCAATCCAAAAATGGCCTTTATTTTCCCAATTTCATGTATTTTAGCACTTGTTTTCCCAATTCTTTTAAAATATTTTCCCAAATGTGAAGGAAAAGGTAGCTTGCTAAAATCCCAAATTAACTCACTGGACTAACCTAAAAAACTGCAGTGTAGTGCATAAAAATATTCAGCATGTGCAGCTATCCAGTGGGGGTTAGAAGCCTATCTTTTAATAAGAGCCTTCATTTACGCCCCTACATTTTGTTTGTGAGTACAGGATTCACACAGGCTTGAAAAGTACTTGAATATAGAGGTCTTTCTTGAAAAGTCCTTGAAATCTAAATCTGCCTTGAAAAGTACTGGAGAATCACAGCACGGTAGAGCCTTAGACTGGGGATCGAAGGGTTGCTGGTTCAAGCCTCACTGGTGGCTGAGTCACTGTGTCGTGTCCTTTATTCACTGCTTAGTACTGGCTCAGCACAGAAAGACCCATCCTGATATGATAGAATAATTGTTGAGTAGGACGTAAAGAATCAACTCAAACTAATTCTCCATTGGACCACTCTAGTCCGTCATCAAAAACTCAAGACTGTCGAATTTCAGCCTTATTTATCTCTTTATAAACAAGGTTGAATTATGTCTTTATTGTTTTATGGTTTTTTTTTCAGAATACCTTGTATTATGACACATGGTGGGTAGGTCAGCATGTGTTCCTGACATGGTTGAGTGCTTTTTTGATGCTGTGCGTACATTTCCTCCCACCAAGATATTTAGATTTAATGCACAGGTGTGCGCAACATCTTGGTCGATGGCAGAAGGTGGAAGGAAGACATGCCCATGTTCCCTATAATGCGTAAGTACATCATCAACTCAAGACTTTTTAAATATGAAATTTAACCCTTTACTCCATGATAGCGCCTTTTGAGGCCTTTGAAATACTATGTATTTGGAAATATTATGGAAAATGGAACATTTGCTCCATTTTCCATAATATTTTCAAAAGTATTCAAAACTTAACTTAAAGTTTTCTTGATTTTATTTTCAATGTTGTCTAAAAATAGAAAATGATGTAATGATCTAAAAATATTGTTTATTTCAATGATAATTTGCATGGTTGTCATGGACTTTGTCATGATGCTACTTGTTCCCGCCAAAAATGTTATGTAACCCATGGTCATAACATTATTTATGATATGACGTTATCCACTGAATAACAGTAATGTCATATGATAACAGGCTTGAAAAGTACTTGAATTTAGAGGGCTTTCTTGAAAAGTCCTTGAAAATTTAATTTACCTTGAAAAGTACTGGAAAGTCACTCAAGAATCTTGAAAAGTAATTGAATTCTACTATTTTCTGTAGGACTTAGCACTGTTGATAGACAGATAAATCAGTATAAAATTGTTGTGCCTTTATTTGGTGCAGCATATGCTGCACCAAATGTAGACACAAGAATTTTATACTAATTTTCTATTTACAATGTCTCCATTATCCCAGTCTAGCATTTCTGAAAAAGAATTTCAACACTTAGATCAGTATTTTTCGTTTTCTTTTAGTCCTTGAAAACTGTACAAGAGCCTTTTAGAAGTCCTTGAAAAGTCCTTGAATTTTACTCAAACTTGCCTGTATGAACCCTGGATAAATACAGTTATCCCTTAACTATTGACATTACAGATGGTCTGAGCTACAAGTCTGGCCACAAGGTGCACTAGTCAAACATGTACGAGGTTTATTCAGAGCTGATGGTATAAATGTAACTGCAGAGCCTGGTAACAGCATGCATGGAAGATTTTATGTAAGTATGCCTTATGTCACATACACATAGGTGGATCATAATGTTTCACAACATTTTAGGGAATCTTTTGAGAACATTGTTCCCCTCACTGCCAAACAAAAACAAAAATGTATTGGGATTTGAATGATTTTTTGAAGAAGAAAAAATAAATCAATCTTCACTGACAGTTATGTCATATGTGGGGTTCTTATTGTGTATACTAATGGAATCTTCCTACTGGTTTGATACAATAAACTTGTGATAGTGCATTGTACATATCTAGCGGTGTCCGGTTATAATTTTCCAAAAAAGATTGTATTCTTTTGTCTGAAGATTTTTTTACCTTTACAAACAGTGTAGACCCAGATGAAATGCCGCATTATGCGGCATTTCATCTTGGTCTTCACTGTTTATAAAAGTACCTGTTTAGGGGTGTTCCGAAGACAAAGGATTAAAAAGATTAATATAAAATTATAGGAGGTGCGCTCACATGGTACCCATGATGTATACAATTTCATAGTATTTATCTCGAAAAATGACTAAGTTTTTAAAATGCTGAAAAATGAGAAAAAAAGCACAGGCACATCTTAAGACCATGAAAAACGCATGTATGGGAAAAGTTAAAAAATGATCATTTAGCTTACTGGCTTTCTTGTCCATAGATAATGGAAATGTTTAAAAATATATATGAAGTTAATGAAATAAAATATTGTTTAAACCCAGATACCCCCCCCCCCCCCCCCCTTTATACAGTTTCATTGTATTCGAGCCTGAAAACTGACTGAGTTCATAATGCTGAAAAAATGTCATAAATTAATAATCTGGAGTTTATAAAAAACACACACGCATGTACATCTTCAGACCATGATTAAAACATCTGCAAGGTTTGAAAAAGATTGGTAAAAAAACTGTCAGAGGAGTAGTGCCAATTGTAAATGTTGACAGATGGTACAGCCAACCAACCAGATGAACAGAAACTTGCATGCCTATGTCTTATGTATTGAAGCAGGTTGGACAATAAGGGGATGATACTGGCTCTGGCTTATGATATAGAACTCATTCAATTATTGATGTCCTCTCAACAGAAGGTGACAGGGGGACATATTGCTTTTGGCACTTGACTTAACTGTATCTCCTTAACCATTTGTAGATACATTATCCCAGTATATGTTTCATTTTGTTATGATATGTTGCAGTGCTCGTAAAACATCTAACTATACCCACCACTTATAAGCGACAACTTGGCAAGGTATCTCCGTACATATTGGTGGCAATCTAATCATCTTTCTGGTCATCTATCAAGCTGTCTGTCTGTCTGAGCCCACACAAGGGCACTTCTTAGATAGGCATTGAGTAATTGCCATTTATTCTGTTAGTATGCAAAACGGGATCCATAAGAATTATGGTGTTTTTTCTGTTTGATATTTTGTTTGTTTGATTTGATTCTTTACATCCCAGTCAACAATTTTTCAATATTGTCGGGACGGCCTTCTTGAACCAGTACTAAGCAAGGATAAATGTGTCTTGCTCAAGGACACAATGCAGTGATGCCGGTGAGGCTCAAACCCGCAACCCTTCGGTCTATAGTCAAGCACTCAACCATGGTGTATAGTGGCTTTAATGATAAATTCTGCTCGAAATGAGTGAAAGGTCTTGAAAAACAGTAAAACCCAAATACAATTACAGTGCAGTCCATTTATAAAACACCTTATTATAACACTGATTTAGTTAAAACTCAGTCATGTTGCAGCATATATGTTTTTACCATGGAATTTTACAAAAGAATTACAGGAAAATGACCATGAAATGGTCATTTTCCTGTTATTCCTATGTAAAATTGTCCCTTTATATTACAGTTCACTTATATCATGGTCCATTCATATGGAGCACAAATGAAAAGTTATATAGGAACTGCAATGTATAAAAAATAACATTGGTTGATCTGCACTAGTAATGTATATCGTCATTATTTTGTATTTTTCAGTTTTTATTTCACCGACCATTACGGGTGCTAAACTGGATGTTGGTGTTAACGTGGCTATTGGTTGGTTACCAGTGTTTCTGCCTACTACAGTGTAGTGAGTGGAGCCATGTGATCTGTATGTCTTTAGTACTCTTCTGTAATTACTACACATTGTTTAAGCTGCTCAGAGACAGGATCATACTATCAAAGACATACAAGGACGATGATAATAATCTCAGTTGCTGACATACATCATACTCAGTTGCTGACTTACATCATACTCAGTTGCTGACATACATCATACTCAGTTGCTGACATACATCATACTCAGTTGCTGACATATATCATACTCTCTTAACTCTTTGCCCCCTGGGAAATTTTTCCCGCTTTTTTGTCGTCTGCTGATTTTTTTCAAAATCGACTTTTTTGAAAAATTCTTTCAAGAATACTCTCAGAGTGTCAAACAGTTTGGATCCAGATCAGGCCTGACATTTTGTCAGGCCTGATCTGGATCCAAACTGTTTGCAAATGATATCAGCAGACGACACTAGGAGGTAAAGAGGTAACTCTTCTGCTGAATATTTTAACCCTTAAAGCGCCTGCAAAAAATGCATCTAAAATGTCATCTACTTAATAAGTCAAATGCTGCATATATACTTGGCCAAAAAAGAAACACAACATATAAAAAGCAAAAAAATATTTAGTGTTAAATGTACACATGAAAAACTGGGAAATAAAAAATCAGTCAGTACATTGGTTTGGGTTGACTGAGCTCAATAAAAGAATGTAATGCAGGAAAAATAGTAAAACATTGATAACAGATTAAGGTCAGATTTTTTTTATTAGTTGATTTACGGGATTTTTTTTTTTCAGATCTAGGGTTGGGGGGGGGGGGGGGGGGGGGGGGGGGGGGCGAAAAAAAATAAAAAAGCTCTGAAAATGACCAGTCAACTGTTCATTTTCAGAGCTTTTTTTTTTTTTTTTTTTTTTTTAATATTTTCAGCTTTTTGTTTCTTTTTTTTTTAATACCTACAGATACAGTAAAACTAGTAATAGGTAAACCAATAGTCTGTATTAAATCTTTAGATATTTTATCATTTTCCTAAAAATCTGGACAGGACAATCATTTTTAACAGTGTCACTCTCAAAAATACACAGACAGAACCTCAAAAATTTATTATTTTCTTCAATGAAACAAATAATATCTAGAGTCGGCGGATTAAATAAAAAAATAATTTTTGAAAATAAAATTTTATTTTTTTCTACTTTCCGGAAAATTACAGTAGGAGGGTTTGTAAATCAACTAATAAAAAAATTCTGGCCTAAGTTTTCATACTCTCATTTAAAATGCAATGTTTTTAATTTTTATGTGTGGCATTTCTTTTATTGCCTAGTATATTTGCTAACATTATTGACTAATGCATGTATAGAGGCAAACAGTGTGGACCCAGATCCTACAGCAGCAGTCTGATATTGGTCTGCACTGTTTGTCGTAGCGGCTTCTAATAATAAACATACATTTATTGTGGTTGGCACTTTAAAGGTTAAAATAGCACAGTATTCATCTATCATTTTCTTGCCAGTCCAGTTATAGATGTGAATGCAGAGTATGAGTTGAAAACAGTGTAGATCCAGATCAGCTGGCTTCTAATGAAGCAAGCTGATCTGGATCTACAGTGTTTTCAAAAGAGGATGTATCCAGTTTCAACAGGACACAGGCTAAGATTCAATATTTTTAAGTGAGTCCATGTTACAATGAGCTACCGTATATTTGAAAGTGGTACATACTACCTTAAGTTACATTATATTTTTAAGTGCGGCAAGCTACCTTGAGCTGCATTAGATTTTATTTTTGTATATTTATGTTTTACCTTATTGCACTCAAAAAGAGTATTTGAGTTTTGGCCTTTGCTAGTGCAATGTAGGTATTATTAAGAAATGAATTCGATTTTAGAATGTTCATGGAATCATGAATACTTCAGGTCTCTTGCAATGTAAGTGAAACTCAAAAAGACCCAAAGTATTCATGATTTCATGAACAGACAAAAAATCGCATTTATTGCTTATATTTACATTTTATTATAAATATCTAAAATGTAGAAATTATTAATTAAGGCAAAAATAGTTCTGAAACAATATGTAATCATATTAACGTTTTTGTTGGAGTGTAAAAACGGAAAAGTGGAACAGCCAGTGTGACCAAGGATAGCCAATGGAGCAAAAAAGAGGCTTGTTTTGCATGTGCGACTCAGGTGTGGCTCGCTGTCAATCACAACACCAGTGTCACTTCTGGCGAGTGAATTTGATGTTTGAAGTGTAATGCACGGGCAAGTGAGCTTGGCAGCTGTCAATCAAATTTATGTCTTTCATGAGGCTATGAACGGTTGCAAAAATCTAAAGATTCATTAAAGGCTTGCTTTGAAAATATAAGGTAATGAAAGGGGCCTGGTCACGAGAAAACCTGACTTTGTTGCATACAAATAACAAAGGCGCAGACCAGCCTGTGCATCCACACAGTCTGATCAGCACCTTTTTTATTAGATATCTGGAAACTGTATTAGCTGAAGTTGGCACATGCAAAACTTCAATATTCCAGCTAGTCTCTGTAGTTGAGCATGGTGATTAGAGCCTCATCTGATTGCAAAGCCAAGGACAGGTTTTCTCACCCAAGCAATTATCTACAACTTTACCTTTGGAGAGTCTAGCCATCTACAGATAGGTGTGAATAGATAATATTGGTTTTGTCTTGCTCTTTGCATTTTAGAGGGATGTAGTGGATATATATTTCAAGGCAGTTCTAGTGTATGCCCAAAATATGGTTTACAAAGAGAAGAATATAACTACACTAAATATTCTACATTTTTGAACACATTTTTGCTAAAATGATGGTTATCAGGGCTGGAAAACACAAATTGCTTGTCAGAATTAAAAGCAGAAAATAAAAACAGAGAAGACCCTGATCAAAACTGTAAAAACTGGTTTACCCTAAATAATGGGCACTTTATCAAATAGTGTAGACCCTGATGAAATGCCAAATATTCCATCTCCTTGCTAGTGATGACAGATTAACCCTTTGTTTGTAAACTAATAAATTCTTCCATCTGGCTCTAAGCAATAAAACTGGGATGGTCCAATATATATATATATATATATATATATATATATATATATATATATATATATATATATATATATATATATATATATATATATATATATATATATATATATATATATATCAGTCGTTGTCAATATCAGCGCTTCCTGAACATCCTTTTTTGGGGATGTCTCAGTGGCGCAGTTGGCAGCGTTGATGTCTGGTGTAGTGCTAGGCGGAGTTGTCATGGTCGTGGGTTCGAGTCTCGCTAGAGGCAAAATATTTACAGCATCTATCGGCTCAGTTGATTCATTATATCCCTCTGTATATATATATCAATGGGTAACAAGTAATACTGTATTTTTACTCTGAAGATTGGTCTTGTCTAAGAAAACAGTGCAAAAATGCAGCATTTGATCAAGGTCTGCACTGTTTTCTTAGACAAGACCGAGTCTCTACATACAGACAGTGAAGACTCTGATCAGACTGGGCATATGCAAGGGCTGATCTGAATATTCACTGGTAGTGAAGTTAAATCGTTGTTTTTGTCATGTGGGAGCTCAAATATATATACATGTACATGTACACATTTTGTGTGCTGGACACACTGACAATTTCTGATGTAAACACATGCCTCCAGATAAGAGTGCGTATTTGAAAACTATTGTCTTTATTTCTCATCCAAATTATATGCTGTGGGTACTCAAAAGAACCGTCTCAATGTTCTTTTGAGCACCCAAAACACATGCTTAAATTGATGGGTAAGAAAATAATAACAATTTTACGCCAATAATATTTTCTTATCTGGATCTATGTTAACAGCTTTGCTATTAATGAAGCCAAGTCTTAAAAAACTTTTTTGTTGTATGCCAAAAACCAAGGCACAGATCAGCCAGTGCATCCATGCAATCTCATCAGTGATTTTGTTATTGGTTCTTGTAAACTTGTATACCGTAAAATCTCTATTAGAGGCCCAAGCTCTAATAGAGGTCCATTCCCCAGTTTGGATACCAAAAATTGCCGATTTTTCAAGCAAATTTCCCCCAAAAATCGAGCCTCTAGTAAAGGCCCACCCACCAATATGGAAAAAAATTGGTCCTATGTTATGCAGAAACATCTCGAATTTGTTGTTAGCAGCGAATTTCTAGTCGTTCGCCTCAACGAATTGTCCCTCTAAATAAGGTACATTGTTTTAGACCCTACTTTCATTTTGTCCAGAAATACTGACCTTCCCTTGCAAGGTGTCAACCCTATACTGTGTTATTCCCTGGACAGTGCATATTTTAAGTTTTATCGATACCTAGCGCCAAAATAACGTTTATCGTGTCAATAGTCTTCTACCTACGGACTTCGCACAACTAGCATTTCAAGATGGCGTCCCTTACAGATAAATTGGAGCTGCAGACTTTTCTCACACTTGTAGTCTCTAATAGAAGCCCACCCCCATCTCCATGAATGATAATGATTCTAATAGACGCCCAGGCCTGTAATAGAGATTTTACCGTAGCTTAATAGTTACATCCAAAATTTTAGCTAATCTCTGTAGCTTTGTTGATAGGTTTGAGTATTTCTGAGATGCAAAAAAATGAAGACGGTTGAGGGAGGGTGGGGGCAGCTTATCATACATATTTTGGAAAAGCATAGAATATTTTTGGAAAGCATAGAATATATCATAAGCCTCTGCCCAGATTTAAATAAAATGGCTCAAAAAAGGTCTCTGCTTGACTGAATGCTCTTTTGGTGAAAAACAAAATGTCAGCCAGGGTAAAAAAAATCGGAAGAAATGTTTCAACTTCATACTTTGTCCTAATAAGGCTGCCTCAATTTTCAAGATGTTTTGTCTGCTCTTGTTGTGATGCACACTTAAACTCTATCTGCTAGTGTCGTCTGCTGACAATTTTTGCAAACAGTTTGGACCCAGATCAGGCCTGACAGTATGTCAGGCCTGATCTGGATCCAAACTTTTTGACACTCTGATGCTATTCCTGAAATAACATTTTGAGAAAAAAAATAATTTTGAAGAAAAAGCAGTAGACGACAAAAAATCTTGAAAAAATTCCCAGCATACAAAGAGTTAAAGGTTAAGATTAACACATATCGTTGGTTGGGAGTCAAAACCTTGTATCTTTGATTTTCACATTTTTCAGGAGAGACAAAAAACTGAATAACTTTTGCTAGGAGTGTCCTAAATTGCTGAAATGATTTTATTTAGTAACATCCAAATTCACAGTTATTGGTGTTTTGAATTTCCAATAAAGATTTCATGGTCATTATGAAGAGTTTCACTTGAGTTAAGACATTTTGAGCATATTTTTCGTGGTAAACCATCCAGTTACAACATTTTGAGCATCTTTTTCATGGCAAAACATTGCATCTGGGTAAAATGATCACCAAAATAATGGTATATTTCATAGATACGATATTTTGAAGCATGCTTGATGCTTTTTAAGGGGGTTCTAATTGGTCTAGAGCTACTAGAATTTGACAGAATATGTGCCCGGGGTTTGGTATTCCCACGTTGACAAAAAGTTGTTTTTGTAAAATCAGAGTTACACGGTTTTGACTCCCGACCGACGATATTCAATGTACTGTGTAGCTTCTTTTATTATGTTCACTGCTAAATTGTGAACACGTGTATACTTTGTATTATTTTTAATTTCTACAATTATGGTTTTATAGAAATACATCTTAGAAATTTGTTGAAGATGTGATTGTTGTTAGTACTGTATACATTATTTAGGTTATTTAGTACGATCAATAAATATGCTGATTCAGCAGTATTTGTTTCTCTTGAATCTTTTGTCCTGAGATTCTTCACTCTTTCCGTGCTAGCGTCGACTTTTGTCGTCTGCTAATAACCGTTGCAAATAGTCTGGACCAAGATCAAGACCAACAGAATGTCTGTCCTGATCTGAATCCAAACTGTTTGACTTGCTGATAGTGTTAATTTTGAAGAAAAAAAACGCAGATTACAATAAAAGCGTGAAAAATTACCCAGCCTGCAAAGAGTTTGATATCTTCAGCTCAGATGGCAAAAACAACATACTTCATTTTGCTGACATTTTTTTAGATTTTGTTTAATAAATTTGTTTGCTTGGCTGCTGTAATATAAGGCTAAGATGTCCCATCTGTAAACTAGATTTTGATCTAGATGTATAGTCATTTCATGAACCTTAGCCTTTTTTTCTAGCCAGTTCAGTTGCATGATAACAATTATTATCAGTTACCTCGCATATTAACTGCATTCAAAAAGGGTTGTTGTCAGTAGCAAGCTAAAGTATGTGCACGAAGTACTGGTTAGCTGCTTATTCAAGCTTGCCCAGGAAAAAAGTGTGGTAAGGTGAACTGACCGTCCCGCCATGACCATAGCTGTTGACTTGGGACGTAAAGCAACAAAACAAACAGATATTGTTGCACGTTGCCTGATAAACGTTGTTTATCTCACGGCATGTACCTTTATCAGGTCATGATGACGTTTCACTTTTGAATGACGTCGCTAATGACGCTGAATCAACACAAAAATCGAAAATTACGTCAGTATCGCTAGTTTGAAGGGTGAAACAATGAGTAAACTGATAAATAGAATACCAGGTTTGTGTCTTTTGATATTAAGTTTACCAGGCTCGGCTTTGAGAACGCTTGTTGAAACCCTTGGCGAGCCTCGCGATGTCAACAAGCGTTCTCAGAACCTTGCCTGGTAAACTTGCTATCAAAAGACACTCACCTAATATTTTCTATATCTCGGCAAGCCTCACAATGTCAACAAGCATTCTTAAAGCCTTGCCTGGTAAACTTGATATCAAAAGACACTCACCTAGTATTCTCTATATCTCAGCAAGCTTCAACTAATCGAAAATTACGTCATAATCGCTAGTCTGAAGTGTGAAACAATGGGTAACCTAATAAATAGAATACCAGGATTTGCGCTTTTTGATATCAAGTTTACCAGGCTTGGCTTTGAGAACGCTTGTTGAATAGCTCAACAAGCCTCGCGATGTCAACAAACATTCTCAAAGCCTTGCCTGGTAAACTTGATATCAAAAGACACTCACCTAGTATTCTCTATTTATTTTTTTATTTATACATGGTTAATATTTTAGCCTTCCTATAATATGCAAGCCTCTACATAAGAGTGTGTTTTTAAAAAAATCTTATAATGTAAAAAACATATGTTGTGGGCATGGGCGGATCCAGATGAGAGGACAGGGGGTCCGGACCCCCTGAAAAATCACAAAAAATATAGGGTTTCTTAGCAATACTGATCCAGATCCCCTGAAAAATCACAAAGCTACCAAGCCAGCATTCAATGTTGGGCCATCATTGGCCCACCAGCAAAATGTCATTTAAATGGCGTTTCGACTACATTCTCTACAGGAAGAGTTTCAGGAAGGCAGTGAATGATGTCAAGGTCATCCCTACTGAGGAATGTGTACAACAACACAATCTGTTAATTTGTGACTTCACTGTTAGTATTCCATCAGCAAAGAAACACAAATTCATCCCTCGTATTCGAAGCTCAGGGACCCTGCTGTGTCAAAAGATTTCCAGGACACCTTCAAGGACAAAGTAGCTGCTCTTACGCCAGTTGATTCTGCTGATGATGTGGAAGATGTGTGGTCAAAACTGAAGACCCCCCGACTAGAAATAGCTTCTGAGGTGTGTGGTCTCTCAAAGAAGCATCAATGGAAAAGGGAAACTTGGTGGTAGGATGACAAGGTTGAAGAAGCAGTCAAGAAGAAATGAGAATGTTTCAAGAGGCACATAGCCCTGGCTAAAGCCGGTCAGACGAGGGAGGCAGAAGATGCGAAAGCGGCCTACAACGAGGCGAAACGTTTGGCAAAGCACGTGGTCTGGCAGGCCAAGTCTGTGGCTGAGAGAGAAATATTCTCGAATATCGCACCTAACGACACTGGGATCTTCAAACTTGCCAAGCAGATGGACAAAACAAATCTGGATGTTGTTGGCGAGAAATGTGTTAGAAATGACGCTTGTGAACTGTCTCTCAGTGATGAGGAGAAAATGAAGGCTTGGGTTGAACACTACGCTGGACTACTGAATGTTGAGTGAGTGGGAGAGCGTCCTGCTTCCGGAGGTCGCTCCTGTGGAAGGTCCACCACCACCAGTCACGACGGATATTATTTGCAAAGCCCTTAGAAAGATGAAGTGCGGCAAAGCTGCAGGCCCTTCTGGTACCATTGCGTAGATGCTCAAAGCTGCTGGTGAGGTGGGTATATAGTTGTTGACAGAGCTAACGGAGGTAGTCTTCTGCAATGGTGTGATTCCTACGGACTGGCAAGAGAGTTTCATCTTGAACCTTTACAAGGGTAAAGGTGATGCTCTGGAGCGGGGAAACTATCTCGGCCTGAAACTAACAGATCAGGTTATGAAGTTGCTTGAGCGTGTGCTCCTTCATTCGAGAGATGGTGGACATTGACGCCATGCAGTTTGGCTTTGTGCCGGGTCATGGCACCACTGATGCTATCTTCATCATCCGCCAATTGCAAGAGAAGTACATCGCTGCGAACAAGCCACTTTACTTCGCCTTTGTTGATCTGGAGAAGGCTTTCGACTGAGTACCAAGGAAAGTTCTTTGGTGGGCCTTGAGGAGTTTGCGAGTGGAGGAGTGGGCTGTACGTGTCATCCAGGGCATGTATACGGGTGTCAAAATCCGTGTACGTGTCAACGGTCAGTACAGCAAGGAGTTCGGGGTTGGAGTTGGTGTACATCAGGGATCTGTTCTCAGCCCCTTGCTTTTCATACTTGTGCTGGAAGCTCTGTTGCGCCAGTTCCGTACTGGTGTGCCATGGGAGCTTCTGTATGCTGACGACCTTGCTGTAATGGCAGACTCACTTGAAGAATGCATTGCAAGGTTGAAGGTATGGAAAGAGGGTATAGAACGCAAGGGACTGAGTCAACATGAAGAAGACAAAGCTCATGGTCTCGGGACCGGGGCTTGACCTTCTTCGCGACTCTGGAGCGTTCCCCGGTGCAGTCTGTCGGAGTGGTGTTGGTGTGAACTCTATCCAGTGCTCGCAGTGCATGTATTGGGTGCACAAGAAGTGCAGTGGTGTTAGAGGAAGATTGGCTGAGGATCCATACTATGCTTGTCCAAGATGCTGTGATCAGGCTCGACCGATTGACAATAGACCTGTCACACAGGTAGATGTGGATGGAACGCAACTCGACGTGGAATCCAACTTTTGCTACCTTGGAGACATGCTGTGTGCTGGGGGAGGATGCAAGCTTGCCATCGTCACCAGATGAAGTACTGCCTGGGGAAAGTTTAAAAGGCTTCTTCCTATTCTGACATCCAAGCATGTGTCCCTATGGACCTGCGGGAAGGTCTTCAACGCCTGTGTACGTTCTGCCCTATTACATGGTAGTGAAACCTGGGCACCTACTGCGCCAGACTTGCAGCAGCTTCGCGGGAACGACAGATCAATGGTCCGCTGGATATGTGGAGTCAGAGATGATGACGAAGTGTCCTCGAATGTTAGGAGTGCAGGAGGTGACAGCAGCTCTCCGCACTAGGCGTTTGAGATGGTATGGACATGTTGCATGCTCCTCTTCATGCATAAACTCCATCACAAGAATGACGATTACTAGCGCCAGAAGAAGAGGGAGACCTAAAAAGACCTGGTCTGAATGTGTTAAGACTGACATGAAAATGTGCAGCCTTGGCAGCATCGATCCACTGAACAGAGAGGCGTGGGGATTGGGTGTTAGACACTCTAGCCACCTGCTGCCTACCCCAGTACCTGGGACACCCGCAGCAGTTGAAAAATAAACTCAGGATCAGGTCAAGTCAAGTTCGCTGGCGGGCTGATGATTGCCCTCTTTTAGTGCTATTTGGATCCTCTCTGCCCTAAAAAAAAGAAACGTCAGAGTTGGACCCCCTCTGGCAAAATTTATATAGGCTGCATGGAAAACAGTCGAGATTCTGATCAGATTACTTCATCAGAAGCCATAAGATCTGGATGTACAATGTTCTTGTTGCATAGTCTAGCCAGGGTAGCTAGGAGTCCTCAAACAACACGTAGTGACTAATTGACAACATTTACTCAGCTCTCAACTGCTGCAGGTAACAGTCTCTCTAATACTGTTGGCTTTCATGCAGAACTAATTTAAAAGTAAAAAAGTAAGTGAGAATGAGCAGATAAGACCACAATCACACACTGCAGACCAACCTATGGCAGCATGAGGAAGAGAGACAGAACGTTAACAGCAACAAGACTGCAGGATGACAATAAATGTAAGAGGGCTGATGACTCATAGATAGTCAGAGCTAAAGAAAACCAAGTTTAGCTATGGTGGACCTTACCAAAGACAAGCATCAGGCAACAACCCACCAATGACAGTTTTAGGTCTGCGGCCTGACCAACCATCATGCAATTAAAGAGGAAAGTATAGCTATAAACCTTGATTGGATTACAACCAGGCATGCAGACTGTCACATGATATCCATTTTATGTCCCACTTTTTAGCTTACCAGAGCCAAAAGGCTCAAGATGAGCTTATAGGATGGGTCTCGAGCCGTTTTTTTGCATCTTAATCTTTTTGGGAGAGTATATTCTAATGTTAGTGACCTCAACAATAGACATCAAATTTGACTGCTAAGTATCTAAAACAGGTTTATTGATATAAACTTCTTAAAGCATTTTCTACAGACTCTCAGAGTTGATTGTTTTAAAAGTACAATATTGGTTTAAAACTCATCTGCAATAGGGCATATCGGCTGGTATTTTATGGTGATTTAGTTTATAAATTCAAAAGAGCCTAATTTTAGTGAACTATTCAAAAAGATTATCAAACATTATAAACAAGTAGCTCAATGGGCAACGATCACTCACCTGGGAACCAGCGTAGGCCACTCCAAAAAAGACCAAAAATTGATTTCATGACTGATTATCGCTTAATGCAGGTCAACAGTATTGCAAAATACTCCAAGAGAGCATTCTGCAATACTTTCCACCTTCATAAAGCTACCATTTGTCTTTTAGACCTTTATTTTGTTTATTTTGGAGTGGCCGCTTAAGACAGGTTTTACTTTATTACATGTTTTGGCTAATGAGTAACCAAGCCAGGTGTTTCATTCATCTCTCGTACCACTTTTTATGCAGCCGGACCTTTATGCCACACTTTTTTGTCTTCTGAGCTGACCTTGTTTGACACAAGAGGAAACAGTTTTAAAGCTCCTGAAGAAAGATTCAGCCAGTAATATTGACTTATCCCTGCAAAGATCTTCTTAACACCTATATGCCCATTGTCATCAAGATACTGGTTTACAACTTCTTGCAGATGGTGGGTTACATATAATCTCAAGGTATAGGATTTGGTCAGAAATTTAATTTAAGCCCCTCTGGTGGCTTTGGCTGCTGTCTGTTCTAAGGTGGGATTTCTGTTGTTGTTGATCTTTAAAGCGCCAATCATGACTGCAGCAGAAGACAAATTTTGCATCATCTTTCCTAATTTTCAGAGAAAATAAGGTATGATATTTCACGAGAATCGTCTGCCAGTATAATAATGGAAAGTGCAAAAGTTTCTCACGCCCCCTAGCTCTTGCTTATGTGGTATTCTGCTCTCATCAGAACCCAATATTCCCTAAGGACCAGAATTTGAAAAATATCAACACTATCGATGCACGGGGAGAAGTTTTACCAACCACAAAGAAACAACAACAGCTGTTGCGACCTCTAAATAATCCATCATGTTCTCTCAATTGATCAAATGCTTTTTGCAAGTGGTATAGATGCTGGTCAACAGTCTCGCTATATATCAAGACCTCAATCATGTTGGCTGTTGGAAAATAACTAAGCCCTTGCAGAACTATGGACATAAAAGTAAGAAAGGCAGCAAAGATCAGGTACCACACCTGAGCCAGGATACCACATGGGAAAGTGACAAAAACACAATTAAACATCACAAACAAGAGCCAAGAGGTCAGCCCTTTCCCAGCAGGTGACCACTAGGCAGCAATGAACTGATGCGAAAGCATGACAAACACAAGACATAAATAACACACATGATCCACAAAAGAAGTACTGCCATGGAATGCATGCGCGGATCAAGGAATTTTCATCAGGGGGGGGGGGGGGTCCAGGTCAGTCTGACAAAAAAGCTCCGACAACGTTTTTTTTTTAGTCCTCAGCTTATTTTACAGAAGTCAAATGGTCAATTTCAAAGAAATCTATCATTAATTCAAGGTTCCTGAGGGGGTCAAGCATTTTCCAGGGGGGTCCAACTTTTTCCAGGGGGGGGGGGGGGTCCAATTGCTTATTCCCTATAGAAACCCATATAACTTGGGATTTTCCTGGGGGGTCCGGACCCCCTGTCCCCCCCCCCTCTTGATCCGCACTTGGAATGGTCAGTAAAATATTTTACTGGAGGGTTTAAACCAGTTTCACGGCACCAACCTCACCCTTAGTTCAGATGTGGATCAAGATACATAGATGTTTGGTTTGCATGATCAACCCCTAACTTATCCATGCATCATCTCATCACAAGTTCTTGGAATGCAGGCACGTTAAAGAGACAAAAAGGCATCACATTAAACCCGAACAGACCACTATGACAATGTTAATGTAGTAATGCTGCATCACCCATCAGTACTGGCCAGTATCCTGACTTTAAATCTAATGAAGAGAAGAATTTGGCTTTCCCTAGAAGAGCCAAACTATCATCAATCATAGGAGGGGGTATGATTTAAGTTTGGTATTTGGTGAAGTTTCTAAAAATCTACACAAAAAAGTAAGTGAGTATGATCAGGAAATACTACAATCACACACTGCAGACCAACCCATGGCACCACGAGAAAGAGCTGCAGAACAAAATCTTTTGGACCCATCTCTCTTATCAAATATCACTACTGGAAACTCCATGGGAATGTGATCTGCAGACAATATTTGCATCAAACGTCTCTTCAACTGTATCATCAATAAATTCCCTATTCTGAAATGGGGTCCCATAAGGTCTAAGCTTTATAGCTGGACGATTGCCAGAATTGACTGTCATTGTTACTGAGTCAGTATGACCAAGCTCAGAGTCTACACTTGCAAATAAGTTCTTGAGAAATTTTCAATTTGTGGCCTCTAAATATCACCCCCAGGTAGCAGAAGTGACCGGACAATTAAAAGTGAACAGCAAGTAACTGCACTTGCAATGTTGTACATTGGACGGTTGGTCACTTGAGGTATTGATTATTCGTTTACACCCCAAACAAATTTCTTTTTCTTATACAAAAAACAACAACAGAAGCGTTGTAAGGTCTAGCCGGTAACTTATGTATATGAATTCTTTTCTGACTGCATTGAAATGCAATTTCATGGTCCATGTTCAGTGATTTTGCATTCTGATCACTTGTTTATCATCTAAGGGTAATTGATTTTCGAATTTGTAAACATGTAAACAACGTGTATAAAGATGCCAATCTGCTGTCGTTAGGAATTTTAGTCTTCTAATAAAAGTACTTTCTTAGAACAAAAACAAACCATGGCATGACTAAAAGCGAAAACATGACAAACTTGGGAGCACGTTACTATTTAGTCACTTGCTGTGTTTCCCTTATGAATTTTACATGACAACTGTGACTTTACTGTATGGTCAATTGTATACAGAGGGTTTTATAAATGCTCTCATTTTATGGATACCACTGCCAGTATTTCGACTCAAAACTTTATTTCCCTTATCCTGTCAAGAAACCTTAATCCTAAAATGATGTCTGCTTTATCGTCTGCTGCATATATACACACACACTACAGACTACTTTTGGTCATATGGAAGCAAACAGAGATCTTTTAATAGCGACTTTAATATCATACAATACATTCCAAAATCTCATAATCTGACCCATATTTCCTTCATTAAAATCAATATGAAGCATGGACTTGAATAAAATCCAGACTAACTTTATCTTGAAGGTAAAACACTATGGACCATGATCAGAGTGGTCCTGAAGGAGCAGCCATATTGTTTGCAAGTATATCAGTAGATGCGAGAGCAGATAACAATTTAAATACGCTTCATTTTGCCTAGCAAAAGACATCAAGAACTGTCTCACTGATATAATTCTTTTAAGTACCAACAGCATTTTGCAAGTGCAAAATATAATGAAAGCAATTAAGATATTTTAAATTATTAGGAAAAAATTTAGACGCTAATAAATGTTAAATTTAACTGATTCATAAAATATTAAGCCTAATCCTGTCAATATTTTGTCCTGAAAATGATGTCTGCTTTCACATCTGCTGCATATAAAATATATTATATCCAAATGCACTTCAGACTTATTTTGCGCATATGGAAACATGCACTATGAACCCTGATCAGGCTGTTCCCAAAAGACCATAAAGGAGCAGTCTGTTCTCGATCCATAATGATTGCACTTAGATAAAGTTCAAACAAAAATTTAAGGAATCACAATACAAACAAAAAAATGAAAAAGCATACAGGGCCTACAATTTACGCATACGCCAAATGTGGAAGTATATGTACTTCAGACCAACATGAGATGTCTCACTTCATCAAAGAGGCTACCAGTGAGGGCTCAAACGAACCTGCGCATTGACACAGTCTCACCAGGGCCTACAGTTTATGCATACACCAAGTGAGGAAGTATATGTAGGTCAGACCAAAATGAGATGGTTACATGTAGCTTCATCGAATGGCTGCTTAATGCATGCTTTTGAAGAAGCTACCAGTGAAGGCTCAGACGAGCCTGTGCATTGGCACAGTCTCACCAGGGTGCACACTTTATGCTTAAACAAAGTGTGGAAATGTTTGCAGGTCAGACCAGCTTTATTGGACAGCTACGTTAGACATGTGTTTTAAAGAATCTACCAGTGAAGACTCAGACGATCCCTGCTATGCCATAACCAGATGTCTAGCTTCATCTGAAAGCTGAGTATGCATGTTTGTGAAGAGGCTACCAGTAAAGGCTCAGACGAGCCTTTATAGAGATACCATCAGAGTGTCAAACAGTTTAGATGCAGATCATCAGGACTGACATTCATTCGGTCGACCTGGAGCTGGTCCAGACTGTTTGCAAAGGCTAACAGCAGATGTCACTAGCAGTCAAAGAGAAAATATATTTGATTCATCTAGGTGCTATATTCTCATCGACTGGTCCATAAATAAAACTCACAAACCAGCAGTGTTCCATGATTGGTCAGAAAACAAAACATTTCGTTACATGTACGCAGCAAAGATTCAGACGACCCTGCACACCTATACAGTACAACCAGAGCCTATACTGCTTGCACATAGAAAGTATGGGCAAAGATGAAGGCTCAAATAAAAAAAAAGTAGGACTCTAGTCCCAATATAGATAGCTATGCATACATCTTTATAATAAAGAATAACTTACGCACATGTGATAAGTACTAAAATCGAACGAACTGGATCAAATAATATCTATCTAACTACAATATTCTTGCTAATACAAAAATGAACTTTTCGAAACGTTTTTCAAAATTTTCAAGTGACAAAATGACTTTGTGAAATAATAACGATCAAACATGGTTTTCTGATACACTAACATCTGCGAGACCCCTTGGGGGTTGTTAAAACTATCGCCCTTCAGGCTCTGATTTCAACACAACCCTCGGTGTCCAGCAGATGTTAATGCATTGAAAAACATGTTTGACCCCTATATTTGAAAATTGTACGCTTTCTAATATGGGGCTGTACTAGCCCCGGCCTCCCCTGCAGTACATCACTGTATGAAAGTAAGTAGGGGTGTAAAGATCAGGAATCGATACAATCAAGTACCACACCTGACCCAGGATACCAATGGGAAAGTGACAAACTCACAGTTAGACACCACAAACGAGAGCCAAGAGGTCGGCCCTTTCCCAACAGGTGACCACAAGGCACATATAAACAGGCGCGCACAAAGGCATAGCTTCAACCAGTTTTTATTTACTCCAGGCCCATTTCGGGCATAAAGCTAACATGGAACATGAAACAACATATTTACAAACATCAAAATGGCATGTGAAGAACATATGTATGCACTTAGGTTTTAAATATCACACAGATTGAACAGCGTGCAGCGGTCTGGTACAGTGCTGACCCGACAGGCCTACCCCCACAGAAACAGTCCTGTCCAGGTCTACACAGCCTCCAGACTTATCAATCCAAACACGAAGTGCAATTACTGTATGGAAAAGATTAAAATTTAGAAAAGGAAACTGCATGTTATACGTTTTTCAAGAGGAAGATGGTAGTTTCTGTATTATTTGAATTTAGTGAATATTATCTTTATAAAAAGTGCTACTTTAGTCAAGACTGCTCTTTCATCTGAGTTCATTAATTTCTCAAACTTTAGACTGTTAGGTAGCATGCACAAGACGGAAAAACCATAAAGGATCCACAAAAGAATTACCGCCTTGGCACGGTCAGTAACATATTTTACTGGAGGGCTTAAACCAGTTTCACGGCGCCAACCTCAACCTGAATCGCCATCCGATAGTCTGCGTTTTATTGTAATTTTGGCATCGAAACGAATGTTGAGTTGTTCCCTAAAACTTAATCCGCAATCAGTTGGGCGCTATACGGAGTCAGCTTTGTGGATAAAACTGTCTTGTAAGGGCTTGCATTTCAGATGCACTAGCTTGCTTTCAACGTTGCCAACATTTTTTTTTACAACAAGTTTTTATTTACTCCAGGCCCATTGCGGGCATAAGAACTAAAATGGAACATGAAACAACATATTTACAAACATCAAAATGGCATGTGAAGAACATATGTATGCACTTAGGTTTTAAATATCACACAGATTGAACAGCGTGCAGAGGTCTGGTACAGTGCTGACCCGACAGGCCTACTCCCACAGAAACAGTCCTGTCCAGGTCTACACAGCCTCTAGACCCATCAATCCAAACACTAAGTGCAATTACTGTATGGAAAAGATAAAAATTTAGAAAAGAAAACTGCATGCCGTCTCCTTTAATTCTGGTCGGAGCGTTTTGACTTTGGGACGTTTACTTATAACGAGAACCAGATCAACAAACCCGGTACCAGACGAAGAGCAAGTACCCGGATATTGTCGTTTCGCCATGATGTAGGATGGAGATGTCGAGACGTCGCTGTGTCATCTAAAAAACGATGACTGGGCAATATAACTAAATAAATGCCAAAACAATTTGGTAGATGACAGCACATTGTACATTCCTAAGGTATAGTACTTTGGAAGGGGGTTATTTTGCAACGCAAAATTATATAAACAGGTAGAGGAAAGATTTTTATTTATAGATATACTATAAATTTATAGTACATCTATAAATGCATAGAAAAATCGTTCTATATATTTATAGAATCAACAGGTAAAATTGCGAGAAAATCGTGCATGTCGAAAACCGCAACGCGATATTTGGAAGAATGAACATCGATAAGGTAAGAATTCATAATGTACATAATAATTTTATTTGAAATGCCTACTTTTTGAGAAAACACAATCTACATTAATTGTCACCATCAATGCAGGCTACAAGCCCTTGATTTTGCCCAAACTTGTGGACATTTTATTACTTTTTTAAGTTTTAATCAGCTTCCACACTTTGGTCCTCCATTTTGAATTTGCTTGATCACGTGATGAGGCTGGATCTAGACTGGTCCAGTGGTTAATATGATTCGTCGTCGCAAAAATGAAAATACTGACCATAGTAAAACTACGAGGTCAAAAATATTATCCTTATAAAGCATCCGGATCTGGGGCAATTATTAACTCTCTGTGGCTCAAACTACCCTATCTTGAACATATTTCATGGTCAAAAATGTTTTTGAGCTGAAGAAGTTCTAATGTAAAAGTAAGTTGTCGGCACAATCATTTTGTCAAAAGCCCTTTCAGAATGTTAAAGGATAAGATCAAGTACAGTCTGAGGTTGCACATGCGAGCATGGACAATACTGTGACTTAACTGTCTAGCTTGCTGTTAAATAATCAATAAGCTCTGAAATAGTGTTACTTAGCTCGTGCAACTATCGCACTGAACAGGTATAATTAATATATGGCCATGTGCAACACGATCCCAGTAATCTTGAAGTGGGCTCCAGATAAATTGACTGGCATAATTCTGGATTTGTTTTAAGTTTTAATAGTTCTCATTTAAAAGCAGTTAGATGCTCATGTTTAATTTGACCACTCATGTCCAAAAGGGGCATATGTCATTTTACACAACCATGATTACGTTAACAGTTATTTTGGCAGGAGAAAAAACTCTTTTCTGGAAGACCGTACTTATTTGAGGTCAGCCGCAGTATCTAATTAATTGTAAACCAGTCTACGATTTAAAGATGGCGCATAAACGAGTTTGAGAAAGGCTCTGTCCCAGAGTATCAACAAATTTCAGCTTTTTATTAGCTATTTCAGTAAATAAAACACTGTCAAACAGGAAAACTAGGGATTACATGCTTTTTGGCATGCAGCCTAATTCGCATTTTACACATCCTGCGCCAGAATCAACGGCGCAACAGTGTATCTTTAACCCTATACGTATTTGTGAACGCACAATCGGAATGCGGTTTTCATTTAGAACCAATTTAGGGACGATCTTTCTGTGATATCTATAAATTTATAGAACGATTTTTCTATGCATTAATAGATGTACTATAAATTTATAGTATATCTATAAATAAAAATCTTTCCTCTACCTGATAAAAGAGCAGAAAAACAGCATTTGTCATTTTTTGTAAAGTGCTCGATTTCATAATTTTCTAATGTGTAGCCGAGGAAATCAGCAAGGCAGATAGTTCTGAAGTACATATCTTTTCAGACAGTCAATCTGCAATAGGAATCGTTAAGTTAGGGCGGCAGCCAACATGGCTTAAACAGACAGTAGCTGAAATCAGACAGACCAGTTTCATGACATTATTAGATAAACACCTTGTGAATGAACGGGTCTCCCTAAAAAGCGTCAAGGAGCGACAAGAAGTGACAAGAAGCGACAAGAAGTGACACGAAGCGTCAAGAGGCTTTTAAACAATTTGTAATGCTTAAAATGAGTAAATAAGATTAGATTTGATAAATTTTGACATATAAAAGTATCTCAGCCCCAGTTATAAGCACTTGCAATACATATAAGGTTCCCAAATAGATGTCATAATTTCTGGTTGCTCGCTAAATAAAGCGTCAAGAGATTTGTCCTGAGCGACAAGACGAATTAACAACATATTTAATTAGTGTTTTACAAATAACATTATACCTAACAAGAAATGAAAGAAATATTTGTTGTTCATGTGTCATTTTCTATATATCTATCATTTTGAAAGCCCACATATTTTAAAAATAGAGCTCCTGGCGATTGAGCTCGAGCGCTAGTCCAAGCGTCAAGAGAAATGCACGAGTCAAAGGTATATGGTGTATTAACTATAATATACCTGAAAATGTTTAATTTATATATATACCCCCTTTCCCATCGACCTTTTTGGATAAAACCTGCTAGATTTTTGAAACATAGCCACCAAAAAGTGAAGCGGCAAGTAAAATGTGTCACATTTGAAGTGTCAAGAGAAGCGACAAGAAAATTGCGCCACATTTGAAGCGTCAAGAGAAATGTCATGAGACAAATCTATATGATGTATTAACTAAAATATACCTGAAAATGTTCGATTTATATATGCCCCCTTTCTCCATGGACCTTGTAAACTGCGTCCAATTTGAAGTGTCAAGAGAAGCGGCAAGTAAAATGTCTCACATTTGAAGGGTCAAGAGAAGCGACAAGAAAATTGCGCCACATTTGAAGCGTCAAGAGAAATGTCATGAGACAAATCTATATGATGTATTAACTTAATTATACCTGAAAATGTTCATTTTATATATGCCCCCTTTCTCCATGGACCTTGTAAACTGCGTCCTATTTGAAGTGTCATGAGAAGCGGCAAGTAAAATGTCTCACATTTGAAGTGTCAAGAGAAGCGACAAGAAAATTGCGCCACATTTGAAGCGTCAAGAGAAATGTCATGAGACAAAGCTATATGATGTTTTAACTAAAATATACCTATAAAATGTCCAATTATATATGGCCCCTTTCTCAATGCACCTTGTAAACTGCGTCCTATTTGAAATGTCAAGAGAAGCGACAAGAAAAAATGCACAACATTTGAAGCGTCAAGAGAAGCGACAAGAAAATCGCGCCACATTTGGAGCGTCAAGAGAAGCGACAAGAAAAAAAGCTATATGGTGTATTAACTAAGATATACGTCGATGGTGATGAGGTATATGACCTCCCCGTAATCAGCATGTGCAGTATATTTGGTTTCGTGAGCCTCCATGGGCTCATGATCGTTACTGTTAAAATGTGCAGTTTCGCCTTCGCTATTACCGTTTTTGTGCGAAGACTCAATTTGTACGTCGTTTTTATTGAGTTTTGCATCTGATATGCAGCTTAAGATTTCTTGTTTCTCATTATAACTGTCCTTTTGATCTGCCCAGTATGACCCCTGGAGAGAGTCATAATGAGTGGTACCAGCATTATTGCTCAAATATTTACCTCTTTAAGTGTCAAGAGAAGCGACAAGAAAAATGCTCCACATTTCCAGTGTCTAGAGAAGCGACAAGGAAAATGCGCCACATTTGAAGCGTCAAGAAAAGCTTTTACATTTTAAGTGTCAAGAGAAGCGACAAGAAAAATGCTCCACATTTCAAGTGTCTAGAGAAGCGACAAGAAAAATGCGTCACATTTGAAGTGTCAAGAAAAGCGACAAGAAAGTGGCCTGAGAATTTTTTATAATATGGAATCTTCCAGTTAAAAATTATTGAAAAAAAAAATAACGCAAACAAAAAGTCCCTTGTCAGAGTGCTCCTCTAGGGACAGACTGGTTAGGGACTAATTTGTTTGCAAATGAGTTCCTGTCTGTAATATAATAGCAATAAAAATAAAGCTTCTTTAATAATCAGGCTAAAAACTGTCTTTGGGGCTGTGTAAAACAACGGCACAAATCAGTCTGCGTAGTCTGATCCTCGTCCTCGTCATTCGCTGACAAACGAAATTTCAAAATTCTAGCTAGCCTCTGTGGCTGAGCAGGCTGGTAATTGCAATAATCTGGTCGGAAGCTCCGAAGAAAGGTCTTCCCGCGAATAGGCCCAAATGTATATGTAATTATTTCAAAATCACTGCAGTCCGTGCATTCTTGTGTATTCTAACGTTTTTCTGTTGCCAATACGTATAGGTCTAGAGCGTAGACCCAGACTGATTTGCGCTTTTGTTTTTCGAGCACACACTGAAGTGTACGAGTGTTATATTTATACTCGTCGCGACAAAACCGGTTTATCATATATTATTATCCTATCATAGGTTGTGGGGGGGGGGGGGGGTTGTCATAGAAAATATAGGAGAGGGGGGGCTAACTGTCTTTGAAGAAAAAAAAACACAGAAATATATCATGAAATTCATTTCCCGCAAGACGTATTTTTCATCCACAAGCCAACACGCGCCACCTATTAAGGTAATTACTGTCACTCAGCTTTGAGTTGATAAGGCTAATTAAGCACAACTCAAAGCTGGTCGTTTGGTTAAATTGGGTAAGCCAATATTTCTCTTGACGCTTAATAGCATAGCTTGGATGCTGGTTTAGTGAACGATGTCGTTTCCGTCAGGTTTCTCTTTTTCAGTTTAGTAATAATATTTTGGAGTATACTCAAGTGCTAAAAATTATTTCTCAAAATTTAACCATATTTACAATTGTGATAAATTCTTGTAGGCAAATTGTTGGACTATAACAACTCTTAGGATTTTACAAGGTATGAGATGAAACAAGTTTGCACACCTAAAGCGACTAGCTATATTACATACAACATTACATTCCAAAACTAAAGGTATTCAACCTGATTATATAAAAATGAAGCTAATTTCCGTAACAACAATCTTATCATATTCTTTTCTAGTTTGTAACTTCTCTTGACGCTTAGTCTATTTTCTTCTTGTCGCTCGACGCGAGAAAACCTGTCTTCGGGGGTTTGAGAACAGTAAAGGCGCAGACCAGTCTGTGCATCCCGCGCAGTCTGATCAGCGCCTTTGTTATTCGCTTATTGGAAACTATCATATCTTATCTTGCTACCAGCGAAATTTCAATTTTCTAGCTAGTCTCTGTAGCTTAGGAGACTAGTTTGGGTCATTTCTGCTGTATTAAATATCTCTTGTCTCCCAGGACTTTTTCTTGTCGCTTCAGATTAAGCTATCGAGGTGGGCGCACGTTCCAATTTATAAGAGCTTATATTTCATCTGTTTTGAGATTATTATCATATAAATGATAAGTATCATTTATAAATTAAAAATCGGATAGGTTTTATGTTAAGATATTAAATGGTCGTTAGAAGATCTGTACTTCTTGTGTCTCAAGAGATTTCTCGTGACGTTATTTTTTCTTGTCGCTTACTTTAGTCTTAGCGACTAAAGCAGCATTTTCAGCGATATGTGAGTCTTCAAATGTCTATGAATATATCTAAGAAATGGAGAGTGATGAGCAACTTCGTTTAAATATCTTGATTGATACATTACTTTGTAACTTATTGTAAATTATTCTTGTCGCTAAGGAGATATCTCTTGACGCTAATAGTTTAGCGCACGGGCAAAACTTAAGGGGGTTAATTGATAGTTACTTGCAATGTAACTGCATTTACTTCAATATAAACACTTGTACATGTAAAATATGATCGATTTTGCTATGCAACATACATAAAATTGCATTATAATGCTTATAAAATCCTCTTGACGCTTCGTGTCACTTCTTGTCGCTTCTTGACACTTCTTGTCGCTTCTTGTCGCTTTTTAGGGAGACCGTGAATGAACGTTTCGACACTTTTGAGATCTACTAACACATATAGATAATAATTTGCATCCAAATAAACTCATATTGACTTTAAATATCACACCGGAAGTCATTACAGAGGGGGAAACATGAGCCGCCAGGGCTCTTCAGTTCCCTACAGAAACAGTAATCAGAAGATTAGTAGATAGGTCTGGGACTATAACCTAGTTTGCGGTACCTAGATTTAACGGAAAGACTGGAATTACAGGCGAATTGCGAAAACTTTTATTGATTAATGAATAGTATATGCTGTTTATAATCAGAGCTCCTGCACAAGTGAGACTTCTAGCTAGGTTCTTTACCTACATCGAGGTTCTATTGGCAGGTCTGGGGAATCTCGGAAACATGCGATCAAAATTATCGCTCAAATGCGCGACCACGCTTGAGATTGGCAGACTTGCTAACAGAGGTAGTTATCCTACAACTGCCTCGCATTTCTGAGCGATAGAAATTTGATCATTGGTTTATCATTTTGGCCCATTTCCGCTGATTCGATCGATCTTTTTTCGGATGCATTCAGTCCAAGGGGTGAGAAGCTAAACGGTAAACAAACAAAATTTTCAGGAAAAAAATTCACCAAATTGAACCCTCTTCTGACAGAAACCCTTCATTTTTTTTCTTACCATTTTCCCACAATTTTATCATTGATTTGTAGGGATGTAACAATACATCGGACTATCGATGCATCGCAATAGTAACCTAGGCAATGTTACTGCATCGATAGGAAAGTGGCAATGTCAATAGTATTGGCAATAGTCTTTTCATTATTGCAATAGTTTCAATAGTTTTTAGACATAGGGATTTTCACTTTAAAATTGCTTGGTTAGGCCCAAAAAGGAAGTTAAATGGCAATAGGATGTATATGTTTTTGCCTCCCATGCATTGCAACAGAATTAGTAGACTTTTACAATATTCTGAAATTTTCTCTTGTTTCTATACAAAAATTGGTACCCGTACATGCAGGAAAGTCCTACCATATTCTTAATTTTCGCCTTCAAACAAGCATAAATGTTTCAGACAATAGTATCACAATAGTATTGCAATGGTAGTCCACAATAGTAAAAGTATCGCAATGGTACTTCCTGCAATGTCAATACTATCGCAATAGTCATTTTTGGCTGCAATAGTCACCCCTATTGATTTGTGGCCGAGGTTCTGATGGTTAAATATTTATTTGTAATCTTTTATTTGTGGGTTGTAATGTTTCTGAATCTAGGGCACCAACTCGCAAAAGGTGAGACATGTGGTGATGGTCGTCGCGGGAATGCGCAATATATGAATGCCTAGTGATGGGCAGATGATCGACTTTAGTCGAAAGTCAGTTGGTTTGGGCTTCCAATTGCGACAATCGATTGTAAAATGCTGCAATCGATTGTAATCGGTTTCTGACCTTAGTCTACAGGCTGTTCTTAAATCTGCATGTTACGATCTCCATATAAACCAATTCATTTTGCGGTGAGAAAACACAGTTTTTTTCTGTGTTTTTAAAGCAGTTTTCGCAAGTCAAACTTGATCGGTAAAGCAACACGATAACCTACAAAAGTACCAAATGGAGCGTCTGTTGTTACAGTCGTATGATTGGATAAATTGTCTGCTGTTCCAGTTATTGCACCCGACTATTAAAAGCCAATTCTGTGGTTACCGCTACGATTGGATAAATGTCTGCTGTTCCAGTTATTGCACCTGCGTAATAAAAGCGGATTTGTACCGATGTCAAACAGAAAGAATACAAACAAAAAGTTATTATTCTTCCAGTTTCAGTTCATCCCTTGGGTGACAGCGTATTATCAAACTATTTAGCAAGTAAAACCATTCAGGTCCCTTAGTGGAATCTTTAAAACCTTTAGAAACCTTTAATTTGGTTGCAATCCTTTAAAACCTTTAATTTGGCTAAAAAACCCTTTAATACGGTAAATGTTCTAAAATATCGAACACTCTAAAATTACGAACACATAAAATTATCGCTGAAAATAATTTTTAAAACATCCTAAAAAATCGAACACTGCCGATGTCCGTTTATCTATTTGTCCCATGCATCTGTGTTCGGTTTACTTTTACCGTACAGCGCATGAGCGGTAGCGACATTTGGAAGGTTCCATTCTACTTAGATGGGTAATCTGGCACGTGGCGTTCTTTTTCGCATGCCGAGCGCAAGACTATATTTTTGTCTGCTAGTTGTGCGATACATGCTTTCAGATAAGATCAAAGGCAAGAGCGCATTAAATGCACGGACTTTCCTACATGACAAAGTTCATGTGCAGGCTACCTATGCATCTATTGACGGAAAACAGGCTCAAATAAAACCCTTCATTGGCGAAATTTTTACCTATAAGAAGCATCCCGACCCATCGGAGCAATGGTCATTAACATGGATTTCCTTTGTCATAGACATAAAACAGACATGCCTCGGGCAAAGATTAGGAGTTACAATTACCGCGAGAAAACGCCCATCTAAGCTTATGTTCACCATGAAGGACTTAGGCCATATATTGTACGCTGCCTGGTCGCCAAAATTAAACATTTTCAAGTAACAGTAGATGTTATTACCGTAGAAAGCCATGCAAACCACAACGTTAAATATTTGAGTAACTGAGTTGCTTATACAAACTTATATACAAAAGGGCCTTTTTCCAAGTTGTGGTTTGAGTCGAAAGACACAAAATTAATCCATTCAACACAAAAGCGGTGATGCTTGACATACCGTAGCCATCGATGCTCAATTGAGAATGCACACTTGCGCATGCTCGTCTGAGTCTTTGTCGCATGTTGTAAGTACCAAAATATGAAATTATGTCCGTCGACAGTTTAATTTCAATCGAGCCGGTTCATACGCACTGCATGCATGCGCGGATCCTGAACATTTTGTCAGAGGGTGTAGTGAGAGAGGACCGAAATGCCACTAAAAATGGGCCATCATCGGCCCATCAGCGAAACGCCATTGAAATGGCGTTTTGCTGGCGTGTCGATAATGGCCCACCATTGAATCCTGGCTTGGTAGCTTTGTGATTTTAGGGGATCCGGATCAATATTGCTAGGAAACCCTTTATTTTTGTGATTTTTCAGTGGGGTCCGGACTCCCTGTCCCCCATCTGGATCCGCCCATGGCATGCATCTGAAAGAAGGAACTTGTCTGAAATGTTCCTTTCAGCGTGTTGTGATCATCGGACGCAAAGTCGGACTAGATTATAACTCTTGGTATGCTTGTTTGCCCCTGATCAGGCACGTCGGACGATCTTCTGGATCCACTTTACTGTAAACTTTGATAGCAGGTGAGATAGAGAGAGAGAGAGAGGCTGCACGGTGTTTGCACACGATTCTTTTGTTTTGGCTTGTTTCTTAGAATATTGAAATTGAAAGTCAGTCAATCAATCTTGTTACAAAGTTCTGCTTTCGATGAGGACCCAAAACGCGCATCCACTTTTGTACGGCAAAGTCGGACATTCCACAGTATTAACGCTTTGCGTACTTTCTATCGCATGCAGACATTTTTAAATTGACGAAACATTCTATCCTGAATACCATTCGGGTCTGATCTGGATCCAAACCGTGTTTGCAAATGTAAAGAGAGAGAGAGAGAGAGAGAGAGAGAGACTGACGCAGGCACATCAAAGTAAACATTGCATCGAGGGATCGACAAGTAGAGAGAGAGAGAGAGAGAGAGAGAGAGAGTTCTTTTTTGAATTTCGCCAGTTTTTTTACTCTGGGAACTCGTCTACGTATTTCAAAGTTTTGTGTAGATCTTTACAAAAAAATCTGATCGTACGAGATGTCTAGCGGTTTCAATTCTTGAGTTACAATATTAACTTGAATTCGAAGTCGGCAGAACAAGCGAAAGCGTTTTGGTTTTCTGAAGGAAGAACGAAACAGTGTAGTGATTCATCGGTAGTCCGAGACGAGTGAACATAGGAGACCCCGGCGGCTTATCGAATAGTTAAATAAGTGGAATTTCACGACTTGTAAGTAGATTGAGTGACATAACATGCACGTGCCTGGCTCTCGGCTTGGCAATTACCGCACGCGCTGGACATTTTACTGGCTCGGTCTGCAAGAATTTAGCGGCGGTTTTAATAAGATTTAATAAGATTAAAGAAAAGAAAGAAAAAGAGTAGAGACCTGTAGATAGCGCAGATTCATATCTTCGTGTTTTCAACACGTTTCTACCACATTTTTACATGTATATATACCGTTTTTGCTCGTGATAAAGACCACATTCTAAAATTACGAACACTAGCACTTTTTCTGAAACATAATTTCTAAAATTACGAACAGCGGGAAAAATAATTATTTTTTAGTGTTCGAACTTTTAGAACATTTACCGTAACCTTTATTTTGATTTATAAACCTTTAAATTTTGCAAGATAAGTTAGAACATAAGAAATAGACCATATGTAAGTTGACAAGTAATATCTGTGACATCATGAGCTGTATTCATCCTCAGACCATTATTTCTATACCTACCTCTTGCACCAGGATGACTCTTATAGTCCATTTTTCTGAGGATTCAGATAAGGCAGCAATAAAAAAGAGTGAGGTAAGCTAAATATAAATGCTTTTGGGTTGATTTCTTGCTTTACATCCATGCTAAACAGCTGAGGTAATGTCAGTATGAATAGTTGATCCTTACCACCCTTTTTCTAAAATCCTTTCACAAGTACTCAATGCTCATCTTTCACTAGTAACTGACAACTAATGAAAGAATGTGCCCGACCTGAGAATAGAACCAGCAAAACTCCAAACATTAGGTTGGACATGCTACCAACTGCAATAACTGTGCCAACAAATATTAATGGATAAGTCTATTGGGTTTATTGACTTTTGAATAAAGTCCTGATTTTCTAATGTTATCACATCTAAACTGTGTTATCTACACCCCAAGACTAACACAGACAATATGCATATCTGTCTAAATTTTATATTTAAAAAAGGGCATACAATAAATGGGAGCCATATCCTCTGAAATTGTTCATTTACTGAAGGTAAAATTGTCCTTACAAAATGACCAGAGATGGCTTCTTCTGCTTTCTTGGTTTTGAAAACTTTTCGGGGGAGGACCTCTGGACCCCCCTTCCAGATTAGAAAAAATGTGATTTATATTTCAATCAAATACTGCTCAACACATGGCTTTAGCTAAAGTGAGGCTTTCAACTAGGGAGTAAACAACACGAGTAACTCCCTTTTGATTTGCGTTTAATGGGCTATTAATTTATTGGCTAAGGATTTGCTGTACCTCTTTCATACCATCATCTATCATAACATGGATTTAAAGATCAGGGTCAGATAAAAATACTAGACAATTTGATGTTAATTTGCTCTTTATTTTTGTTAGAATTTCAATGAAACAACCTTTATTTTGCCTAAAATAGCCTTTATAAAAAACCTTTATTTTCATGAGAGTCTGCAAGGAGGCCTGAACCATTTTTTTCAGATAAAAAAACTCGGAGCTTTTAGTTAAATGACAGTGGCTAGGGAATGCACTCCATACCGCGATACTTAAGATTAGATGGACCCAGTTTTTTTTTCTTAGATCTTAGATTTGTATGTGAATTATATTCTTTACGTTTCTTATTTCTGACAAGTTGACATACATCTAGAGCAGGACACTCTAAGATTGATTCTAATTGAAACGATCTTAGAGTGGCAACTTGCCCTTGTATAGGATGGTCAACTAGCCAGAAATAATAGCGTAGGAGGTGTCATTGTAATATTAATGTGTTGTCGATGTTTTTTTAGTACATAAAATACTGAAAAGTTATTACTAGTTGTGTGCATTATTTTATTCCCTGGTAGCATCGTCATCGCCTAAAGGAATTTTCCAATAAAATTTCCCCTCTTCCTTCCTGACCGGCTTTATGTCCTAATAGCGAGCGGACGAGTAAAATTTTCCAGCCCTGTTTTGCTAACAGGGCTAGCCTGCTTGCCTTTAAAATCTGTCCATTTTGTGAATTGCAAACCTGAAAACTAACATTTTATTTGAGAACAGGAAGAGAAAAGTGTGAGAAATTTTAGAACATTTACCGTTATGTATTATTTTGTCTATTTTCAGTAGAATTGAGCTTGTATTATAAGATAAACTAAATGAGAGTTCTTGAGACAGAAGTAGCATCAAGCTATAGCATGGGCAAGAAGAATAAGCACAAGCTTCGCAAGAGCAAAGAAAATGAAGCATCAGATTCCTCTGAAGATGTAACAGGTAAAATATCAAGATTTCCTTTGCTCAATTTGGCAAGAACCAGGGCTGTGGAAATACCATGCCAGACTTGTCGGACCTGGTCCCATTTCATTCAGGACAAGCTGAAAATTTCAATTTACTTGTCCTTGGACAAGTATAAATGTATAACGTGACTACAATCTGTATTTCATATTTTGATTAATTATTACGAGCTCACATGTCACATTGTAAACAGTGCGGATCCTGATCAGCTGGCTTCTTCAGAAGGATTATATGGGTTTCAACATTACATTGGCCCGACGTAAGAATCTGTCAGCTATTATTTGTTTGATCCAGTTTGTGAATATATGAATGGCAGAGATTTTCCAACCTTTCTGAAGTTGGGGCCACTCCCAGGTCATGGGCCTGATGAATGACTATTGTGTTAAGATTTACCAGATATTGAGTGTAAAGTTATGAATATTTTCTAACTCCCTGATTTAAACATTTGTTTTTTTGTGCTCTAAAGAACATTGAGATGGTTCTTCTGAGCACCCACGACATATGTTTTGGTATATAAATAAGAAAAACTATCTTAATTACACACTCTTGTCTGGAGGCCTGATATTACCCCTTTGATAACAATAAGTATGGGACTGCCTATTGTGTACTTGAAGGGGTCACAGGTAGAATTTTCTAATGTATGATGTATTTGGGTACCTGAAGGTTGTTTTAATCATAACAAACAGTGTAGACCTTGGTGAAATGCAGCTTAATTAATGCTGCATTTCACCTGGGTCTTCACTGTTTGCAAAAGTTCCCATTTCAAGGGGACAAAAAATTCCGCTTATCCGCTCATAATTACAAGTGAAATCTAGAAAGGACTAGTAACTCTTCCCAAAGCATTTGTCCTACAGGAAGAGTGCTTTGGAAAGAATTACTCTAGGAATTAATATTACATATTACTCCCTTATGTTCTTAATTGCATACACTTTTAAAGGACAAGTGCATTAGTTTGCAGGACGAGTGAAAATTGTAAGTCACTCGTCCTGCAGGACAAGTGCAATATTTAAATATTTTTGTCCCGTGCGTTTAGTTGTTTCCAGTATACAAAGGATTAATTGTGTTTATCTTATTTCAGCTCGAGGATGTCCCCATGTGAGCAAGTCTATCAATTTCAGTGCTATGAAGAAAGGTTTGGGCAAGCAAGCATTTGGAGAATGTGCTGTAAGTATCATAGCCAAAGTTAAGCTAAAATATTTGATCATAACATAGGTAGAGATAAGAAAAATTTTCCAGCGTAAAATTGTAAATATTTTCTTACCCATATTTTTTAGCATTTGTTTTGGGTGCTCAAAAGAACCGTCTCAATGAGACGGTTCTTTTGAGTACCCACAACATATGTTTTGGTTAAGAAATAAGAAAATAATTTTTTTGGTACACACTCTTAACTAAAGTCCTGAAGTATCAGTGCTCAAGTTAAGCTAAAATTTTTGGTCATAATAATTTAGCCGCGACATGAGATTTCCAACAAAGTGGAATGTACGACCAGCAAAGCCTCAGATCAGCCTGCACATATGTGCTGTCTGATCAGAGCCTTTGCTCGTCGCTTGAATATTCTATGAGTGTTAAGCTACTGACTGAACATCATTGAGAGTTTCTAAGCTTAAAAGGAGGCTGCACAGGCTCATCTGAGTCTACACTTGTCAAAATACCACATTTTGGAAATCACATGTATCGGATGGAACTTGCTGCAATGCATATGCCCATAAACCATGCCTTAAATGTCCAGGCTGACCCATCCAAATGGGCTAGAGATAGAACATTTTGTTTTAGCCCTCATCTCATTTCATACTTTGTGTATGTCAGACTCTTGTGAGTCTGTTGGTCCTGATCTAGATCCAAACTGGTTAAAGCACTGATAGTGTTCCTGAAAGAATATTTTGAAGAAAAAAAATCAGCACGCAACATAAGCATAGAGCTACCCAGTATGTAATAAGAGTAAGCACATGATGAGAGGTAATTTTCCCGCTAATTACAACAATGGTCCTCTACTCTCTCGTCCGCTTATATAAATATTTTTTTATAGTCTATATTGTATACAATACGGACCCAGATCAGAATTCTATTTTAGGATACAGTCTGATTAAGGCTCATAGTGTTTGATTCCTTTGTAAAAGTATTTTGTATTGCATTTCAGACATAATAAACAGACAACATTTTCATGACAAAAATATTGGCAGGATAAGGGTAAATTTCTTCATATAAATATATGATGTCATTGATGTGTGTAGTGTGTACTCACTGAGAGCATCTTATTGAGTCCATTCAATACAGTATAAGTCCTTTGTAAAACTCCATGAAAAAAAATTGGAAGTCATAACATTAGCATGTTATATCAAAATCTGTGTTATAATGAGGTCTGTTATAAAGGGACTGCCCTGTATTAGGTTAATTCATTCGTATCCAATATGAGTATTTAATTACTGGCTATTTCAGGGTTGTGCCAAAGAAAGCAGCAAGAAAGGCAGTCAGTTGCCACTGGATGACCTAGAGGGTGCTGTCAGTTCAGACTTCCTTGATCCACCAGAACCGGTACTCTGGGTTTGTCTTCAGTGTGGTCACCAGGTAAACTTCATACAAATTCAGGGAATAAGCTAGGGGGGAACTAGGGCAAAATATTGGCTAGGGGCCGAAATTTCGCCCTAAATGGGACCCAGGGAGAAGTGGGAGTCTCCCTATTTTTTTTAGGGAAACATATTTTCATTCTGTCACCACAAATACCCAAGCTGTGGTGACAATCTACTACCACTTCATCGTATTTCTCCATTCATTCAATGGCAATAGTATGCGTAATTCTAAACTGACAGAAATTGTAGTAATTTTCCGCTATTGCTTCTCCCTATCTGACTGTCACTTCTCCCTAATTTTCCTGGAGGAAGAATATCCTTTCTCCCTAATGTCAGGGCCCAGCTTGAACCCTGCAAATAATTTGATTGTTATAAAAAAGATAATATCTAATTCTGTCCTCTGTAAACTTTATACAATTTTGGCAAAAGATAAGTGGAGCACATAGAGGGTTACATAGAGGGTTAGACTTTTGCTAGATTGAGACTCACCGCGGGGGGGGGGGTCAATTTTATTGTGTCCTTGAGCAAGACACAGTCACACTTATCCGCTGCTTAGTATAGGTTTAACACAGGAAATCATCCCAGCTTGACTGAAAATTGTTGACTGAAATTTATGTTAAACATTAACACAAACAATTACAATTGAAATTCTAAAGTTCTATGTTTTGGAAATTTGAACTTACACCCACTTGGATTTTATATGTGGTATTACACCCATTACAGATTCTTATATTTATTATAGAGTGTCAGAAATATTATTGAATACTTAGGTGAAAGTTTTAGGATTATTCCTGAATTCAGGATCTTGAAAGTTAGACTCAGAATCCTAAATTTAGCAGATTAATGGCATCTGTCATTTATTTTCACTTTCTCTTAAGACAATCAATCATTTAAACTGAAATTTGTTGATATTTTGTAGGCATAATGCTAGTTTTGAGATCTGAATAGCTAAAGTTAGCTAAGGACTTTCGAAAAGGGGTATGTGCGTTAAGAGGCTATTTTGGCCCCCTCTATGAGGTCAAAAAATAAAAGTTGCTCTTTACAAGTTTCTTTGTATTAGTTTATTAGAACAATAGCCAAAGAGTAAAAGTCTGGTATTGATTTGACTTTTACAGTTGCTATGGTAACAAAAATGGCTGCCAAAATAGGCTGAAAATAGGAAAATGGCCATTTTGGAGCAAATTTGAGACATGTAAGAGAGGAATTTATATAGAGCACAAGCAAATACCAAAAAATATTTTAACAGGTTATGAGAATTATCACGGCACACAATATATCAAATGGTTTTTTTAGTATTTGCTTGTGCTGATATCTAATTCTTAAAACATTGGTCTTGAAAAGCCTCAAATTTGGCCTAAAACGGCAATTTCTCTATTTCAAGCCTATTTTGTCGGCCATTTTGGTTACCATAGCAACTGGTAAAAGTAAAATGAATTCCAGAATTTTACACTTGGGCTATTCTTCTAATAAACTAACAAGGTGAAATTGGTGAAAAGCAACGTCCAGTTTTTGGCACCAGAGGGGGCCAAAATAGCCCCTTAATGCACGTACCCCTTTGAACTTTCACCAATGTTAATATGGCATGAGTTTCCTGTTAATTTTTCAGGGCTGTGGAAGGGGAAGTTCAGATAAACACGCATTAAAGCACCAAGAGACACCCAGATCTTCCCAACATAATCTTGTCATCAACACTACCTCATGGACAGCTTGGTATGTCTGCATGGCATGCATGCTCTTTTTACCTTTATATACTGTAAAATCTCAGTTTGTTGAATCCAAATAACTTAAATTACCCACTGAAGGCAAAGTACATGTACGGCGTAAATGTGGAATACATTGATAGCAGGACTTTATTTAAGAGTGCGTAACAGAAAAATAGTTTTCTTATTTCTCAACCAAAACATATGTTGTGGGTGCTCAAAAGAACCGTCTCAATGAGACGGTCCTTTTGAGCACCCAAGACATATGCTAAATATTATGGATAAGAAAATATTTACAATTTTATGCTGAACATTTTTGTTAATCTTAGAACCTGTGATTGATAGCTTAGTTGAAATATGTTCTGGGTAAACAATTTTGGCTCATATGGACAAGTTGGTTTCCAATCCATTGTAAAGTTATGTATGTTTTCATAAGCATTACAATTGTTAAATTTTAGGACATGTTTTCTTGCTAAATCGGGACTTTAGTTAAGATTGCGTAACAGAAAAATAATTTTCTTATTTCTCAAACAAAACATATGTTGTGGGTACTCAAAAGAACCGTCTCAATGAGACGGTTCTTTTGAGCACCCAAAACATATGTAAAACTGATGGGTAAGAAAATATTTACAATTTTAAGCTCAAAAATTTTGTTTATCTAAACACATACTAAATGCAAGTTTTTAATTTTCTTATTAATCATACAACTATTAAAATGGAGTTCATTTTCTGTGATCAGAATATAAGTAAGTTGATGACCACCTTCAGGGAAAAAGACTAACTTGCCCCTGAAAAAAGGGTAGTATGTAAAGTAATGAAATCTTGTCAAATCTGACACTAGCTGTTGTAAGTTTACAAATCTTCATTCAGCTGATTCTAAATACTGTTAATTTGGCAAATAATTGAGGAATACAGATTTTGAGGGTCTCTGACTTCAACTATGAGTAAAGCAAATGCTTGGCAATGGTATTAAAATGAGCTTAATTTTCCGCCGAATCCTGGGCCCCTTAGTTTTGGGCTGGGCCCCCAATCTTTTTGTTTTAGGGGCCCAGCTTGCTACTGGCGAAAAAAGATAAGTTTGTATCCCTGACCTTTCAGCAAGTGAGAAACATAATCATTTACTATTTTTAGCAAGTAATTAATTTCTTTAATTGTTATTCCTGTAAATGTGAGTTTTTTTTGTACAGGTGTTATGAATGTGATGATGAAGTTCTTGCTGACAAGTTTAAGAAAGTTTCGGAGTGTATGGAACACCTAAAGAAGTTAGCCTGTGTACCAACACTGGATCTGGCTCTAGGTAAGCTAATAGAGAAAATACCCTTCTCCAATATGGCCTGCAAGTAGTTCCTATTTTTAGCTCACATAAGCACGAAGTCAATGTCCCTTGTCGGTCATCAACAAAATAGCTTTAAATGACAACTCCTCCCATACCACTGGGCCTATTTTAACCAAACTTCACAGGATGATCCTTAGGTGACCCTCTACAGAAATAGCTTAATGAAATTTGATCCGTCATAAAACATAACCGCCAGTGGCGTGGTTTATCTCGGTAAGGCAAACTTTTAAAAATCTTCTCCTCTGAAACCGGTCTTCAGAATTCAAAATAATTTGTTAGGAATGATCACTGGATGACCTTCTACAAAAATAGGTAAAAAAAAATGATCAGTTGGAAAATATCGCCACCAGCGGTTGCGGCAAGTTTACCTTATGTACCTTTATAAGAAACTTTAAATATCTTCTTCTCTGAAACCAGTTGTCAGAATTGAAAATGATTTGGCAGAAATTGTTATTAGGTGACCCTCTTCAAAAATAGATAAAACAAATTTGATCCGTCAAAAAACATTGCCAGAAGAGAGTGTGGCTTATTGCGATAACTCTTCTGTGAAACCAGTGGTCAGAATTAATAATTTGGTAGTAATGATCACTGAATAACCTACCAAAATAGCTAAAGCGAATTTGATCCATCAAACATGGCCACCAGGGGGCGTGGCCAGTGTCCCTTATGTACCTATCTCTAGTGAGCACAAGAAGCTCAAGATTTTACAATGGCTGAATGAATCGCATCAAGAATTACTTCAAACTACATCTCCTCCTAAACCATTTGCTTGATTTTGACAAAACTTTCATGGCCCTCTTCAATAATTAGTCCCCACTCTGAAGTGAGCTATGGGTTTGCCCTCTGTCTTTCTGTCTGTCTGTTCGTCTGTCTGTCTGCTGTAATCTGGATCCTGATATAACTCTAAAATATTCAAGCTAGCTTGAAACTTGGTTTGTGAACAGGCGGCAATGTGCTGATTATGGACGTCATTTTTTTCTCTGTTGCATGAAAATTGTGGTTGCACTGGTAGGGGATTTACATATATATTGTGGGCAATACCTGTACTTGTTGTTCAGGTGGTTCCAGTCTGTTGCGTAAGCATATCATATAAGCTATATATATTCTTTTTTGGATTGATATCTTTTTGTATGAAATAACAGGGCCTACAGTCTTGATATGTGGTATGTAACATTCCCTAGAGTTCCTACCCCAAGCTTGTTCAAAATAAGATGAATATGAAAATCATTTCTATGTTTTGTTTTGCTGAAGGTACTCTTATATAAAGATATGTTTAAGTGTATTTTGAAACACTATTTTCTTCAGGAAAGAATGGACCAGGCAGTGGCGGGGCCACTTCTAGTGGTGACTTAGGAATCAATAAAGGCAGACCACAGTCGGGAAAAGGAGCAGGCCCAAGCAATACAGGTCCTAAGGTCAAGGTAAGTACATGTACTCTTAGCACATTTTAATGAGCTTCAAGCTGTAAATGAAAATTCATGAAAATAATTATAGCACATATGCCGTCATTCTTTAGCTATTCTGGATGCTGGAATTATTTTGCTTTTTTGTTTGTTGTCTGCTGATTTTTTTTCATAATAAACATTTTTCAAAAATACCATCAGAGTCAAAACAGTTTGAACCCATATCAAGTTTGATATTAAGAAAGTCTTCTGTAAAATGCAGAGTTGCACAGTTTTTTAGACATTCATTTAGTAATCAGCCTGTAAAGTCATGTGGTAGAGTCCCAGTTTCTGGATCTGATGGTTGTAATATTGATTTCTAACCTGTTCATATCACAAAGACTTTAAAGATTGTGTCAGTAAGTGACTGGCGGTATTATCACAGAGATAATACAGCATTAAGGTGGCATTGTGAAAGAGTATCGCTTTACACCATCTCATCTAGACACCATCTCAATAGGACTGAAAGATCATTGAAAATGACTTAGCCTTTAATGCACCAATCACTACAAAAGTCTTGTCTGCTGATATGTTTAAGAAGCCTCTATGGTAAACAGTGTGGACCCAGATCAGACTGCTCCTATTGGAGCAGTCTGTACTGGGTCCAAGCTGATTGCTTCTATACTTAATTCGTCAGTAATGTAAGGTAATTATTTGCAGCAGACGACTTAAAAAGACGTCAGTTTTCAGATGTATTTTTTTCTTGGCGCTTTAAGGGTTAGAAATAAACAGAAACAAATTAGTTTGAAGATTTGCCCATGTTTTGTCAATAGTTTCCATTGCATTGAATATTAACTCTTTTCTTGCTAGCAGCAACTTTTGTTCTCTGCTGATAACCTTTGCAAATAGTTTGCACCCAGATAAGGACAAACAGAATAGTGGTCCTGATCTGGATTCAAACAGTCTGTCACTCTGATGTTATTCCTGAAAGAATATTTTGAAAAAAGAAATGTTGAAAAATATCTGCAGACAGGTAAAATCATGAAACATTATTAAGCATGCAAAGAGTTTAAATTATTTATTTTATTTCAGGGGTTGAGTAATCTTGGAAACACCTGTTTCTTCAATGCTGTTATGCAGGTAGGTTAATCATGTTCTTAATTTATAGTGCTAGAAGAAGCATTCATGTCTCCTTATTCTGGATATATTTTAGTTAATATGGCTTGACTTTGAAACTGATCAATACCCATTATAGAATATGCTAACAGATTATTATTATTATTATTATTATTATTATTATTATTATTATTATTATTATAATACTGGTTATATACTGGTTATATTTTATTCATATCAGAACCAATATAGTTCATTCTTTAATCCTTTATATTGATACATTAAATAATATGGTCAAAATCAATGTAGATCTAGACCAGACAGTTCATTTCAGCTGTAAGGCTGTCAAGTTTATAGAAATTTGTAAACGTTTACTTGCTCATCATCATAATCGTAATCAAATATTTGATTAACATGCAGGTGCAGGGGCATCATCCACATTAGTGGGCCTCCTTCCAGGTAACTGGCTAGCTGCATCCATAGCATATGTCTCACCTGATCTCTAGGTGCTCCTTTATGGTTAACTGCCGTGAGCACCCACTCATAGCAGTCCTTATTGGTCAATTTCTTGTGCCTCCCCGGCCCTTCCATCAACCTGTATATCACTTGCTGTTCTTATTGCACCACTGCATGTCCAAACCAGCCAAGCCTTCTCTCAAAGTGATGTCAAGGTCCTCGAGCTTTGCCAGTACACAAAACATCCATATTGAATATTTTTTATTGCATAGCTAATAAGTAAATCAGTGATATTTTTTCTATAAAAACCTCTTCTGTAAAAAAGTATGTTGGTAGTGGTGAGCGCAAACATTCAAAAATGTTTGGCTATGTGTTCTGTGAGAAGTGCTTACGCCAATGTACAGATGCATAGACCGCCAATGTACAGATGCATAGACCGGTCTGCCGGAGTCTGCACATCAGTGCAGTCTTATCAGCACATTCGTTATTCGCTTTCTGGAAAATATTAAATATCAGATAAACTTGCAACATGCACAATTTCAACATTCTACCTAGTCCCTGTATATGAGTATGTGGGATTGTGTTTACATGTTCCTCAGTCTGAGAAGACAGGTTATCTCATGTTAAGGCCCATATAATATGGGCCTTGACACTTTGGGGGTATTCAAACAACACAGGCGCAGACCAGCCTGCACATATGCACAGTCTGATCAGCCCCTTTTTTATTCCCTTTGTGGAAAGTATCATATGTAAACCAACAACAGGTGACATTTCAATTTTCTAGCTAGTCTCTGAAGCTGAGGAAACTGGTTTGAAACTCGCTTTGTCAGAAACCATGAAGACAGATTTTGTTGCAACGAGGCCCATATACATCTTGAGCACTAGATTAATACTATATTTTGTGTGGGAGTGCAGTGGCTCAGTGCTTGACTCAAGACCGAGGGGTTGCGGGTTTGAGCCTCACCGGCATCAGTGCCTTGTGTCAATGAGCAAGACACATTAATCATTGCTTAGTACTGGTTCAACCCAAGAATGACTGAAAAATTGTTGACTGGGATGTTAAGAATCAAATCAAACAAAACTTTATTTTGTTGTAAGATGATTGCAAGATTGTTGTAAGTGACTTAAAACCTGTAAATAAACCAACATCAATCTTCACACAAAAATGCTCCTGTAATATCTCCTAATTTGAAAATGCAGTGCACTGAATTATTATTGGTATTTTTACTTGAACAGAATTTGATACAGACCTACAGTCTAGAGAACTTACTAGGTGAACGCAAGAAAGCACATCAAGTGATGTTAACAGGGAAACCGTACCTAGATGTTGACTCGTGTAGCTCAAGTGAGGAGGGAGATGAAGAGAACCATAAAAACACTCTAAAGGAATTGGTAGGTTTTATAGAAAACAAGAATATTACACTTAACTGGCTTGGGCAAGGTTTGCACGCCTTGAAGGGTACTTAAAAATGGAGGGCTTTCTTTAAAAGTGCTTGAAAATCAAACTTGTTTTTTATCCCTTAATGCGCCAATATCAACAAAAGTCGTCTTCTTTTCTTGTCTGCTGAAATGTTTAAGAAGCCTCTATGGCAAACAGTGTGGACCGAGTTATGTTATGGGCCCTTGCTGTTTGCTTCTATACTTAATTCGTTAGTAATGTTAGTCAATTATTTGCAGCAGAAGACATTTTTAGATGCATTTTTTCTTGGCGCTTTAAGGGTTAAGTGTTCTTTTTTGTCTTGCAGCCTTCTATAGAAATCAGCATTAGTGATCCCGGTCCTTTAACACATTCCCTAGTTGTCTTCCTGTATGAGATGAATAACAGTTCGAGATCCAGTATTATGAATCCTAGTGCTTTATTTGGACAAGTGTGTAAAAAGTAAGTATTATGAATCCTAGTGCTTTATTTGGAAAAGTGTGTAAAAAGTAAGTATTATGAATCCTAGTGCATTATTTGGACAAGTGTGTAAAAAGTAAGTATTATGAATCCTAGTGCTTTATTTGGACAAGTGTGTAAAAAGTTAGCATTATGAATCCTTGTGCTTTATTTGGAAAAGTGAGTAAAAAGTAAGTATTATGACTCCTATAGCTTTATTTGGAAAAGTGTGTAAAAAGTAAGTATTATGAATCTTAGTGCTTTATTTGGAAAAGTGTGTAAAAAGTAAGTATTATGACTCGTAGCTTTATTTGGAAAAGTGTGTAAAAAGTAAGTATTATGAATCCTAGTGCTTTATTTGGAAAAGTGTGTAAAAGGTAAGTATTATGACTCCTATAGCTTTATTTGGACAAGTGTGTAAAAAGTAAGTATTATGAATCCTAGTGCATTATTTGGACAAGTGTGTAATAAGTAAGTATTATGAATCCTAGTGCTTTATTTGGACAAGTGTTAAAAGTAGTATTATGAATCCTTGTGCTTTATTTGGACAAGTGTTTAAATAGTAAGTATCATGAATCCTACTGCATTATTTGGACAGTATTAAAAAAGTAAGTATTATGAATTCTAGTGCATTATTTGGACAAGTGTTTAAAAGAGTAAATTTTAGTTGGTTGACGAATGGTTCAATGCAGCTTTCAGAAGCATAGCTTTTTGGGTTGACAAAAGTGTTTTGTCTATGTTGAACTTTGATTTTCACAGTAAAAACTGAAAAGAAATTGCAGGTCTTGATCAAGTGGCTTCGGGAGGAACAATTTGGTCTGACTACGCCTCCTAAGTACTTATTCACATCCATCTATCAGTTTTATGCATCACTTTTGCATAGATGTAACTTTTATGTTAAAGTTCAAAATGAATATTATGAACATATCTTTGTATTTGTAGGGCCCCAAGATTCAAGGGTATGCAACAGCAAGATAGTCATGAACTACTCCGATATCTACTAGATAACATGAAAACAGAGGAAATTAAGGTATTTCATTAGCTCATCTGAGCACACTGACATAGTACTCAAAGTTAGCTGCAATGGACCTCAACTTAAATTCTGATAACTGGAAGTACCCTATCAACTTCTTCCAGAAGCACTATCAGAGTGTCAAACAGTTCGGATCCAGATCAGGACTGACATTTTGTGGGTCCTGGTCTGGATACAAACTGTTTGCAAGGGACATCAGCAGACAACAAAAATCATTGCTTGAGTTGAAGTTAATAGTCAACCAAAATAGAGGAAACTAATTTTTAGTCTGCTTGCAGCCTTATGATATCATTGTAACTATCTAAATTTTAACCAATTAGGAATAGCCAGAAATTTGCATGTTAGTTGGCCATCCAGAGCCTGAAAAAAAAATTCTGTTGGCATTTTTGAGTACATTTTGGCATCCATGCTCAAAGTGTATCTTGATGTGTTTTAAGAAGGATAGAGGTGGATGCCAAGTCTGGAAATGCCCCAAAGTCCCGGAATTAGGTCAAAGGTCAACTGAGTGCAAATTCTTGTATATACGTCAGAATTTAGCGTTTTTATCAAATAGCTATCCAAAATTATGATTTAAAGTAATGCAAAATCTCTTTTGGATACTTTAGCCATGCTATATAAACAAACAGCATCATCAAGGCATGATGTGTGTTTGGATCAAAGGTCATTTAAGTGCAAAATCAGTGAAAAAGTGTAGCAATATTTTTTTTATATAGGGACAAAATTCAAATTTTAAGTTCCCTTCTATCCCAATGGAAGAATTTGTTTATTGCTATCCTGCTAGGTGTGTGTCTATCATGTTTGGAAAGCAATGATTTACCAAGTTTCCAGCGGTCAATATTCATAATAGGCATGTAAAGTACGTTACTGTATAAAATCAATTAAAATGTAATACAACTAGGAATAACCATTTCATTTTAAAGAAATATTTTTTTTGTTTAATGCTTTTAATGAATACGTCATTTTATGCAATTATCTATCCTTTTATACATAAGATGTGTTTAAGTTGTTACTTACGTTACATTTTACCATCTGAAATTGAGTCATTTCTCAAAGGTATATGTTCCTAGCTACAGCTTTCATGGAGGACTTGGCCATGATCTCATGCTTATAGGACTAAAATATATAATTCTTTTCTCATTTTACACATTTGTTGTGTTTGTTCCCATCTATGAGTAATTGCAAAACACTTTTTACAAGGCCACTACCTGCTAATTGCATATACAAAGCATAGCTTCATGAAAACACAAAGACCAAGCCTCCTATCATAAAACATCAGGCGTGTTGAAACTATGATAGAATATGGTAAATACCATATAATAGAAGGAATATATCCTCACATTGGTCTTCACATCGGCCTGTTAGCAGATGGTAACATACATAACATAAAGCTAATATACATGTATATTCCTTATAATGACCATCCAGTGAAAACATTGTTAACTTTTGTTGGGTATATCATGGAAATACGCCTGACATTAAGGGTAATCCTCGATATAACTTTAAACATTTAACTGTAGGGGTGTCCTTTCATTTGCACATACTAATGAAATGATGTGGATTTAAAAAGCAGCATTTCTTTGAAATCAGGCTGCTTGTGCAAACGTATTCATCCATATATAGAAGCAGTATAGATATGATATTAAAGGTAACTTCTAATTTTAAGATACCATAAAATATGTATATATGTCTTTCACAGCGCAACTTTTTATACATTGTAATTGTTTCAGTGTCGATAAATTCAATTCTAAGTATCATTATTAAACATATTTTGCTTATTATATTTTGCAATGATGATAGAGATCAAATGCTATGAGGTAATTGGCATGTGTTTCTTTATGTTATTCTTTTTACGGCGGCCAAAAGGCCGCCGTTCTAATATCGCTTTAGACCTACAATTTATGCAAATTTTCACCAATCAGAAGTATTCTTAAATTGTAATATTTATCACACCAGATAGAAAACAATGCCCTCATTGGTTAATACTCAGACTGACCACGCGATCTTATTATAGATGCAATTTAACTTGAAAATTTCCATGTAAATGGCAGAGAACCAGTCTGTGCACTAGTCCTTATAATGAACATTGATCATGAATATAGGTCAACTCCCGCTGTACAGCATTTCTAATTTGCTTTACTACCATTCTTTGCATGCCTTGCTTAATTGCACATAGTAAATAAGTGCAATATAAGATAACTCACTATATCCTTAAGGACTTTAACAGCATTATATAAAGCAAATCTTTGTATTTTTTATTCAAGCCATTATGGTTTCCCGTATCAAATGCGCGTTACACGATTATAGTCTGTTTCATAAATTTCGACAATATGCAGTGATTTTTTTTACCTGCGCGTCCTGGGTCTCAGACGCATGCTTCTCACAAAGGACGCATGATTTTAAACCATGAGAGTCCTGCAGGATGCATTAAAATTTTGGCGAAAAGTCTGCATTTAGTATTTGCAACTTTCGTTTTGAGTGTTTTTTTTGTTTTTTTTAACTTGCGCATCGTGTCTTGAATAATATTGGTAAAAACCGGTACTGAAAAAAACTCCCCAACAGTATAGCGATCATTACTTCCCTTGGGAAACACGTGTTTTCAGATATGACCCGCTGTAGGGGAGTTTACCGGTAAAAGCCAGTACCGGACTACTGGTAAAAACCAGTGCCGATAAACCATGAAACATTTGAATAATGCGTTTTACCCGCAAGTTTAAACACCCTGCTTCGAGCAAATACCAATAGAATGGTTAAAGTATTACTGCAGGCTCATGAAGTACGGAGACTGGACTGTGCACAGATGATAAAAGAAAAATTAATATGGTATGTCCAAAGGCTTAAATGCAGTAACTTCCAGCACTACACTTGTAGGCATGCAGAGTTAGATGAACACGGGCTAATGACCTGGGCTCTAAAAAATATATGAAAACTGCGAGACAAAAGTCTGACTCTTGGCAAAAGATGATAATATGATTAAATTAAGGTAATATACTGTCTGCAACTGAACTTTTTATTAATAAGAAAGTCAGGTAAGTTTTTATATCTTTATTATTTTACTTGACAAAGTAAATTAAGTTTTATCTTTATTATAGTATAAATAAGTATGCCAGTGTTTTGCTTCCCAAATTGGCTTCTATGAATGGCCGGATTCGTATGGATACACAAAATTTATAATTCAAAGTGGACATCGTATGGGATGCAGAACTTCGAGTTTGGGATGCAAAGAATTTTGGCCCAGTGAGTCTTGGGACTCATAGAAACAAATTTGTAAAAAAATCACTGAATTAGGTCTAGTCTATTTCTAAAACAAATATAACAAGTGTATTTAATGCATTACATTATATACAAGGGCGTAAAATTCATCGCGAATTAGAGAGTAACCTCGGGGTTCAGGTGAGTAAATACGTGCAAAGCTTGCTCTGACCGGCAAATGCATGATTTTACAAGGACAGTGTAGCTATCGGCAGAGTCTCTCTTTAATCAGACAACATGGTGCGTTATAAATAGACAGCCAAAAAGCCCACGTTATAATGTCTATTAATAGCGCTTAACAAGATACATCTTTGTGCAAAAAGATGTATCTTAAAAAAAGAGGTTATAATGGGGATGGATATTTAACGGTAAATAATGGCACATAATTTCCTACAATTTGAATGTGCCCGCAACCCACAATCCTACACTTAGACTCAGATCAACCTCCGCAGCTGTACATGTATCAGCGTATTTTGCTATTTCCTTTAGGAAGATGACAAGCACAAGCTCTAGTTTCTTTAACTACATGTATGTCAGACGAACATGTATCATATAAGGCTAACTTCCCGGGGCTAACTTGCAAACAGCAAGCACCAAATCTCGGGCCACTATGGGCCCGCCAGCAAAACGCTTTTCGGGTGGTGTTTTTCTGGCAGGCCGAGAGTAGCCGGATTTTACGTGCTTACTGGGAGCTAGTCGATCAGTTTTTGAGTCTACATGTATTTATTCCCCGACCCCGGCTATGGCGAGGTGCCACAGGAAATAGAAAGGTTATAGGAGTTAGTTCCACACAAAAGTGATTTGGTATATCAGTATTTTTCTGTAAATAGAGACATTCATAATATGTAAATAGAGTGGTGAAAGTGTAAACCATTTAAGACTTGAAAACTACTCCAAGTTGAGATCTGAGACGGGCAGAATCTAGCCTATGTGACAACAACAACAACAATATGGCATGTTTTTTCCGGGTTTTCAGTTTGTTTCAGTACATACATTTATCGTCAAAATCTCCCGTTTTCTTAAAAACATTAGGACTAATAACATTGTTCCCTAGCCTTTGCTGGTGAAGTGCCTAAAATTTGGAACGACTCAGATGCATATCGCTCAGCGAAAAGAGCACCAAGCAAAAGAGAGACCAGAAACATAGCACAACTTCCAAATTCGCTGGTTTTGGACGGAACATCATTTTCCAGCATGCAAAGACAGGGAGTATAAGGGGATTTCGTCACTTAGTTGTGTTAAAATTGTAAGTATTTGAGAGCCGCCGAATATCTTTTTTAAAGATATTTCTTGTTAAATGTAAAATGCCAATGCAAGTTTTATTCCAAATAAAATTTCCCCAAAACAGATGTCTTGTGACTTCTTGGGAACACAGGCATTCGCCATATTGGAGCATCTGATGATTTGATTGTGTTCATAATTTTCTATCAGTTTGGGTCATTTCTTAGTATTCAGAGTATATGTGTCCTGAAATGGTCATCTAATATGTACATTTACTAGCATAATCTTTGTTTAACATCTCCGATTTGCTTGATGTATATAATATCCTAAGGTAGTTAACTCGCCTGTTCTAGTGTAGAATCTATCCGTTAACCATGACAATTTGCTAAGACAGGGATTGATTGCATATAAGGTAGGTGACTTACATTAATGTATAAATCTACTGCTCGTAGATACAAGTGCAATATATCAGATTGGATAGCACTTGTAACTGGAAACATACTCGAAATGTGTAGTTTTAATATGGCATTACTCTTGAAATAAAACTGAACTACTTTCCTTTCACTATATACAAGACAGTCTTCAATCAGTGTTAGTCTTCACAAATATCTACAAGAATATAGGTACAAGAGTGAGCAAGTTTATGCCTAAAATGGTTTCTGCAAGCTGTTGTCAGCAATGTTGTTCACATTTTCGATGGTTTCGCAATAAGCCTAATTTAGTAAATCTTTTAAAACCAACAAATAGACCATAACTCACATTTCATAGGACATATATAAAACATGCACTAGGGTTACAAATAGCTCAACAAAATCAAATAGTGCATAAACAAAACTAAAAACAAACTACCTTGTGAATAAGAAAAGCAAAGAAATCAGCTGCGTGTGACACTACTTTTTCAACATTCAGTTTAATCTGTCAGTTTCAGAGATGCAAACCATACTAGTGAATGTTGGGAGTCATGTTTTTGTTTTATGCTTAAAAATAAAACAGTTAACTAATCTTTAAAATAAAGTATCACTCACGTTCGAATGATTTGTTGTTTATGTTACCATGAAATATGTTCAGATGTTTTACAAGACTGCTATATGGCTCAGGTAACCTTACCTAAACCAGCCTTAGTCTAAGATAATTGAAGAGCAGAATAGTTTCTATCAGAATTGCTGCAGAATATAATAAGATAATCATCATTGCAATATGATATGAAATCTAGTTCAACAAAACATAGAAGATTTTAATGGGGACAGATGATAAATTAATTTTATAATGTAATTGTCAACAGTGAAAAGTGAAAATTAAAAGAATTCAGCATACAAGGAAAATCTTTAATACTAGATCTATGTAACATCCTATATTTAGACATAAACAATGCTGGTTCTGTACTACGATGTTTTATTTGCAATCTTCAAAAACTTATACCTGCTATAAAAGACACTCAGCACTACCCCTGAATTAATTCCTGCCTTGCCACTAGATGTATGAAATATTGCCATGCTATTTTAAGTTAAGTATTGATATTAAGTCAATATTTAAATCATGATGTAGATCGCATGTTTATCGTTATGTACCATTGGTAGAAATCTGAAAACTGCAATATGAATGTAAAAGAACCAAGCAAATTACAAAAGTAATTGAGTAAGATCAGGAAATGCCACATTCACATATTGCAGACCTACCCATAGCACTCTTTTAAATTAAGTCTTATATAGAATAAAATGAGTGTAGTATATGCAAGCGAATTGTGGAGAGCAGACCCAAATTTTATATAGGCCTAACAACAATTACTACCTTTATCCATTTATGTAAGACACCCTTTGTTACCTACGTTACCTCATTAATATATGTGCAAATATTTAAGATCCATTATTGTTAATATAGTTATAACTTGATTTAATTATGAAAGATATTTTGCCAATTCCAATGCAATGTAAATTATAGAAAAATAAATCTGTAAGCAGCTATGCGTTACATGCTGGAGCCAGTACAAATTACATACTAATTAGCATATTTAAATATTTACTTGATTTCACTTCATTGCAAGTTAAAAGTTATAAACAACTTCAAATATATGAAAATGAATATTTTCAAATAGAATATAGACCAATATCATGTTTATTTCAGGTCAGGTATCATGATTTATTCTAATACATGTAATTTGTATAGTCATCATTTGCAATTTAGTGTAAAATGTAACATACGTATCGGTGACGAGCAGAAATACATATCACAGATGTATGCAATTGATTTTTATTTCTAGTTAAACATTTAATGATTAAACTGTTTCACTAATACTATTAATATAAATCAACGTTAGCCTTGTACTGTGTGTACTGTTGTTTTCAATGCCAGTAGGGTAACGTTGATTACAGGTGATAAATAGAAAAATGACCGCAGAAAAAGTTATTAAATTATGGGTTTCTAAGGCCCCAAGACATGCCCCAAACTGAAAATAGTTTTTTATTTCTGAGAGGTGCAGCAAACTCTCAAAGTAGCCCATATATCTCAGTTTAGCCAAATTGAGGGAGAATTTCCGTCAGAATTGCACAAAACTTACAATGTTGATCTTTGTAAAATCCATAAAAGGATGTTTCAAAAGGGGTTCCTTTAACATAAACATGTTAATATAAGTCTTCTGAAAGACTTCAACCTTTTTTAGAGTTTAAAAAACATCTTTTTGTTGGACCAGAGAAAAAAAGAAACACAGTTTGTAAAAATGCTCCGATTATTGCACTTGATGACCTTTTACCCCATTTTAAAGTCGACATGTGAACATTTAGTTATAAAAAACAGTTTCTCAATGTTTTTCAGACTTATAACTATAAGCATACAAAAGTTGGCTTGAAATGAAATATGTTTACATATAAAAAGATAAAGTTGTTTTACAGTAGTACATATTTTCTCATTTTTGCACTCAATGACCTTTGACCTAATTTCTGGCCTTCATATGCAAATTCAGACTTGGCATCCACCCCTATGGCTTTGTACACATGCTAAATATTATGTTAAAAGTGGTCTAACAAATGTACTCAAAAATGCCAACAAAACCAAAAATATGCATCTTTTTTCGATTCGGATTGCCAACTATGTATGAGTATCTGCTAGTATATGAAAATTGCATTGGTTAATTACCAGACTGTCCATACAGTTTCATTCAAGGTGACAACACTCACTGAAAATGAAGTCTATATCTAGGGATAAAGACTTAAGCAGCCAAAAATACTTTGGCACTTTTCTTCCCAGAAAATTGTCAACGAAACTGAGAGTAGACTTCTATTTTTAGACTTCTATTTTTAAATCAGCATTTTTATTAAAACTTTCTTACGACTATGTGTAATCCAATATTGTCATATCAGCATTTAAAATGTTGTCTGCACAAGGCTTTAGTTACATTTAAAGCGGCTGCTTTTAGGGGAATTAAGTGCAATAATAGTCAGATGGCCCTGTGTAACAAAGAGCAATACATATAGGCCTAAAAACAAATACCACAATTGAAATGTAGCCGAATATAGTTTTTAAAGATATGTCTTGTTTCTGTTTAAACACATACAAAAGGGAAAATGGCCACTAGAAAAAGGTAAAGGCTGTTTCTAAATAAGAAATGTTAAAAATCTTCAAATCTAAAACCTTATGCCAGAACGAGCATTAAAATCATATGTACTATTACTTTGGCATGTGAAATTCATGTAACATTTGGAGTCTTGGATCTGGACCTTTCCTTAAATTATATTAGCTAATATATTTAAGAAGTTTTACATAGGGCCAGTCAAGCAAAAAATGTCAGCGTAAAATTGTGATTATTTTTATACCCAACATATGTTTTGGGTGCTCAAAAGAACCGTCTCATTGAGACTGTTCTTTTGAGTACCCACAACATATGTTTTGGTTGAGAAATAAGAAAATAATTTTCAGTTACACACTCTTAGCTGGAGGCCTGTTTTAATATCCAGAACAAATGATGAAACTCAAGGGTTATAAATTAAATAGAAAAAATATTTTCTGGTCTGACACAGACAGCCTCTCTATTTACTACTGTTGTTTTCAGAGAGGTCAGACTGGAATTCTGAAGTACTTCAAGGTTACAGAAAATTCCAACCCTAAGAAAGTGGACGAAGAAGTGAAGGGAAAAGTTAAAGGTAAACAGCTTATCACTAGATCCAGAGAAAACAACTTTTATGAACGTAAAATTGTAATAATTCCTTACCAATCAATTGAAACATGTGTTTTGGGTGCTCAAAAGAACCGTCTCATTGAGACGGTTCTTTTGAGTATCCACAACATATGTTTTGGACCAGAACAAAAGAAAATAGTTTTCCAATACATACTCTTATCTGGAGGCCTGTTATCCTTATCACCCCTAAGTTTCTAAGGTAAACTCTTCCACTTTCAATTGAAGAAGAGTCCGTTGTGTTAGAAGACAATTCCTGAAAGAAAAAACCTGTAAAAATGAGATGAGAAAAAAAGAAGCAATATGAGTAAGCAAAAAGTGTTTGCCCAGACCTTTTTCAGGTCTGTAGTGTTGAAAGGGGTACAGAACAGAGTCAGAGTGTCTCCCTGCAAGGAAAACTTTAAACCAGCATGCTTTATATACATGGGTGAAAGTTTTCAGGATCAGGGCTTATTTTCACCATTTTGGGACAATGACCCATACCCCTGCAATTGGGAATTTTAGCATGAAATTGCCCAAAATTGAGATTTTTAGTGATTTTAGCTATATTGTCAAATCATACAATACATCATAACTATCTGCATTAAGCTGTACAAAAGTTATAATCACCATTTCTCAATGTAGTGTATGAGAATGTGCAATGTTAAATATTCCACATACTGTACAAACCATTTTAAGCCAACTTTTACCATGATGAAATGGCCATTTTTCTGATTTTTTTTTTCCGACTTGAAATTGGGAATTTTCCTCCAAAAATTGGGAAAAAAAGATACATTTTGGCATTGGGAATATAACAGAATAACGGCTATAAAATCGGCCAAAAATAAGCCCTGAGGATTATTCCTGAATTCTGGATTTTGAGGCTGACTTTCAATAGAAAGTCAGCCACAAAATCCTGAATTAGGCAGATTATAATTGCTACTTTTGATTTGTTTTCAGTTTACCTAAGATAGTCGATCATTTATGCTTGAAATAAGTGATATTTTGTAGGCATGCTGCAATTTTCAGACTTGAATTTCTTAAGTTCAAGATTTTGGAAATTTTGAACTTTCTCACATGTATATAGCTACAGAGACATTTCCAGATGAATTTAACGGAGTGAAGTCGCTCAGTGGTAGAGTGCTTGACTTGAGACCGAGGGTTTGCGGATTCGAGCCTCACCAGCGTCACTGCGTTGTGTCCTTGAGCAGGACACATTAATCCAACTAAGTACTGGTTCAACCCAGGAAGACCCATCCCTACATAACTGAAAGATTGTTGACTGGGACGTAAAGAATCAAATCAAACACAGATGAATTTGACAGATCAGCTCAGTTGTGAAAAAAATCTGTCTTGGAGGTTTGCTATAAAACAAGACTCAATCCAGTCTGCTTAGCTACAGAGACTTACTAGAATTTAGCATGCAGCCAGTTAAACCATTATATTTTCCAGAGTGAATAACAAACCTGCAACAAAGTCGGGATTTCTTGCAAAGGGGCTGCGATAATCTATAGTCAAGTCTTAATAGATTAAATTTATTTGACCATTTTTCTTGTTAAAAGGAGTCCCTCTTGAAGCATATTCTTTCTTTTAAGAATAATCTCTTAAGATGAGTTTGCTTGATGGGGAACAAACAGGCTGACACTGCTGTTCTTAAGATCTTTTATTGATGAAGATACAAAAATACTGTGGATGAATATGAATTCATTGCATAATGTGTAAATGAATAATAATCACAGTTTTTTTTATTTTTGCGATTTTTGTTTGCATCGCAAATGGCCCCAAATCAAAATTACCGTCCAAATATAAGTGTTTAGCAGTACTTATTAGTTAAGTACCAAATCTTGTGGTGCTCTAAAGATAGATTTTGATGTATATTTCAGCCTACGGCAAGCAAGTGAAGCACACTTTTGTTGAATGTCTGTTTGGCGGCCAGCTCATCAGTACTGTTATATGTGAAGAATGCAAATATGTAAGTGCTAAGGCCAAATAAAAAATATGTGTGGTTCAGGTTACACCCTGAAAAAAATTAGTGTAGGTAGGTAGGATACTGTTTTTTGTTGTTGTTTTTTTGAAAACTTTTTTTCTTGGAATATTCAGACCTGCTTGGAAATGAAATAAGACAAAACTGATATAAAAGGGTCTATTTGTGTAGATATAACCTTGTTTTAATACTTCTACTTTCAATACCAAAGACTGAATGCATAGATTTCAGATGGGCATTTTGATATGTATTTTTTCTCCAAATTCTGAAGTTTTAAGAGAATAGCAGAACAAAATTATTTTGTTCTGCTATTCTCTTCCAACTTAGAATTTGGAGAAAAAAGTTGAGGGTAGGGGGTAAAAATTTAGGGTAGGCCGGGTAACCTGAACCACACATATATTTTTTTCTTGGCCTTAACTCTTTTCATTCTGGATACCGGTAACCAGGTACTTTGGCAAACAGCACAGGTTTAGATAAACAAAATTTTCAGCGTAAAATTGTAAATATTTTATTAACCATCATTTTAAACATATGTTTTGGTTGAGAAATGAGAAAAAATTATTTTTCTGTTACATACTCTTTACTAAAGGCCTGAAACAGTGTAAACTGAGATGAAATGCTGCATAATGCAATATTTCTTCAGGGTCTACACTGTTTGCTAACATAAAAACAATCTTCAGAGAAATAAAAACAACTACATTTGGAGATAATAACCTGTGACCCTGGATAATATACAATGGACCATTCCAGGTCTCTTTGATCAAACCAAAAGGAAGAATCCATTGTACATAATGGGATAATGTAATATTGAGCTCTAATTGGAAAATAAGTAAACTATGCTCAAAAGAATTCCTATTCCTTTATAAGCACATATACCATAGTCAATCGTGCAGCACAGTGGCTCAGTTGGTAGAGCTTTGGACTAGGGATCTAAGGGTTGCTGGTTCGAGCTTTACAGCTGGCGGAGTCACTGTGTTGTGTCTTTGAGCAAGGCACTTTACTGGTTCAAACCAGGAAGACCCGTCCTGACATGACTGAAAAATTGTTGAAAGGGATGTTAAGAATCAAAACAAAAAAGTAAGCTGTCATTAGTTTATGTACCTAGAACACATTTTTTTCCAATATGTAAATCAGATTTTGTACACAGGTATGGTAGCTTTGTTGCATACAACGCGATGGGTGTTTAACTGAGGCCGAATAAAAATATAAGTGTTTCGGGTAACGGGTCTGAAAATTTTAGATAGGGTAGGCACATATAATTTTTTTAATTATTTTTTTTCTGGAAAAAATATAATTTTATGCATTTTGAAAGGCATTTCGCCTTTCAAAATGCATAAAATTATACTTTTTTCCAGAAAATCTGGAAAAAACAACAACTGGGTTTCGCCAGTAAATTTAGGTAGGGTCGGGTTACCCTAAACACAGGTATTTTTATTTGGTTTAATCATTGGCAATATCAAGCAACATCAAAATGGAGGAAAACCAGAATAACTTTGCAGATGTTAAATGAGTGTTATCAAGTGATTTGAATGTGATTGTTCTAGTTTTTAATTACAAGATATTTATAGCTTTATGATATATTCAGGACTTTAGTTATGAGTACATAGCTAAATTTTAATTTTCTTATTTCTCAACCAAAGCATATGTTGTGGGTACTCAAAAGAAGCGTCTCAATGAGAGGCTTCTTTTGAGCATCCAAAACATATGTTAAAATTGATCGGTAAGAAAATATTTACAATTTTATGCTGAATATTTTTGTTTATCTAAACCTGTGTATATTGTATTTCAGATATCCCAGATTCTTGAGCCATTCCTTGATCTATCATTACCAGTGACAGAAGAAAAGGTATACATTCAACATAGGTCTGTGACCGCAAAATTGCTATTATTTTCTTACCCATCAGTTTTTACAGATGTTTTGGGTGCTCAAAAGAACTGCCCATTGAGAAGGGTGGGAAGAGTTGATTAGATTTTGGTGACCTTGACATTATTTTCAAGGTCACCCTCCTATAAAGACAGTATAAGTCAGCCATTTCCACAGACTATCTTCCGAACGGGTGGTTCAATTTTAACCAAACTTGCATAGATATATTGTTAGGAAAAGGTTAAGAGTTGATTAGATTTTGATGACCCTGACCTTATTTACAAGGTCACACCAGCACTTTGAAGTGTTAAATTTTGACTAAAATAGGGTTTTTGTACGATATCTCTTGAAATGAACAATGTATTCTAGCTAAACTAAATGCATTGTATCATTGTGGCAAAATGTAGAGTTGATATGATTTTGGTGACCTTGACCAAATTTTCAAGGTCACCTTAATCAGTGATTTTGTTACCTGCGCATCCTGCATCTTTGCGCATAATTTTGTCTCTGGGATGCACATTTTTTTATTTCAGCAAGCCCCAGGATGCAATAGTATTGCAGACTTGTCATTAAAGATAGTGTTCTGGACTCTTAAGTTTGCAGTTGGACTCATTGATATGGGAAACAGCGAGTTCCAGGACCCATAAGCCCAAAATTGTAAAAGAATCACTGCCTTATCCCATGGTCTTCATCCTTAAAAAACTGTAAATTCAGCCTTTTCTGAGCTCTGTCCTCTCAACCAGTGGGCTTTTCTACACCAAACCTGCATAGATACATTGTTTGGAGACAGAAAAGAGTTAATTAGATTTTAATGACCTTGACCTTATATTCACATTAACCACAGCACTTTGTTTTCAAAATTTGACCAAAATTGTGTTTGTGCTTGCCCTCCCTTGAAATTATTGATGGATCATTGTGACACAATAAAGAACAGTAAGCATGCTTGTCGACTCAAATTGTGGTTGGGAAGACATAGTTTTCCTTTGAAAACACTGCTTTAATTTTCTTTTTCTGTTTTGCTAACACTCCAGTAACATTACACGGAACTACACACTTCATAAGAGCCCAACTCACCTAAGTCCTCTTGACTATGAATTTTCTCTTTATTTTTTTCCTAATAGCCTCAGAGGCCTATGCAGAGTCATGGACTGCGGAAGAAGGAGAGTTCTTTTGAATCCAAGGAAGAACTGACCTCAGTGAAGGGCAAAGAGGAAGAGAAAACGTCAAAACATCAGTCCAAGAAACAGAAGAAAAAGGCTAAGAAAGAGGCCAAGGTAGGTCTCCTGAGTGTCTGCATTGTTACATCCAGAGGGTCATTGGGGTTCCATTTAACCCAGGCCTTGTATGTGTAACTTAAAGACGTTGACATGAACTCGCCATGAGGTGAGAAACCCTGATTTTGTTGTATACAATATGTGAACTACAAAGGAGCAGACCAGCCTGTGCATTTGCACAGTCTGATCAGAATCTTTGTTATTCTCTGTAAAGAAGACAACATATCTTGCTACTGGCCAATATTCTAGCCTGTCTCTGTAGCTTAGGCTGGTTTAAGTTTGACTAGGTCAGAAACCTTGAAGACAGGTTTCCTTGCATGGAGGGCCATTGGAAGCCCACTTTTGAAGTTCCAATAGGTTTCACTACATTTTTTTTGAAGTTCTATGTTGCACTTCGAAATTCACCATGTCCATTGGATTGCTTTTGTTGGCAAGTGGATTGGGAAACTAATCAACAGAACATCTGTTGAAGCACTGAAATATCAAACTTAAAATTCTCGAAACGCTTCTAGAAAATGCAAATTGCCAATACTGTATAGCCACTAGAGTCTTTGGATAGATGGGGGCTTTTGTAGCAATATTAAGTGAGAAAACCAATGCTTGAATCCCTAATTTCAATTATTTTTTTTAATTCAACAGTCTGTATTCTGCCTTATGAAAGAACATACTCTTATAAGCACACACCAAGTACCTTATGGGCCGTGGGTTTGAGCCTCGCCGGCGTCACTGCGTTTTGTCCTTGAGCAAGACACATTAATCCTAGCTTAGTACTGGTTCAACCAAGGAAGACCCGTCCCTACATGACTGAAAGATTGTTGTTGGGACGTAAAGAATCAAATTAAACAAACAAAACAAAGTACCTTATGGGTTGTTTACTTTTTTGAACTTCTGATTTCCAGTTGGTCCAGTTACACAGTAAAAAACAGTGTAGATCTTGATCAGCAGAAGCAAGCCAAACTGGATCTGCACTGTTTTTTAAAAGCTGGTATTTGTTTGTTTGTTTGTTTGATTTGTTTCTTTACGTCCCATCAACAATCTTTCAGTTATAAAGGGACGGGTCTTCCTGGGTTGAACCAGTACTAAGCTAGGATAAATGTGTCTTGCTCAAGGACCACAACGAAGTGACGCCGGTGAGGCTCGAACCCGGGGCCCTTCGGTCTCGAGTCAAGCACTCTACCACTGAGCCACTGCGCTCCCTATAAAAGCTGGTATAGAATATTAATAGAACAGTATTGCCCATGGTGCACTTATTACAATGAATATGGTATCCTTTTCTCCCTCATAGCTAGGTTTATTTTTGTATCTCAGTTCTCTACTGTACAGTCAGTATACTATTGATGGCAAAGTTTCTGTTGGACAGTAATTCAAAGTAATGCAAGTAATGCAGTGAATTCTAATAGAAGTAATTCATTGAATTAGCATTAAAGTAATTAAAAAACTGGTGAATTAATCATTACCTTGAATTACTGGAAAAAAAGAATGCATTGATAATGAATTAGCATTAACAATTAATTCGCCCCATGTCTGGCTGTGTATAAAGTTTTGATTGTTTACAGCAAGGGGCTAAGAATAAAGTGGCCCCAGCAGAAGCGGATAAAGATAACGGTGATGAAGAAGAGAAAGAAGCAGAAGAAAGAGAGGAAGAAGATGGAGAGAGAAAAGGAGAAGATAATGAGGAAAGATATGATGCTTCAGGTGAGTTGAGGGTACAGTTGAATCTCAGTGACTTTGAGATATCAATAGTTGGAGAGAAAAGGGGAAGAAAATGAGGAAAGATGTGATGCTTCAGGTGAGTTGAGGGTACAGTTGAATCTCAGTGACTTTGAGATATCAATAGTTGGAGAGAAAAGGGGAAGATAATGAGGAAAGATATGATGCTTCAGGTGAGTTGAGGGTACAGTTGATTCTCAGTGACTTTCAGATATCAATAGTTGGAGAGAAAAGGGGAGATATGATGCTTCAGGTGAGTTGAGGGTACAGTTGAATCTCAGTGACTTTGAGATATCAATAGTTGGAGAGAAAAGGGGAAGATAATGAGGAAAGATATGATGCTTCAGGTGAGTTGAGGGTACAGTTGAATCTCAGTGTCTTTGAGATATCAATACATGTAGTTGGAGTTGATCAATAAAAGAAGCTAGTCTGCAAGATATTTACAACCCCAAACTGAATATTTGCAGTATTGCCTATCAAATCATATGTTCTGGGTGCTTTTAAGAAGCACCTAGAGCATATGTTTGATACTTAAATTTTTGATAAATACACCCTAATTTCTGAAATCAATGTATTCATAATTCAACAGAACTTTAACAATGGTTACTTCCTGCTTTTAATTCAGCTTAGTGGGTTCTTAGAGGTGTCAGAGTGTGAATTATACAGGTTTTACTGTATTCTAAATTAGTTTTGATCAGTATAACAAAGGCAAGTCCTGTTATTTAAAACCTTTCATAATGTTGACAAAAATGGTGTAATCAACAGTCTGAAAACATTTTGCCCTTCGCAAAGGAAAAAAATAAAATGCATTAAACCCTTAAAGTGTCTTACAATAAAACCTGTCTTAAGCGGCAGCTCAAATAGAAGACCAAAATTGGTTTTCAAGACCGATTATTGCTTAACACAGGTCAAAAGTATTGCAGAATGCTCCAAGAGTGCATTCTGCAATACTTTCGCCCTTCATTAAGCTACCATGTGTCTTTAAAATATTGTTTTGTCTATTTTTGAGTGGCCGCTTAAGACAGGTTTCACTGTATATAATTTGCAGATGGTATTTAAAAGTTTTGCTGAGCATGCACATCTAAGGAGTGATAAGTACTGTTGTCATTATGCATGCTTCGCTGGCTTCTTGTTTACCTTTATGCAGAGGTTTATATTGATTATTGAATGAATGGTGCATAAGACTGCATATTTGCCAGCTGTATCTGGTATATACAGTAAAACCTGTGTAAAACGGCCACTCAAAAATAGACAAAACACAGATCTTAATGACAAAGGGTAGGTTAATGAAGGTCGAAAGTATTGCAGAATGCTCCCCCTTGGAGCATTCTGCAATACTTTTGACCTCCATAAAGCAATAATTGGTCTTGAAAACCAATTTTTTCGGTCTTTTTTGAGAGTGGCCATTTTACACGGGTTTTTCTGTACTGAGCAGTTTGCAAAATTCTTTAATCATTAGCTGTCAACTGGAATAAACTTCTTTTTTAATTTAGATGCTGACGTTGAAGACAACCTGGAAAGTGACACCTCTAGATGCTTTAACAACATGACAGACAGTACCACAACCATGGATGACTCTACCTTAATGGAAATGATTCCTGAAGGATCCAATGCCAGTCTAGATAGTGCTTGTAAAACAGAGAGCCAGACTACAGTTTTTAATGTTGTGTATCAAGCTGTTCCATTGGAGGAATCACATCAGAATGGGCCAATCACAAACAATGTTGATAGTGAGGAAGTATCTGTTTCTTTCACTCTTCATGAAAACGGAGTACTTGGTGAAACAAAATCGGAAGTTAGAGCAGATTATCAGCTGAATGGCTGTAATGGTACGAATGTTTCCGAGGAAGATTTTGAGTTTATTGATGGGCCTGCTGATGACACTGAAACTCCTAAGTCTTCATGTGCTACGCCTAAAACACCAGATAAATCTTTAAACTGTTCGACTGTTGAAACGTTCACATTAGTAGACAGGAGTACATTGCCAGCTAATGATATTGATGTCACCATAAATGTACCATTTGCGCAAATGAATGGCCGTATGGTGAATGGTATAGGTTCAAGTACAGATAGTGACAAATTAGACTTTGCTAAATCTAATTATAGTACTAAAACAGCAATTGCCGAAGGTATAGACGAAATTACAGAAGGATTTAACTCTTTAAAAATACACGATAAGTCTGCAGTAGAGTTATCAAATAAAGTAAGAAATTTAACTTTAGCCGATAATAAACTAGAAAATACTGAGAGTGATAAACATAAAGACCATGTAAATAGTATAGGAACTAGTCAAAATGGTGTCACTGCTAATGAAGCTAGAACTTTAACTGTTAAATCAGAGATTGTTCATGAAGATAGACCTAGTGTTGATTGTAATTCCGGTGTCCTTAATTGTCAAAGCCCTACTTTGACACATGAAAATATGAATACACAGGAGAATATGAATAAACATCATATACATTCAAACTCTGTTAATAATCAACCATCTAGTGCTAAACGTAACCGGTCTATTAAGGAAATACAGAAGGAGGGGCAGCATAAATCTGTTAATACACTCAGGGATCGTTACCACCCAAATGCAGGAGAATGCTCCATAGAGTCTTGTTTGCACCAATTCACTGCGGCAGAATTGTTGACGGGAAATAACAAGTTTGGGTGTAAAAACTGTACGAAGATGAATAACAAACACAATCCAAATAAAGGTAAGAAAAATACAAAAACCTGTGAAAAAACTCCCCTTCATCTCATTCAATTTAACCCTTTTCAATATGGATGCCTGTTAATTAGGGCCCCGCCAACGAATGTTGGCGGAGCTCTATTGTTTTTGGCTTGTCCGTCTGTCTGTCCGTCTGTGGTCACTCTTACTCAGTCATTTTTAATCGGATTTCTTCCAAATTTCATATGTGGATTGCTTCCATCAACCTCTCGTTCAAGTTCGAATACGGGTTTTGTCAGAAATCCGATAACCAAGATGGCCGACAAAATGGCCGCCACCTATCAATATCCGCTGTCAGGGTCACTCTAACTCAATCATTTTTAATCTGATTTCTTCCAAATTTCATATATGGATTGCTTCCATCATCCTCTTGTTCAAGTTTGAATACGGGTTTTGTCTGACATCCGATAACCAAGATGGCCGACAACATGGTCGCCACCTATCAATAACCGCTGTCGTGGTCACTCTAACTCAGTCATTTTTAATCAGATTTCTTCCAAATTTCATATATGGATTGCTTCCATCAACCTCTCGTTCAAGTTTGAATACGGGTTTTGTCGGACATCCGATAACCAAGATGGCCGACAAAATGTCCGCCACCTATCAATATCCACTGTCGTGGTCACTCTAATCGTCATTTTTAATCAGATTTCTTCCAAATTTCATATATGGATTGCTTCCATCATCCTCTCGTTTAAGTTCGAATATGGGTTTCTGTCCGACATCCGATAACCAAGATGGCTGACAACATGGCCGCCACCTATCAATACCTTCTGTCGTTGTCACTCTAACTCAATCATTTTTAATCGGATTTCTTCAAAATTTGGTACTAGGATTGTTTCCATCAACCTCTTGTTCAAGTTCGAATCCGGGTTTTGTCCAACATCCGATAACCAAGATGGCAGACAAAATGGCCGCCATCTATCAATATTGGCTGTCGTGGTCACTCTAACTCAGTCATTTTTAATCAGATTTCTTCCAAATTTTATCTATGGATTGCTTCCATCAACCTCTCGATCAAGATTGATTACGGGTTCTGTCCGACATCTGATAACTAAGGTGGCCGCCACTTATCAATATCCGCTGTTGTGGTCACTCTAGCTGAGTCATTTTTAATCAGATTTCTTCCAAATTTCATCTATGGATTGCTTCCATCAACCTTTCTTTCAAGTTCGAATATGGGTTTTGTTTGACATCCAATAACCAAGATGGCCGACAAAATAGCCGCTGCCTATCAATGTCTGCTGTCGTGCTCACTCTTACTTAGTCATTTTTTATCAGATTTCTTTCAAATTTCATATATGGATTGCTTTCATCAAACTCTCATTCAAGTTGAAATATGGGTTTTGTCTGACTAAAGATAACCATAACTTAGTCATTTTTTATAGGATTTTTTCCAAATTTCATGTATCGATTGTTCCCATCAAACTCGTTACAAGTTTGAATACAAATTTAGTCCAACGAACGATAAACAAGATGTCCGATAAAATGGCCGCCACCTATCGATTTGCTTTTGTGGACAATCTACCTTAATCATTTATTACCGGATTATCTCCAAATTTCATATATGGATTACTTTTATCAATCTCTCGCTTTGTCTGATAACCAAGATGGCCGCCACCTATCAGTTTTCACTTGTTGACACTCTATTTCAGTCATTTATCACCCAATTTCTTCCATATATGGACTACATTCATCAAACTATTGTTCATGTCTGAATATGGGTTTTATCTGATGAATGATTATCAAGATTTAAGCCAAAACAGATATCCTTTTGCTTCAGGGCATTAGGCGGGGCCCTTTGTCGGAGTCCCACAGTTCTACTTGATAATTTGGCAAACAGTGAAGACCCAGATGAAATGCAGCAGTTCATCAGAGTCTGCACTGTTTGTTTTAGGAGCACAGTGGCTCAGTGGTAGAGTGCTTGTTTCGAGACAGAGGGGCCGCGGGCTCGAGCCTCACCGGCGTCACCGTGTTGAGTCCTTGAGCAAGACACATTAATCCTAGCTTACTACTGGTTCAACCCAGGAAGACCTGTCCTGCATAACTGAAAGATTTTTGATGGGACGTACAGAATTAAATCAATATTTTCATGACAGAAATGCATCATAATTTAGAAATTTCTACCTATTACCCCTTTAAATACAAAATGGGCAATTCCATGCTTATTCTATCAACATGCCTGGGAAAATCAATGATACTGAAAAGGGTTAAGCTCAAACTAGGGCTGAACATATATTTCAGGATTCACTGTCGCAGATTACAATTATAAAATTAAATTATATTTTTGTATCAAGAGTCCCACAAGACAATAAAATAGCTACTTTTTTTTCGCCATACAGGTAATCCTTTTTAAGAAAATTTTGTTTGAAATGCTTTATAATGTAAACAGTTTTATATTGTATTATTATGCCCCACCATGACAAGGGCCAGGGCATTGAATGCTACCCCTGTCCGTCCATCTGTATGTACGTAGGTCCAAAATTAGCTCTCTAAGTCTAATAGTTTTGAATTGAGGGATGCACTGAGTTGTGTCATTGCGTTAGACATATTAACCCTTGCTTAGAACTGGTTCATCCCAGGAAGACACGTCCCTACTTAACTGAAAGATTGTTGATGGGATTTAAAGAATCAAATCAAGCAAAACAATCTAGGAAAAGCTGTGTCTACCTTTCTTTTTAACCATTTTCATTCTGCCTGTAAACAGATATTTTGGCAAACAGTGAAGACCCAGATGAAATGCTGCATTTCATCAGGGTCTGCACTGTTTGCAAAGATAAACACAAATCTTCACAACAGCAATGCGTCATAATTAAGAAATTTCTACCTAATACCCCTTAAAATACAAAATGGGCAATTCCATACTTATTCTATCATCATGCCTGGGAAAATCCATCATACTGTAAAGGGTTAAGCTCAAACTATAGAAGAGCATAGGTTTAGATAAGCACAATTTTTCTGTGTAAAACTGTAAATATTTTCTTACCCATTATTATTAACATATGTTTTGAGTGCTCAAAAGAACTGTCTCAAGCAACATTTGATATGTCTCCTATATTATGTTTGATTTCAGAGAAGAAAGAGTGTGTATACTCTAATGCCAGCAAGCAATATTTGATATTTCAACCACCAGCTGTCCTCACTCTACACTTGAAGAGGTTTGAGCAGGTATACTCAAAATACTGATGCAGCTCAGGGATCAAATTTAGCACTTGCTTTATAACTAAATGCTAGTGTTTTTTTTTAAAAAAAAAAGCAAGTTAAAATTACCATCACTTGCTATTTTTAGCAAGTGAGTTCAAGTCGCTCTTTCCAAATTATGCAACATAGCATAAACTACTTGAAAAACAGTTTAGATCCTGATCAGCCAGCTTCTGAAGAAGCTGACTGATCTGGATCTACACTGTTTTCAAGATTTCAGAAAGGAGATAATATTTTTTCAAGATTTCAGAAAGGAGATAATATTTGAAATAAATTTTTGGCACACAATCTTGTTGGTACATACACTAAATGAATTGGTTCAATTTTCTAACTAGCGATTTATGGAGTGACCTAGCAAGTTGATCATCTTTAGCAAGTAAGAAAAGCTTAAATGATGCCTGATGCTACTGTTAAAGAAATTATTGTATTCAATAATTAAGGGACATTTATTTATATATGGGCCATTTCACAAAACTTTGGTATTTATTGCATCAGTGAGCAATTCCATCAAGTCTGCTTATATGTGCAGACTTGCCAGAGCCTTTTCTGCTCGCGTACATTAAATATAGATGTAGGCTCAGACCAAAATTGAGACCTCCAGCTTCCCTTAGCTGCTTCCCTAGGTCCATCTGACGGAAAAAAGCTTTAAAAACTTTTTCCAAGGCGGGGGTGAGGGAGGGGGGACCAACTTTTCCAAGGGGGTTGTAGGGTTCCAATAGCTTATTCCCTATAGAAACCAATATAATTGGGATTTTCCAGGAGGGTCCGAACCCCCTCCTGTCCCCAACCCTGGATCTGCGCATGATTGCTATATGATTTAGCTAAACAATTTCATGTAAATACAGACTTGAGTATAAGGTATGCCAAATATTGAAACCAACAATAAACACTTGTAATATCCATGTATCTTGCTTACTGGTCAGCTGTTATATTTACACCTGAAATATTGACATTATTTCTGAATATCAGTGACATGAAGCTGTGATTTTAAAAACAAAATGTTTATTGATCCCAAATATTGCCTTGTTTAAGAGGACTATGCAAGCTACTGTTTTATCTCGTCTGCCTTAGCTTTAACTATTTAGGAGTAAAAGTTTGTCAGTCTGTCAATATCCCTTAAAGCGCCAATCACAACTGCAGCAGACGACAAATTTTGTAATATTTTTTCAGGTTTTCGAAAAAATAAGGCATGATATTTCATGAGAATCATCTGCCAGCAGACATTTCTCATGAAACATCATGCCTTATTTGTTATTTTTGAAGAAGCAGCAAAATTTGAAATTGTCATATGCTGCAAATTATAGGTGGCGCTTTAAGGGTTGATTTTCATACACACAAAGTTGAGAGTTGTTGAAGGATTAAACCTTAAAGGGCCAATTATAACAAAATTTGTCTGCTTTTGTCGCCTGCTGAAATGTTTTAGAAGCTTTTCCAACAAATTAGAAGCTTTTCCAACAAACAGTGTAGACTCAGATCAGACTGCTCTTATAGGAGCAGTCTGATCTGGGTCTACACTGTTTGTCTATACTTAACTTTGTTAAATAATGTTAGGCAGACAACAAATGCAGACAGAATTTTCAGATGATTTTTTTTGCTGGCGTTTTAAGGGTTAAACCCAACACTTGACTTCTTGCCCACCCGGTTAGTTGAACATGTTGAAAACCTTTGTGATAACTACCTGGTCCCATTGATTGTCTCAAAATTGTTATTACAGTAAAACCTGTCTTAAGCGGCCACTCAAAAAGAAGACCAAAATTGGTTTTCAAGACCGATTATCGCATAATGCAGGTCAAAAGTATTGCAGAATGCTCCCCTTCGACCTTCATTAAGCTACCATTTGTCATTAAGACCTTTGTTTTGTCTATATTTTAGTGGCTGCTTAAGACATGTTTTACTGTATTATTATTCTCATTTTCAGGTTGGGTATAGCTCAAGGAAGGTGAATCGTCATGTAGATTTTCCCTTTGTTCTAGATATTGCCTCTTACTGCAGCTCCCTCTCTCATGTAAGTTGGATCCTCATACAGACACAGGTTTAGATAAACAAAAAGTTTCAGCGTAAAAACGTAAATAGTTTCTCACCCGTCAGTTTCAACATATGTTTTGGGTGCTCAAAAGAACAGTCTCAATGAGACGGTTCTTTTGAGTACCCACAACATATGTTTGGTTGAGAAATGAGCAAATTAAATTTTCTTTATGCACTCTTAACTTAGGTCCTGCGTCAGAATATGAATAATTATGACATGTAGTTTTTTGACTGTAACACAGACCATTGCTATTCAATCACAAGTTCTTGTAGCAAGTCATACAGGACAAATTTGTCAAATTAATATCCCCCCAACGAAGGGTTACTTTAGAGTTACATGTAAATCACAAAACATAAATCCCATTTATCTAGACCCTTAGTTCACCTTGGATAGCATTCAGATCATAACAAAAGCCTGTCAGGTATTTTTTAGAGCTTAGTTTAACAAAAAATATATGTACCTGCACAATTTCAATATCTGACCTTTCTACCAAACCCCAGAGGTTGGGGTGTGTGTAAAGTCAATGTTTTAGCTTACATGTTGGTCTAGTGGTCTACACTTCTTTTACATTAATTTGATATGCAACATTACCATTTTCAGAAAAGAAATAAAATGACCTTTTGACCCCACCCCAGGGGTCGAGTGTGTGTGTAAGGACAGAATATTGGCTTTCATGGTGCTCTATGCTAAAGTCCTTTTTTGTTTGATATGCAACAGGACTACTTTTAGAAAAAAATGGTTTGACCTTTTGACCCCAACCCCGGGGTCAAGGATGTGTCTGTGGGCAAAATATTTGCTACCATGTTTATGTATACGTTGTTGGCTTTAATTTGATATGCATCATGACCATATTCTGAAAAAGTTCAATTTTGGCCTTGCAAGAGACCTGAAGTAGTCATGATTCCATGAACATTCGAAAAATCTAATTTATTTCTTAACACATTGTATGGTATTTTCATAGATCCAGATTAGGAAATTTTACGTATCAGCGTAAAATTGTAATTATTTTCTTACCCATCTATTGGGTGCTCAAAAGAACTGTCTCATTTAGAGGGTTCTTTTGAGTACCCATAACATATGTTTTGGATGAGAAATAAAGAAAATAATTTTCCAATACACACTCTTATCTGGAGGCCTGGTATTTTTCTAGGGTGTAAAACCTGGTCAGAAGAAGGTACTCTACTCTTTATATGGTGTGGTAGAACACAGCGGAAGACTCACATCCGGCCACTATACCGCCTATGTGAAGGTGCGTGCTAATATAGGAACGCTGACGAACTTTCTTAACTTCCATCATGTCTCGGTGAAGGAATATCTTCACAAATACGCACAGGGTGTTATGAATGGTGACTTGCTAGAGGTGGACTCAGATGATGTGACGACCGAGGCGCTAGTGCCACCGGGTCGGTGGTATCATATAAGTGACTCGAGGGTGAATGAAGTTACAGAAGCATCTGTTGAGCGGGCGCAGGCTTATTTGTTATTTTATGAGAGAATTTATTAGGTCTTTATAGTTTATATACAATTTATGGTTCATAGAGTTAACTAGGTGAGTGTCTTTTGATATCAAGTTTACCAGGCAAGGCTTTGAGAACGCTTGTTGAATCGCGAGGCTTGCTGAGCGATTCAACATGCGTTCTCAAAGCCAGGCCTGGTAAACTTGATATGAAAAAATGCGAAACTGGTATTCTATTTATCAGTTTACTAGGGATTATCATGTAATTATCGATTTTCATGTCGATTCGAGGTCATTGGCGACATCATTCAAAAAATGCAACATCATGATGACCTGATAAAGGCACATGCCATGAGATAGACAACGTTTATCAGGTCATCGTGCAACAATGCATTTAATATGAGAGGTAACTGATAATGAATATTCTGGGGTTTGCTATGCGAAATGGGGCAGAGGGAGATGTGAGAATTTATTTCTTTGAGAAAAGATCAATGGTCTTGGTAGAAATCGAATATGCCCAAATGTCTTGTGCTGTGTCCTTGAGCAAGACACATTTATCCTTGCTTAGTACTGGTTCAACCCAGGAAGACCCGTCCCGACATAACTGAAAACTTGTTGACTGGGACATAAAGAATCAAAGCAAACAAAACCAAGATTAAAAAATATTCAAGGACTGAAGTATGTCTTCATTTTGTAATTCTAACCTGTTACCCCTTGATATCTTGGTTCATTGTTACATGGGTGAAAGTTCAAAATTTCTAAAATCCTAGGGGCAAATATGATTTACACTGTTTGCCAAGAAAGGACGAGTAATTCTTCCCAAAGCACTATCTTCAAGGACTGAAGTATGTCTTGATTTTGTAATTCTTACCTATTACTCCTTGATATCATCAGGGGACAAAAATTCCACTCGTACACTTGTAATTACGAGTGAAATCTAGAAAGGACGAGTTTTTCTTCCCAAAGCACTCATCCTACTAGCATTTTCTGAGTATTGACTGTGAAATCTTTTTGTCAGTATATGGGATGCAATTATGAATTTAACTGGGTAAATATCATTAAACAGTGATATAAGGAACTTTTTAAGTCATATTACTCCCTTATGCTGTTTATTGTATACGCATTTAAAGGACAAGTACATGTGTTTGTAGGACGAGTGAAAATTGTAAGTCACTCGCCCTGCAGGACAAGTGCAATATTGAAATATTTTTGTCCCCTGATCTTGGTTCATTGTTAGATTGAAGTATTATTCATTAGTTTATAAAGAATAATGGATGGCAGTGCCCATGCAATACTCAGCGGAGCACGAAATTATCTGGCTCATAAATGTTAAAATGCCAGCAATTGTTGGCATTTTAAAATTTATTAGCATTATAAATAACATCTGAGAGACTTAAAGCAAGAAACTTCTTTATTTATTGGTATTTCAGTTTTTATGAGCAGTTGAAATTTCTTGCTCAGTTGAGTTGAGCATGTAAAAAGTTTTATAACCTCGGGGCCTGGCTGGTTTGTATGAGAACCAACTTACCCATGTCTAAAGAAGTGCCCAGCATGCATGCAGTAAAATCTGTGTAAAACCGCTACTCTTAAAAAGACCAAAAATTGGTTTTCAAGACCAATTATCGCTTAATTGCAGGTCAGAAATATTCTGCAATACTTTTGACCTTCATTATGCTACCATTTGTCATTAAGATCTTTGTTTTGTCTATTTTTGAGTGGTTGTTTTACACAGGTTTTACTGTATGTCACGATGTAACTCCCAACAAAGCAAACAAATATTCCCTGATCTAGGAGCAGTCTGATCTGGGACAATGTTGTTTGCATATGTTTTTCCTGTCTTTTGTAATTTTGTTCTGTCACTCATAGAGTAAAATACAACTATACTGTTGTTTTTGCCAATAGGCATTACATGTGCTCATTAAAAGGAGTTTGTTATATACGTGTTATTCAACCAGGATGTTGATTAATATGTAGTGCTTGACAGGCCAAACTATTTGACACTTATGCTTTTCCTAAAATAATTTTTCCAAAAAGTTGATTTTCAAAAAAAAATCGGCAGGAAGACAAAAAAGTAAAATTCCTCAGGCAAAGAGTTAAATATCATGTATACATAACTATAGTGCTTCAGTCATGATCGTGTTGTTATAGTTATGGAAAATTAGTAACGATACAGAAGTGGGGGAATTGCAGAATAAAGATTTGATTGTAGATGTGGGTGAATTACCAGGGAGTAGTAACAACTTACAGCAGGTCTTTGATGTAACTTTTAGTTGTGATCCTGTTGTTATAGTTATGGAAAAGTAGTTAGAAACAGAAGTAGGGCTGCCACGTTTACACGTGTAAATGGCACCGTTTCGTGTTTCTGCAATAAACGTTTACAAAATTGACCTACCGTTTACATGAACTTTAGCATGTGACAAGCGTCATGTTTTATTTATAGCATTTCCTAATGAAAAAATATTCTCTTAAACAGTGATACGTCACATGTCGATCTGGATCATCAAATCTGATTGTTTTCTCAGATTCTGCTGTATTTGATAAAGTATCTACTGCAATTAGAAATTATGGCGGACATGCTCAACGGCCATAAAAATGTCCCGAATATTGTCTCACTCAGTCACTGCTCGGAACAATTAAATTCCTGCATTTTTAACAGCTATTTATTTAAAGGCAAAAAGGAGATGCACATGAATTGTTTTGTTTACTTCCTGTCGGTGTGTGTATTGATGCGTACATGACGATTCAGAGTAATGTCTTGTGTGTGTTTACTCATTAATTACACGCTTGCAACTGAAGAAAATGTTTGTTATGTACGAGTCTGCCCATGTTGCAATCACTTTCCAATTACTTGAAATGAGTTCTGTCACATCAACCAACCAGAAACAATTTAGAATATTTGCACAAGGTACATTTTTCAAATGGTTTTTAGGGAAAATATTGGCGATTTTACCGGTATGCATAATGAAAAAAATTCAACCTGGAAGTTACGTGTAAACTGAATCGTTTCGGTTACTGGAACTCGTGTAAACGTTTACCAAATTTCGTGGCAGCCCTAAACAGAAGTGGGGCAATTCCAGAATAAAGATTTGATTGTAGATGTGGGTGAATTACCAGGGAGTAGTAACAACTTAGAGCAGGTCTTTCATGTGCCTGTAACCAGTCTGTGTTGGGTGAATGACTGTAACATGGTGTATTTAAAGCTTATGATAGCAAATTTAATAACTTTGGCCAGCATATATGGGTGAAAGTTCTAAAATCCTGAACTTTCAAAAAATCCAATCTTAAAACTTGCAGTATGCCCTTGAACTATTCAAAATTATAAGTTTAAATGATCAGTTTTCTTTAGACAGACTGAATATAAACCAGAAAACCTATTATAAGCTCCTTAATTCAGTATTTTAAGGCTGACTTTCTATGGAAAGTCAGCCTCAAAATCCTGAATTCAGGAATAATCTTGAAAACTTTCACCCATGAGCATAGGAGATTCTGGTAGCTAGGCAAATGCGACTAATCTGGGATTATTTTTTTTGCACATGCTTTTCCTGTCTGAATGATTTGGTTCTGGTACATAAATACCTTAATGATCACTACAGGGTTAACCCACTTTAATTACAGTGCACTGACAGAATTATTAGCTTGCCTCTGTGAGGTGACTTGATCCGGAATCCTTTTCTGTATTTTACATAGTTGAGCTGCGACATGAGATTTCCAACAATGTTGTATGTGCGACAAGCAAAGCCTCAGATCAGCCTGCGCATAGGCGCAGTCTGATCAGGTCCTTTGCTTGTCGCTTGAATATTCTATATATAAAAGTGTAAACCTAGTGGAGAAAATATCATTTAATCACGATAGGGGATATGAAATAGAGCAGTGTCACAGTGAACAATTAAAAAAACTCATTTTTCATAAAATCAGTTATTGAGTGGAACCATCTTGAACAAGAGGTTGTGCATGCTGAGACAGTAGAGGGCTTCAAGACCCTCCTTAAACACAGACTAGATACTCTACTCTCTCTCCCAGTGCGTCTACGCTGAAAAGCCCTGCACTGTACAGAAGCAGAAGCAGCTACTGACTGAACAATTTGGAGTTTCTAAGCTTAAGAGGAGGCTGCAGAGGCTTGTCGGAGTCTACACTTGTCAAAATGCCACATTGTTGGAAATCACATGTCATGGCTCAATTATGATATAAATTAAGTAAAAAGACATACATACATTATTCGGTTATGATGTCGGTGTGCCGCGGTCCCTTAGCACTAGGCATATACAAGTAAAAAGACATGCAACTTAGCATTACTTATATAGCTGGTTCTGGAATTGTTTATAGCACTTCTGCAATGATTGCATGGGTGAAAGTTCAAAAATTCCAAAAATCCTGAACTTTCAAAATTTCAATCTTAAAACTTGAGGTATGCCCACTAACTACTCACAATTTCAAGTTTGAATGGTCAATTGTCTTTAGACAGACTGACTATAAATCAGAGAACCTATTATAATCTCCCTAATTCAGCATTTTGAGGCCAACTTTCTTTGGAAAGTCAGCCTCAAAATCCTGAATTCAGGAATAATCCTATAAACTTTCACCCATGTGATTGGGGATTACTTGCAGTAGTACATGTTGTGTTTTTATACATTTTTACAAGTTACTGTACAGGTTTTTGATTGTGATTTCCTCAGCAAAGATCTATAGAATAGTGGTTGTTGTGTGTTATTGTCAGTCTAAGATAAGATCCTTTTCTCACATAAAAAAAAGAATAATTTTGTTTTTTCTCAGTGAAAACATATTTATGGTGCTCAATGGAAGCAGCTCAAGTTGCTAGCGGGGAGCGCAGTGGCTCAATGGTAGAATGCTTGACTCGAGATCAAGGGGTTGTGGATTCGAGCCTCACCGGTGTCATTGCGTTTTGTCCTTGAGCAAGACACCTTAATCCTTGCTTAGTACATGTTCATCCCAGGAAGATCCTAACCGGACATAACTGAAATATTGTTGACTGGGATGAAAGAATCGAATCAAACAAAGCAATCAAGTTGCTAGCGGCGACTTTTATCATCCGCTTATTACCTTTTGCAAACAGTTTTGAGCCAGTTCAGGACAGACAGAATGTTGATCCTGATTTGGATCCAAACTGTTTGATACTCTGATAGTATTCTGAATTTTTCAAAAAAGTTAAATTCGAAATGAATGGAAAGAGTTGATGGAACACATTCACGGGTGAAAGTTTAAAAAAAATCCTGAAATTTTTAAAATCCAATCTTAAAAATTGCAGTGTGCCTACAAATATCAACATTATTCAAGTTTAAATGGTCGATTGCCTTCAGATAAACTGAAAATAAATCAAAGAAGCTTTTAGAATCTGCTTAATACGGGATTTTGAGGCCGACTTTCTATGGAAAGTCGGCCTCAAAATCTTGAATTCAGGAATAATCCTGAAAACTTTTACCCATGCACATTGGAAGAGTCACATTTAGATGATACTTTCACTGATCACCAAAACAAAAGAAAAACAGGTCGAGATAAATAAACAAATAACAGCATAATTTTGCGAACATTTTCTTATCCCTTAGATTTAATATATGTTGTATATGCTTTAAGAATTGTTTCATTGAGACGGTTCTTTTGAGTACCCGCAACATGTTTTGGTTACTCGCAGCATGTTTTGGTTGAGAAATAAGAAAATTAATTTTTAATTAGGCACTCTTACCAAGGGGCGTGGAAAAAACCCCAACCAACTTCCGGTTGAATAAAAGTTTCTTATCGCAGACTGGGACATTTGATTTGCAATTCCATTTGCTATATTAGCAAATATTATGGTGTTTGAACATGCTTGTAGAGCTGTTTGTATTTTGAGATATATGTATAAATTTATCTTTATTCTCAAATTTTATATATACTTTAACTGTTGCTATGGTACCTGTGTCATGACATTATCGTTTTAACTAGAAAAACTCACCACCAAATATCTCTCCCTGACTAATCCAATTTTGATAAGAAAAAACTCCCCAAATATCTCTCCCTGACTAACCCAATTTTGATAAAAAAAACTCCCCCAAATATCTCTCCCTGACTAACCCAATTTTGCTAAAAAAACCCTCTCTACCAAATATCTCTCCCTGACTAACCCAATTTTGATAAAAAAAAACCTCCCCCAAATATCTCTCCCCGACTAACACAATTTTGATAAATTCTTCCATCAGCTTGATGCAAAGGTGGGTCCATAATTTCATACATCTGGTATACAAAATATATAGCAGGTATTTTTCTCAGGAACGTGGGCAGATGTAAGATGTACAGCAGAATCTGTCGGCGTCTGCGTAGCTTTTTGTCTGCGCTTTAACTTGTGAACAGTTGGATGGATTTTGACCAAACTTGCACAGATACTGACTGGACAGCTGAAAGGAATGATTAGATTTTGGTGACATTGACCTAATTTTCAAGGTCACCAGGGTCATATAGCTATGAGAAAGCCTTGACTGCACTGAACCAATATCCAGATTTAGACCGAACTGGCACAGATACATCATTGGGAGGACCTTAATAAATGATTAGGTCTCGGTGAACTTGACCTAATTTCAAGGTCACCAGGGTCATAAAACTACGAAAGAGCCTTGTCTGCACTCAATCTTCTGAACCAATGGCCAGACATGACCAAACTGGCACAGATACCATCGGGAGGACCTTAATAAATGATTAGGTTTTAGTGACCTTGACCTAATTTTCAATGTCACCAGGTTCATATAACTATGAATGAGCCTCGTCAGATCTTGATCAAACTCGCATAGTTAGATCATTGGGAGGACCTTTATAATTGATTAGATTTTTTTGACCTTGATCTTTTTTTTTGCAAGTCATATGATAATTTTTTATGAACAAATGTTAACCAATTTTGAATGTTAAAATACAGATCAATTTTGATTTTGGGTCCAGGCTGTTTGAGTCCAGTTGACTTTGGCTCATAAATCATGCTTGCTGTGGGCAGGTATTTTACTTTATATCAACGGTCAAGGAACACCCTTATACCTGAGTGACTGGCTGATCTCAGTTTTTTTTTTATTTTCTGCATACTGATAGACAGAGATTTTTTGTAATATTGTGGCTCAAATTTGCCTCAATGGAGCAAAATAGTCCTGTGGCAGAGATATTCTTGTATGTTCAAATGAAATAGATTGTTGATTTCAAAAAACAAGTTTTATCTCAACATGTTTGTTGTTTTATTTTTATACCACTATCCCAAAACTGCCTAACTCTTTTCCTGCCAGTGCCAACTTTTGTAGTCTGCTGATAACCTTTGCAAATAGTTTTAGAGCCTAAAGAAGCTTGGTCCTGATCTGAAAGTCGGTCCCACACTAGTGGACACCTCTTTCCTCTCCTATTGACCTTTGCAGTTTGAACCCAGATCAGGCACAACAAAATGATGGGCCTGATCTGGATCTAAACTGCTTGATACTCTGAAAGATTTCTTTTGAATAAAAAAATCCAGCTAAAATGCCCATCATGCAAAACTTTTTTGGGCAGAATTGGATGGAACTAAAAGAAACATCTACATGTTAAAGATTTTTATTGCAATTTTGGCACTTTTAAATTCGCAAGACTTACAGTAAATCCTATGTTAGACTGCCACTCTCAAAACGACCACAAATTTGTTTTCAATACCAATTATTGCTTAATGCAGGTCAAAAGTATTGCAGAATGCTCCAAGGGGAGCATTCTGCAATACTTTCGACCTTCATAAAGCTACCATTTGTCATTAAGACATTAGTTTTGTCTATTTTTGAGTGTCCGTTTTACACAGGTTTTACTGTAAGTCTTGCTAGTGTCGACTTTTGTTGTCTGCTGATAACCTTTGCAAACTGTTTGGGCCCAGTCATTCTGTGGAACCTGATCTGGATCCAAACCATTTGTACACTGATATTGTTTCAGAAATTTTTAGACAAATTTAATTTTGAAAAAAGTCAGCAGACGACCGAAGTGTTCGTATAATAATAGAACTTTTGGGTCACTTTAAAGGCATCCCCTCATGAATGTGTAATTAGGACTGGTCAACCTTAGATATATGTAAAAGTTGAAAATAAGGTGTGATTTTATTCGAAAGTAACTGCATCATCTTGCCCCATAACACCTCAGTACAGACATGAACATTGTTTACGCTTTAAAAACCAGCAAAAAATGTCTGTTTATTTGTTAATGTAAGTATAGAGGCAAACAGTTTGAACCCCAGATCAGACTGCTCACAGGAGCAGTCTGATCCGGATCTACACTGTCAAAGAGGCTTCAAAAACAAATTTGCAGATGACAAAAGCAAATGTCATATTGTGATTGGTGCTTTAAATGTGAGTTCAGTGTATATACGATCATGATTTTCATGAAATATGTGCACGTTTGCGTGGATCAAACAACTTATTAACTCAACCAAATTATAAATAAAACCTGATTTCCCTTCCTTAGCAGATTAAATAGCCTAGCCATGCCCCTGATATGAATATTAAAGTTGCTGCCTTTACAGTGACCCAAAAGCTCTATAATACATTAATGATAATCTTATGGAACTCCAAATGGCTATAACCTAGCCTCGAAGCTATAATACATGTATGATAATCTTATGGAGCTCTAAATGGCTATAACCTAGCCTCAAGGCTCTATAACACTTGTATGATAACATTATGGAACTAACTCCAAACGGCTATAACATAGCCTCAAAGTTCTATAATACATGTATGATAATCTTATTGAACTCTAAATGGCTATAACCTAGCCTGGAAGCTCCATAATACATGTATGATAATCTTACGGAATTCTAAATGGCTATAAGCTAGCCTCAAGGCTCTATAATACATGCATGATAATCTTATGGAACTCTAAATGGCTATAACCTAGCCTTGAGGCTTAAAAAAATTCATGCTCATCTAGCATGAAATTTTAATTGCTCAAAAAAGGTAAAATGGCGAAAAATAAAACTCAGATGTTGTATTTATTATGCCAATGAATGTTAAAATGCCAACAACTGTTTGTCAGTTACAAGCAAAAGTATGTGCATGAAGTACTGGTTAACCGCTTAGTCAAGCTTGCCCAGGAAAGAATGGTTAGTTGAACTGACAGTCTTTACACAACCATAGCTGTTGCCTCTAAATAAACAGGAAAAAAGTTGGCATTTTAACATTTATGATAAACAGCCAGATAAATTTCATACTCAGTTGAGTTGAACATGAAAAAAAGTTTTATAACCTCGCGGCTTGTTCACTGAAGTTGGTCCTACAAGCTACTCAATAACTTTTTAACACAACTTTTGTTATACTCATCTGCTTACATTCTTAGGTAGCCTATATTCCAAACAATATAGACCCAGATCAGACTGATCCCAAAGGAGCAGTCTGATCAGGGTTCATAGTGTTTTCTTCCAATATAATATTTAGTCTGAAGTGCAGCAGACAATCCTCTGGAACTCTAAATGGCTGAAATGTCACAGAAAGCAATAGAATATGGTTGGTACACAGTAGCAATTGGTTCTTGACCCTATGGCCTATGTATTCGGGGAAACCCCTAAACGAGTACTTTTGCAAACAGTGAAGACCAAGTTTAAATGCCGCATACTGCTGCATTTCCTCTGTGTCTACATCGTAAAGGTAAAAAATATCTTCAGACAAAAGAGTACAATATTTTTTTCAAACTATAACCCGACACCCTAGATAATATGTACAATGGACAGTACTATTCCAAGTTTATTGTATCAAACCAGAAGGAAGAACCCATTAGTATACAAAGGGTTAAAGCATCCCAAATAACTTGAGCCCTTTTCCCCACTAGTCATGACTAGTTGGCTGCTCATCTAGTTTTGTTCTTCATAGGGTCAGTTAAGTAATTTGCATAAAATTGTGATTATTTTCTTATCCATCAGATTAAACATGTGTTTTGGATGCTCAAAAGAACCGTCTCATTGAGACGGTTCTTTTGAGTACCCACAACATATATTTTGGTTGAGAATTAAAAAAATAATTTTCAGCTACGCACTCTGATCTGGGGGCCTGGTTCTTAGGTAGCCTATATTGCAATTCCTGTAATATTGACCCAGATCAGAGAGAGCAGTCTGATCCGGGTTCATATTGTATGCTACTGTGACAAAAATCTGGTCTGAAATGCACTTGAATTTATTCAGCAGATGTACTGGTACTGAAAATCAGACATTTTCAGGACAAAAAGGACTGGCAGGATTAATGGTTGTCGATAATATAGGTTTTTTAGAAGCTGTAATTCGGTGGGTCCGTGACTCCTACATGAACCCTCCAGTGGTACAGCTTCCATTCAAATGACATATAGTGTATGAATCCGAGCAGCAGTGGACATCAGGCTCGTCATCAGACTCAGAAGGCACCCACCTTCACAAACACTAAGAGATGTAATTTTGTGGGCCCCAATCGATCCCAGGGCCCAAAAATACATCAAACTACAGAAACTCTGGCTACAACCATTACTACACGGCTCCAGCAGTGGTTTCTCTCTCCTATGAGACAGGCAGAAACAATCGAAAAAGATCAGCAAGTTTTCATATATTTCTAAAGGTGTTTGCGTTCAAACAGAAAGAAAAAACAAAACAATGAGCTTTTTATATTTTACCTTTGCCATAGACTGGAAACCGTCCAAACAATTGAAATGTGCCTATACTCAGCCAATACCTCATACTAACAAGAAATTGTCCTCTCTAATAGCAATTTAACTCTTTCAAAATTAGGGTATAGATTAGAGGAGAAAAAATGTATACATCTTTATCATATGACTTTGCGTCTGGGAGTAAAATAACGCCATGCAATAAAATCGATAAACCGCTAGTGGTTTAAGATTTTCAGGAAACGTTATGACGTCCATAACAACATTGCGTACATAATGACAAAATTATAACATTTTTACATCAGAAATGAGATTTCAAAGTAATCTTAATGTCATATGATAAATAGAATCTAACATTCTTGCTCTTGTATTATTGAATTTATTAAACTCGTTGCGAAACAGAGATAAAATGCTCGGCAAGCCTTGCATTTTATCTCTTTTCCCCAACTCGTTTAATAAATTCAATAAAAGGAGCACTCATGTAAGATCCTCTATATAATATATTAGTATAATCATGATAAAACTTAATTGAAACGACTGCACAAGTCTAGCTTTGTCCCAGCAGCAGAGAACACTAGGATCCCGTCTCCATCAGGCTCAACAGGCACCCACTGAACTGAAAAAGTTGAACGTAGAAACAAAAATATTAAGAAAAAGAAATTTAGGTGTGGTATTCACAGATCATCATGTTGTTTTAGCAATTTTTCACATTTATTCAGTCACAATTTGAACCAAAGCAATGAAGAAATTATATGGGCCTCATCCCGAGAAAACCTGCCTTCCGGGTTTCCGTCAAAGCGAGTTTCAAACCATCTCCTCAGCTACTGCGCTGTGGCCCAGGCTGGTCTGCGCCTTGTTGTTCGCAAACCCCCGAAGACAGGTTTTCTCGCGTCAAGGCCCATATAAGAACTGAAGTCACTGAGAAGAAAATATCGAGGCCTTACAGGATGCGAAAATTAGCCCTAAAAGTGCAAAAAGAAAAAAATGCATCTGAAAATGTCGTCTGCTGAAGTGGTCTGCTGCAAATAATTGCCTAACATTACTGACAAAGTAAGTATAGAGCCAAGCAGTTTGAACCCAGAACAGACTGCTCCTATAGGAGCAGTCTGGTCTGGGTCCACACTGTTTGCCATAGAGGCTTCTTTAACATTTCAGCGGACGAGAAAAGCAGACGACTTTTGTTGCAATTGGCACTCTAAGGGTTAGAATCAGCAGCAGAAACCAGCAACAGTTCCAGGAATAAGATTGACACTTGTTTATCATGATATAGTATACAGAAAAAGATTGAAACAACAAACATTTCATGGGATGAAGAGAAAAAGGTTTTACCATCTTCAGCAGATGAAATTTTGATCTCCGCTGATTTTGATCTTTCTAACATCAGTGGAGATCAAAATATCTTTACTCCTAACTTTTAACCCTTAAAGCGCCAAGAAAAAAATGCATCTGAAAATGTCATCTGCTAATGTCGTCATCTGCTGCAAATAGTTGCCTTACATTACTGAAGAATTAAGTATAGAAGCAAACAGCGTGGACCCCGAACAGACTGCTCCTATAGGAGCAGTATGATCTGGGTCCACACTGTTTGCCATAGAGGCTTCTGAAACATTTCAGCAGACGAGAATAGCAGACAACTTTTGTTGTGATTGGCGCATTAAGGGTTAAAATAATTACAGTGGAGGGGATAATTTCAACAACTAGGGCAGGAAAGAAGAAGGCAATGTCTGGGGATGTTGTTAAAGGTCAGATTGATGGCAAGAAATTTCTTCTACTGGAAATGCTCATGTTAAACACACATTAGGAAAAAAAATTATGTTTAATAATACTGTTAAAGCCAAAGTCATTATTCTTACTTGATATGTTAAAACTAATGAGACAATGGCTATAAATAAGTTTCAAAGGTCAAGGTTGCCCTTTCAGCTAAGGTCGCTCATATTGAGGTCCCATCAATATATTAAAACATAGTTTTCTCACAAACCATTGGCCCAATTGAACTAAAATTTCATGTGAAGACCCTTTGATAAGTTAGCCATAATTTATACAAAATATTTTGGTCACATGACAAAGATGGCCGCCACGCCCATATATGGTAAAAACCCTTTTAAAATCTCCAGAACCAGAAGGCCGGTGACATTGGGACTTGGGCCTACCAAGTTAGTTCAAATAATGATCTTAGGTTGACCTTGACCTTCTTAACATCAAGTAAGTAATGGTGCAAAGATCAGGAATCGATACAATCAAGTACCACACCTGACCCAGGATACCAAAGGGAAAGTGACAAACTCACAGAAGACACCACAAACGAGAGCCAAGAGGTCAGCCCTTTCCCAGCAGGTGACCAAAAAGCACATATAAACAGACGCGCACAAAACATAGCAAACACAAGACAGAACAAAAACATAAAAGATCCACAAAAGAAGTACCGCCTTGGAACGGTCAGTAAAATATTTTACTGGAGGGCTTAAACCGGTTTAACGGCGCCAACCTCACCCTTAATTCAGATGTGGATCAAGACACATAGATATTTGGTTTGCATGAAAGACCCCTAACTTATCAATGCATCATCTCCTAAAACATATAAATCAAGATATAACAAGGAGATAAAGCAAGGATAAGGACTCAACAGTAAATTAAACTGAATACCGGAGCAAAAGAAATCCAACAGGTAAACCCGGTGGGCCCGACAAACAGCCAAAGCATCAGGCCCCTACCATCTCATCAATAGATAAGTCTTTAAGTCGGAACCATCATAGAGTCTGAAGTCCGACCCACCGGCGTGCAATTAAAGAGGAAAGCAAAGTTGCCAACCGTGATTGGGTTGACTACCAAGCATGCAGTCTGTTGCAATACATTAATGTTATAGCCAATCTTTTTATAATGGGAAATTATTTTAATGAACTGCGCTGAAAAATTATTAGAGCCAACAATCTTCTTCAACTTATACACCAAGTCACCATAGAAATCAGGTTCCGAAAGTCCTTGGCGCAAGAGAGATTTAAGTCCAACTTGGAATTTAGAAATCAAATCATAGTATCGTCTATAAAATTTTGAAAATGTTTTGCGAAGTTTATGATACCGATAGCCTTGTTTAAGAAGTTTCTGAGTCAAGGTCAAATTTGCTTCCTAATGCATTTAAATGGGAAATTTTTTGAAAAGTTGATATTTTGAGTACTGTTAGAGCCAAAGTCATTATTCTTACTTGATATGTTAAAACTAATGAGACAATGGCTATAAATAAGTTTCAAAGGTCAAGGTTGACCTTTGCCCTTTCAGCCAAGGTTGCTCATATTGTGGTCTATTAAAACATAGTTTTCTCACAAACCATTGGCCCAATTGAACTCAAATTTCCTGTGAAGACTCCTTATAAGTTAGCAAAAATTTATGCAAAATATTTTGGTCACATGACAAAGATGGCCGCCACACCCATATATGGTAAAAACCTTTTAATATTCTTCTTCTCCAGAACCAGAAGGCCTGTGACCTTTGGACTTGGTATGAAGCATTGGCCATTTGGGGATATGGGACCTACCAAGTTTGTTCAAATGATGATACTAAGTTGACCTTGACCTAATTAAGATCAAGGTCAAATTTGCTTCCTAATGCATTTAAATAGGAATTTTTTTGAAAAGTTGATTTTTTTAATACTGTTAAAACCAAAGTCATTATTCTCATTTGATATGTTAAACCTAATTAGACAATGGCTATAATTAAGTTTCAAAGGTCAAGGTTGACCTTTCTGCCAAGGTCCCTCATATTGGAGATCCTTCAACATGTTAAAACATACTTGTTCAGAAACAATAAGGCCAATTGAACTCGAATTTCATATGAAGTCTCCTTATGATAGGTTAGCCAACATGTATACAAATTGTTATGGTCACATGACCAAGATGGACACCAGGCCCATATATGATAAAACCCTTTAAACATTTTTCTCTGGAACCAAAAGGCCAATTGCCTTGGGACTTGGTATGTAGCATTGGAGATGTGGGCCCTACCAGGTTTGCACCAATGATTATTCTGGGTTGACCTTGACCTTCTTTATGGCAGGTCACATTTATATGGAAAAAATCTTGAAATTTTCATTTTTCTAAAACTGTTTACGCCGGAATCATAATGCTTGTGAAAAATGTTAAACCTAATGAGACAATGGTTATATATATAGTACCAAATGTCAAGCTAACCTGTGACCTTTTATCCAAGGCCACTCTCATTTGGACTGCCACAAACCTATATATCTAAACACCTTTTTCTCAGAAATCACTGGGATTGTTTTAGGTCACTTGACCAAAATGGCTGCAACCTCCATATATATATGGTAAAACAAAATATGTTTTATTATAAGCTGTAGTTGACCTTGACCTATTTTAACATTATTAAGGAAATCAGGTGAGCGCTTCAGGTCCTCTAGTTATGCTTTCAGGTGAAAATGTGCTTGGAAATATTGGAAATTTGAGACCAGCAAAACCAGAACGAATGGTCAGGTAAGTGAATAGAAGGCATGTAGAGGAGCTGATTTCTTCATTTTTAAGCACACAAGTTTTCACCCAGTATACACCAATGGTTGGGGTTGTGTTTTCGGAGCAGAAGGAAATCGATTTTCTTCAAAATGGAACATGTGTGGTAGAAGTTCTTGGAGGGAATCACACATTGCAAGCTCTGCTTGAAATAAAGGCACAGCTGGATGTTATAACTGTTACAATAAGACTTTATAGAAATCTGACAGATCAGCAGTGTTTACATATTGGCTTCAATACAAGATTTTATAGAAATCTGACAGATCAGCAGTGTTTACATATTGGCTTCAATATAAGACTTTATAGAAATCTGACAGATCAGCAGTGTTTACATATTGGCTTCAATATAAGACTTTATAGAAATCTGACAGATCAGCAGTGTTTACACATTGGCTTCAATATAAGACTTTATAGAAACCTGACAGATCAGCAGTTTTTTACATATTGGCTTCAATATAAGACTTTATAGAAATCTGACAGATCAGCAGTGTTTACATATTGGCTTCAATATAAGACTTTATAGAAATCTGACAGATCAGCAGTGTTTACACATTGGCTTCAATATAAGACTTTATAGAAAGCTGACAGATCAGCAGTTTTTTACATATTGGCTTCAATATAAGACTTTATAGAAATCTGGCAGATCAGCAGTGTTTACATGTTGGCTTCAATATAAGACTTTATAGAAATCTGACAGATCAGCAGTGTTTACACATTGGCTTCAATATAAGACTTTATAGAAATCTGACAGATCAGCAGTGTTTACACATTGGCTTCCAACACAATGATGTGCATGAAAAATCACGCAAGAATACATTTTCTGAACAATGCCTGCTTGCAAGACTATTACTGACCGATACAAGAAGTAGATTTAGAAATATGGGGAAGAAGAATCAAATGACCATTTGGAGGGAGGAGGTGGCAACAGTGTTTGGTGTGAATGTAAGTATTTGATGTCTATATACACATTATTTTGATAGTACAGTCAACCCTCTTTATAACGACCATGTTTGTTCCAAGCTATATTTGACGTTAAAATGAATTTGCTGTTATTAAGAAATGCCAACCATTACCAGGATTCCCCATCATAATCATTTGGTAAAAGAAAATAAAATAGTAAACAAATGAGTTTAAATGCTATTATTCCCAATGCATACATCAGTTCAATTTCATAATGCGTCAAAATTCACAAAGCTTCCCTCTTATCAAATGTGACAAATACCTGTTCATGCTAAAGACCTTGTCCTGATCACCAAATTGACTGATACATGGTAAAAATTCTGTTATAATGAATTTATTTTCAATAAAAAATGTATATCTGTTCCCAGAACTTACTGTCAGTGTCGTTAAGTGAATATTCTGTTATAAAGAGGGAATTTTTATGGAAACTGATCCGTTCCCTGCAAATGAATGTCGGATTGTGAATATTCTGTTATAAAGAGTGACGTTATAAAGAGTGACATTATAAAGAGTTTTGACTGTAAATAGATCTGGTGTCAAAGATGGCAATCGACCAGTCAATATGCATATTGACCAGACCAGCGGTCATTACTGGTTTTAACTGGTCATTACTGGTTGATTGAAAAAAACATAATTGATGAGAAGATACTTAGCATTTGTTAGCCCATTTTACTTGACTATAAGCAGACTTGACCAGTAAAATGCATTTAAGCCCCCCGGTGGCTTAGGCTGCTGTCCGTTCTAAGGCGGTGGTTCTGTTGTTGTTGACTTTTTTTGTTTATTGTTACTCCCATTGAGGGAGTCTGTAATTGTTCTATGTTTTGTTGTACGTTACTTTATGTCCGTTCTAGTATTGCAATCATCTTGATGGGGAAGAGAGAGCTGATTGCTTTGCTTAATTTGTCTTCCTGGTGTCTCGTGATGGTTGAGCGGCTCTTCCTCGCGGTGCCACGGGGTTGTCTGCAGTTTGTGATTGTGGTATTTCCTGATCATACTGATTTACTATTTTCGAAACAGTTCAATATAAGATATTACAGGCTTAATTCTATTACGTCATACAACTTTCGTTCTCAAATGAGATGTGCGCAGGAGCATGACTGATATAATCAGCCCGCTTTTAGTTAGCGAACTGAGTGGATGTGGTTCCTCAGTAGTACCAATAATTATACCCTATCATAGGGCGGTTGGCGTATTTTGTATTTGCTGTTATGGCGAATATCTTTCAATACGACGTGGTCATATATTATTTAAAGCCAACAAAAACATATTTTTATGTTTAAATTCGGTGATCTGTGCATTTAAATTGATATTTGACTTATACGAGTAGGTGGCTACTACGTGGACAAGATGGCCGAAGCCATGATGCAAGTTCCTTCTCAGGCGGCTCAAGACAATATTATGTCGAAAACCCCAAAGCCTAATGAAGTAGTGACTAGTTAGACTGGGAAAGACAAGGTAGGCAAGGCTAAGACTCGGGCTGCTGGGGCTAAGGAGTCAGTCCCCGCTTGGGCTGTGAATAAAGAAGTGTTACTCATTTTGCAAGAACTAAACAATAATTTTGATAAGTAGAGCGAAAAGGTAGAGGCTCAAAACCAGAGAATCGAACATTTAGCATCTAAGGTAGACTATCTGTGATGGTTTTGACACCAGATGACTATTATTTTGAGGAATCAGAGAGCCAGGTTGAGGTAGAGCCCTTAGAGAGTGAACCCCTTCTCAAGAAACAAAGGACGGATGATAGTTCAGTTTTCAAGTCCTTGAGTAAAAATTTAACAAGTCTGAATCTGTGGACGCAGAAATTAATGATGATCTAGCAGGGTTTGTCAATAACGCTTTTCGCTCGGTCATTGCTGAAGAAAAACAAACCGAAATGATTAAAACTGTTTTGCGCCCAATTAACTGTGACAGTTTGGTGAAAACAAGGGTGAACCTGGGTATTTGGCGCCTTTTAAAGTCGCATACTCAGACTGATGATGTAAAATTGCAAAATGTACAGAATTCAGTTGTTAAAGCATCATCCTGTGTGGTCAAATTGTTAGATAAAGGAGGAGACTCGCTTGATTCTCAAGACATTGAGTGGGGTACCAGTGTGTTATATTTACTTGGGCAAGCTAACAAACAAATAAACAATCAGCGTAAAGATATGCATAAATCAGACCTAGATCCCAAGTACCACTATCTTGCTTCTTCTTCGTTACCTTACACTGAATTTTTGTATGGAGAAGATTGTGATGTAAATAAGAATGTGAGAGAGAATAATGATCTCAATCGTCTAGCGAGAAGTCTAGCAAAGCCCTTTCCTGCTCAGATAGAGGAAGCTACAGCTACAGAGGTCAACGTTTCCCAAGTCGAAGTAGAGGCCATGGAAGATGGATGGCACATACTGATGCTATGACTTCAGCTACATCTATGCAGCAGCATAACCCAAAAAACTGGAGAGGGGGGCACAAGATATAAATTCAAAGATATGTTCTGATTTTTATGCTGGAAGGCTAAAAGATTATGTCGAAAATTGGAGAAATATTACAAATGATCAATATATTTTGGGTATTGTGCAAAATTTTGAGATTGAGTTTAATGACGGAATAAACCCGATTAGTTGCAGGCAATTTTCTGATCATTTTTCGCCACATGAAAGTCAGGTCATTGACATTGAGATTCAGAAATTATTAAATATTGGTGTTATAAAAGAAGTAGAACACCACCCTGAAGAGTTTATTTCTCCAATTTTTGTCATACCTAAAAAGGATGGAGAGTACAGAATGATTCTTAACCTGAAAGAACTTAACAAGAGTATACCATATCACCATTTCAAGATGGAAACCTTTGAATTGGCTCTAAAACTTGTTAAACCTAACTGGTTTTTTTGAATCAGTAGATATCCGACACGCATATTACAGCTTACCCGTGTCAAAGGAATCACAGTTAAAATTAAGGTTTCAGAAATCTGGTAAATTAAAGGTCTATTCTTTCTGTGCTTGTCCAATGGGAATTTCTTGTGCTCCAAGAATTTATACAAAGTTGATGAAGCCAGTCTATGCCTCACTTCGCATGCTTGGACACACTAACTCTGGTTATATTGACGACTCTTTATTGGAAGGAGACACTGCTGATGTGCTGAAAATATTAAGGATACGGTCAGCCTCATGACAGAACTAGGGTTTGTCATACATGAAAAGAAATCTGTATTGGTTCCTACAAGAAAGATTACTTTTTTGGGGAACAATATTGATTCTGAGGCAATGACTGTAACTTTGCCAGAGACTAAAGTGCAGTTAATTGTCCAAGAATGCAGATCTTTGCATAGATTGACTTCATCAACAATACGACAATTTGCTCGTGTGTTAGGCTTGATGGTATCAAGTTTTTCGGCTGTACAATATGGCCCTTTGTTTTATAGATGTATAGAGAGAAAAGATAATGGCCTTAAAGCACAATAGAGGTGATTATGATTGCTTACTGCATATATCAGAAGGTATGAAGCTAGAGTTAAAATGGTGGGTAGATAAACTGGCAGAACAGAAGAGATATTGACCATGGAAACCCTGAGATGATTATTACCACTGACGCAAGCAATAATGGGTGGGGTGCCATATGTAAAGAATCTAGAATAGGTGGTCAATGGAATGAGTTGGAATCTACCAATCATATTAATTACCTAGAATTACTAGCTGTCAGTCATGGATTGAAGTCCTTTTGTAAATTTTCCAAGAATTTACATGTCCAGATTAAATCTGATAATACTTGTTGTATATCAAATATTAGTAATATGGGCAGTATAAAGTCAGAAAAATGCAACATTTTGGCAAGGTCCATTTGGTTGTGGTGCATAGAGAGAAACATATGGGTGTCAGCCACTTTCGTGCCAGGTTTTTTGTACGAAGCCAATTTCGAGTCGAGGAATTTCAGTGAATCTATTGAGTGGAAGCTTAGTAAAAGCATTTTAATAGCACTACTACCGTATATTTATCTTATAGCTACAACCCTGTTGCCACCAATACAAACTTAAGAGCCGTGACCTTGGTGTATCACTGTTCAGGACTAAATATAGACTCAAATGACGTCACAGATTCACCGGAATTGAAGCACGGAAGTGCACGTGGCTTCATAAAATTTGAATTGGTGAAAGGAAGAAGGAAGACATTTTGAAACAGAAGAATTTTGTTTTAAAATTCATTGTTCTTAGTTGTAATTCTCCTTCTATTTTCACTATTTTGCTGCCAATACTTTCTTATATTTACCGCGAGTCTTCTTCTGTGAATTTTGTTCACTTTCTCGCATCTATATATGTTTTTTCCGACTGAGTGGACTTTGTCCATTTCATCTTGGATTATTTATTTAAGCCGAATTTGTCCTTTTTTCACTCGTTGAGAGGTGTTCTCTCTGACGTCCTCCATTTCGTTTCGAGTGAATAGCTATCGTTTTTTTCTGAGTGATAAATTCGTATTATTTTGCTTTGTTTATTTATTGCTAGTTTTCTTCCCCGTTTTCTCCTCAAGGTCTCTATGTCCAAAAAAAAAGGTTTTAGCAGACATTTTAACGCCTTGTGGGACAACCATCCTTCTTGTGCTAATTGTTTTAATTGTTCCAGGCAAAACACCTGCGAATTTTGCTGTTCCTGGTCACAGAGCACATGGTCCAAGTTTGAACAGAGATGTTCTTATAAAGCCAGGATGGGAAAAAAGAGTACTAAAGAGAAGGAGCAGTTTGCCTTTTCTGCAAGACCGGTCAAACCAAAGAAGAAATCTGCACCTGCTGAGATGTTCGGGGTAGATGACCTTTCTGATCATGGTAGATCAACAATTGTTCACCAAACGAACAATCCGGGGGGCCTATCATCTTCGGATGATATCGTTCCGAGCAACACTGACCAACTGGAAGACACATAAGAACTGCACGGGGAGAGGGGAGACTGCGCCATTTTCTGGGCGAGTCCTTGTTTATTTTATTGCTTTGAATACGACATGAGTTAGTTTGAGGCTCCTTATGTGGAATATTCTTAGATATTCATAGAACTATGTATAGACATTCATTTCATAGATTAGCATGATGTCTGCCTTTTGGGAAGCATAATTGAAAATCACTGTATATGTTTTAATATCATACTTGTATTCTTAATGATTGTGCTTGGCAGATCATGGTGGTGATTAAGATTATAGGCTCAATCACAATCAATTCGTTCAAACAATAATGTATGTAAATGATCTGATATATAGAATACATTAATTTAAATGAGCGCTTAACCTACCATATATTTATCCTATTGCTATACCCCTATTGCTACCCTCAAATTTTTTGGAATCCAGACCTTGGTGCCCTCTGCAAATGGTAAATATGTCAATACTGATAGTCACTGACGGACGACCACGCCAATAGTCAAAAATGACATATGAGGTCAGAAATATTTATTGTGAAGAAGGAGCAAGACATGTTGCAGAGAATCTGGATAGAATTTTATCGAATGCTAAGTTTCCTGGGGTCTTTTCCTTATTTCACATATTATTTGCTACTCATTCTATTTATTGTTCCTTACACTAGGTTTGTCCTGCATTCTATTGGAACCAATTCACCAATGAGAATCAAGGGAAATGAACATGTGACCTATCACGTGACCAATCTTCATCATTTTAAAATGAACTTTAATGGTAGTTTATAAGTGTAATTTTATGTTGGAGCATATTACTTAAAAGTGTTTAATTCATCTTGATCAATCTTTTTTGGATTAATTTTGATTCGATCAGGTTGGATTAATCTTACATTTTACAGGAAATAATTCGGAGAAAAGTTGGTAAAACTTTCAACATGGCAAATATTATAAACGGAATATAGTTAAAATTCTGCTGTGGTCCAGATAACGTTAACAACATTTCATAAATACGGATAAAAACAAACAGAATTGTTTTCTGACGGATTCGTAGTGAAAACTATTTTAAATAGCATGTGTGGTTGAGACTATTCACAAGCTAAAAACACTGGATTATCTTGTGAAACATGGCTGACCATGCTAAGTGTGAATGCAGCGTGGATAGTTTAAACGTCTCATTGTGGCATCAAATTTTGCTTTCAAATACAGATGAGATTGAACAGCCAACTATGCACAATTTTGTGCTCCAAGGAAAACCTCTTGAGGACCTTGGAAGCTTGGCATCAACCATAACAAAAATGTCAATGGCGAGACTTAGTGTTATCAACAGGCCGCTTGTCCTAATTTCTCAAGATCAGGAAATGGATTATAGTGGTCAGTCTCCAAGGGGCGTGGCCTCCCAATACAGAATATATAAATGCGCAAGTAGCCAGCGCAGAGTCATATACGGAGTGAGTGAACAGAACAGCCACTGTAACTAGAGTTAACATCGACACAGCTCTTCCATCAACCAGAAATAAAACTAATTTAGCTTCTGTTAGCTCCTCGGAGTCCCACCAGCACTACCAAGATGAAGAAGTGTTTTTCCAATCTATCTGGCCATCCAGTTGAGTCTAGGACTCATACCTGGGGCAACCAGTCTGAATCGCCTTTTAGATGACAACTCCACAAGTCCGGAACTATCTCAGATCGTGACAGCTGAACTATTTGAACACAGATCAGTTTTTTTCAGACAATATTCATTGTTCAGAGTCCTCTGCTGGACATCAAATTAACCTATGTTCGGTCGGTAAGTTTGATGATCAGAAAATTCAGACTTCAGATCAAGGTACCCTCCGGACTCATGGACAAATTTGGGAACCTTTGAAAGGGCACCAAAAAGTAACAAGGTCTCTGACTAAGAGTCAAGTATCTCAGGACAAAAGGACTCTCTTCTTCTCCAGACAGATCTCATTCTCTACCGGACATGAGAACTCTATTTCAGCAAGTGATTTTCTAGGACAATTGCCAAAAAACTCTTGTCAAATTTCCGTAGTTCATGCAGGACAATTTCTAATGATGATGAAGTTGTAACCGGACAATTTATTTTGGTGAAATTTTAACCAGACACCGACAATCAAGCGCCCCATGGATTCAACTTTGTTCTTCCATTGAGGCACATTTCTACGCGAAATCTATGCTTACCTGCTTTCCTGTACAGAATTAGGAAGTGCCAGGTTAAGAGTCTTCCCTTCACTGTTCAGTCGAACAGATCGAGAGTTAGATCTATGACGTAGGTTGATCAACCCAAAGTGAAAGTAAGATGGCGAACAGTACAAATTTACAAAATTTGGGAGCAGACTGAAGGAAAAAATGTGTTGTGACCAGAGGATTATATAGTTCAGCCATATATGTATGAACCTAGACGGCCTACAATAACTATTGCGTTGCAGGATTCAGAATGGAACATACCTGTTTTTATGTATTAGCTGGGTCAATTAATTAACACAAACAGCTGATCAATGTACAATGGCCGCCTCCAGGCTATGACTAATTGGCAATTACTTGCAACAATGGATTAAACTGGACTGAATTAAAGGCTATTGTTGGATGAAAGAAGGTAGTTACTTTGTTTGACACTCATATTGTTTATTTTTTGACCAAAAGAAATTTTTTACTTCAACACAAGCAGTGGTTAACAAGCAGAAAACTAATTTTTGATATGAAAAATATCTTCGATATAGCCGAATTTTCATGATAACCGAATTTGACAAAAACAAGTGTGAAAATACAATGCAATATAGGGGGATGTTAAGGAATGGATGATCACGTTGACATAAACCGTGTTTTCTAGATAAGCAAGTTTGACATAGTGGGATCGACCTGTATTTATTTATACTTATAGGCATAGTTTCTGTATTTAAAAGCCAGTGACAATGATATACTGGCTATACATTAAAAGCGGTACTGTCACTTCATTGTAAGCCTGAACATATTTATTGAATAGCAAAGACCATGATCAGTCTACAAATATATAGGCTTTTTTGGTCTATGGTATTTATGAGACTAGCTATTGAATATAATTAAGGCATCAGTCTGCTGTCACTATTTGTTTTATGTTTTGTAACAGGTGGGTTGATACAGTGTATGACAAAACATAGAAAGACAAAAGAGAGAAGCGACAATTATTAGATGAGACAAAAGATGGATGTGACATTATATAGATCGACAAATAAAAGAACGACCAATAATAGAATAATAAGTGTGAAAAATGATAATGTTGATTGCTATGCGTCATTGAACATTCGCTCACTTGATCAGGCTGTCGATCAATTAGAGGGCAAACAATTATTACAGTTAAGCACCCGGTTGATGGCCTTTGTATTTCTTCTGAGAATAAAATTTGCTCAACAAAATTTGTATACTTCATCGTTCCAATTGTTCGTATTCTTTTCCATATGTTTTGACCAAACCCTGTTATTTTCATTCGATATGGAAATTCTGACAAGTCAAAAGGGAAAACCACAGCTCACCATTAATGGCTACAATTATATAATTGATAAAAATGATAAAAAAATCTACTGGAAATGTGTTAGAAGTCCCGAGTGCCATGGTCGAGCCATTTCCAGTAAGAACGGTGATGGATAGCCTGTTGATGCCAAACAGACTATTTGGTCTTTAGGGAGCAAGCCTTGGCCTAGGACCACAAATTTCCTAGAAGGCCGATTCTGGGTCAGTCTCATCCTAATATTTGGAAATTAATTTTTAGAATTTCTAAAGGGAGAGCAATCAAACACCGAGGCCAGGAAACAAGCTCTCCTTGGTGGAGAAACTGTCTCAACAACATCTTCCAAGGCCGTAGGCCGCGAGAAAAGTCTCAAGAAAGTGGTATCGGAATTTCAATTAAGGACCAATAATGGACATACATGCATTGAGTACCTAGCCCATAATGTGGTCTACTGACTTCTGAACTCTGCTGCAAAGTAAAACTAGAACTTAAGGAGTCTTTATTGGTAGCAAATCTAAGTTAGCGACCTTAAATATCAAAATGTATTGTTTTGTCGTAAAATTGATTAAAATTTTTTTTTCGATATTTCTATACTTTTTCGATCTTGTTTCGAAGCTTTTTTTTATCTTTTTTTTTTATCTTTTTTTCCATCTTTCATCTGTCTATATTAGGTCTTTTCTATATTTTTGCTTTTCTATGTTTTGTCATAGACCAAGTTGATAGGCCTGGTACTATTGTTTAAATGTGACATCTGATGATGATGAAGTTGTATCCAGACAATTTCTAGTGGTGAAATTTTAACCAGACACCGACAATCAAGCGCCCCATGAATTCAACTTTGTTATTCCATTGAGGCACATTTCTCCGGAAAATCTATGCTTACCTGCTTTCCTGTACAGAATTAGGAAGTGCCAGGTTAAGAGTCTTCCCTTCACTGTTCAGTCGAACAGATCGAGAGTTAGATCTATGACGTAGGTTGATCAACCCAAAGTGAAAGTAAGATGGCGAACAGTACAAATTTACAAAATTTGGGAGCAGACTGAAGGAAAAAATGTGTTGTGACCAGAGGATTATATAGTTCAGCCATATATGTATGAACCTAGACGGCCTACAATAACTATTGCGTTGCAGGATTCAGAATGGAACATACCTGTTTTTATGTATTAGCTGGGTCAATTAATTAACACAAACAGCTGATCAATGTACAATGGCCGCCTCCAGGCTATGACTAATTGGCAATTACTTGCAACAATGGATTAAACTGGACTGAATTAAAGGCTATTGTTGGATGAAAGAAGGTAGTTACTTTGTTTGACACTCATATTGTTTATTTTTTGACCAAAAGAAATTTTTTACTTCAACACAAGCAGTGGTTAACAAGCAGAAAACTAATTTTTGATATGAAAAATATCTTCGATATAGCCGAATTTTCATGATAACCGAATTTGACAAAAACAAGTGTGAAAATACAATGCAATATAGGGGGATGTTAAGGAATGGATGATCACGTTGACATAAACCGTGTTTTCTAGATAAGCAAGTTTGACATAGTGGGATCGACCTGTATTTATTTATACTTATAGGCATAGTTTCTGTATTTAAAAGCCAGTGACAATGATATACTGGCTATACATTAAAAGCGGTACTGTCACTTCATTGTAAGCCTGAACATATTTATTGAATAGCAAAGACCATGATCAGTCTACAAATATATAGGCTTTTTTGGTCTATGGTATTTATGAGACTAGCTATTGAATATAATTAAGGCATCAGTCTGCTGTCACTATTTGTTTTATGTTTTGTAACAGGTGGGTTGATACAGTGTATGACAAAACATAGAAAGACAAAAGAGAGAAGCGACAATTATTAGATGAGACAAAAGATGGATGTGACATTATATAGATCGACAAATAAAAGAACGACCAATAATAGAATAATAAGTGTGAAAAATGATAATGTTGATTGCTATGCGTCATTGAACATTCGCTCACTTGATCAGGCTGTCGATCAATTAGAGGGCAAACAATTATTACAGTTAAGCACCCGGTTGATGGCCTTTGTATTTCTTCTGAGAATAAAATTTGCTCAACAAAATTTGTATACTTCATCGTTCCAATTGTTCGTATTCTTTTCCATATGTTTTGACCAAACCCTGTTATTTTCATTCGATATGGAAATTCTGACAAGTCAAAAGGGAAAACCACAGCTCACCATTAATGGCTACAATTATATAATTGATAAAAATGATAAAAAAATCTACTGGAAATGTGTTAGAAGTCCCGAGTGCCATGGTCGAGCCATTTCCAGTAAGAACGGTGATGGATAGCCTGTTGATGCCAAACAGACTATTTGGTCTTTAGGGAGCAAGCCTTGGCCTAGGACCACAAATTTCCTAGAAGGCCGATTCTGGGTCAGTCTCATCCTAATATTTGGAAATTAATTTTTAGAATTTCTAAAGGGAGAGCAATCAAACACCGAGGCCAGGAAACAAGCTCTCCTTGGTGGAGAAACTGTCTCAACAACATCTTCCAAGGCCGTAGGCCGCGAGAAAAGTCTCAAGAAAGTGGTATCGGAATTTCAATTAAGGACCAATAATGGACATACATGCATTGAGTACCTAGCCCATAATGTGGTCTACTGACTTCTGAACTCTGCTGCAAAGTAAAACTAGAACTTAAGGAGTCTTTATTGGTAGCAAATCTAAGTTAGCGACCTTAAATATCAAAATGTATTGTTTTGTCGTAAAATTGATTAAAATTTTTTTTTCGATATTTCTATACTTTTTCGATCTTGTTTCGAAGCTTTTTTTTATCTTTTTTTTTTATCTTTTTTTCCATCTTTCATCTGTCTATATTAGGTCTTTTCTATATTTTTGCTTTTCTATGTTTTGTCATAGACCAAGTTGATAGGCCTGGTACTATTGTTTAAATGTGACATCTGATGATGATGAAGTTGTATCCAGACAATTTCTAGTGGTGAAATTTTAACCAGACACCGACAATCAAGCGCCCCATGAATTCAACTTTGTTATTCCATTGAGGCACATTTCTCCGGAAAATCTATGCTTACCTGCTTTCCTGTACAGAATTAGGAAGTGCCAGGTTAAGAGTCTTCCCTTCACTGTTCAGTCGAACAGATCGAGAGTTAGATCTATGACGTAGGTTGATCAACCCAAAGTGAAAGTAAGATGGCGAACAGTACAAATTTACACAATTTGGGAGCAGACTGAAGGAAAAAATGTGTTGTTACCAAGGGATTTTAGAGTTCAGTCATATATGTATGAACCTAGACAGCCTACAATAACTATTGCGTCGCAGGATTCAGAATGGAACACACCTGTGTTTATGTATTAGCTGGGTCAATCAATTTACACAAACAGCTGATCGATGAACAATGGCCGCCTCCAGGCTATGACTATTTGGCAATTACTTGCAACAATGGATTAAACTGGACTGAATGAGAAAAGTCAATAAGCAATGCTTATTAGATCCCCACCCCCCTTTTATTTTGCCTACAGCAGATACAAGTACATTCTTTTTTTATAACCAGTGAGAGTATGGAATGATAATAAAATGTGCAAAGAACGATTGTTCTGTCAAATATTTTCATTTGGAATGTGTTGGACTAAAAAGGGCAAAAAGAAGATTCGTATGCCACGCTTGCTTTAACGAAGGAAAGTAAATAAGAGACAAATATTAAAAATATTTTACCTATACTGGATTAAACACACTGCTAGACATATGCTAATAAAGAATTATAAAAAAAAACACACATTGCTAGACTGGAGCTTTAATATTCATTGTTCAGAGTCCTCTGCTGGACATCGAACTAACAGATGTTCGGTCAGTAAGTATGATGATCAGAAGTTTGGGAACCCGTTGAAAGGGCATCAAAAAGTAACAAGGTCTCTGATTAAGAGTCAAGTTTCTCGGGGAAAAAGGGCTCTCTTCTTTTCCGGAAAGGAGATCTCGTTAATTACCGGACATGTGAACTCTATTTCAGCAAGTGATGTCTAAGACAATTGCCAAAAAACGCTTGTCAAATTTCCGTAGTTCATGCCAGACAATTTCTAATGATGATAAAGTTGCAACCGTACAATTTCTAGTGAAATTTTAACCAGACACCGACAATCAAGCGCCCCATGAATTCAACTTTGTTATTCCATTGAGGCACATTTCTCCGGGAAATCTATGCTTACCTGCTTTCCTGTACAGAATTAGCAAGCGCCAGGTAAGAGTCTTCCCATCATTGTTCAGTCGAACAGATCGAGAATAAAATCTGTAACATAGGTTGATCAACCCAAAGTGAAAGTAAGATGGCGAACAGTACAAGTTTAGGCAATTTGGAGCAGACTGAAGGAAAAAATGTGTTGTTACCAGGAGATTATAGAGTTCAGCCATATATGTATGAACCTAGACGGCCTACAATAACTATTGCGTCGCAGGATTCAGAATGGAACACACCTGTGTTTACGTATTAGCATGTCAAGGTCAATTAATTTACACAAATATCTGATCGATGTACAATGGCCGCCTCTAGCCTATGACTAATTTGCAATTACTTGCAACAATGGATTAAACTGGGCTGAATGAAAAAAGTCAATAAGCAATGCTTAAGTTCTGTAATTTACGGACCCATAATTCTTATGGATTCAAAGAATGCAGACCAGTAGACAAATAGTGTGGACATGATCAGTTTGCCAATACATAGCAACCAGACTGTGTCGGGATACGGACATAATCCCCCCCGGACAAAACCCCCCCTGCTCATTTTTGTATACATGGACAAAATCCCCCCCATGAATTTTACAACTAGGACATAATCCCCCCCCCCCCTGAATTTTACAACTAGGACATAATCCCCCCCGCTGAATTTTACAACTAGGACATAATCCCCCCTAGACGAAATCCCCCCCCCCCCCCCCCCCTATATTACAGCATACATCACACCATGTAAACAATTTGGACCCAGATTGTTAGTCCTGATCTGGATCTAAACTGTCTGACAGCATGATAGGGGTCCTGAATTATTTTGAACAAAGCATGAAAATGATGATTACTCAGATAATCATGCAATTCACCAGCTAATTGTTACTGTTATAATAAAAGTACAAAGAATTTTAATTACATTTTATTCAATAACATACAAACACCCTTTCATCTCCAATCGTTATATTCATCTATATCAGCATTTCAAACCATTAAGTTTTTAAAACTAACACCTATAATTGAATAACTGTTAATTAGGCAATCAGAAAGTCAATTGAACTTAGTGAGTCACTCAATTAGACCATTAAATTTTAGCACATTTACAATTTAATTTGAGAGTGATTGCTTAAATTATATATGTGTAAATTATATAATTTTATTGCTTTAAAACACTATCATGCTGTCATGCAGTTTGGATCCAGATCAGGACTTACAATCTGGGTTCAAGTTATTTACATGGTATAATGTATGCCGTAATATAAGGGGGGGGGGGATTATGTCCTAGTTGTAAAATTCAGCGGGGGGGATTATGTCCTAGTTGTAAAATTCAGCGGGGGGGATTATGTCCTAGTTGTAAAATTCATGGGGGGGATTTTGTCCACGTATACAAAAATGAGCAGGGGGGGTTTTGTCTGGGGGGGATTTTGTCCTACACTCGACTGTGTCCACACTGTTTTGCTCATTTGCAAACTTTTCGGTATGAAACCCTTAGGATCATTATATAGAAGTATTAAAACTGTTTACTTATATATTTTGTAATAACATGTGATAGTTGATACTTGTAATCTATTTATTTTTTGTATAAAAACATGTATATTTTATGTACATATGTATAATGTATATACCATTATAGAGGGCCTCATGGAAGATTAGCTGTTACACTGTGCTTGTTTGTATTTGCTAAATGTTGTAACCCTCTTTAAATAAAGCCTTTACTTACTTACTTACTTATTAGATCCCCCCCCCTTTTATTTTGCTAACAGCAGATACAAGTACATTCTTTTTTTATAACCAGTGAGAGTATGGAATGATGATAAATTGTGCAAAGAACGATTGTTCTGTCAAATATTTTCATTTGGAATGTGTTGGACTAAAAAGGGCATAAAGAAGATTTGTATGCCTGGCTTGCTTAAAACAAGGAAAAAATAAGAGAACAGATTTTAAAAATATTTTACCTATACTGGATTAAACAGTACACTGCTAGACTGGAGCTTTAATATTCATCGTTCAGAGTCCTCTGCTGGCCATTGAGGCACATTTCTGCGGGAAATCTATGCTTACCTGCTTTCCTGTACAGAATTAGCAAGCGCCAGGTAAGAGTCTTCCCTTCACTGTTCAGTGGAACAGATCAAGAGTTAGATCTGTGCTGTAGGTTGATCAGCCCGAAGTGAAAGTAAGATGGCGAACAGTACAAGTTAACACAATTTGGAGCAGACTGAAGGCAAAAATGTGTTGTTACTAGGGGATTTTAGAGTTCAGGCATATATGTATGAACCTAGACGGCCTACAATAACTATTGCGTCACAGGATTCAGAATGGAACACACCTGTGTTTACGTATTAGAGGGTCTAGATGGGGTATAATGATTAGTGAATAATGGCCATTTTTTATAATGAATAGTGAATAATGAGCCAAAAAAATAATGAATATTGAATAATGAGGGCCTAAAAAATAATGAATAACCCTATTTTTTTAATGAATAGAAGAAAAAATTAACGAATAGTGAATAATCAGATTTTAATGAATAATGATTTAAAAAAAAAATCAATTTAAAAAATCACCAATTGCTTTGTTAAAGCCTATACTTTTAAAATGTTGACTCAGTTTGTTTTTTTAGATTGCTCCCCTTTGAAATTGACTACACTATAACAACCACAAATGATAGGTAATTATGCAGTCAACTAAGGGACACAATATAGCGAGCTGCTGAAATCGAGATTTCGAAATCGAAACAGAAAAGTCCCAAAAAACTCAAGAAAAAGACACAGGAAGTAATCATGTGGTTACTGTTATGCTCACATTCTAAAATTGTGAAAGAAAGAAGTAGGTCCAGAGCAAGGCCATTGTTTACGGTACGGCCCAGTTTTTGGCCAAAAAAAGGTTTTAGCTGGACCACTTTTATTCGACCAAATATGTTTTTGGTTGGATCAGTTTCCTCTAGCCTCTTTATACCATGATCAAAGCTTGACTGACGTGTGCATATGTCATTATTTCACCTGTCCCAGGGTGCAAAAGGCGGTCATTATAAAAATAAGAATAAGAAACTGACACCAAAGTAAATGTTAAAGAATTATCGTTGGCTTGAGCCTGCATCAGTATTCTTTAAACAGAGTGATTTTTTTATGATCAATAAAGCCGACCTCAATGAAGAAACAGAAAAAAATATATAATGCTGTCTTCCACAATGTAACTTGGCATTTCAATTTTACACTATTTCATGTACGTTTACCCATATTAATGTTGTAGATGCGCAGCCGGATTTGAGTCTTCTCTCAGTAAAGAATCGTAGGGATATAATTCACCATATTACGCTGGAATTTTTTCTTATGTAGTCTAGATAAGAAAAAGATCCAGCGTAATATTATAAATGTTTTTTTTCCATCTGCTTTAACATTAGTTTTGGTGCTCATTGAGATGGTTCTTTTGAGTATCCACAACATATGTTCTGGTAGAGATTTAAACCTATGTTTTGGTTGCTCAAAAGAACCATCTCATAGAGACAGTTCTTAGAAAATTGAGTCCCACAAAATATGTTTCAGTTGAGAAATAGAAAAACTATTTTTAATTACGCTCTCTCATCTGGCTGCTGACTGCCCAGGTTCATATGAATGAAATGCTTACTTGTATGTATAAAACTGGACCCCCCCCCACAACTTAAAAAACAACACCGGCTGCTAGTTTGATGCCACTTCCTGATGAGATCCACCAAGGGGTCAAAATAATTGAAAATGTTGACATTAATGGTCAGATTTCCAAAAAGCTGTCATAAGCATTTGAAATAGAGCTTAATGCTTGTAAAATAAGCTTGAATTCACAGGACAAAATTGCCTCAAAATGTATTAGAATCGCTTATACAGACATATTGTATCAGAAAATTTTCTTGGGGGAGGACCCCCAATCCCCCCTTAACAAAAGGGATATACTTCCCTCCTCCACGTGTGATTCCGACACTCGGGGAACCCCTACGACGTTCCATGGCTGTACCACTTCTCAAAAAGCCGACAACGCCTTGCAGAATGTGGATAAATTCCAAAAAACACAAAAATGTAATGAGTTTTTGCAGGCATATTATTACCTTTTGGGAAATAAAGGAGCAGGCCCATTCAGTAGGGTGAGGGAGGGGTCTTCATTAAATTTTGCTTCCTAACAGGGGGGGGGGGGTCATGTTTTAATTGTTCCAATAAAATCATTAAAAAATTCCTCGCTCACTCTGTTTTTATAAATTAAACTGTTGTCTAAGGCCACATAATTTCTCAGTTTACAAAAGTTACTCTTTTTTGGTGGTTTTATTGTTACAACTTTTATTATGCTGGTTTTTATATAAAAATTGATTAGTCAGGCTTTCAGATAGGCACTACTTTTCCTTGTGGTCCTACATTTTCCTACTTTTTCTTATAACTGTCCTACTATCCCTACTGTTTCACTCTAAAATGTAACTTACGCGATAAAAATACAGAAATTTTTCCTCGCTCACTTCGCTCGCTCGAATTTTAAAACATAACTATATTTATAAGCATAATTAGACCAATGCCTCGTCTGAAGAAATATTGGTATTTTAATGAATGATTTTAATGAATAATTGGTCTTATTTTAATGAATAACCCAAAATTTTAATGAGATGAATAATGGGCTAAAATTTTAATGAATAGTGAATATCAGACCCCCTCATCCAGACCCTCCTATTAGCATGTCAATGTCAATTGGGTCAATCAATTTACACAAACAGCTGATCAATGAACAATGGCCACCTCCACACTGTGACTAATTGGCAATTACTTGCAACAATGGATTAAATTGGACTGAATTAAAGGCTATTGTTTGATGAAAGAAGGTAATTACTTTGGCACTCATAATGTTTAACTTTTTGACCAAAACATTTTTTTTACTTCAACACAAGCAGTGGGAAACAAGCGGAAAACTAATTTGGGAATGAAAAATCTCTTCGTTATAGCCGAATTTTCGTGATAACTAAATTTGACAAAAACAAGTTCAAATACAATGCAAGATAGGGGAAATGTTCAGGAATGGATGATCACTTCAACATAAACTGTGTATTCTAGATATAGGCAAGTTCGACATAGTCGGATCGACCTGTACTTATTTATACTTGTATGCATAGTCAGTGTTTTTAAAAGCCAGTGACAATAATATACTGGCAATACATTAAATGTGATATTGTTGCTTCATTGTAAGCCTGAACATATTTATTGAATAGCAAAGACCATGATCAGTTTACAATTATATAGACTGTTTTCTGGTACATGTATTACGAGACTAGCTATTGAATATAGTAATGGCATCAGTCCGCATATGCTTTGTAACAGATGGGTTGATAGGCCTGGTGTTTAACAATTAACTTCCAAACATTGTCTATTGTTTAAATGTGACTTGTGCCGCATAGTGCCCAAACCAACTCCAACAAAAATGCACACAGGTCAGCACTGTTCATATACACAGAAGAAAGTGCATAATAAAATTTAGCTATCTCCTGGCGATTTAAGACTGACGCCACGGGCGGATCTAGAGGGGTGGGACAGGAGGGTCCGGACCCCCCTGGAAAATCACAAGTTATATGGGTTTCTATAGGAAATAAGCAATTGGACCCCCCATGGAAAAAGTTTGACTGACAGTCTGCAATACTGACAGAGTCTGACAATGGAAGAGTTGGAAAGAAGCCAAAATATCAGACTGCCAGAGTCTGACAATGGAAGAGTTGGAAAGAAGCCCAAATTTCAGAATGTCAGAGTCTGACAATGGAAGAGTTGGAAAGAAGTCCAAATTTCAGAATGTCAGAGTCTGACAATGGAAGAGTTGGAAAGAAGTCCAAATTTCAGAATGTCAGAGTCTGACAATGGAAGAGTTGGAAAGAAGTCCAAATTTCAGGCTGACAGAGTCTGACAATGGAAGAGTTGGAAAGAAGTCCAAATTTCAGGCTGACAGAGTCAGACAATGGAAGAGTTGGAAAGAAGCCCAAAGGACGTGTAACGGTTTTGTATTACAAATGGCCCACTTTTACAGTAAAAAATCGATTGTAAAGAAATCCCTCCAAAATATTACCAAATGATACCTAAGAGTCTCTAGTTTAATGTCCACAATTTATTTTCTTCATTAAAATGTATTTTTATGAAAAATTTTGGGGTTAAATGCATGCCCTATCAACCACACTTTACACTAAGTCTATGGTAAAACCAAACACCCTCGTGTACTTCGTGACTCAATTACATACATGTCCACATGCGGAACCGGATAAAACTATTTCTTATTTTATTGTGCATATAACATTACACCATAAAAGGGTAACTTTGAGCCGGTTCCGCATGTGGCAAATACTGTAAAAAGACTTTTTCTGCAAATTTTATCCTGAAATGTACTATTCAATTCATACTTATCAAAGCACTGAGAGTACTAAAATCACTGCAGACGTAAGATTCCCGTCCAAAAATGGAATACAATGTACATATAAGGAAGCTCGCATCAATATTATTTCTTACAGTTTTTGGATATATTGCGTTTGAAAAGCAAATACAACAACATTTCAGTAAATGCGAGTCTTATTAGAGAGAGAGAGAGAGAGAGAGACAAGTGGAGAGAGACTAGTGGAGAGAGAAGGTGCAAGGAGAGAGGTTGGTGTGCTCCCTTCTTTAACTGATACATAGATTTCTGGAGACAGTTATTTGGTACAATCTGCTTTTAAAAAGACAGCTCACCTCCACTTTTGTTTTGGCATGGCCCATTGCTTTGAATTAAGATTGTCAAAAATGGCAAATTATGTGATCATTCTTTGGAGCATGAGGAAAAAATAATCAATTATTGGTATTCTCAAATTACAGGGCAGACACTGTTTAATATGGCCATACTAGAGTAGTTAGTTTTGTTTTTGTTTGATTTAATTTTTAACGTCCAATCAACAATCTTTCAGTTAAACGGGGACGAGTTTTTCTGGGTTGAACCAGTACTAAGTTAGGATAAATGTGTCTTGCTCAAGAACCACTACGCAGTGACACCGGTGAGGCTCAAACCTGTGGCCCTTCGGTCTCGAGTCAAGCACTCTACCACTGATCCCCCGTAGAGTAGTTAGGAATGGAAAGTAAATAACATTAGATGGAGTTGTCCTCCCCCCACCCACTTAAAGGTGTTATGTGACGTTGGTAATCTTGGAATTGAGGTCAATACTACCGAATTCTAGTCATTCATTAAGGTCTTCCCAATGAATTATCTGTGTCAGTTTGGTCAAAATCTGGTCATTGGTTAGGAAGATAGAGTACAGAGAAGCCTTTTTTTATACATGTCCCTGGTGATCTTGTAAATAAGGTCGAGGTCACCCAAATCTTATAATTCGTTTTGGCTGTCCCAGATAAGTATCTGTGCAAGTTTCGATGAAATTCATCTAGCCGTTCATAAGGTAGAGCAAAAAGCTACTTCACAGCACAGATATCGGAATCATTTGATATGATTCCAAAATTTTGATAGAACTGTGGCAGTTTAGTGGTAATATTATTTAAGTAAGGTTATTTGAACAAAAAGGAACTGGTGTGATGTATACAAATGCACACTCTCAACATATAGTGTAACTGACCCTCAAAACTAACACCTATCTATATTTTTTAAGTTCGTAACTTCTCATGTACATATATGATGTATATAAATGGCGCAGATATTGTCGCAAATAAACCAATGTAATTCTTTGATTTAGTTTAGTTCTTTTCAATTCATTGTTAATTATGCAAGAAAGCATGTATAAAAACAGCCAATGACCTGAATGCGAACGCCACAAGCATTTTATTCATAATGAGTGTAATGTGCTTTTCATGCTAACATGTGCACAATGTCTGCGCTAAACTGTTTGTTTCCTCAATGAATATCGCTCTCGTAAGGTGTTTGCTAAAATAATGCAGTAAATATACAACAACCACTTATCTGCAGATGGTTAATAGTCACTGGTACAGGTACCAACAAACACATACATTTAATATTCAAGGATCGAACTACTCTATTTTAGATGTTCATTCACCTTATCAAAACACAATGTAGGTTGTTCAAACGGTTCCGAAATCCCTGCTTTGACGGAAGTTGTCACCCTTGAAATAGATGTTTGCACCACAAATGCTTGAAACATGACTAAGTGCTTTAATGCTCTACGTCATTGCTCTACGTTACAGTGAACCATATTTCAGTCATGATGTTTCCTCGGTTGAACATGTATTACGCAATAAAGATGAAGGGTCTTGCACAATGACACAAAACATATGTTTCTTCAGGATTGTGAACTGCGACCCCTTAGTCACACGTAAGATAATAGGTAAGTAATATAGACCACAGCGCTATCACGACTGTTGGATATCTGAGCTGGGACATGCGTAAAATATGTAGCAGATATGAATTCTGTACATGTAACCTATGACCGCCTGCTTTGACATGACCTTAAAGTATTCATTTATTCTGCATGTTCATCCGCAAAGGTGCACAGTTTTGTGAATTAATCTTATAATCGAATCAGGCGTTTGGAAGATACGTCACAGACACAAAAGTGTGACATACAGACGGACTGACACATGAACAGACAGATATGCAACACTCACATGTATCTATTTAATAATTGTGGCTGTGAGCAAAAAAGTGTTCAAAGATTCCATTATCATTTCTGTAGCTTTATAACTATTTATATTCATGTTTCATACCAATCCAGCAAAAAGGTTGCGCATGTAATGCCGCGTTTAACATGTTACATGCACGCTTGTGTACACGCCATACTGATTATATTGATGTGAATAAACCGGAATAAGCTTGTTTGAGCTATTGATTAACTGGAAAAGGCGATAAAACACTAAATGTTCAATATATATTACACCTAAAAAACAACATATCATCAAGGTAATCGTAAACACAGTATTTAGCCAAGTTTTAGCATAATTTTAATTAATGATGGTAGTGTTAGCTCAAATTACGACATAGACATGACGAGTATAAACATACGCATGTTTGTTATTATGTTTGAGGTCAGTTTGCTTGTTCCATCTTTAAAAATATCCACATTCATGAACAAACCTCTGTTTATACACACTAGTGAGAAACTTTAATTCATGTGACTGCATATGGCGTCGTTAATTCAAAACATGCTCATGTGAAAGGGCAAAGATCAAACTACCATATATTCAAATTTCAGCCAAATCCATCGTGGGCCAAAAAACGGCCAAACCGTTACACGTCCTTTCAGAATGTCAGAGTCTGACAATGGAAGAGTTGGAAAGAAGTCCAAATTTCAGGCTGACAGAGTCTGACAATGGAAGAGTTGGAAAGAAGTCCAAAGGACGTGTAACGGTTTTGTATTACAAATGGCCCACTTTTACAGTAAAAAATCGATTGTAAAGAAATCCCTCCAAAATATTACCAAATGATACCTAAGAGTCTCTAGTTTTATGTCCACAATTTATTTTCTTCATTAAAATGTATTTTTATGAAAAATTTTGGGGTTAAATGCATGCCCTATCAACCACACTTTACACTAAGTCTATGGTAAAACCAAACACCCTCGTGTACTTTGTGACTCAATTACATACATGTCCACATGCGGAACCGGATAAAACTATTTCTCATTTTATTGTGCATATAACATGACACCATAAAAGGGTAACTTTGAGCCGGTTCCGCATATGGCAAATACTGTAAAAAGACTTTTTCTGCAAATTTTATCCTGAAATGTACTATTCAATTCATACTTATCAAAGCACTGAGAGTACTAAAATCACTGCAGACGTAAGATTCCCGTCCAAAAATGGAATACAATGTACATATAAGGAAGCTCGCATCAATATTATTTCTTACAGTTTTTGGATATATTGCGTTTGAAAAGCAAATACAACAACATTTCAGTAAATGCGAGTCTTATGAGAGAGAGAGAGAGAGACAGAGAGAGAGAGAGAGAGAGAGAGAGAGAGACCAGTGGAGAGAGAAGGTGCAAGGAGAGAGGTTGGTGTGCTCCCTTCTTTAACTGATACATAGATTTCTGGAGACAGTTATTTGGTACAATCTGCTTTTAAAAAGACAGCTCACCTCCACTTTTGTTTTGGCATGGCCCATTGCTTTGAATTAAGATTGTCAAAAATGGCAAATTATGTGATCATTCTTTGGAGCATGAGGAAAAAATAATCAATTATTGGTATTCTCAAATTACAGGGCAGACACTGTTTAATATGGCCATACTAGAGTAGTTAGTTTTGTTTTTGTTTGATTTGATTTTTTTACGTCCAATCAACAATCTTTCAGTTAAACAGGGAGGAGTTTTTCTGGGTTGAACCAGTACTAAGCTAGGATAAATGTGTCTTGCTCAAGAGCCACTACGCAGTGACGCTGGTGAGGCTCAAACCTGTGGCCCTTCGGTCTCGAGTCAAGCACTCTACCACTGATCCCCCGAGAGTAGTTGGGAATGGAAAGTAAATAACATTAGATGGAGTTGTCCTCCCCCCACCCACTTAAAGGTGTTATGTGACGTTGGTAATCTTGGAATTGAGGTCAATACTACCGAATTCTAGTCATTCATTAAGGTCTTCCCAATGAATTATCTGTGTCAGTTTGGTCAAAATCTGGTCATTGGTTAGGAAGATAGAGTACAGACAAGCCTTTTTTATATATGTCCCTGGTGATCTTGTAAATAAGGTCGAGGTCACCCAAATCTTATAATTCGTTTTGGCTGTCCCAGATAAGTATCTGTGCAAGTTTCGATGAAATTCATCTAGCCGTTCATAAGGTAGAGCAAAAAGCTACTTCACAGCACAGATATCGGAATCATTTGATATGATTCCAAAATTTTGATAGAACTGTGGCAGTTTAGTGGTAATATTATTTAAGTAAGGTTATTTGAACAAAAAGGAACTGGTGTGATGTATACAAATGCACACTCTCAACATATAGTGTAACTGACCCTCAAAACTAACACCTATCTATATTTTTTAAGTTCGTAACTTCTCATGTACATATATACTTAGGGACTTTAGAAACGCACCATTTTACATTCACTGTCTCTTCCACATGTTTAATTTGAGGATGTTTTCTTTATCATTTTTTATCCTCTTGCAAAATGGACCATGATTTGCCATGGTTTCGATTTGCTCATGCTGTTCATTCTGACGTAATATTGACGTATGTGATTTTCAACAATTGTCGTGTGACAAATTTAAATTTAATTCGATTCGAAAACAAACACTTTTAGGTGGTAGCCAGATGTCCTAACAAATGGAAAAACACGAAAGCTTTCAGAAATAACCGTTTTATTACACTCCCACTCGCAGCGTTTCTTTGCTAACGTCAGTGTTAAATTTTCAAACATCAATAACAGACGGGTGACGTTCGCGTATGTCGCGACACTTTTGTCTTTTATGCAACTGATTGAGGAGTATCTGTTGGCAATAAAAAGATTTTGATTATTCCTGATCCTTAGAATATAAACGGCCGTTTACGTTAAAAATCAATGACGTCATGTAGACGAAATGAACGTTGTCAGAGGCCTAAAGCTTCATGATTTGTTTTAGTCTTTCCTTTTGCTTTCAAGAACAAACATCGGTTCGAAAACTTTTTTTCGTTCAAAATGGAAGGTATGGGTACTCTGTGATTTTTTGAATTTGAGTTATCTCAGAATTATCACGACGTCACGGCAATCATAAGCCACAGCGTTTCGATTTTCTTATTGATTGCAAGCTGAATGACGTGACTTGTCAATTTCCTAGTTCACATAATGAAAATATTCAATTTTCGACATAAATTAGCATTTAAGCAGGTGGTGCGTTTTTAAAGTCCTTCAGTATATGATGTATATAAGTGGCGCAGATATTGTCGCAAATAAACCAATGTAATTCTTTGATTTAGTTTTGTTATTTTCAATTCATTGTTATTTATGCAAGAAAGCATGTATAAAAACAGCCAATGACCTGAATGCGAACGCCACAAGCATTTTATTCATAATGAGTGTAATGCGCTTTTCATGCTTACATGTGCACAATATCTGCGCTAAACTGTTTGTTTCCTCAATGAATATCGCTCTCGTAAGGTGTTTGCTAAATTAATGCAGTAAATATACAACAACCACTTATCTGCAGATGGTTAATAGTCACTGGTACAGGTACCAACAAACACATACATTTAATATTCAAGGATTGAACTACTTTTATTTTAGATGTTCATTCACCTTTATCAAAACACAATGTAGGTTGTTCAAACGGTTCCGAAATCCCTGCTTTGACGGAAGTTGTCACCCTTGAAATAGATGTTTGCACCACAAATGCTTGAAACATGACTAAGTGCTTTAATGCTCTATGTCATTGCTCTACGTTACAGTGAACCATATTTCAGTCATGATGTTTCCTCGGTTGAACATGTATTACGCAATAAAGATGAAGGGTCTTGCACAATGACACAAAACATATGTTTCTTCAGGATTGTGAACTGCGACCCCTTAGTCACACGTAAGATAATAGGTAAGTAATATAGACCACAGCGCTATCACGACTGTTGGATATCTGAGCTGGGACATGCGTAAAATATGTAGCAGATATGAATTCTGTACATGTAACCTATGACCGCCTGCTTTGACATGACCTTAAAGTATTCATTTATTCTGCATGTTCATCCGCAAAGGTGCACAGTTTTGTGAATTAATCTTATAATCGAATCAGGCGTTTGGAAGATACGTCACAGACACAAAAGTGTGACATACAGACGGACTGACACATGAACAGACAGATATGCAACACTCACATGTATCTATTTAATAATTGTGGCTGTGAGCAAAAAAGTGTTCAAAGATTCCATTATCATTTCTGTAGCTTTATAACTATTTATATTCATGTTTCATACCAATCCAGCAAAAAAGGTTGCGCATGTAATGCCGCGTTTAACATGTTACATGCACGCTTGTGTACACGCCGTACTGATTATATTGATATGAATAAACCGGAATAAGCTTGTATTGATTAACTGGAAAAGGCGATAAAACACTAAATGTTCAATATATATTACACCTAAAAAACAACATATCATCAAGGTAATCGTAAACACAGTATTTAGCCAAGTTGTAGCATAATTTTAATTAATGATGGTAGTGTTAGCTCTAATTACGACATAGACATGACGAGTATAAACATACACATGTTTGTTATTATGTTTGAGGTCAGTTTGCTTGTTGCATCTTTAAAAATATCCACATTCATGAACAAACCTCTGTTTATACACACTAGTGAGAAACTTTAAATCATGTGACTGCATATGGCGTCGTTAATTCAAAAACATGCTCATGTGAAAGGGCAAAGATCAAACCACCATATATTCAAATTTCAGCCAAATCCATCGTGGGCCAAAAAACGGCCAAACCGTTACACGTCCTATCAGGCTGACAGAGTCAGACAATGGAAGAGTTGGAAAGAAGCCCAAATTTCAGGCTGACAGAGTCAGACAATGGAAGAGTTGGAAAGAAGTCCAAATTTCAGAATGTCAGAGTCTGACAATGGAAGAGTTGGAAAGAAGTCCAAATTTCAGGCTGACAGAGTCAGACAATGGAAGAGTTGGAAAGAAGCCCAAATTTCAGGCTGACAGAGTCAGACAATGGAAGAGTTGGAAAGAAGTACAAATTTCAGGCTGACAGAGTCTGACAATGGAAGAGTTGGAAAGAAGCCCAAATTTCAGGCTGACAGAGTCAGACAATGGAAGAGTTGGAAAGAAGCCCAAATTTCAGGAAAGGGACTGGGAAGTGCTTCAAAATGTTATTCTTCACCAGAGAAGTGTATGAAGGCCTATTTAACCCTTAAAGCGCCACCTATAATTTGCAGCAGACGACAATTAAAAAATTTTGCTGCTTTTTTCAAAAATAACAAATAAGGCATGATATTTTATGACAATCGTCTGCTGGCAGATGATTCTCATGAAATATCATACCTTATTTTTTTCGAAAATTAGAAAAGATATCGCAAAATCTGTCGTCCGCTGCAGTTAATATCTGGCCTGTATCTTTACGGGGGGCAAGGCAATGGCACAGTCTGATCAGAGCCTTTGCTAGTTGCTTGAGCATTCTATGACTGTTAAGCTATTGACTGAACATCATTTGGAGTTTCTAAGCTTAAAAGGAGGCTGCACAGGCTCGTCTGAGTCTACACTTGTCAAAATGCCACATTGTTGGAAATCAAATGTCGCAACTCAATTGTTTTGGTTTTCGCCAGTAAAGGTTGGTGTTCCAGAGGAACACACACAGCAACTAAGCAAGTAAATAAAAAGAAGAGTTCGTCAAAGACGCTCCCAAAACTTCAAAACTGTCCAACCCGAATTCTGGAAGGTCCTATTTAAACTACCCCAAGGGTATGACAAGTATTATTCTAATACACAGAATTTGGTGGCTGCATAAGTTGTATCAAATAAACATTTGACTGAGTCTGTTAGAGGTCAAATTTCTCAGAATTCAGAGGCAAAGAGCACATGACAGATACATTAACACTTATGAGCTGGGTTCAATACAATCTGTTCTTGTGTAACAGAAAAACAAGAAAATTATAAGAAGGTTTTTCGTATATTTTGGTTGTTTTCGTCTATTTTTAGAATAGTCAGTGAGAAGCAAGTCTAATGAGTAACATTTTCATATTTTATTTTTACAGCAGCATAATTATATAAACTGTACATGTCCATCCACATTTTATAGCAAGGCAAGGGGCCAGGCCCCTTGCAATTTCTTGATTAAATATAAAGTCACATTTTGACTTTCTTGGGTTTCTTCACTTTAAAATATGTCCTACTCTTCCAAAATCTATCTTAGAACTGACAAGTTCTTTGTGCTCAAATCTACAGGTTGTCACTTGAATTATTTATTATTTAGGGTGTTAAAGCCAATAGATAGTATTAGACATCTTTAAAAGAAAGTTAATTGTTTTGTGTAACATTGCCTATATAAGCTTATAGATTTAATTAAACCATTATTGGAGAGAACACCTGTTTCATCTTGCCATTGCTTGTGTACCGTATTTAACATAAAAACGCCAAGCTTTATGAAATTTAATGTAATGCGATGATACCTTTTTTTCCCCTGTCACAAATTCTCGCCCTTTGGAAAATGTTTTGTCCCCAAAACAGCAAAGTATAATTAATGGTTTCTTTTTTTTTAACTTTTTTTTTCATCACAAGAGATACATCCATGTAAAAGTTCAACTATCCCTTTGCTTGTTGCTAGTGAGTGTATAATGTTGCAAGACATTTAAGTTAACTTGTGGTCTTTTATGTTTTATGTATGTGTTCATATCTATAAGGCAATTTCAGCAGTGCCACCTTATGATTTATATAATTATTCCCCATGCATGCTCACCCTCTGCATTACAAACCATTACTTGTGTACCTCTTAAGTAATATATTGGCCTAATGCATTAATGGCATCATGTATTTTGACCGACAAGTTAGCTTATTTTTAATGTCTTGAACTCTCACTTTTATCGTAACAGATTTTCATAAAATGTACTCTTGTGATTAATCTGTGAATGACACATTAGATGTGAAAGTGGACCGAAATTCAGTTCATAGGAAGAGGGGGATCAGTCCTCTGTATAAACCTTACTTCAGATAACAGCATAATTCTTTTGGCTAGTACAAAACAATTAAGCTGAAATCACTTTATACCATCTCTGTGCATGAAAATATTCAATTTAACTTGTAAAATACGGTATAGTATATTTTGCTTAATTTTTGCTACTGACATGGTCATATTTTTAACTGAAAATCAAAATCAAGTTCACTCTGGTAAATCATTATCATTATGGTTAAATCAGAAATATAAATTGTTTCTTATAAAGAAAATTCCAAATATTTCAAAAAGAAAAATTAGAATGGAGGACATGTACAATTAAACATGAAAATATAGACATAAATTTATACATACATACAAAAATATGAGCAGAATAAAAGTATGGTAGTGTTAATAGTGTAAATATTCCTAAAAAGTGTATAGTTTTTTTTTTCTTCTTATAAAGTTCCAAGTTTCCATTGAGTCCAGCCAAGTAAACAGCAAAGAGAAGCACTGACATCACATCCAAAATTTGAAGTGCCCATTTATGATAAGCCAAATAAATGGTGCAATTCTTTCATCATAGAAGACAGCATCGAAACTTTGAAGCACCCATTTATGAAAGCCCAAATAAATGGTGCAATTCTTTCTTCATAGAGCAGCATCAAATTAGTGTTCACATTTATTTGAGTGAACTGAATCTTCATAAAACATTGTCCATAATCTTCAAGTCCTGGGGAATTTCTTCTTCTATTATCCACGTAGCAATATCACAATATCAAGCTGAAAAGTTTTCCTGCCCGAATTCGTCCACCAATATTTATAAGAAGGTTTTTCGTATACTTTGGTTGTTTTCGTCTATTTTTAGAATAGTCAGTGAGAAGCAAGTCTAATGAGTAACATTTTCATATTTTATTTTTACAGCAGCATAATTATATAAACTGTACATGTCCATCCACATTTTATAGCAAGGCAAGGGGCCAGGCCCCTTGCAATTTCTTGATTAAATATAAAGTCACATTTTGACTTTCTTGGGTTTCTTCACTTTAAAATATGTCCTACTCTTCCAAAATCTATCTTAGAACTGACAAGTTCTTTGTGCTCAAATCTACAGGTTGTCACTTGAATTATTTATTATTTAGGGTGTTAAAGCCAATAGATAGTATTAGACATCTTTAAAAGAAAGTTAATTGTTTTGTGTAACATTGCCTATATAAGCTTATAGATTTAATTAAACCATTATTGGAGAGAACACCTGTTTCATCTTGCCATTGCTTGTGTACCGTATTTAACATAAAAACGCCAAGCTTTATGAAATTTAATGTAATGCGATGATACCTTTTTTTCCCCTGTCACAAATTCTCGCCCTTTGGAAAATGTTTTGTCCCCAAAACAGCAAAGTATAATTAATGGTTTCTTTTTTTTTAACTTTTTTTTTCATCACAAGAGATACATCCATGTAAAAGTTCAACTATCCCTTTGCTTGTTGCTAGTGAGTGTATAATGTTGCAAGACATTTAAGTTAACTTGTGGTCTTTTATGTTTTATGTATGTGTTCATATCTATAAGGCAATTTCAGCAGTGCCACCTTATGATTTATATAATTATTCCCCATGCATGCTCACCCTCTGCATTACAAACCATTACTTGTGTACCTCTTAAGTAATATATTGGCCTAATGCATTAATGGCATCATGTATTTTGACCGACAAGTTAGCTTATTTTTAATGTCTTGAACTCTCACTTTTATCGTAACAGATTTTCATAAAATGTACTCTTGTGATTAATCTGTGAATGACACATTAGATGTGAAAGTGGACCGAAATTCAGTTCATAGGAAGAGGGGGATCAGTCCTCTGTATAAACCTTACTTCAGATAACAGCATAATTCTTTTGGCTAGTACAAAACAATTAAGCTGAAATCACTTTATACCATCTCTGTGCATGAAAATATTCAATTTAACTTGTAAAATACGGTATAGTATATTTTGCTTAATTTTTGCTACTGACATGGTCATATTTTTAACTGAAAATCAAAATCAAGTTCACTCTGGTAAATCATTATCATTATGGTTAAATCAGAAATATAAATTGTTTCTTATAAAGAAAATTCCAAATATTTCAAAAAGAAAAATTAGAATGGAGGACATGTACAATTAAACATGAAAATATAGACATAAATTTATACATACATACAAAAATATGAGCAGAATAAAAGTATGGTAGTGTTAATAGTGTAAATATTCCTAAAAAGTGTATAGTTTTTTTTTTCTTCTTATAAAGTTCCAAGTTTCCATTGAGTCCAGCCAAGTAAACAGCAAAGAGAAGCACTGACATCACATCCAAAATTTGAAGTGCCCATTTATGATAAGCCAAATAAATGGTGCAATTCTTTCATCATAGAAGACAGCATCGAAACTTTGAAGCACCCATTTATGAAAGCCCAAATAAATGGTGCAATTCTTTCTTCATAGAGCAGCATCAAATTAGTGTTCACATTTATTTGAGTGAACTGAATCTTCATAAAACATTGTCCATAATCTTCAAGTCCTGGGGAATTTCTTCTTCTATTATCCACGTAGCAATATCACAATATCAAGCTGAAAAGTTTTCCTGCCCGAATTCGTCCACCAATATTTATAAGAAGGTTTTTCGTATACTTTGGTTGTTTTCGTCTATTTTTAGAATAGTCAGTGAGAAGCAAGTCTAATGAGTAACATTTTCATATTTTATTTTTACAGCAGCATAATTATATAAACTGTACATGTCCATCCACATTTTATAGCAAGGCAAGGGGCCAGGCCCCTTGCAATTTCTTGATTAAATATAAAGTCACATTTTGACTTTCTTGGGTTTCTTCACTTTAAAATATGTCCTACTCTTCCAAAATCTATCTTAGAACTGACAAGTTCTTTGTGCTCAAATCTACAGGTTGTCACTTGAATTATTTATTATTTAGGGTGTTAAAGCCAATAGATAGTATTAGACATCTTTAAAAGAAAGTTAATTGTTTTGTGTAACATTGCCTATATAAGCTTATAGATTTAATTAAACCATTATTGGAGAGAACACCTGTTTCATCTTGCCATTGCTTGTGTACCGTATTTAACATAAAAACGCCAAGCTTTATGAAATTTAATGTAATGCGATGAGACCTTTTTTTCCCCTGTCACAAAATAGTAGATGTCATGGAGTTTATTGTCTAGTATTACGATGAACCTTTCACCCGGTGTAACAGTTTATCTTGTCCCCATAGACAGCTTGCCCCCCGGTGGGTAAGCTGTCCCGGGATATCTTGCCCCCCCACCCTGGTTATCTTCACCCCCGGTGGCAAGCTGTCCAGGCCGGTTTATCCCGGGACAGCTTGCCCCCTGGGGGGCAAGCTGTCCAGGGGGCAAGATAAACTGGGACACCGGTCACAAGTGGAGCTGTGAGCACAACTAGTCTCATCTACTGTTATGATGCAAGCAAGATGTGGAATGATGGTTATCATGACTCTGTGAACTAGTATCTGATTTTATAAATAATATCATCTCACTGATTCTTCGAAGTGCTGGTAGACTATTTCATTGACTGATGACTCCTTTGGTGGACCCCACTGAGATCACGTGGCCAAACCAGCATCCCTCAGTTCGAGGCAAATTAGCATCTTAGGAAGTCGTGAAATCTAATAGAGCACATTTTAATTTCAAAAATATTGAGTTTTGTAAATAATTAAGGAGAATTTAGGCTATACATACTGATATAGGTAAGAGCGTCTTTTTACTTCTCATTCCAGCTTCATCATCAACATCCTTTTGACATGATTCCGTAAGATTCGCAGGATGTCTGAAAGCATGGAATCTGTCGCCATTAAACTCACTCGAGGCATCCTCAAGTTTTCCTAGAGTTGAACTGCCTTGTTCAGCCGCATCGGCACATTACAGTTAAATTACACGCAGCGCAAAACCCTTGCTTTTCTGGAACAAAGTCGAATCGACATGTGCGCATCGCACTTACGTTACATGCTGCTATTTTCCATTCTAGTCTAATGTTGGATGTGTGAATCACACAATACACAAGCTGCATATGCGCATCGCATATTTCACATCTAAATTAATAGTTCTATGCCAAATGCACCATGATTTATCAATATTGTATTATTTACAACTATTAGCATGTTTACGCATTAGTTTACTGTGTCAATTTTGTGTATTGGGGAATTATACTCAAGTAGGGAATCCCAGATTTGCGTGTTGTTGATAACACATTTGTGTATAATCCTTTTAGGGCGAATCGCCCCTTGTTATGAATACATATTTGTGTGAATCGCTACTTTGTGCAATATATCGCTCTGAAATGATTTTGACATACGATTTCAGCGCAAAATAGAAAATCGAAAAGAAGCTAAATTATCGCTGTTCTCTTTTCAAACAAGCGTGATGGCGTCAGAGGGCGATTCAACTCAGAACGAGGCTAATACAAGAAGCGCGATTGAGAGGGCCCCAAAAGGGAATAGAATGGAGCGACTCGTAGACAATGGCGAGGAGCTGCTAAGAAATCTGGCTAAAACGGTTCAAGATATAACTGGACGAGGAAACAGTCTAAAAACACTGTCAAAGACTGTACAGGATCTGAAACAGGAAGTAAAGTCTTTGAAACGACAGAACTCTGACCATTCAGACAGTACAATACCAAACAAAAAAGTCAGAGCTACATATCAGCCAGGCCCCTCTGGTCTTCAGGAGAGCCCTTCAACTGTGAAAACTGAACATTTTAGTCATAATGTCAACAAGAGAAATGTTCTACTCTTTGTGGATGTGTGCAACAGTCCAATATACTTTATAAACTTTTAAGTTAAGGTCTAGTTACTTAGACTGATAAGTAAATATAACTTTAGTTAGCAGGGTCCACATAGGACTTCAAATTCGCCACTGTCCGCATGTGGTGTGATCAATATATAAGTTCAATTTTCCAGCCTGATGTATGTTTAAAAGAATAATTAAGTTCAATGGCCATGAAATTGTTCACTTATGAGTGAAGCAATGTTAAAGCTGCATACTCTGTAACTATGAACATTTTTCGAAAAATTTTATTTTCTTTTTAAATCATTTGTAAAAGTTGAATTAAGTTATGTTTTCACAATAAATCTGTTCACTAGAGCGGAAAACTGCACGGAAAAGTGAATTATCTTATAAAACAGGTGTGTTTTACTCGTGTCGATAATTATTTGCGTCCCTCCAATAATTATAGACAGTTAAATTTAACATAAATGCTGTTGTTTAGATACTGATAATTTGTTAAGATTTACGAAATTGGTAAAATGTATACCTGAATTTTAGTTTTTTACTGTGTTCTTGAAAAACAGAAACATTAGTTCAAAAATTAAAAGATCAAAAGTTACAGACTATGCAGCTTTAACTAGGTACCTTAATAGGGAAGTCAGGACATGCGTCTCACATGGTCAGATAATTATTCTGATTGCAAGGGAAGGTATTTAAATGATGTTCTACACCATTTCCCTGATTTTAATGTACATTTTGAAGGGAGGTCAGGCTTAAGGCTTTCACATGGTCTGTATTTTCTGGAATCTAATGTTAATTGTAAATTTATAAATTTTAGTTTGTGGAACGCAAAGCATTTGGGCGAAGTTTGGTATTTAGTGGACGTACAAGTGAAGATATACAGCCATGCATACAGTACCAGGCAATTGCAGTCAGTCTGATTGAAAGCTTTGTACCTGTTGTAAAGAAATTCACCGAAAATTATAACTACATTTTGGTTTTATCGCTTATACAGTCTACTGGTGATTTGGGAATAAATCAATCTTTACGGTGATTTAGGAATTAACCAATCTTGATTATGGACATTCTTTGAATGAAATTCTGTGAACTAGTGATTGCAACTATTCATTACAATTCAATATGTCATAAAAAAGACAAACGAAAAGTTCAAATAACAGGAGTGTACCTTATGACAAACAGGATGTGAATACCTGGTCATCTGACCAAATTAAGGAGAAATTATTGCAATGGAACATTCATGTGCCGTCTTCTTGTTCCAAATCTATGCTCAAAAGTTTGTACGCAGAGAATTTAAGCTATATGAGTAATCCAAGGCAAGAGGATGCCCATGTGTCTGGTATGGCCTTATCAGCCCCCGGTGCTATAAGAGACCAAAATTCAGACCATGAGTCGAGTGATCTTTCACAAAATGTGATCAGTTCAGCGGCGAATGTGATTGGCAACGATAAACTACTGGTTTCTGGTTCACGGAAATTAGTCAAGTTTTAGGCTTTATGAAGACTATAAATAACCTTTTTGGACTCAGCTGCAATACAAAGGACAGTATCAATGTGTCACAAACAACGTTAGAGAAGTTTGGTGGAGAAATGACCAACTTCTCCGCTAATTCCCATGGAACAGAATCCATCCTGAATCACTTGGAAACATTGACTATATTAGTGAGTCAATTAGAACCAAAATTGTAGAAGGTAAATATGTCAATCTAGCTTCTTTATTGATTCCTGAATATAGACTCCTAAACGAATCAAAATCAATTAAAGATACCAGACTTCAAAAGAATTTTACAGTCAAAGAATTTATTGTGGCATTCCACAAATATAAAAGCATACACTGTAGTAGGTTCCCTTGGTTCTTGGCAGAAATGGATCAATATGAGGTGATATAATAATAATTGTCAAAATTTCTAGAGTATTCGGACCTAAATTCTATGAATATCACAAACAATTTACACAACGGTGTGCAGCGGCGCTGGCTTTGGGAAAGAAGGTCAACTGGACTGAAAAGGATAAGGACCTCTTACAGATGATCATCGGGGGGACTCGTGCTAATAAATGTGTGATTTGTAACGAAATATACCATTCCACATCATTTTGTCTCTGTCGATTGTCTTCAGGAAATCAATCAACTGGGTCGCAGTACAGTCGGAATCTACCTGCCAGTTCTGCAAAGAAATTCAATACAGTTCCTATCTGTATTTTTTTCAATGCAAATGGCTGTAAAAGGTATCAGTGTTCAAAAACTGTCAATCTTATTCACATGGACTTAAGGCTTGTCCAGTCAAAACATAAGATACTCTATACAGGTGAATGTGGCGAATCCTAGACCAAAGTTTGGTCCCAAAACTAACTGACTAGAGTGGCAACAACCAACAACATGAGTCAAAACTAAAGCTTTACATTGCAAACTTAGAAACCATTCTGATGTCGACTTCGTGAAATACGTTAGTGCTGGATTAGAATTTGGTTTTGATATGATGGTTTCCACCACAGATTTTCAAACTAAGGAATGTAAGAATGTACTATCTGCTCGAATGCAACCCGATATCGTTGCCAAATTATTCAAAGATGAGTGTAACTTTTCTTGAAGCACCATTTGATACTTACCATATTAGTCCTATAGGTGTGGCCACTGGTAAATATTCTGATAAGAAATGTTTGATTATAGACCTATCAGCCCCATACAATGACCTGAAGCATTGTTTCTACTAAGTGGACAATGAAATGTAGTCTTATGCATCTTTATGTGAATATGTTATTACTTTGTGGACATTATAACAATAAGCGCCAATCACCACTGCAGCAGAGGACAAATTTTGCGACATTTTTCCCAATTTTCGAGAAAAATAAGGTATAATATTACAAGAGAATCGTCTGCTGGCAGACGATTCTCATGAAATATCATGCCTTATTGGTTGTTTTTGAAAAAGCGGCAAAATTTGAAATTGTCGTCTGCTGCAAATTATAGATGGCGCTTTAAGGGTTAATAGATGAGAAACTATACTGGAGAACAGAGGATGGCAATAAAGGACAGAAAAAATGTTGACTTCCTGGAGGGTACTTTTAATTTATTGTCTGGCCTGCATCTTTACGGAGGCAAGGCAGTGAAACCCAAATCCAGTATAGCACCACTATTTCAAAGCGGGCCTATTATAAAACAGAGAATATAAAAATAGAGAATGTTACTCAATGTGAGAAAAAATTGGTGAATTATTTTTTATCTGGCACCGATTTATCTGCATGCCGTTATCGCCCATTTTAAATTTAGGTGCAGTTGCACTCAGTTTGACATAATAAACAACATTAAAATTGGCTAATTATGACTAAGTAGTTTGTCCTAATAGACTTGGATGATGTACAGATGCTAAGCCAATGATGGATGCTTATCACCCATTTTAAATTTTGGTGCAGTTGCACTCAGATAGACATAATAAACAACATTAAAATTGGCTCATTATTGCCAAGTAATTTGCCCTAATAGACTTGGATGATGTACAGATGGTAAGCCAATGATGCATGCTTGAGAGACAACCCAATTTCATGCACATTTCAAATGAGGAAAAACCTTGTGCAGGTTGTGCAACATCATCAAATGTTGTCAACATTGGAAAAAAATAATTTTTTTAAATAAATTTTATTTTAATAAGCATACATACCATATATTTAATTATAGCTACATTTATATAAAAGCTACATTCCTGTTGCCACCAATACAAACTTAGAGTCGTGACCTTGGTGTGCCACTATTGGCTGAATATAGACTCGAATGACATCACAGATTCCCCGCAAGTGATGTACCGGAAGTGCACATGAAATCATAAATTCTGTATTGGTGAAGATGACAGCCATTATTGAAATTGAAGAATTTTTTTTTCCCAAAATTCGTCTTCCCTGATCATTCATGAGCGACGAAGATCATCTTCATCCTCTTCTTCTCCTGAGAGAAGAGCCAAGAGATCTTATGTTCATAGGGCTGCATTCAAAATCAATTACTTCGATAGAACGCCCTTTGTCATCCAGCCCAACAAGGTCCACAGCTGAACATGAAATAAGTTAAACAGTGAGACATCCAGTCTCCAACAAAATCTAAATCACAAGAAACTGCAACTAATGTTGCAGATTCTCAAGCTACCTTCCAACGTAGATCCATTGGATTTACGAGAGGAAGATGAGAAATTTAGCTTTGCACATGTCATTGTTGGAATTTTCCATATTCTATGGAAGGAAAATTTCCTGTGAAAGAAACTGAGGTTGAAGATAATCATAGTCCCAAGTCCAGCATTAAGTCTGAGATGGTAAGAGGAAATCAATTTCTCTTCCTCAGTCTACATAAATCATGGACAGCGTTAACTTCATTCAGAATCAGTTTTAACTTCATTCAGAATCAGTTAACTTAATTAGCAATAAATCCTTCACTGAAGGCTGGCTTCCAATAACTAAAGACATTTTGGCTCTTGCCAACCTTAAATATTTTCAGGCTCATGCAGAGAAGTTAATGACCTCACCAGCTACTCCACTTGACAATGATACCAGAAAACTTAATCTGTCTTTAAATGGCAATTGTCCGATTCACATCAAAAGCCTGAACATACATGAAAAACGACTAAGAGACAAGAGATCAGAATGTTATCTCATATAGATATATTCTCATTTGCTGCTTTCAAATGTCTACAGCAAGAATCTTTAAATCCAAAAATGCTGAGTCAGATTTTAGAATCACTCTCTCTTTCGGTGAAACATGTTATGGGCATGGTGTCTTTCTGGACCGTAGAATTACAACAAGTAAGAAGGGATGCTGCGATTCAGAGCTTGTGTTTATCATGTCTCAAATTTGTGGCATTTGAGACATTTAAAGTTTAAAGACGACACACATGTAAATTGTCTCAATTGCTTTATGTTCTAAGTTTGACATTTGTGATTCTTGTGCATCTTGGTTGCCAGCTACTTGGATTAGACTCAAAAAGCCAAAGTTTTGGCAAAGAAGAAGGTCATTAAGATGTAACAATCTTCCTTCAGCCATAGGCATGTATCTAGACCAGCCATGGCTGCAGACTTGGACATTTCTCATAGCTAGAATATCCATGGCGGGGACATCTCTTCTGAAAACAATATGTCAGATACTGGCTACTTGGTCAAGTCCACCACTTACCCCAGAGGAAACCAGTCTGACATTTCAACATCAGGGAGACATGTTCCGTCCAGATGTTTCAATTTCTGGTAAAAGGCCACTGCACATCAGGCTAGAAGATAACAAAGACATTGACAATCTGGATCAATGCATGGAATAAAAACTTTGGGTTGGGTGCCATTGAAGTTCAAATCGCCCTCAACCGAAGTATCAGTACAGATAACTCATATAGTCCTGTTCCTTGTTTCTGGTACTGCAGGGCTAGATCAACCAATAATTGGTTTTAATGTTATTTGTTGAATTGTTTAGTGGGAATCCATCAGCAGCAGTTATAAACCAGTTGGGACATGCTATGATAGATGCACCAAGTAACAAAGTGAAAGTTCTTTCTGAACATATATGCAGTGTCAAGACAGGGGAAGTTAAATTGTAGTAACTTGGTGTTGACAGTGTCTGTGTACTCTGGCAGCATATACTGAAGGTTCAATGCCCGCTGTTATTGCGCTTAAAAGTGAATCTGATGTGCCAGATGGTATTGAATTACATGAGACTAATATAAAGTTAAAAAGTGGCTCCACAAACCAGATAGGTCTACTTATCAATAATCATACAAAACATCAAGTTATCATCCCTGCAAAAACAAAGTTGGGTTATTATCTTGAAACATTTAAGTTAGTCATAGAAATACTAAATTAGTCATAGAAATACCATATATAAGCCTTGACATAGACTTAGTTAGTTATATATTTCGTTACATTTTTCAAAGGTATGGCAGGACACCTGGTTGGCAATATTCTGCAGTTATTTGTTCTTGCGTGAGTCTTTTACTTAAGCAATAATAAAAATAAATAAATAAAAAAACAAAAAATAGGGAAATAATAGAAGAAATAAATAAGCATTTCAATCTGGAGTGGTCTGCGAGGCAGTATATGTATATGGTTTATTCATGTAAATATTGACCATAAATTTCAGAACGTCAAATCGCACCTTGTTTCCGGCTACAGGGATAGCTTGTCCCGAAAGCCGCTGTCACACTCCTGTATTTACACAGTATGAAGGACTGATAACTCATTGGAAAACCATACACAACATGTGCGTGAAGATTTATAATTGCCAGATGTGTGGGAGACAGTATAAACAGCGGACAGATGCCAACCGGCATCTTCGGCAAGTCCACAACTCTGGGATCAGTGTTAACCGGGCCAGGAATAGGGATTATATCCCAGTCCAAGGGGAGATCCCCAGGAAGCCTCCTGCAGTGACCTCCACCCCATCATCTGGAGAAGTTTCGTCACCTGCAGATCGTCTCCAGGCACGCATAGAAGCACAGGCAGACAGGCAATGGATAAGAGAAGAGGCAGAGAGAGGTCCAGCCGTCGCCATGTCAAACAGAGATATGGATAGTGTATTCCCCAAAGACAGATTTACCCTGATGTCAGGCCAACCTGATGTCCTGGACTATGAGTAGCGCTCTGGCTATGGTACAACACGCTGCATTTGAAGATATATCCAAGATTATAAAGATGTGATTATTAAGGAGTTTTTTTCTTCTGTATTTTTCATGTAACAGCTGGTATATGTATTAGTTTTAGTATTTTTCACTGATTTTTCTGAATTTCCTTATAAAAATATTTCAATATTTTTTTTACTAAGGATAGGCTGATGTAGTAGGACTGGTGTGTCAGTGAGTGCATACATTAATTGTTAACTTATTTTACTTACGGATGTTCTTGTAAAATCATTCTCCATGTTCTATTTAGCAACCACTATTTCATGGGCATCGCCATTTTTTATTGTGCTTACTTATAACGGACGTTTTCATTGGTTAGTCTGAAAGACCTTGGACCAATGGAAATGTACTTAATAATGTAGCTTTTCCGACAATATATGGAAATTTCGGATTGGTAACATGGAATAAAACTTCATCATTACCTTTCTTGTTTCAACCATAATTACCTAACTTTTATTGTTTTTTTCGTTTCTACCGTTCAAAATTGTGCTGAATTGGCTACTTTTCCTGATTATTTTGGAATAGGTCTTGTTATTGAAAGCTTTATTAACCAATATATTGCCTCAACATATGACAGTCACTGACAGTCCTCTAAATATATGCATTCATCTCGAATGACTATTTTTTTTTCATTATTTCAATTCTTTCTCAGTAACCCTTAGGAACCATGTCATTTTACTAACTTCATTATACTTATAGTCTGATTTTTTCAATCAAGCCGTTTATAATATATGTCTTATATACCTAGGGTAACCGAGGTACCTAAGCCTCAACGGCTATCGAGTATCATGTATACTCACATTTCAACCATGTGAGCAGAACGAAGTTTATATAACTTTGACCGATCTCCTTTTTTTTTTGCAATATTAATACTTTTTCTAAGATTTCAAAACACTCAATTTTGGCATTTATTAATAAGATTACCAGCTGACTCTGACAATTTAGGCATAGGAACACTTGTACCAAACATGTATTTTGTTAAGATAGGTACCATTGAATGTATTGAGATGTATCACTGTATATTTGTGAGTATTGTGTACTTTATGTTTACTATTTATGGCCTAAGGGAGGTTACTCCTTGCTGGCTGTAGATAATAACTGGATAGCATGCCAATTGGCTCCCCGCATGGAGCTTAGCTGAATTAAGTCAGATGCAAAAGGGTGATCTGTCAATCCATTTCATCATGGAAAAAACATGTGGAGTCAGAAACCTTTTCTGATTGAAATTCAGCAAGCAAATTTGGTTGTAAAGACTCTCTGGTATGGAGCAAAGAAATGAGATTCTCTACCGTCGATGTAAAGACAATATAGAAAAAACATGGTCAGAAGCGGTCAAACTTTATGCCCTAATGAATAGTTATCTTCTTGAAGCGATCAATTGGAACAGGATTTTATAATTGCCATTATGAGAATACTTCCCGATTATTGGATATGGCTGGGAGGTTCTTAGGTTGAGACTGAAGAAAGATTTGTGTGGAACCACTCAGGAAGGCCTGCTGGACAAGAATGCCGAATGAATAGTTATCTTGTCGAAGTAGACAATCAATTTGAACAGGATTTTATAGTTGCCATTATGAAAATACATCCTGATTATTGGATATGGCTGGGAAGTTCTTATGTTGAGACTATAGAAAGATTTATGTGGAACCACTCAGGAAGGTCGGCTGGACATGAATACCAAATGGTTATCTTGTTGAAGTAGACAATCAACTTGAACAGGATTTTATAGTTGCCATTATGAAAATACATCCCGATTTTTGGATGTGGCTGGGAGGTTCTCACGTTGAGACTGAAGAAAGATTTCTGTGGAACCACTCAGGAAGGTCTGCTGGACATGAATACCAAATGAATAGTTATCTTGTCGAAGTAAACAATCAACTTGAACAGGATTTACTAGTTGCCATTATAAAAATACATACCTATTATTGGATATAGCTGAGAGGTTCTTGTATTTATGTGTATAGTGGTGATTTGTGTTGAGTTATGTTGAGACTGAAGAAAGATTTGTGTGGAACCACTCAGGAAGGCCTGCTGGACAAGAATACCGAATGAATAGTTATCTTGTTGAAGTTGACGATCAATTGGAACAGGATTTTATAGTTGCCATTATGAAAATACATCCCACTTATTGGATATGCCTGGGAGGTTCTTACATTGAGATTAAAGAAAGATTTGTGTGGAACCACTAGGGAAGGCCTGCTGGACAAGAATGCCGAATGAATAGTTATCTTGTGGAAGTAGACAATCAACTGGAACAGGATTTTATAGTTGTCATAACGAAAAAAAACATCTCGATTATTAGTTGGCAATCCGAATCGAAAAAAGATGCATATTTTTGGTTTTGTTGGCATTTTTGAGTACATTTGTTAGACCACTTTTAACATAATATTTAGCATGTATACAAAGCCTTAGGGGTGGATGCCAAGTCTGAATTTGCATATGAAGGCCAGAAATTAGGTCAAAGGTCATTGAGTGCAAAAAAGAGAAAATATGTACTACTGTAAAACAACTTAAATTTTTATATGTAAACATATTTCATTTCAAGCCAAATTTTGTAAGCTTATATAGTTTTAAGTCTGAAAAACATTGAGGAAGTGACTTTTATAACTAAATGTTCATATGTCGGCTTTAAAATGGGGTCAAAGGTCATCAAGTGCAATAATCAGAGCATTTTTACAAACTGTGTTTCTTTTTTTTCTCTGGTCCAACAACAAGATGTTTTCAAACTTTAAAAAGGGTAGAAGTCTTTCAGAAGGCTTAAATTAACATGTTTATTATTAAAGGAACCCCTTTGGAAGCATCCTTTTATGGATTTTACAAAGACAAACATCGTAATTTTTGTGCAATTATGACGGAAATTTTCCCTCATTTGGGCTAAACTGAGATATATGAGCTACTTAAGATTTTGCTGCACCTCTCAGAAAGTAAAACTATTTTCAGTTTGGGACATGTCTTGGGGCCTTAGAAACCCATAATTTAAAAACTTTTCTGTGGTCATTTTTCTGACATTGAAAATAACAGTACACACAATACAAGGCTAATGGTGATTTATTTTAATAGTATTAGTGAAACACTTTCAGCATTAAATGATTAAACTAGACATAAAAATCAATTGCATACATCTGTGAAATGTATTTCTGCTCGTCAGCGATACTTATGTTACATTTTATACTAAATTGCAGATAATGACTTAACAAATTACAAGTATTAGAATAAACCATGATACCTGACCTGAAATATGCATGATGTTGATATATATTCTAATTAGAAATTTCAATTTCATATATTTCAAGTTGTTTATAACTTTTAACTTGCAGTGAAGTGAAATCAAGTAAACGTCTCCGGCATGTAATGCATAGCTGCTTACAGATTTTTTTTCTGTTTATATTGCATTGGAATTGGCAAACTATTATTCATAATGAAATCAAAATATAACTATATTAACAAGCATGAATCTAAAATTGCTGCACATATATTAATGAGGTAACGTAGGTAACAAAAGATGCCTTACATGAATGGATAAAGGTAGTAAATTGTTGTTAGGCTTATATAAAATTGGGTCTGCTCTACCCAATTCGCTTACATATACTACACACATTTTATTTATAAAAGTCTTAATTTAAAAGAGTGCCATGCGTTGGTCTGCAATATGTGAATATGGCTTTTCCTTGTCTTACTCAATTACTTTTTGCAATTTGCTTGGCTCTTTTACATTCATATTGCAGTTTTCAGAATTCTACCAATGGTACATAACGATAAACATGCAATCTACACCATGATTTAAATATTGACTTAATATCAATAATTTACTTAAAATAGTTTAGCAATATTTCATAGCAATATTTCATACACCTAGTGGCAAAGCAGGAATTAAGACAGGGGAGGTGCTGAGTGTCTTCTAGAGCAGGTATAGGTTTTGAAGATTGCAAATATAACATCAATCAAAGCTTTCGTAGTAGCATGGTTTATGTCCAAATATAGGGTGTTACATAGATCTAGTATTAAAGATTTTCCTTGTATGCTGAATTCTTTTAATTTTCACTTTTCACTGTCGACAATTACATTATAAAATTAATTTGTCATCTGTCCCCATTGAAATCTTCTATGTTTTGTTGAACTAGATTTCATATCGTATTGTAATGATGATTATCTTATTATATTCTGCAGCAATTCTGGTAGAAACTATTCTGCTTGTTAATTATCTTAGACTAAGGTTGGTTGAGGTAAGAAAACCTGAGCCATGTAGCAGTCTTGTAAAACATCTGAACATATTTCATGGTAACATAAACAACAAATCATTCGAACATTAGTGTTACTTTATTTTAAAGATCAGTTGACTGTTTTTTTTTCTGAATAATAAATCAAAAACATGACTCCCAAAATTCACTAGTATGGTTTGCATCTCTGAAACTCACAGATTAAACTGAATGTTGAAAAAGTAGTGTCACACGCAGCTGATTTCTTTGCTTTTCTTATTCACAAGGTAGTTTTTTTTTAGTTTTGTTTATGCACTATTTGATTTTGTTGAGCTATTTGTAACCCTGGTACATGTTTTATATATGTCCTATGAAAAGTGAGTTATGGTCTGTTTGTTGGTTTTAAAAGGTTTACGAAATTGGGCTTAATGTGATAGTCTTAAATATATGCAAAACCATCGAAAATGTGAACAACATTGCTGACAACAGCTTGCAGAAAGCATTTTAAGCATGAACTTGCGTACTCTTGTACCTATATCCTTGTAGATATTTGTGAAGACTAACACTGATTGAGGACTGTCTTGTATATAGTGAAAGGAAAGTAGTTCAGTTTTATTTCAAGAGTAATGCCATGTTAAAACTACACATTTCGAGTATGTTACCAGTTTTAAGTGCTATCCAATCTGATATATTGAACTTGTATCTACGAGCAGTAGATGTATACATTAATGTAAGTCACCTACCCTATATTCAATCATTCCATGTCTTAGCAAATTATCATGGTTAACAGATAGATTCTACACCAGAACAGGCAAGTTAAGTACCTTAGGATCTTATATACATCAAGCAAATCGGAGATGTAAAACAGTTGATTATGCTAGTAAATGTACATATTAGATAACCTTTTTAGGACACATTTACTCTAAATACTAAGAAATGACCCCAAACTGTTGAAAAACTATGAACACAATCGAATCATCAGGTGCTCCAATATGGTGAATGCCTGTGTTCCCAAGAAGTCACCAGACATCTGGTTTGGGGAAATTTAATTTTAAATAAAACTTGCATTGGCATTTACAGTTAAAAAGAATAACATAACGAAACACATGCCAATAACCTCATAGCATTTGATCTCTATCATCATTGCAAAAATAATAAGCAGATTGTGTTTAATACTGATACTTAGAATTGAATTTATTGACACTGAAACAATTACAATGTATAAAAAGTTGTGCTGTGAAAGACATAGGTATATATTTTATGGTATCTCAAAATTAGAGGTAACCTTTAATATCATATCTATACTGCTTCTATATGTGGATGAATACGTTTACACAAGCAGCCTGATTTCAAAGAAATGCTGCTTTTGAATCAACATCATTTCATTAATATGTGCAAATGAAAGGACACCCCTACAATTAAATGTTAAAAGTTATATGGAGGATTACCCTTAATGTCAGGGCTATTGACATGATATACCCCACAAAAGTTAACAATTTTTTCACTAGTCGTCATTATTGGAAATGTACCTGTATATTAGCTTTATGTTATGTATGTTACCATCGACCGTTTGAAGACCAATGTGAGGATATATTCCTTCCAGTATATGGTATTTACCATATTCTATTAAAGTTTCAACACGCCTGATGGTTTATGAAAGGAGGCTTGGTCTTTATGTTTTCATGAAGCTATGCTTAGTAAACTCATGTCCAATGAAAACGCACCACCTACAAAAATGACTATATCTTTTTAACGACATAACAGTTTATTTCTGCAATTGCGTTTTATTGTACTGTAGTAATTCCGTAAGTTACTGATAGGTCCTTAAAATGGAATGATCACTGATGACACGTGCTGGAAGCATTTAACAAAACAACCGTCAATACAGAAAGTCACAGAACCAGCCATCGAATGTGCAGAATTTTCAAAAGTATTGTTCTCACTTTTTTCTTTCTAATAATTGCAAAGAATCTCTAAATTGATTGCTAGGATGAGTCATCTTGCCTTGAAAGCGGCTATAAAGTCACGATGTGACGTCACTAGCATAATTATGACTAGGTGTAAAATCGAGACATTCAAGGAATCCTTCCATTATTGATTTAAAATTACGACAAGGTCGTAGCAAGAAGATTTCTTGCTCGTGTAGCGGGTCGTTAACATCGACGGAGCGTAGGTACCAACGTTTTTTTTTTGATAAACGTCAATCTCTAAAATCTCGTATACACCAACCTAAGAGTATCTGTGTTGAACTTATTGTTAGATAATATTCACACTAACAAATGAACACAAAGTTGAGAAGATTTAAAACGCTAGCGTTGCGAACAATGGCTGGCGACGCGCTCAAAGTTGACGTCGATAATGCAACGTCAATTTTTTAGAGGATTTGTATGACGTTTTGCATGTGTGTGAGTTTATACGACGGAAATAAGCATTGTGTAAAACACTAGGACTGTAAAAATCGCAATTAAACATTTTACGTCGAGTTTTGTTGGACCACTCCATATTTAAGCTTACATAGTGACATTGCACGCGTTAGTGTAGCATTAGGTGTTGCGTCGCAACTGTCAAAGTTGTGGCGAAATGACAGGGGATCCAATGGCAAACAGAAAACATTTAAACGAGATTTTGGGGCCTTTTTGTATACGCCTAAAATGCGTTTAACGCAATATTGAGGCTGACGTTACGTCATTCGTTAACGGAGTCACTGGAATTGAAATTTTTGTGCGAAAACATTGCTTTTGTCCTAAATGATAATTATAAATAACACAATTTTGCACAGCTTTTGATAGGCCACAAATATGCGCATCTGACGAGTGGTGCGTTTTCATTGGACATGAGTATATATGCAATTTGCAGGTAATGGCCTTGTAAAAGTGTTTTACAATTAATCATAGATGGGAACAAACACAACAAATGTGTGAAATGAGAAAAGAAAAATATTTTAGTCCCATAAGCATGAGAGCATGGCCAAGTTCTTCATGAAAGCTGTAACTAGGAACATATACCTTTGAGAAATGACTCAATTACAAATAGTAAAATGTAACGTAAGTAACAACTTAAACACATCTTATGTTTAAAAGGATAGATAATTGCATAAAATGACATATTCATACAAAGCATTAAGCAAAAGAAATTATTTCTTTAAAATGAAATGGTTATTCTTAGTTGTATTACATTTTTATTGAGTTTATACAGTAACGTACTTTACATGGCTATTATGAATATTTGACCGCGGGGAAACTTAGTCAATCATTGCTTTCCAAACATGATTGATACACACCTAGCAGGATAGCAATGAATAATTCTTCAATTAGGGTAGAAGGGAACTTAAAATTTGAATTTTGCCCCTATAAACATAAAATATTGCTACAATTTTCACCGATTTTGCACTTAAATGACCTTTGATCCAAACTCACATCATGCCTTGATGATGCTGTTTCTTTATAAAGCATGGCTGTGTTATCCAAAAGAAATTTTGCATTACTTTTAATCATGATTTTGGAAAGTTAATTGATAAAAATGCTAAAATCTGACGTATATACAAGAATTTGCACTCAGTTGACCTTTGACCTAATTCTGGGACTTTGGGGGCATTTCCAGACTTGGCATCCACCCCTATCCTTCTTAAAACACATCAAGATACACTTTAAGCATGGATGCCAAAATGTACTCAAAAATGCCAACAGATTTTTTTTTTCAGGCTCTGGATGGCCAACTATATTGGATATGGCTGGGAGGTTCTTACATTGAGACTGAAGAAAGATTAGTGTGGAACCGCTAAAAGTAGACAATCAACTTGATCAGGATTTTATAGTTGCCATTATGAAAATACATCCCAATTATTGGATATGGCTGGGAGGTTCATACTAGGAGACTGAAGAAAGATTTGTGTGGAACCACTCAGGAAGGCCTGCTGGACAAGAATACCAAATGAATTGTTATCTTGTCGAAGTAGACAATCAATTTGAACAGGATTTTATAGTTGCCATTATGAAAATACATCCCGATTATTGGATATGGCTGGGAGGTTCATACGAGGAGACTGAAGAAAGATTTGTGTGGAACCACTCAGGAAGGCCTGCTGGACAAGAATACCAAATGGATAGTTATCTTGTTGAAGTAGACAATCAATTTGAACAGGATTTTATAGTTGTCATTACGAAAATACATCCTGATTATTGGATATGGCTGGGAGGTTCATACGAGGAGGCTGAAGAAAGGTTTGTGTGGAACCACTCAGGAAGGCCTGCTGGAAAAGAATACCAAATGAATAGAAGCAGACAATCAATTTGAACAGGATTTTATAGTTGCCATTATGAAAATACATCCCGATTATTGGATATGGCTGGGAGGTTCTTACGTTGAGACTGAAGAAAGATTTGTGTGGAACCACTCAGGAAGGCCTGCTGGACAAGAATAGAGAATGAATAGTTATCTTGTGGAAGTTGAAGATCAATTTGAACAGGATTTTATAGATGCCATTATGAAAATACATCACGATTATTGGATATGGCTGGGAGGTTCTTATGTTGAGACTGAAGAAAAATTTGTGTGGAACCACTCAGGAAGGCCTGCTGGACAAGAATACCAAATGAATAGTTATCTTGTGGAAGTTGAAGATCAATTTGAACAGGATTTTATAGTTGCCATTATGAAAATACATCACGATTATTGGATATGGCTAGGAGGTTTTTACGTCGAGACTGAAGAAAGATTTGTGTGGAACCACTCAGGAAGGCCTGCTGGACAAGAATACCGAATGAATAGTTATCTTGTGGAAGTTGACGATCAATTTGAACAGGATTTTATAGTTGCCATTATGAAAATACATCACGATTATTGGATATGGCTAGGAGGTTCTTACGTCGAGACTGAAGAAAGATTTGTGTGGAACCACTCAGGAAGGCCTGCTGGGCAACCATACCGAATGAATAGTTATCTTGTTGAAGTAGACAATCAACTGGAACAGGATTTTATAGTTGCCATTATGAAAATACATCCCTATTATTGGATAGGGCTGGGAGGTTCTTAATTTGAGACTGAAGTAAGATTTGTGTGGAACCACTAGGGAAGGCCTGCTGGACAAGAATACCGAATGAATAGTTATCTTGTCGAAGTAGACAATCAATTTGAACAGAATTTTATAGTTGCCATTATGAAAATACATCCCGATTATTGGATATGGCTGGGAGGTTCTTACGTTGACACTGAAGAAAGATTTGTGTGGAACCACTCAAAGTAGACAATCAACTTGAACAGGATTTTATAGTTGCCATTATGAAAATACATCCAGACTATTGGATATGGCTAGGAGGTTCTTACGTTGAGACTGAAGAAAGATTTGTGTGGAACCACTCGGGAAGGCCTGCTGGACAAGAATACAGAATGAATTGTTATCTTGTCGAAGTAGACAATCAATTTGAACAGGATTTTATAGTTGCCATTATGAAAATACATCCCGATTATTGGATATGGCTGGGAGGTTCATACGAGGAGACTGAAGAAAGATTTGTGTGGAACCACTCAGGAAGGCCTGCTGGACAAGAATACCAAATGAATAGTTATCTTGTTGAAGTAGACAATCAATTTGAACAGGATTTTATAGTCGTCATTATGAAAATACATCCCGATTATTGGATATGGCTGGGAGGTTCTTACGTTGACACTGAAGAAAGGTTTGTGTGGAACCACTCAGGAAGGCCTGCTGGACAAGAATACCAAATGAATTGTTATCTTGTTGAAGTAGACAATCAATTTGAACAGGATTTTATTATTGCCATTATGAAAATACATCCCGATTATTGGATATGGCTGTGAGGTTCTTGTATTGAGACTGAAGAAAGATTTGTGTGGAACCACTCAGGAAGGCCTGCTGGACAAGAATGCCGAATGAAAAGTTATCTTGTTGAAGCAGACAATCAATTTGAACAGGATTTTATAGTTGCCATTATGAAAATACATCACGATTATTGGATATGGCTGGGAGGTTCTTACGTTGAGACTGAAGAAAGATTTGTGTGGAACCACTAAGGAAGGCCTGCTGGACAAGAATATGGAATGAATAGTTATCTTGTGGAAGTTGACAATCAATTTGAACAGGATTTTATAGAAGCCATTATGAAAATACATCACGATTATTGGATATGGCTGGGAGGTTCTTTTATTGAGACTGAAGAAAGATTTGTGTGGAACCACTCGGGAAGGCCTGCTGGACAAGAATTCAGAATGAATTGTTATCTTGTCGAAGTAGACAATCAATTTGAACATGATTTTATATTTGCCACTATGAAAATACATCGTGATTATTGGATATGGCTGGGAGGTTCTTACGTTGAGACTGAAGAAAAATTTGTGTGGAACCACTCAGGAAGGCCTGCTGGACAAGAATACTTTGCATGGTATGAATTATATCCAGTTTTTGTTGTTTATCTGAATGTTGAATTTGCTTGGTTGACAACAGAAATTTTGATAAAGAAAAATGTTTGATTAATTTTGTGTTTGATTGTTGTGAATTGCTGTGGTTGGTTTGTCATTGTTTTGTGTTGGCTAGTAAGATATCAGGATGCCGGGGTACAATAGAGGATGTTGTTTCATGTTAAAAGACAAAAACAGGAAAATCAACAGCACAGCTGAAGACTGGGGAGATTGTGACAGATCCTACTACATCCATACAGAGTAGCTGTATTGGGAAACAAGCAAATTCAGAGAAATTATGTCCCCCCACCACTTTATGTTTGTCTTTGAATAGATGAACTATCGTGAAACAATTTAAGATGCCGAACAGAAAACAGAAACAACTAGACTTCAGTCGAGGGAACACCATCGCAAATACACACTTTTGAGCTAACCAAGCATCTACAAAGTTTGATGTTGCTAGGTCGAACCGTTTAGGAAGAGATGCATTTACAAGAAAGTACATTATTTCTCTTTTGACCTTGACCTTAGGTCAGGGACAAACAGGAAATGTTGCCCAGTATCCTCTACATTATATGACATATGCACCTGCAAAGTTTGAAGCTGCTATGTTCAAGGGTTTAGGAGGAAATGCATTTACAAGAAATATTTGATTTGACCGTGACCAAGTCAAGGTCAAAGTCACATGAAGCATTGCCCTCTACATTATTTGACCTATGTACCTGCAAAGTTTGAAGCTGCTACAGCCAATGGTTAAGGAGATGCATTACCAAGAAAATACATTATGTAAAGGTCACACTCAATGTTGCCCACTACCCTAGACATCATGTGACCTATGCACCAGCAAAGATTGATGTTGCTACATCCCATGGTTAAGGAGAAGATGCATTATCAAGAAAACACATTATTTGACCTTGACCTTGGGATCAAGGTCAAAGGAAATGTTGCCAAGTACCCTTGACATCATGTGACCTATGCACCAGCAACATTTGATAATGCTACATCCCACGGTTTAGGAAAAGATGCATTCACAAGAAAGTACATTATTTGACCTTGACCTTCGGGTCAAGGTCATACGAAATGTTGCCCAGTGCCTTATGCATCATGTGACCTATGCACCAACAGAGTTTGAAGTTACTACGTCAAAGGTTTAGGAGGAGAAGCATTAACAAGAAAATCAATATTTGACCTTTGACCTTGGGATGAAGGTCACATGAAAAGTTGCCCAGTAACCTCTTCATCATGTGACCTATTCAGCTACAAAGTTTGAAGTTGCTACGTCTAACCATTTAGGAGATTCATTTACAAGAAAATACATTATTTGATCTTTGACCTTGGGGTCAAGGTACTAAATGTTGTCCAATACCCTCTACATCATGTGACCTATTCAGCTACAAAGTTTGAAGTTGCTATGCTAAAGGTTAAGCAGGAGATTCATTTACAAGAAAATTCAATATTTGACCTTGACCTTGGGGTCACACAAAATGTTGCCCGGTACCCTCTACATCATAAGACCTATTCAGCTACAAAGTTTGACGTTGCTACGTCAAAAGGTTTAGGAGGAGATGCATTTACAAGAAAATTCAATATTTGACCTTTGACCTTGGGGTCAAGGTCACACGAAATGTTGCCCAGTACCCTCTACATTATGTGATCTATTCAGCTACAAAGTTTGAAGTTGCTACCTCTAACGGTTTAGGAGGAGATACAGTTACAAGAAACATAACAGACGCACAGACGGGCAGACAGACGAGGGACCGACTTTGGTACGAAATTAATATACCCTTCTTTTCTAAAGAAAAAAGCGGGTATAAAAATCCAAAGCATATCCATATCTCCAGGCCATGACATAAGCACATACAGATGTTTCATAAAGAATTGTATAAAACTGTAGGAGCATTTGCACTCAAAGGTACTATATAGATATTGATAAGATATTGATAGCACTGAAGACGAAAAATGCTGGAAAGGTTATAAACATTAAGCTGAGGATTATATGATAAACAAATAATCTGAGGATTATATCCAAACCACATGCACATCTTCAGACCATGACCAAAACACCTGTGAAGTTTCCAAAGAATTGGTATAAAATTGTAGGAGGAGTTGCGCACGAATGTAGAACATTTCAGCCAGGGACATTTCGGCCACGGACGTTTAAAGCCCAGACATTTATGCCATGGACATTTCGGCCACAGAAAATGCCAAAGGTGGATGTTTCAGCCATAGCCATAAATTGTGGGTGGTAGATGATTCCTCAACTTTTTGAGCCCACCCAGTGGAATGATCATGCTGCTACTCGTCAAGGAGGACCAAGACTTAACAATATGTCCGAAGGCTTCAACATTAAGTTCTTTTCACTAGTTGGTCATCCACATCCAAGTATTTGAAAATCAATAGAAAGCTTAAAACGCTTTTCTTCGAAAAGGAGGGGGACAAAAAGCTGTCTGGATAATAAGAGACACTTTGATATCAAAAGTGGAAAAGGTGCTTCCTTACGACAGGGTCTTTATACTTGGGCCTACACAACCACAAAGTCTTTTGGATAGGATCCTCTGGGATGCATTGCCATCAATTGTTACCAAAAATTCAGCTCACTATGATACAGTCCCCCTCACCAACTTTGATTGTGATTCATGTAGAGGGAAATGACCTTTTAAAAGTCAAGTTAAGCATGTTTATGAAAAGGATTAAATAAGACTTTAAGTATATTTCTTCAGTATTTCCAGATTCATCCCTGTTCTGGGGTGACATCCTCACTCGGATAGTTTTGGCACGGATTGCCTTCTCATGACGTACTTGCAGCCATGAATAAGAAAAGATCACACAATAACCAATGTGGGCACAATACTGTATTACAAGTTCTCTCTGGTACATCGTATAGGAGAGAATGTTTGTCTTAACATTGTTCACTGTAAAAGGAAAGAGTGAAAATCATGGAAATTTAAGTACTTTGTAGGTAATCAAAGGTGTTGTTTTGAATTTTGTAGAATGTATAAATCAATTCTAGGCGAGCATTCAAACAGAACACTCAGTTATGGACGCAGAGCAGATAGAGCAGATTGTGACTAAAAGCGCCATCAGCGCTAGCCAGGCTGACTTGATGAAAGGGATATGAGACTTGTTTTCTCAGATAAAACCTAATCAAAACAATATTAATAAAGCCCAGAAGAAATGAAGAACAATTTAAGCAAAATTCTAAGGTTTTGTGTAAGCTTGATGAAGCAGAAAAAGTTAAGAGTCGCTGAATGTGGATAAAGTTAGAGACAACATTATCGAAGCCAAAGATATGATCAAGCATCGGCAGTGAACCCTTGGGAGCAGTGTGATCTGGGTCCATATCGTTTGCAATATAAGCTATCTAAGAACAGAAAAAAGACCAGAGAGCAGATGACAAAACTTGCAAGTGGTGGGAAAAATTAATGATATATCTTCACAGTGATTCTATAGCAAGAAAGATGGCAAAGATCAGGAATCGATACAATCAAGTACTCACACATCAACAAACCTGAGACTGTCAAACTGGGTATTCAAACATCTCTTGAAGGACCCAGCATGTGTGATCATGTGTGATTTCATTGTTGCATATTTTACCTGAATCAACAACCAAACTCACACTGGAAATGGTGCTACAACATCAAACTATCCTTTTTCTTACACTGGATTTCTGTAAGCAAAATGGCAACAGCTGTAATCTAACTTTCGAAACTAGCTGTAGTTGCATTGTCATAGAAACTTGCAAATACATCTGAGTGCATTTTAAGTATTGTCAAGTTAAAACCCATGTTCAAACAACATGTGCATCTCATGACTTGAACATGGCTTTTTGTTCATTTGATGTCTTTAAACATGGAGCTTAAGACACCTTACTATACTATCTTCTTAACAATCTTGATCCCAAAATGCCATACCACCATTGAGTACAGAACCTATAGAGCAGCTCTGTTGTCTGCTTTTTACATCTGCTGCATATAGTAGAATTGTTTTTCTATGAAAAAACTGATGTCTCCCCCCTTTTGATGTCAAAAGCATCAGTCATTCAATACAATTTCAAGCAGAAACATTAAATACAATTTCTAACGGAAATTATAGTCATTTCATGCAGACAATCAGCTCGTATCTAGTAAAGATATCTGTCAATGTAGTTAACTATTGCACAATCATAACCTGGTATAAATTATTCATAGATAATTGTTTTTGTGATGGACAAAGTTCCAAGGGAAATAACGACAGAGTTACTATTCTTGCACTCTGCACCTCGACTCATGTTGGTTGATCCGTGTATAAAGTTTTGTGAATATAGCTTAAGCGGTTTTCAAGTTATAGGGCGGACACGTTTTTTGTGATGGACAAAGTTCAAAGGAAAATAGCTCAAAAAATATAAAAAGCAGAGTTACCATTCTTGCACTCTGCATGTCATCTAATGCTGAATGATATTTGTATAAAGTTTTGTGAATATAGCTTAAGCGGTTTTCAAGTTATAGGGCGGACACGTTTTTTGTGATGGACAAAGTTCCAAGGAAAATAGCTCAAAAAGTATAAAAGGCAGAGTTACCATTCTTGGACTCTGCACGTCATCTCATGCTGATTGATATTTGTATAAAGTTTCATGAATAGAGCTTAAGCGGTTTTCAAGTTATAGAGTGGACACGGTTTTTGTGATGCATAAAGTTCAAAGGGAAATAACTCAAAAAGTATAAAAGGCAGAGTTACCATTCTTGCACTCTGCACGTCATCTCATGCTGATTGATATTTGTATAAAGTTTCGTGAATAGAGCTTAAGCGTTTTTCAAGTTATAGAGCGGACACGATTTGTGACAGACAGACGGACACCCGGGGAAAACAATATGTCTCCAGACCCTGAAGGGGGAGACATAAATATTCAAGTGCACTTCAGACTAGACTTATCAGGGAAGCAAACACTATCAATCCTGATCAGACTGCTCCCAAGAGGGAGCAGTCTGATCTAAGTCCATAATGTTTGCAATATAGGCTACATAAGAACAAAAGTGGATAAGAGAAAAACAAGGCAAATTCGACGAATTTATATCCCCCGACGAAGGGTAATTTGAGAGAAACATGTATATCACAAAACATAAATCCCATTTATCTAACCCTTAGTTCACCTACAGTATCATTTAGATCACAACAAACGCCTGTCAAGTATGTTTTAGTGCTTAGTTTAATAAAAAATATACTTACATCTGCACAATTTCAATATCTGACCTTTAAAACCCAACCTCAGAGGTCAAGATTGTGTGTAAATTCAAAGTGTTACCTTGCATGTAGGTCTACACTTCTTCCACTTTACTTTGATATGCAACATGACCACTTTTAGAAAAGAACAAAAATGACCCTTTGACCCCACCCCAGGGGTCTTTGGTGTGTGTAATGACAGCACACTTGCTTTCATGGTGCTCTGTGCTCAATTCCCTTTAATTTGATATGCAACATGACTACTTTCAGTAAAAGATATAGTTTGACCTTTTGACCCCACCCCTTGGGTCAAGGGTGTGTCTGTGGGCAAAATATTTGCTACCATGTTGCTGCCAGCGTCTTCAGCTTTAATTTGATATGCAACATGACTACTTTCAGAAAAATAATTAGTTTGACCTTTTTACCCCACCCCCTGGGTCGAGGGTGTGTCTGTGGGCAAAATATTTGCTACCATGTTGCTGCCAGGGTCGTCAGCTTTAATTTGATATGCAACATGACCATATTCTGAAAAAGTTTAATTTTGGCCTCAGCCCCATCCCCTAAGTCCATCAAAGGGGCTCGGAATCATGCCTTCAAACTGAAATCCCTTTTAATATGTTTCATATCTATTGCTGCTCTGCCTGCATGCAAAATTTCAGCAAAAAATATTAACAATTGCCTTAGTTATTGCGAAATTTAAATATTTGACCTTTGACCCCTTAGGTGGGGTCAAAGGGGGTGGGGTAAAACTTTGACACCAGGGTTGGCACAATATTACCCGCCCGGGTAAACCCATCCCATAAAACCCGGGTTTACCCGAGCTGGGCAATAAGGTCATATTACCCACTTTGGGCAATATGCGGGTTTTATGAATTTTTGGTCTTATAAATTATGGTTTTCAGTCTCCTTGTAGATATAAAAGTGTAGAAATGAATCTATATTCTCATTACTATAAAGCCATATTTTAATCAGTTTAAATGGTAGTAGTGAGATAGTCATTAAAATATGAGTATCAACAATGAATCAACATTGTTGACATTTAAATATATATTACATGTATTTACAAGATACAGACAAGTCAGTTTTCAACTATATCTGATTATTATCATCTACATGGGTCATCCAATAAAGAATGAGACTTTTTCTATGGAACAGTGAATTTACATGCTAGACTTATGAAATCTCTTTCAAAGCTAGCATGTCTTTTTGGCTATTCACCTGGACCATATTCGTCGAGTTACACAGTTCCAACTTTTGTTGCTAGGCAACATTAGAAGACTAGGCAAACATCCGTGGCCGGCTCAGTATAGGTGGTCACCATGGCAACAGGTTAAAATATATAGTTTATTTTTCTATGAATACTTATATATGCTCATGCAATCTATCTATAACCAATAGCAGAAAGTAATGTTTCAGAGTCTTGAGCTGTTACCATGGAAACAAAGCTTTAAAAATCAGGTTTTTAAGAAAAAACTGGTATTTTCCACTGACTTCATGACTTATAATGTTAATATCAAATAGTCGAAGGCAATTTAAGTGAGCAGGGTTCTGTTCATCTATACCTAATTACAATCAGCTGCACGTAGCGATACATTTTGTGGGATATCCTTCACTAACATAGTTACCATAGCAACGCAAAGTAGAGTGTTATAAAAAAAAAATCGAGTAAATCGGTTGCTAGGCAACCAAAATAAAGGTTATGCATAATAAGTTCTTGTTTCATTGCATTTTATGTAACACTAAGATTGTTCAGTAGAAAAAATGATATCAATAGGTTAAATGCTACCTATGAGCGAAAATAAATGACGTTGATTGACCGTGGGTATGCAAAAAATAGTGTAAACGTGGCCATGCATCTTCAAGTCCTTCCACAAAACATTCCGTTACTATGGCAACTGATCAATCACAAGCATATTGTTTATATTCCTGAATTGCTAAGATGTTATACTATTAGTATGGTGAATTTTAACTAAATACACACTCAGGTTTTCTAATTATGAAGAAAGTCTCATTCTTTATTGGATGACCCTCGTAGTCTATCATCATGATTATGCCAGTCTACCAATGTCATTTTTTCCCTGAAAAATATCTTGGGCTTCAATGATATAAATGAATCCACTCTGAGTCTTATTGCTTGACCATATTGGTAGTAAATAAAAAATTGAAAGCTAACTTTGATTGGTAATGAGCTGTTTTATGCTTAAGCCTTTATGTATGTATGTAGAGTGTGAATAAGTTCCAATTTCTCATTTCCCAATACGACTGCATTAAAATATATTCACACTTTTGTTACTAGGACCAGCATGACTGCATTTGACCATTATTTCAATAGCCAAGGATAATTGCTCAATTACAGCCCAAAAAGGTGTGAATCACAGTCAAACAATACTACATGTACTAATGGACTATTATTTTTTCTAAATTTTGGGATATCCTCAAAGTTTTTGTAACCATCCTAAAATTTTACCACAAAGTAATGCCATCAAAAGATGTTGAAAGAAATGCAAACAACTTTAATCCTGATCAGGCTGTTTCTCTTTAGACCAGCACTGTTTTCGCAGAAAAACTGTAAGGTAGCAGCTGGTTGTGGGAGTTAAGATTGATTATTTTAATGATAAACTTTCAGATTTATAAAACCCACATAAAACCCCAAAAACCCACCCTCATAAAACCCGTAAAACCCGCCGGGTTGGGCTTTATGATAAAACCCGGGTTTTATGCCAACCCTGTTTGACACTGCCATTCTTATCTACAGGCACTTGGCAATCATGGTCTATAGCGAGAAGTTGTTAAAAATAATAGCTTTGATGAAATGTGAAGATCATCACACAAAAAAAGCTAATATAGGTTTTGCCTTATAATTGCCTATACTTAAGCAAGGGCAATAACTCAAGTGTTAAGGGGTCGATTTTGACCAAACTTATAGGATATCAAGAGTCCATGATACTTATCATTTGTACCAAGAATGAATTAAATCTGACCAATAGGTACTGAGATATGGTTCCAAACAGACAAAAAGTGCGGACGGACGGACGGAATGGAAGGACGCACGCACGGACGACGTCAAAACTATATCCCTCCGACTTCGTCGGGGGATAATGACAAAATTAGTGACTGACAAAAAAATGGCTAAATTTATACAGTCTGTCTTCAACGGCCACTCAAAAATAGTCAAAACAAAGGTCTTAGGCAAATGGTAGCTTAATGAAGGTCAAAAGTATTGCAGAATGCTTGGAGCATTCTGCAATACTTTTGACCTGCATTAAGTGATAATCGGCCTTGAAAATCAAGTTTTGGTCTTCTTTTTGAGCAGCCGCTTAAGACAGGGTTTACTATATTTCTCACACTTTAACCAATGTGAGATAGACTGTAAATCATTTCTTATATGACCGCGTGACAGCTTTCTCAGATGGGCAGAATAAAATATCCATTTCCTCCAAAAACAGGTATTCAAAGAAATGATATATTGCACCTAGGCAGTGTTCCATCTAGGTTATTTTAATGGGGGTCATTTTAATTTGATTGCAGATGAGAAAATACTGCCCAACATAATGTTAAAGATGACCCACTCTATCTTTAGCAAGGGGTCATTTGATAGAAATAGGGCCATTTTACCATGGCCCCCTCTAGTTTGAACACTGCCTAGGTACCTCAAAGGCACTTAATAATGTGTAGCATCACTTAGTGACATCACTGAAAGTTAATGACGTCACCAAAGCTGTGTCACGTGACAATTAGGCAGTGAAACTAATGGCACAGGGAGCCAAGCCAGATTTTTACTTTGCGTTTTGCGACGTAACTAACACTTCAATGGTGTTTTTCAGTCATTAACAAGGTGCAATCTATGTTTACACTCCTAGTCATAGCCGATAAAACCCTCATGAGCACAGAATTAAGTTATATCCAATGTGTAAAAAGTTGAAAATTTTGCATTTATGGACTGTTTTTGCTCCATCAAAAAGCTTCGAAAAGAGGGAGAAATACTATCAATCATGAGCCAGTCCATGTAGGATAGTAAACCTCACCCTCGGGGTCTGAATTTAATCAGGGACTCGGCAAGCCTTGCCCCAGGTTAAATTACAGAGCCTTTTGGAGAGATAACTTATGGAAACTCATAATTGATTATATAATCTTGTAATCTGATTGTGTTTGAGCTTCAGACATCGTACTATACTATCCAATACAAACATGGCTAGTAATTACAGAAAAACCGGTGTAAAATGGATATTAGACAAAACAAAGATCTTAATGACAAATGGTAGCTCAATGAAGGTCGAAAGTATTGCAGAATGCTCCTCTTGGAGAGGAGCATTCTGCAATACTTTTGACCTGCATTAAGTGATATTTGGTCTTGAAAAACAATTATTAGCCTTTTTTGAAATTGGCTGTTTTACACAGGTTTTGCTTTATACCACTAAGCTATTTAGTATTGAACCTATAGAAGTTTTGTCATCTGCTTTTTACATCTGCTGCATACATTAATTTAAAGTGCACTTCAAACTAGCTTTTAACATGGAAGCAAACACTATGAGCCTTGATCAGATTGCAGTCTGATCTGGGCCAATACTATTTGCAATATAGGCTACCTATGAATATTAGCAGATGAGATAGAAGATGACAAAACTATTGTTTGTTTTTTTTATTTTTTGTAGTGAGGCTTTACATCCCAGTCAACAGTTTTTTAGTCATAATGGGATGGTTTACTGTCTTCCTGTGTTGAACCAGTACTAAGCAAGGATAATGTGTATTGCTCAAGGACACAACACAGTTAAGAGTGCGTAACAGAAAAATAATTTTCTGATTTCTCAACCAAAACATATTTTGTGGGTACTCAAAAGAACCATCTCAATGAGGCAGTTCTTTTGAGCACCCAAAACATATATTACAAACTATGGGTAAGAAGATATTGAAAATTTTATGCTGAAAACTTTTATTTATCTAAACATGTGGCTCAAGGACACAACACAGTGACACGGGAGATCACAGATGTGACAAAACTGTTGACTGGTGGGTACATGTACAGGCCTTTAGTTGAGACTGCATATTACAAAATTAGTTTTCTTATTTCTCAGCCAAAACATATGTTGTGGGTACTCAAAAGAACCGTCTCAATGAGACGGTTCTTTTGAGCACCCAAAACACATGTTAAAACTGGTGGGTAAGAAAATATTTAAAATTTTAGGCTCAAATGTTTTGATTCCTGATCTAAACCTGTGCATGACTGCATGTATATCTTCACAGTGATACTGGAGCATCAGGTACCATACTATCCTATCTTCTTAACAATCCTGTTCCACACATGGCTAATCATCACACCACTACACTTTTGAGTAGTGAACCTATTGAGCAGCTCTGTCATGACTTCACTGCTTTCGCTAATTGTACTATATTCTGGGCTTGAAGTAATAATGGCATGTCTATCATGTTTCCTCGAAATGTGAATGCTCCCTGCAAGAAAACAAACATAAAGTATGTATTTATCAGCAGTCCCTCAAAGGATAACTTTTAAACAGGGGACGGACAAAAGCCCATTAGGACAGAAAAACTAGGACAAAAGCCCATTGGGACAGAAAAACTAGGACAAAAGCCCACTGGACATAATCCCACTGCTAAATTTGGCAGGGAGGACAAAAGCCCACTTCTTAAAAATAGGTTTAAAATCTATTTTAAAAACTGTTAACCCTAATCAGACTGCACCTTCAGGGTTCGTCTCATTTGGTTTTCACTGACAATATTATTTCTTGTTTTCATGTTGTGACAAACAACTTTTGAGTGTTGAGAAGCCAATTACATTTAAACAAATTACAATTTAGGTAAAGCAATCTATTATAATTGGGAAATATATGTCTAATTATCAGAAATGACCTTTGAACTGGTAGTAACAATTAGCATGCACTTTTTTATAAGAGGTGCAAATATTAAATGCTTGAAATTTCTATTAAGGAATAGAGAGATTCTACATCTGTCCGCCTAACAGTTTGTTCATCAGTTCAGTATTTATCCATATAAGTGGGCTTTTGTCCTAATGGGCTTTTGACCCAGTGGGCTTGTGTCCTAGTGGGCTTTTGTCTAGTGGGCTTATATCCTAGTGGGATTTTGTCCTACACTCCTTTTAAACAACCTTATTACACTCAGAATGGCCAAAACTCTGTGAGTTTTGGCCATTCTGAGTGTAATAAGGTTAGTGACGTCACAGTATTATATAAAGAATGTATAAACATGACGGTCTTTAGTTAAGAGTGTGTACCAAAAAAAATAATTTTCTTATTTCTCAACCAAAACATAACAAAAATAACGGTCTCAATGAGGCGGTTCTTTTGAGCACCCAAAACATATGTTCAAACTGATGGATTAGAAAATATTAACAATTTTATGCTCAAAAATTTTGCTTATCTAAACCTATGAACATGACAACAAAAATAGCCTTCGAGTGCAAAATGTTGAATGTTAAAAATCCTGTTGCGAAACTTTAAATTCATATATATTTCATATTCTATTACAATCCATATTGTGGTTACCTTACTGAGAACTTGGCTGGACAAATTTAGCGAGGGGGATAATTTAGCCCATATAGACATAAAGCTTTGACCTTGACCTTGAGAAATAGTGGCAAAGCTTAGTGCCTGACACACCTCTATTGAAAAGGGTAATAATCATATGAAGTTAAGAAAAATTTTAGGGTCACTTTTACATTAAATATAGCACCCAACACAAAATTATGTGTGACTGAGAGTTGGTGTCAAAGAGCTGTGTTGGACACATATCCATGTCATCGATAATAATCATGAAAAGTTAAAATGAATTTGGTTTAACCTCTTAGGAGATTGCCTGACACAAAATCCGTACAGACAGTAAGGAATGATAGACAGAGGCAGTGACAAGCAAACCTTTTGTCCCCCAAACCATATCCTTCATTATCTAAACTATCAGAAATATTGAAAAATTTTAAAAAGGGAATTGCAATCTATATAGACCCCACACCTTTAGTTAAGAGTGCGTACCAAAAAAAAATACTTTTTTCTTCTTTCTCAACCAAAACATATGTTGTGGCTACTCAAAAGAAACATATGCTGTGGGTACTCAAAAGAACGGTTCTTTTGAGCACTCAAAACATATGCTATAAATTATGGGTAAGAAAATATTAACAATTTTACACTGAAAATTTTGTTTATCTAAACCTGTGCACCCTGGTTGGCATGCAGTTTGACTTTAAACTTCTCCTCAACCAAGCCCCAAAACACTGTCCACTTAATATTAAGACAAGCAATAGCTCCTTATCATTCATATCCTCAACTCTTTCCTTGCTACCAGTGACTTTTGTCGTCTGCTTATAACTTACAATGCAAATAGTTTTATATCCTGATCAGGACTGACAGAACATCCGTTCTGCTCTGGATCCAAACCATTTGACATTCTGATAGTGTTCACGAAAGAATCTTTTGAAAAAGTTAATTTTGAAAAAATCAGCAGACGACAACAAAAAGCATGAAAAATTAGCAAGCATGCAGAGTTAAATGGTGATTGTGACTACCTGATGAACTGTGTATACTGCAATGATGGGATGGCACATTGTGTAGACCATGATCTGACTGCTCCTTCAAAAGCAATCTGATCATGTTCTACACTGTGTGCTGAGGCATCTATCACTGAATAATTTTAACCCTTAAAGCGCCACCTATATTTGCAGCAGACTACAATTTCAAATTTTGCTGTTTTATCAAAAATTACAAATAAGGCATGACATTTCATGAGAATCATCTGCTGGCAGACAATTCTCATGAAATATCATACCTTATCTTAAATTTGTAAAAAACTAGGAAAGATGTCGCAAAATTTGTCGTCTGCTGCAGTCATGATTGGCGCTTTAAGGACTAAACACTGTGAAAGTGACTCTATGACTGGTTCATTACCTTTCCTGTGGCTTGATGTTCATCAAAAGCTTTAATAAGTTCTGTGGCCCAGTCTATCTGTTCAGCACTAGGACTAAATGCTTCGTGAACAATTGGGATCTGTGATGGATGAATAACCTGCTTCCCTGTAAAACCCATACTGGCTCCTAGCACTGACTGTTGACTTAATGACTCGTGATCTAGACAAACAAAATATGGTCAAAGAAATCAGACAAAGCAAATGTAACACAAAGCTAAGACGTTGTTGTTGTTGGCTCCTAGCACTGACTGTTGACGTAATGACTCGTGATCTAGACAAACAAAATATGGTCAAAGAAATCAGACAAAACAAATGTAATACAAAGCTAAGACGTTGTTGCTGTTGCTGCTGTTGTTTTTGTTGTTGTTGATGCTGTTGTTGTTGTATTTTAAATAGCAAAATGGGGATTATTGTTTTTATTTAAGCATGAAAATGTTTTTGTGGTGCCCAATGAGATTGTCTCTTCAAAAGGGACAAAGCCATATAGACAGATTTTAAGTATCACAATGATTGTTTAGGATGTGTAGATGACAACAAAAGTTTCATAAATATCAAAACAATGAAACACATTCTGTGAGTCCTGTACACATCTCACCTTTCTAGTCAATATGCACCATATCTATGGCCTGTAGGCGGAAAGCTTTAGCTATTGTGACAACCTTCTGTCTAGCATACACCAGCTCTGCAGCATCTGACAATCTCTTAGCACCTGAATTAGTCTATAAGTCATTAACAATATCTCACCTTTAAAGTCAATATGCACCATATCTATGGCCTGTAGGCGGAAAGCTTTAGCTATTGTGACAACCTTCTGTCTAGGGTACACCAGCTCTGCAGCATCTAGCGATCTCTTAGCACCTGAATTAGTCTTTCAGTCAATAACAATATCTCACCTTTATAGTCAATATGCTCCATATCTATGGCCTGTAGACAGAAAGCTTTAGCTATTGTGACAACCTTCTGTCTAGCATACACCAGCTCTGCAGCATCTAGCGATCTCTTAGCACCTGAATTAGTCTTTCAGTCAATAACAATATCTCACCTTTATAGTCAATATACACCATATCTATTGCCTGTAGGCGGAAAGCTTTAGCTATTGTGACAACCTTCTGTCTAGGGTACACCAGCTCTGCAGCATCTAGCGATCTCTTAGCACCTGAATTAGTCTTTCAGTCAATAACAATATCTCACCTTTATAGTCAATATGCTCCATATCTATGGCCTGTAGACAGAAAGCTTTAGCTATTGTGACAACCTTCTGTCTAGCATACACCAGCTCTGCAGCATCTAGCGATCACTTAGTACCTGAATTAGTCTATATATCTATGGCCTGTAGGCGTAAAACTTAAGCTATTGTGACAACCTTCTGTCTAGCATACACTAGCTCTGCAGCAACAGCACCTGAATTAGTCTATCAGTCAATAACAATATCTCACCTTTATAATCAATATGCACCATATCTATGGCCTGTAGGCGGAAAGCTTTAGCTATTGTGACAACCTTCTGTCTAGCATACACCAGCTCTGCAGCATCTGACGATCTCTTAGCACCTGAATTAGTCTATCAGTCAATAACAATATCTCACCTTTATAGCCAATATGCACCATATCTATGGCCTGTAAGCGGAAAGCTTTAGCTATTGTGACAACCTTCTGTCTAGCATACACCAGCTCTGCAGCATCTGACGATCCCTTAGTACCTGAATTAGTCTATCAGTCAATAACAATATCTCACCTTTATAGCCAATATGCACCATATCTATGGCCTGTAAGCGGAAAGCTTTAGCTATTGTGACAACCTTCTGTCTAGCATACACCAGCTCTGCAGCATCTGATGATCTCTTAGCACCTGAATTAGTCTATCAGTCAATAACAATATCTCACCTTTGTAGTCAATATGCACCATATCTATGGCCTGTAAGCGGAAAGCTTTAGCTATTGTGACAACCTTCTGTCTAGCATACACCAGCTCTGCTGCATCTGACGATCTCTTAGCACCTGAATGACATAAACAAGCTAGGTCAGGCCCAAGGGTTATAACCGACAATGCCTTCATAGGAATGACTATGTGATATGACTAAGTGTCATATTACAGTTACTGCCAATAACTATCCTGGTGGCATTGTATTGCCTGTATTTCAAAAGGCCTACAAAATTCATGAGTTTATAACATGGGTGAAAGTTTAAAATTTCCAAAATCCTGAACTTTAGACATTCAAATCTTAAAACTACAAAATATGGAGAAAAAAAGAAGTTTAAATAGTTTTTGTCTTTAGATAAACTGATTGTAAACTTGAGAAGTTATTATAATCTGTCTAATTCAGCATTTTGAGGCTGACTTTAAATAGAAAGTCGGCCTCAAAATCCTGAATTCAGGAGTAATCCTAAACTTTCACCCATGTTATAAGCATTATAGAAACATTGTACAGACTCCGATGAGTTTGCATGTAACCACAGCCCCCTCCAAGCTGTCACTGCTCCCAAACACAAGTATGAAAGGTATGGTCAGGACAAAATAGACAAATAGCCCCATTGCATAGTTATGCAATACATGGGTGAAAGTTCAAAATTTCCAAAATCCTGAACTTTCAAAATTCAAACTTTTAAACAGGCAGTATGCCTATAAAATAATAGCAATTTCACATTTAGTTGATCAATTGCCTTAAGGCATATGGAAATAAATTAGAGAAGCTGTTATAGTCTAGTGAATTCAACATTTTGAGGCTGACTTTCTATGGAAAGTCAGCCTCAAAATCCTGAATTCAGGAATAATCCTGATTAGTTTTATCTCTTTGCATGCTGGGTAATTTTTCATGCTTTTATTGTTGTCTGCTGACTTTTTCAAAGAATAACTTCATGAACCCATTCAGAATGTCAAACGGTTTGTATCCAGATCACGACGAACATTTTGTCGGTCCTGATCTGGGTCCAAGCTGTTTGCAAAGGCTATCAGTAGATGACAAGTCCCGCTAGCAAGGATGAGATAAAGTATTATCTCACAGGCTAGCCAAAAATATTGTTTTTGTTTTATTTGATTCTTTATGCCCCAGTTACAATTTTTCAGTTATGTTGGGACGGATCTTCCTGGGTTGAACCAGTACTAAGAATTAATAACAACACAATGATCCCGGTCAGACTCGAACCCGCAACCTCTCGGTCTAGAGTCAAACACTCTACCAATGAGCCATTGCTCTCCCTAAAAAATATTGTACTTGTATTACCATATACAACCCAAATATTTAGACAGTCTGTCCTAATCAAACAGTGTAAACCCAAATAAGAATGCTTTAAGGTACTGTATAGTCAGATTGTGTGTCTATATCATCATCATTATATATTAATTTTCCGGAAATCTAAGGGTTTGGTTCAATTTACCCCTAACCATGATAAGCCTTAATTTATCCTTTTTGGAAAACAGTGTAGATCCCACAGGGGCCAGTCCAGTGTTAACATTATGCCACAAAGTAATGAGTCTAGTTTATAGTCTATTTCAGAATATGATCGGAGATGGCATATTATTAAGCTGGACTGGCCCATGTGGTAGATCCTAATCAACGCTTCTGAGAAGCTAGCTGATCAGGAATCACACTGTTTTCTACTCTGCTTGTTAATACATGTAAATAACTGGGTCCTGCAGATCACTTGATAAAGTACAGTAAAACCTGTCTTAAGCGGCCACTCAAAAAGAAGACCAAAACTGGTTTTCAAGACCGATTATTGCTTAATGCAGGTCAAAAGTATTGCAGAATGCTCCAAGAGAGCATTCTGCAATACTTTCAACCTTCATTAAGGTACCATTTGTCTTTAAGACCTTTGCTTTGTATATTTTTGAGTGGCCGCTTAAGGCAGGTTATACTGTATAGAATATTAAAATTTCCATCATGATCAGGGTTAATACAAGTATATTGAGATGTTAATGTGTCTGCTTATTTAGGGTTAATACAACTATGCTCTTTAACTTGTTCCTTCCTAGTGTAGTCTGCTGATAATCTTTGCAAAAAGATTGGACCCAGATCAGGCCCGAAAAAACGTCGGGCCTGATCTGGATCTAATCTGTTTGACACTCAGACGATATTCCTGAAAGAATTTTTTGAAAAAGTTGATTTTGAAAAAATCAGCAGACGACAAAATGCATGAAAAATTTCCTGGGAGGCAAAGAGTTAACGTTCTTTCCTACTGTATTACCTATATCTGCACAAAAATCATCCGAGCCAAACACAACGCCCTCTAGTTGAAAAGTACTTGATCGTAGTGAGGTTTCCATCCCTATCTGGCACACGTCCCTGAGATTCAACAGTCCTATTGCACTCTCCACGAATATAATCAAACCAATTTTGGTTTCTATAGGCCGGTCTTTCAATGCAGAGCTGAGTATTTTTGTAACCTGGAAAGAGAATATAAGAATCTATCATGAGTGTAAGGGTGGGATAGAAAATCACCGATTGGCATCACGAGGGACGGATCTCACACAAATAACAAATAATAGATTCTTTTTCTTGTTCACCACTAAGTGCAGCATTTCATATTGGAAAAACATGAAAAAGGCTTCAAGAAAATACTGAAGTCAATGAGATGCGACATGATGGCATCATTTTAACATTAAAATGATGTCATGGATCGACATGCGGCCAGCGTGCAGCCAATGCGCAGCTGTTCATTTTTTATCTTTCCCACGGGCTTGTACGGCTATGAGATAGAATGATCTCACATGGGTAAAAACAAAGGAAATCCTGATCTGTTGTGCGAGAAAAGACAGTCAATCAACCTTTTATTTCCTAGTGAAACCTTCTGCCCTGCATAACTTGGACAGGTCCTTTTATAGTTTTAGGGGTAACTGGCATCATAACAGTTTCTCTTTTTTTTCTTAAGAAATTGTTAGCTTTAATGCAAACTTTAAGAGTGTGTGCCCTGGTCAGATGATCTTCTAAGATTTTGAACACTTTTCTCTTTCTGTTCTCAAATAAAATGTTGGTTTACAGGGCTGAAATTTACAAAACGGTTGTCAGAATAGAAAACAGTGCAGACCTTGATCAGACTGCTTCTTCAGAAGCAAACTTATCTGGATCTGCACTGTTTGTCTTGGCTCTCTCTCTCTGCAGTCAGACACATATCTGCTGTCAACCACGTTACCGTTGGATAGATGGATTGATGGATGGATGAAAGGAAGTCTGGAGGGATGGCTGGAGGGATGGATGGGTGAGTTTTGGTGGATGGATGGATGGATAATTGAATGGATGGATGGATGGGGTGGGTTTCGGTGTGTGTGTGGGTGCTTGGATGGATGGATAGATGGATGAAGCGACATACAGATGTATAGATGGATGGGTGAGTTTTGGTGGTTGGGTGGATATTTGTTTTGATGGATGAATATTGGATGGATAGAAGGATGGATGGATGGATGGATGGATGGATGGATGGATGGATGGATGGCTGGATGGATGGCTGGATGGATGGATGGATGGATGGATGGATGGATGGATGGATGGATGGATGGATGGATGGATGGATGGATGGATGGATGGATGAAAGGATGGACATATGGATGGATTGGTGAGTTTTGGGGGTGGGTGCCTGGATGGATGGATGGATGAATGAATGAATGAATGGATAGATGGATAGATGGATGGGTGGAAGAAAGGATGGATGTATGGACAGATGGATGGATACAGATTGTTGGATGGATAGAAGAAAGGATGGATGGATGTTTTTTTGAGTGGATGGGTGCTTGGATGGATGGATAGATAGATGGACAGATAGATGGGTGGTTGGGTTTGGGGGTGGGTGCTTGGATGGATGGATGGAAGAAAGGATGGATGGATGGATGGATGGATGGATGCATGCATGGATGGATGCATGCATGGATGGATGCATGGAGGGATAACCAATGAATGTTGCCTCACCTGGTCAAGCCCATTAACAAGTGAGTAGAACTTCTCTGTCAACTGACAAAAGGTATTGTATTGAGTAACAGTCAATCTTCAATGGGCTGTTACCTGCCTGTATAAATGAGAATGGCTGATTGGCCTTAGTTCACATTCATTGAGAACTTTCACCAGGGCACAAAAACACTGATTTAAAGACTTTTGAAGAGGGAAAGGAGAAATAAGCAGACAGGTGAATACAGAATTTTTAAATTTTCCGAATTTAATATTGCAAATGAGGTGAGCATCTTTATCTGCACTTACATTGAACATTTAAAAAACTTGGTATTCAACTGAGTAAGGAAAATATCCCTTAAAGCGCCAATCACTACTGCAGCAGACAACAAATTTTGCAACACCTTTACTAATTTTTGAAATAAATAAAATATGATAATTCATGAGAATTGTCTGCCAGCAGACAATTCTCATGAAATCTCATGCCTTATTTGTTATTTTTGAAAAGCAACAAGATTTGAAATTGTCGTCTGCTGCAAATTGTAGGTGGTGCTTTATGGGTTAACTATGAACCATATTTTGTGAAACCATCCAAAAGAACAAACTGCAATTACACCTTTGTCTGCCAGTCATCTGCTGATATCTTTTGCAAACAGTTTAGACCCAGATCAGGTCTGATTTTGTTTATTTGATTTGATTCTTTATGTCCCAGGCAACATTTTTTCAGTAATGTTGAGACTGGTCTTCCTGGATTGAACCAGTACTAAGCAGGGATTAACCTGTCTTGCTCAGAGACACAATGCAGTGTTGCCGGTGAGGCTTGAACCCGCAACCCTTCGATCTCGGGTCTAGCACTCTACCGCAGACAAAACCTGGGACTGATCTGGATCCAAACTGTTAAACACTATGCTGGTATTCCTGGAAGGTTTTTTTTTTAAATGATAATTTTTCTCACTATTCCTTATTACTTTTATCTCTCACTATCCACTGTTTTACTCGGGTAGTGCTACCATGTCTATTCCCAAAATGTCTATTCCCAAAACGTCTATTCCAATAATGTCTACTGTGCCAAAATGTCTATTCCCATAATGTCTACTGTGCCAAAATGTCTATTCCCAAAATGTCTACTCCTTTGGTAAAAATGAATTAATGGTGAAGGTCTGATACGCCAGTTCGATAGGTATACTATAAGCTCACCTTGTGAGCCGTTGACTCAGGTGAGCTTCTAACTTAAACTTTTTGGACACCATAAAATTTGCCATATAATGACATTAAAAATAAAAGTAAAAGTCATTAAATTATTTTGAATACTTCGGACGCAAACACGGGCAGACGCTGGTTCGATAGGTATACTTTAAGCTCGGTTTCGGCTCAGGAGAGCTAATAACTTTATGAATTAATGGTTTAAAGACAGTAATGAAAACCTTTTTTTTTTAAAGGAATATATATACATGTATACTTTTACAGTACTATACACTACTTTACACAGACTAAAGCATTAAAGTTACCTGTCTTCTGTTGTTGATTCTGCCATACTTATTTTCTTTTTTTTTCTCCATTTTTTTTTCTTTTTTCATAAATTTATGTATTTTTTAAAATAGTAGACTTTTTGGGAATTGACAATTTGGCACAATAGACATTATGGGAATAGACATTCTGGCACAGTAGACATTATGGGAATAGACATTTTGGGAGTAGACATTTTGGGAATAGACATTTTGGGAATAGACATTCTAGCACCTACCCGCTTTACTTTTATCCTCAAGCACTCAGTCAACATCTGTGACGCAATAATCATGGATAGACAGCAGAAGACAACAAACAATCATATAGTTCCCAGCAAAGAGTTAACTGGGAGGCAGTGAGTGCCTAACATAAATGGCGTAGCCAGATCGCTGAAAAATTTACGCACATCAAAGGAAGACTACTGGAATAAGCAGCGATTCTCTTCAAGTGCGCTCCTTTCCAAAATAGGAACTTCTCTTAAAGGAAAGAATTTGCTCCCAGAGGGAGCAAATTCTTTCCTTTATGAGCAGTTCCCTAGACTATGGAAAATCACTTTTACCACATTAGGTGAGCCCCCTTGAATGTTACTATTTTTATTATGCACATGCAAAGGGTGCGTAATGGGAGCTATGCCAATGAACATAGACCCTGATCAGTCTTCTATTAGTGCTTTCCTTGCTAGTGGCAACTTTTGCTGTCTGCTGATAACCTTGCTTAAGTTTCGAATTTTGCTGTCTGCTGATAATCCTTTGCAAACAGTTTGGATCCAGGTCAGGCCTGAGGAGATGTCTAGCCTGATATGGAACTGTAAGTATTCCTCATAGATTTTTTATAAAACACTCCTGATCTGGATCCATACTGTTTCACATTGATTGCATTCCAAAAGATTTTTTGAAAAAGATAATTTTAAAATAAAAACAGCAGAAACAATCAGAAAATTCCCATCAAAGATTTAATTGCGAGGCAATAGTCAGGGGCGTGCCTGAGGACAAATCCAATGTACGCAGGGGGTGGGTATGGGATGGGGATACCCCCCTCCCATACGTTAGAAAAAAAAATTAAGATATTTAAATGGTAGCTTTTCCTGCATTTTCTGAACCTAAACATCGACTTAATTGCTTCCAAAACAAAAGTGAAAAACAGTCAAAATCCTATTGCTTTGGTTCAGGATTATTGCAAAATCGGCATACTTCGGATGATTGGAACTCACCAGTTGGTATATAAAGACATAACCCAGTTGAGACATGTTTTTATTGCATTTTCTGCGATTTAAGGCGTTTTTATTTTTTGAACATTCAAAAATTAAAGTACGCAGCTGCGTACTTTGCGTATGCGCAGGCACGCCCCTGATAGTGTGCATATCTAGACCTTGATCTGTCTCAGACTGTCTGCTCTTTAGACTGCTGTTTAAAATATTCTGACCTCCCTCTTCCTTTTTGGGGCTCTAGCCCTCTGATCCTGCATCACCAATAACTCTTTGCATGCTGGGAAATTTTAATGCTTTTGTTGTCGTCTGCTGACTTTTTTCAAAATTAACTTCTTCAAAATATACTTTTAGGAACAAATGGTTTGGTTCCTGATCAGGACGGTCCTGATCTGGATCCAAACTGTTTGCTTAGGTTATCAAGAGACTACAAAAGTTGAGGCTAGCAAGGAAAGAGTTATGTCATGTAGAACGAGTGCTTTGGACAGAATTACTCGAGGAAGCCATATTACTCCCTTATGTTCTTTACTGCATACGCTTTTAAAGAACAAGCGCATGTGTTTGCAGGACGAGAGGTTACAAAACTTGTAACTGGCTTCAGTCTTGGCAGGCATTTTTAGAATCATCCTCGGTAACCCAGGCATGACCCATTCCATACCCACTGCAGTGGGTACGGATCATCCTCGGTAACCCAGGCAGGACCCATTCCATACCCACTGCAGTGGGTACGGATCATCCTCGGTAATCCAGGCAGGACCCATTCCATACCCAATGCAGTGGGTACGGAATGGGTCAAGCCTTGGTTACCGAGGATGTTTAAGGATGTGATGTGGTAGGGCCTGAAATTTTGTTTCCCTTGCAGATATCTTGCAGAAGAGTGCTTTACAGACAGACTGCAGAGCTGTAAGAGAGACTACAGGTCACCATGGACACTGATGACTGTGTTCTTATTGACCCAAAGAAGATTAAACAAGAACCTATGGAAACTGTTATCCTGCTTGAGGATGAATGTGATCCTATGGACCAAAACAATACATGTATGCAAAAAGCACCTGCAGAGTCCTACATCCAAATCAAGATAGAAGATCTTAAACAAGAAAGGAAAGATCAGTATGATCCTAAGCTAGACCATATCAATGAAGATATGTTGCAATATGAGCCAAGAGAAGGTCTGACCGCTAAGATTATAGTAGAGCCTGGTCCACAAGGAGATTGTATGTCAAATGACATAGCGGAGCAACCTTCCTTCAATAAGATCAAAACTGAACTTGTAAATTATTCTGATAATGTAAAAACTGAAAAGGTGCTTCAGAATGGACCTGGGAAGGCTCTGGCCACTAAAATCAAAGAAGAGCTTACTCCAGAAAATGACAGATTGCTAATTGATTCTGAACAGCCACCAGCCTTCTCTGATGAAATGGCTGCTAATACATGTACTGCTAATAATGACACAAATGGAAATAAAACATCTGTATTAACAACCAAGGATCCAGCAGAATCGGGCACAGAGACATGGGAACCAATACCAGTGAGAAAAGTTGATCATTATTTTGGAGAAAATGATGAGGAAAAGGGTAGTGATACTCACCAAACAATTCCAAGACAAGTGCAAGACACTAATAAAGTCAATGAGCCAGTAAGTGAACACAGTCACAATAAGAAAGATAGCAACCAACTTGTAAAACAGAGTAAAGAAAGTACAAGTAGCAACCACTCCTGGGGAGCTCCAGCACCGTTCAAAGACCCAAATAAGGTACTAGATAAAGCTTCATATGTCTATAGAAAGAAAGAGGCAATTCAGAAAAGAAATCATAACTCAATCAAAAATTGTTCATCAGTTTTTTACTCAAATGATTTAACAGACACAACCACTCTTACTGAAAAACTAAAACTAAACATGGAAAAGAAACACATTGCATTTGTAAATAAAAGAACAAACCAGAGACGTGAAACCTTTCTGACATATTTTGACAATGCCGGAATAGAAGTCATTTTAGTCTCGGACAGATACAGTGATAAATTTGAACTATACAGCAAGTCTGAACATCCGAACACTTTTTATAGATTGTTTTATAATTTTAATAAAGCAACTGAGATGGGTCCTGTCGTTTCCGATATGGAAGCCGAGTTTTTAGAAGCATATATCAAAGAATGCAAGCAAAATAAGGGGGATGCAGAGACAGCCACGAAGAGACCAAGACTATCACCCACTCTTCAGCATGCCCAAACATCGGAGGGAGACATTATAAGATCAGCAAGAAAACTAAACAGAACTGAAAAAGATTATACATTACCTTCATATCAGTCCAGATCAGATTCTAGGGAAAACTTCGAGAGATCATGGAGGAATGTTAGAAAGATTGGAAATGGGTATGTAACAGAAAGTTATACTAAAAGACAGATAGACAATCGAAGAAGTAACAGAGATTCACGGAGTCATTATTGGGACTTCAGAGGTAGAAGAAATTTTATATGTAAAAATTAGAGAAATTATTGTGGATTTTGTTTCATTGACATCATGAGGCAAAATAAAAAATATACCTGTGTTTAGGGTAACCAGACCCTACCTAAATTTACTGGTGAAACCTAGATTTTTTTTCCCAGGTTTTCTGCAAAAAATTATAATTTTATGCATTTTGAAAGGCCAAACGCCTTTCAAAATGCTTAATATTATTATTTTTTCCAGAATTTTTTTTTAATATGTGTGCCTACCCTACCTAAAATGTTCAGACCTGTTACCCGAAACACTCTTATTTTTTATTTGGCCTGACTGCCAAGCAGGAAAATATACCGGTAACCTTACAAGACAATGTGGATAAAAAAAAAAAAGTTTTTTTAAAACTCTTTTCCCATCAGTCACAACTTTAAAAGTCAATTTTAAAATTTCAAAAATCATGAACTTTCAAAACTCAACTCAATTTACTCGTAAAACTTGATCCCCCTAATTCAGGAATAATCTTGAAAACTTTCGACCATACATATATTGCTAACAATATGCATCCAGGTCAGACTGCTAAAGCTGATCAGGGTTCATAGTGTTTGCTGCCATGATAAAATCTAGTTTGAAGTGCACATGAATATATATATGCAGCAGGTGTGAACAGCAGTTGACATTTTCAGGAGAATATTAAATATTGGCTGGAAAAGCATGACATGAAACACGATTTTTCCTTGAAATATGTAAAACAAGAAATACAAGAACATGACTATTTATTCTTTGCGCGCTTGGTAATTTATCATGCTTTTGTTGCCGTCCTCCGAATATACAAAATTTACTTTTTCAAAAAATTCCTTCAACACCATGAGAGTGTCAAACTGTTGACAAACAAACGGTTTGGATCCAGATCAGGACCAACATTCTGTCGGTCTTGATCTTGATCCAAACTGATTGCAAAGGTTATCAGCTGTCAACAAAAGTCGCCACTAGCATGGAAACATGGGCGAAAGTTCAAAATTTCAAAAATCCTGAACTTTTGAAATTCAAATCTTATAACTTCATGTATGCCTAAAAGTGTTAACAATTTAAAGTTTAAATGGTCAATTTCCCAAATATGAATTGAAAATAAATCAGAGAAGCTATTAAAATCTGCCTAATTTGGCATTTTGACGCTGACTTTCCAAAGAAAGTCAGCCTCAAAATGCTGAATTCAGGAATAATCCTGAAAACTTTCACCCATGTGGAAAGAGTTAGAAATTTAATTCCTTATCTGGCCACGATAAGAGATTTTTGTACTTATTACTCTAACGGCAAGTGAGGTCTACATTCTGATCAGTCTTCACCTGCATCCATTCTTTGTTTATACAAGCAGTGAAGGTTCTTGCCAGACTTTGTGAATGCCCAGGCTAACCTGAATCTTTGCTGTTGGACAATGTGTGTCCCAGGAATTTTCCTAGGCCTGATTTGGGCCAAATAATGGTCCCTTCCAAATTAAAAAATGAGCAAATACTTCCCAAAAAGGTGTATATCATTCCCACTTTCTTCAATAGTTCTACATTTTGGTGAAAATTTCATGAAAATCTGATAAAAAAAATACCAAAGTTACAGATGCATGAAAAATTGCATGAAAATGTGAATGAAAACATGTTTTCATTCACATTTTCAAGCAAATTTTCATGAGTTTTTATGGTGGGCAATTAAAGCAACAAACAAGTTACAGCTTTTGGTGCTTTACACTGCTAATTTCTTATATTGTTTTATAATCCATTTAAAATGGCGGTTCAGTTCTAGTTTTCCCAATTTGCTGGTCCAAATGTTTTTTTCAAAAAATTCAATAGGCCCCTGGCCCCGACTTCAGAAACGGTGGGAAAATCCCTGGTACCAAATTTCATGGGCAGGTTCATTTAAAGACTCCTGTGCTTTTAAAATAAAAGTGATTGCTCGACTTAATTCCATCCAGCAGTTATCCTAAAATTTAACAAAGACTATTTGGGTGCCTTACCAGGAGTGCAAAGTATTATGATGAAATAGTGAACAGTATAGACACTGATCACTCTTCTTCAGGAACATTCTGATTCAGGTTTACATTATTCCATCTGGCCCCCGAAGATTCTAAAACTTTTCATGCTCAACTTGAGCATAAAATTTCAACTGCTCATGAAAAATGAAGACTTCTCTTGCTTTCAGACTCTCAGTGTGCTATATTCATCATGCTAATAGATGTTAAAAATGCCAATAATTGTAGGCATTTTAACAATTATAAACATGATAAATTCATGCTCCATTGAGTTGAGCATGAAAAAAGTTTATTTCCTCAGGGTCCGGTCTATCTGACCAAATATTTTGGGTTAAACATGTCTTGCTTTTATCACAAATAGAGCAGACACTGATGTGATGGTACATTTAGTGGCATTTCATCTGTGTCTACACTGTTTGCCTCTGTGCCTTTCTGGGAATGATAAGCACATACAATTGCTGCTTGTATTAAGATTAGAGAAGACATAATCATTTTATTTAACTACCCCCACAACTACCATGCCCCCACCCTACCCTACCCAATAATCCTGATTAGTGTGTTAATACATGTATATAAGGACTTATTGTATAAAAGATGTAATATAATTATGGTAAATTTTGTTGTGTTGTTTTTCATTTACGAGGGATGATCCAAAAGTTCTGATTGTTGCCTTGTAGCTTTGTCCAGAGACATTTTTGAGAGGCATACTATGCACCATTTAAACGAACAAGCGCTGACCTTTATAATGATGCTAGTATTTTCTCGCTGTACTGTTTCCTTAAATAATTACAGCACAATATATATGGTCCACTCCATACCACTGGCCTGTTTTCATGTAATAGAATTATAATAGAATTTGAACCTAAATCTTTCAAGACCCGCATCTTTAAATCAACAAAGTAAAACTGCAATATTTTTTTAGTTTTTGTTACTTATAAAGTCAATTCAAACGTATGAGTGGCGACAGGTTGTGTCGATTTAATGTTTAAAGCACAGTGCGCAATTCTTATGACGTCATTGAAATTGACAACTACGTCATTTTGAATACATTGCAGAATTTACATTTCAGAGAACATTCTTCTTTTGTCTATTGATTTGGACTACAAACATGCCAAACCTAATATCGGCAAAATATTTAAGACCAGTATTGTTATGATAACGAAATATCTTAATCTTAACTGGAATATTGTAAAACCTTTAATTTTTATTAAAAAAATGAGGGATTTTAAATAAGATTTTTTAAAATTGATATTGGTTTCAGACTGATGACCTGTGCTCAGTTTAATCCCATATTGCACCATTTTACGATAAAGTGAACATTTCGACAATTGATTGGGTTTTGTTTTTAGATATACACATGCAAATTTGTGTACCTCAAATATTGGCCTTATTTCTGGACTCGTTTTAATTTTCTAATGTGGGCTACTATCAGTCTCGGACGATAAGGACTATTCATAATTACTTCAGACATAAGCCAGCTCATCTAAGATTGCCTAAAATATTTTTTACCTTTAAAGCAGCTGTTTTACTGAAGTATGGGCCGGTCAAAATTTCAAGTGGTCCAAAATTTGATTATAGCTGACAGGTGCATAGCCATACATTTAAGGGCCTAGGAAACCGAGATCATATTGAAACTTCTCAAAATATACAGGACATATTGACTTCTGTATGAACATTGTGCAGCCATAAATATGAATTGCTGAGACTGCTCCTGTCTAAATTGTGAGGTCTCTTTTATGCACAGTCAGCCTTATAGGTCTGTGCATTGAGGGTACGGCTGTTTTGGGGTAGTTTTCTGGCCGCTCCTTCAAGTTACATAAAACTTGTCAAAGCGGTGTATAGACAAAGAATATATTATTATTTGGTACAATTTTCAGGCATGTTGCATTTCTGGTCACAGAGATATCACGCCAGGATCAGAACTTTAGGATCATCCCTCGTAACTATAGAAAAGGGAATAAGAACAATTTAAACTTGGATATCTGCTTTGGTATTAGCATCTTTGTTTGCCAATGAAAAAGCAATGGCCTTTGTATTCTTGGCTTGTCACGATAAACCAATGGGCTAGGTACCTTTGAATTTCTAAAGGAAAGCAATAAACTAAGTATGTACTTTTAACTTGCAAAGATAAAGCATTGGACAAAGTACTCTTACTCAGGTCTGAAAATTTAGGTACGGTAGGCACATTTTTTTCTGGAAAAAATATAATTTTATACATTTTGAAAGGCATTTCACCTTTCAAAATGCAAAAAATTATATTTTCCCCAGAAAACCTGAAAAAATCCTAGGTTTTGCCAGTAAATTTATGAAGCGTTGAGTTACCCTAAACACATCCATATTTTTTTGTCGTTAGTTAATTTTTAAAATTAACATTTTCAAAAAATTAAAAAATTCTTTCACGAATATTGTTAGAGTGTCAAACAGTTTGAATCCAGATCAGGCCGGACTGTGTTTAAATTGTTTGCAAAGGTAACGACTAATCAGCAGACAAAACTGGCAGACAAAGTATTAAATACCGAAACAAACAAAATAACAAGCAACAGTACTCTGATGCCAATTTGATCAAAATCAAACAAACCAGTCAGGGATTAAATGCATTTGAATAGTAGGTTTAGATTAACAAAATTTTTGAGCGCAAATTTGTAAATATTTTCTTACCCATCAGTTTTAACATATGTTTTGGGTGCTAAAAAGAACCGTCCCATCGAGACGGTTCTTTTGAGTACCCATAACATACGTTTTGGTTTAGAAATAAGAAAATAGTTTTTTTGGTACACACTCTTAACTTAAGTCCTAATTTGAATGTTTGCATAGCCTAAATAAATATAAACAGGGACCAAGCTGGCCAAGAATTTTAGGGAGAAGTGACTTCTCCCTGCAGGACAATATGGGAGAGGTGACAGTCAGATAGGGAGAAGTTATAGCGCAAAACTACGACATTTTCTGTCAATTTAGAAGCAAATCAGCCATTACACATACTATTGCCATTTAATGGAAGGAGAAATACGATGCAGTGGTAGTAGATTGTCTGATAATGTCACCACTGCTTGCATTTGTGTGGTGACAGAATGAAAATGAGTCTCCCTAAAAAAAAAAAAAAAAAAAATTTTTTTTTTTTTTTTTTTTTTTAGGGAGACTCCCACTTCTCCCTGGGTCCCATTTAGGGCGAAATTTCGGCCCCTAGGGCGACCATTTCGCCCTAGTCGCCCCCTAGCTTGGTCCCTGTATAAATCGAATGCAAATACATGAAACACGAATGCTTCAACATGGTCATCAACACACAATAGTGACAAATGGGAAAAATATTGGACATACAATCATCATTACTGTGCATGCCAGTTACTTTCTAGGTTTTGTAACACTTTTTAATCACGCCAAATAAAAAAATAAGTGTGTTTGGGGTAACGGGTCTGAAAATTTTAGATAGGATAGGCACATATATTTTTTTTTAATTATTTTTTTTTTCTTGAAAAAAATATAATTTTATGCATTTTGAAAGGCATTTTGCCTTTCAAAATGCATAAAAAGTATATTTTTTCCAGAAAACCAGAAAAAAATTCTAGGCTTCACCGGCAAATTTAAGGTGGATCGGGTTATCCTAAACACAGGTATTTTTTTTATTTAGCCTCATATAATAAAGTCTGGATATGTCACAGGTTAGAAAAATTATTTTTCTGTCTCTGCTGATTATTTATGAGTTTGTTTTGATGCTTTATGTCCCAGTCAACAATTTTTCAGTCATGTCAGTAGTATTTCCTGTCTCTCTGGGTTGAACCAGTATTAAGCAGCAGATAAAGTATCTTGCTCAAGGACACTACACAGTGACTCTGCCGTGGATGAGTCTCGAGCCAGCAACCCTTCAATCATATCAATTGAGCCACTGCGCTCCCTTACAACCCTTAAAATGCCAATCACCACTGCAGCAGACAAAAAATTTTGCACCATCTTTCCTAAAATTAAAAAAAAAAGGCAGTGGTTCAGTGGTAAAGTGCTTGACTCGAGACTGAGGGGTTGCGGTTTTGAGCCTCAAAGGCTCCACTGCCTTGTGTCCTGGATCAAGACACATTAATCCTAGCTTGGTTCTTGTTCAACCTAAGAAGACCCGTCCCGACATAACTGAAAAACTGTTGACTGGGACGTAAAAAAGTGCTGCAGGCATGCAACATACCCCTCCACGGGATATTTTCAATGCAAAGAAAATCATTTTGAAACTAGACCTTTTCATGCAAAGTTTGAAGAAAATCAGTAAAGAAATGCCAAAGATGGAGAGTGAAAAACCAATTTATAACGTCAATCAAGGACCATAACTCTGTACTTATTTGTCGAAATTTATCCATCTGCAATACCAAGACACTACTTTTCAATACCAACCCTTATACACAGTTTCAAGAAATTGGTAAAAAATTTGCCAAAAATAGAGATTGAAAACAAATTTCTAACATCAATCAAGGGCTATAACTCTGTACTTATTTGTCAAAATTTACCTATCTGCAATCCCAGAACACTCCTTCACAATATCGACTCTCATACCAAGTTTGAAGAAAATCGGTCAAGGAATGCCAATGATAGAGAGTGAAAACCAATTTCTAACGTCAATCAAGTGCCGTAACTCTGAACTTATTTGCCAAAATTTACCCATCATGATCTGCAATCCCAGGACACTCCTTCCCAGAATCGACTCTCAAAGCAAGTTTGAAGAAAATTGGTTAAAAAATGCTCCCAGCAGAGAGTGAAAACAGTGCGCTGATGGTTGGACGGACGTACAGACGGAGGGACACTCGAATGCAATTTTATAAATGGAGGGTAAAACATTATACCCTGCACTTTTTAAAGTGGCAGGGTATAAAAACAAAAGTATGATATTTCACAAGAATCGTCTGCAAGCAGAAGAATGGTCCAGCAGACGATTCTCATGAAATATCATGCCTTATTTTTAGTTGTCAGTTAGCTCTGCCATATGTTGATTTTTTTTTAATTACTGTTTTTAAAACATTCTCTCAGAAATACCATCGCTGTCAAAGTTTGGATCCAGATCAGGCTCAACATTCTGTCGGGTCTGATCTGGGTCCATACTGTTTGCAAAGATTATCCAAAGAATATTATGGCGGGCAAAAAGCTAATTCAGAAAATTTTAAGCACGTATATGAAAAACATGAACTAGTGAGTATTATCTACTGTACTTACAGCATTTAATTCCTGAATATCATTGACCTTGGGAACCATTATAGTTTCAGGGAGTGTTTTGGCAGTAAATATTTCTTTGAAGTCCTCCTCCATTAGCCCACTGCTGGTGGCGTTAACTCTTACAACACACTCAGTCTTACCAAACTCTAGCTCATCCAACATCTTTGTTATTAACTTTCTTGCTTCAACCTGAGTAGAATGAGATATACATGTAGTTATATTATATTCTTCACATTGACCATGGTTTTTTTAATCCACCAATCAACCAGTAATGACCAGTTAAAACCAGTAATCATAATGACTACTGGTCTGGTCAATATGTGTATTGACCGGTCGATTGCAAACCGTGTGGCAATGGGATATGATGCCATAATTTATCAGGTACCGCTCATATTAACTGCATTGTAGCATGTTGAACTGATAAACATTGCCTATCTCACAGCATGTGTCTTTATCAGGTCATAATGACATTGCACTTTTTGAATGACGTTGTTACTGACGTTGAACCGACATGAAAATCGATAATTATGTCATATTCACATAATGGCTAGTTTGAAGAGAAAACCAACTTGTAAACTGATAAATAGAATACCAAGATCACGTCTTTTGATATAAAATTTACCATGCTAAACTTCAAGAAGGCATGTTGAAAACCCCTAGCAAGTCTTGCAATTTGAACAAGCATTCTCTAAGCCTTGCCTGGTAAACTTGATATTAAAAGACACTCACCTAGAGTATTCTCTATACACTAAATATTCAGACAATACTGAAATAAGAGCCGTCACATGACAGCATAGCTTGACTGCAACCATTTAATTGAGAGAAGTGTGACAAGCTTAGATTATGTATGTATAGGAAGCTTATGGATAAATATTGTACAGTTGCATCATATCTTATGGTCAACAAACATAACAAATGAGTCCAATGTCGTGGAATGGAAGCTAACCCTACAAGGTATCTATGGTGCAAGTATGAATACTCGGACAAGTGGTCGTCAAAATATAGAATTGTAGAAAACTTAAATGCAAAAATCCTATCTTTTGGATATGTACTTGATTTTGACCTCTTGTCCAACCCCAGGAATAGACCCTAGGGTCCGATGTCGTGGAATGAAAGCTAACCCTACAAGGTATAAATTGTGCAAGTATGAATGCTTGCTGACAAGTGGTTGTCAAAATATGGTCTATTAGAAATCTTTAACGCAAAAATCCTATCTTTATAAACTAGATTTTGATCTCTAGCCCCCCCCCCACACCCATGGACCCTGGGGTCTCATGTTATGGAATGAAAGCAAATCCTACAAGGTATCTCTGGTGCAAGTATGAATGCTTTTTGACAAGTGGTTGTCAAAATATGGACTTTTAGAAAACTTTAACACAAACATCCTATCCATTGGATATGTACTAGATTTTGACCTCTAGCCCCACCTCCCGTCATGGACCCTTGGGTTTGATGTTGTGGAATGAAAGCTAACCCTACAAGGTATCTATGGTGCAAGTATGAATGCTCTCTGACAAGTGGTTATCAACATATGGACTTTTAGAAAATTTCAACACAAAAGTCCTTTTGGATACCAACTTGATTTTGACCTCAAGCCCCACACCCTGGCATGGTCCCTAAGGTCCAATGTTGTGATATGAAAGCTAACCCTACAAGGTATCTATGGTGCAAGTATGAATGCTTTCTGACGAGTGGTTGTCAAGATATAGACTTCTAGAAAACTTTAACACAGGGGGGGGGGGGGGGGGGGGGGGGGGGGGGGGGGGGTCCTAATCATAATATTTAAGAAAAAACATATAACTTGTGATTTTCTAGGGGGGGGGGGGGGGGGGGGGGGGGGGTCCGGACCCCAAATCCCCCCTCTGGATCCGCACATGCAAAATTGCAATTTAGGTCTGTTTTGAGCCATGTCATACTCGAGCGGCGCCCATCCCCTGTAAGAGTGAGCCCATATTCCCACTGACTATAGGTCATCGAATGGTTGGTCTGGAGTTAAAATTAAAACTAAACTGCATGTGAGTTTCCTCCCAATGGAAATAATCACAAGTACTCCTCCTCACTCCACAAAGTCTCAAAATAAGAGAAAAAAGACTATTAATTGGGTATTTATTTCCCTTAGTTTAACACACAGAGCTTGGGTGGTATTATACAAGAACAGGACGGAGATGCGAATAGCACTTTTATACAGAGGGGGCAGGCGCCTACATTCAAAGGGGCAAAGCAAATGTCCATCCCCTCTTATAAGCTAGATACGATTTTTTTTATGTAGGGGACAAACAACCCTTGCCATGAGGCATATGTTCGCATACCCGATGAAAAAAATATTTTAGTTAGGGATTAAAGCAATGGGAAGTGTTTTAATCTGACATACATGTACACGGGCATGATTATGATTCACATATCATATTTATTGCTACTGACTGCTTAACAGGAAATGACTCGTATAGACATAGCGCACAGTATTGGCGTACAAAACGTTTTTTTTTTTTCATTTTTTTCTGGTTTACAGGAACCGGTTTTTGATGTTCTGGTCATTTTTTGGGTTTGAAACTAGAAGTGTACGTTTGCCTTGCTAAGAGTTTATTGATTCTTAGTAAATTATTTATCAAGACAGAAAAAGAAGAGCTCAAGAACTCAAAATTTGGGGATAAAACGTCTGTAACTCTGTAACAATAGCGTTGTTGTAGGCTTTCACAAACGCGTATTACAACGCCATTTAGACGCCAATTTTTACGGAATTCAGTCTACGTCAAAGCTGAAACGTCTCCGTTCAACGTCATAGCCAGTTCTCTACAACGACGTCTCGGGAAGTTAAGTTTTGTAAAATAAAATCTGTAACTCATGAAAAAAACGCGCGAAAAATACAGGAATGGGCGCTTTGATAATTAATTATGTAATCTTGATAGCGTTTTATTGACAAAATGTTTGTTTGTTTGAAATGTACCTTTTCTGTTGTGAAAGTTAATCGACAAATATTTGCATTGTCGCTTTCCATTTAAAAATGTTCAGCAAAACCCCAAATCTTAAAATTTGTTACCAAAACACAATTTTCATTAAAATAAATAAACATACTCTTGAAATTTAAGCATAGCTTTAACGTTGACAATGAGTCTCACTAGAAAATTTTATCTCCACAATGTACTTTGCTTGCTTACTTAAAAATGCTGTATATGAGTTTATCCGCCGAAAAATAAAGAAAATGTGAACATTTACCCCAGTCTTAAATTTAGTTACCGGCGGTAAAAATGACGTTAGACAAATAAACGATAAACGAGGCATTTGAGTATAAGATGCCGTTCTCGGTTCTGTTGTGTATTTTTTTATACTAAGTCTGACGTACACGTATGAAATCGAATTTATTGATGTTTGAAAGCTTGAAACGGTTTTCATTTTACCAAAGAATGAAAGACTCTCCAGAAGCAAGACGTCTAGCTAAATATAATGAGAAGAGGAAAGAAATTAGCGTCACGACGTTACAATTCGACGTTACTCTTTGTACGCCAATACCGTGCGCGCCGTCTTAAGCTTTTAAACCAAGGACATTATGAAGCACCCCCCCCCCCCCTTCTACACCGTCACTCTTGACAGAATATTTCCGCCGGCGTAAAATGTGGCATCTTCCAAAATATCGTCCAAATGGAAATGGCATTTTTCATGAAAACTTATAGGAAGAACAAGAAAAAGTAACATAGCAATAAAACAATGCTCTACTCTAAAATGGTGTGCCACCCGCACTTTGCGACTCAGCTGGGTAGTTCCATGACGTCACTCTGCGGTCACTAAGTAGAACGACTTTCGTTTTGACAGAAAAAAGATGACATTTTACAATGAATGTTTGATGAAAAACAGTGTTTTGGGGATTCACTCGGAGTTCCGCACTGATGGGATTTGATCTCTATGTACTTTGGCAGGCAGTTTCTTTGATGAAAAGGATGTTGGCCTTTGAGAAGCGGTATCTCCGGCGCAATTCCACGTCGGTCATCTCTACATGCCATGGTTTGCTCTTTCTCTCATGTTTTTTTTTTTCTCCATTTCTTTGCCTTCCTGAATGGACAAACGCTATGTAGGCGGCCATTTTGTTTCGGGCTAATGACTGATTAAATTGGTTAATTCACCTCCTAGATGTCGATTAAATTTAATTGAGGAATCGGGGTTAAATCAAGGGTTTAATCCATGATTAAAAGATAATTGAGCTTCGTACAACACGATTTAATAAGGCGCTAATTAATCGAGGTTTTAATCCATGATTAAAAGATAATTGAGCTTCGTACAACCGGGTCCAGAGCATTAAATGTATAATGCATAATTATTTTGAAATTGTCGTTTAAAAAAAAACGTCAGGAATAGCATCAGAGTGACAAACAGTTTGAATCCAAATCAGGTCTGATCTGTGTCCAAACTTTATACGAAGAGGCATAGAGTTAAGGGCGTAAAATTTTGATATTATGATAAAAAAAATTATTGAGCTTAAAAGTGTAAATATTATCTTACCCAAAAGTTTAAACATATGTTTTGGGTGCTGAAAAGAACTGTCTCATTGGGACAGTTCTTTTGAGTACCCACAACTTATGTTTTGGTTGAGAAATAAGAAAATAAATTTTTTGGTATGCAGTACTATGCACTCTTAACTAAAGGCATGTATCTACTAAGCACTAAAGGCATGTATCTACTGTGCACATGTATCTGTATCTACTGTGCACATGTATAACCTTTCTGTTCCGTTCTTATCCTCATCTTATTGTTTCAATTTGTATTTACCATGTACAAATTAATTTGAATAAAATATGTTTAAACCAACCTTTCTGTTTATAGCGACTCCATCCTCACAGTCCATGACCGCACAGTCCACATTCAGGGAAGATATCTTCTGCAGTTTTCTCTCATCATTCCCAGGTACATACAGTACTGCCCGTCTTGGTCTGTACTGCCTCTCTTTGAGAACCTTTGAGCATGTCGCTAAGCATCTTGAGTTTGTATCATCATTCCCAGGTACATACAGTACTGCACGCCTTGGTCTGTACTGCCTCTCTTTGACAATCTTTGAGCATGTTGCTAAGCATCTTGAGTTTGTATCATCATTCCCAGCTACATACAGTACTGCTCGTCTTGGTCTGTACTGCCTCTCTTTGAGAACCTTTGAGCATGTCGCTAAGCATCTTGAGTTTGTATAAGCACTCAAAAAGTTATTAAACCTGACTAAAGACACCGCTTGAGAAGACGAGGTGCTTTTTCTTGCATAGAACCGCAAGGCCCCCATAAGACCTTTCATATCTTTATCAGATTCTAAAACAGAAACCCAAAATACATTAACCCTTAAAGTGCCAATCATGACTGCAGCAGACGACAAATTTTGCGACATCTTTCCTAGATTTCGACAAAAATAAAGCATGATATTTCATGAGAATTGTCTGCCGGCAGATGATTCTCATGAAATATCATGCCTTATTTGTTGTTTTTGAAAAAAGGGCAAAACAGAGCTCTCACTAGGATTTTGAAAACAGGAGTCCCAGAGCCCTTTTATCCATAAGTGGGAGACCTACAATACAAAAGAATATAGCCTCCTTCAAAAAATAGGAGTCCCAGCACCAAAAATGGGAGTTCAGAACTGCAAATCGTCAGTAAGTGAGAGCTCTGGCAAAATTTGAAATTGGCGTCTGCTGCAAATTATAGGTGGCGCTTTATGGGTGAACTCTTCGGCTAATATTGTCTGCTGTATCATCTGCCAGTCCATTTAAAATGTATCCATAGAAAACAGTGTGAACCCAGATCAGACTGCTCCTCTAAAAGCAGTCTGATCTGGGTCCACACTGTCTGTATACCAAAATTAGTCATTGACCGTGACGTAAGCATTTACATACAGCAGACGACTTCAGCAGAATGTCAGACATTTTCAGATGCATTTTTTTCGAAGCTGCTAGCTACACCCTTATCCATTTTCATTCTTATGGATTATCCCATATATATAGTGATACAAATATTTAGTATCTTCATATCAAAATCCCTTACACCAATTACTTTCTTTGGCATTATAACATCCTGCAAGAAATGATGTCATACCTGCAAATTATGGGTTTGCCCAAAACTACAGGGGATAAATATCTAATAGGTCCGCTCGTAATTACGAGTGAAATCTACAAACGGTTAGTCCTGTAGGACAAGTGCTTTGGGAAGAATTACTCGTCCTTTCTAGTTTCACCCTAAAATCTGAGGGTGAAACTAGCATTTTCTGAGTATTGACTGTGAAATCTTTTTGTCAGTATATATATGGGATGGAGTTATGAATTTGACAGTGATAATTTTGACAGTGATATAAGGAACTTATAAGTCATATTATGTAATTATTACCCCCCTCCCCCTAATGTTCTTTATTGTATATGCTTTAAGAGGACAAGTACATGTGTTTGTAGGACGAGTGAAAATTTTAAGTCACTTGTCCTCTAGGACAAGAGCAATACTGAGATGGGCCTTGTCGCGAGAACCTGTCTTCAGGGGTTTGCGAACTACACAGGCGCCGACCAGCCTGCCCATCCGGGTAGTCTGATCAACGCCTTCGTTATTCACTTTTTGGAAAGTTGCATATATAAAATTGGTACAGGTGAAATTTTAATTTTCTAGATAGTCTCTGTAGCTGAGGAGACTGGGTTGAAACTCACTTTAAGGGAAACGCCGAAGACAGGTTTTCTTGTGACAAGGCCCAAATATTTTGTCCCCTGTATGGGTTTGCCCAAAACTATATTGCCTGATTCTTCTTATCTTCCTTCAAAGAAAAAAAATCATAAGCGCCCCTTAATTCTACAGTCACTGTTAGAGGGAAAAAATGTTTTCACTTTTAGTCTTTAGTCTACTCCTCAAAAAGATTTTAGCCTTTAAATAATCACTGATTCTGCTGAAGAACCCGCAACCCTTTGATCTTGGGTCAAGCACTCTACCACTGAGCCGCTGTGTTCCCTCTTCATATAATTTAATCCCATATGTTGTAGAGCAAAAATATTCCAACATTGTCCCAGCCAGTAAAGAACCCAGGTAGCTGGATCTACAGGCAAACACTTACCAAGCTGCTGTAAAAGTGTGTTATATTATACCTAGACCCTGTGACATTCAAAACTCCAATTTGAAATCCCCTGAATTTCTTGGTACAGGAATCATGTGAAAATGGACCAAGGGAGATATTTATGCACAGAATGGTCATAGGGTAGGGTGGGTTTAACAGGGTTATTTACGGTGGACACCATTGTCATAGGTATAACAGGTTTCATACAGGCAAGTATGAGTTAAATTCAAGGACTTTCAAGGACTTCTGAAGACCTCTCCAACAGTTTTCAAGGACTTAAAGTTAATGAAAAATAGTGATGGAAGTGTTAATATTCTACTTCAGAAATGCTAGACTGAGATAATGGATACATTAGTACTGGAAAATTAGTATAACATTGTTGTGCCTTTATTTGATTTAGGTCTCTATCAACAGTGCTAAGTCTTACAGAAAATAGTAGAATTCAAGGACTTTTCAAGGCTTTTGAGTGATTTTCCAGTACTTTTCTTGGTAGATTTAATTTTCGAGGAATTTTCAAGAAAGCCCTCTAAATTCATTACACAAACACTTTTCAAGTCTGTGCGAACCCTGTATAATATAGCACACTTCTACTGGCTTGCAGTAGAAGCCAGCTTTTACAGCGACGACATGTGGTAGGGCGTTTCTCTATTATAAATATTATACCTAGATAGGGAGGTCGGAAGTTTGACATTTTCCGATAATGCCTTCTGTCATATTGTAAAATGATCAATTTTCAACCCAATAATTTTTCATTAAAATGTCAATAAAATTAAAATCTACTGCAAATCAAAGAAAATAAAAAAGCTGCAGGCATGCATCATACCCTGCCATGAAATATTTTTATTTTTACAAAGACAATTCATGAATCAACTGCCATGTCTATGAAAAATTAAATGCAGTTTTCTCATTCAGGATCTTATATCTCAAATTTTCATCATATTTTCAAATCAAAGGCAGTAACTCTGTAGTTTTTGACAAAATTAAATGATTTGCAATCGCATAACACTTCTTCCTAATATCAACTCTCATGCAAAGTTTGAAGAAAATTGACTAATTATTACTCAAGATAGAGCAGTGAAACCAATTTTCAACATAAACAAAGGGCAATAACTCTGTGCATGCTTGACAAAATTTACCCATCTATGTTCCCAAACCACTCCTCCCTAATATCAACTCATATACGAAGTTTGGAGAGAATCAGACAAAAATGCCCAAATAGAGCACAAAAACCAAATTGTACCATAAATCAAGGGCAATATCTCTGTGCTTATTTGACAAAATGTACCCATCTACAATCCCAAACCACTCCTGCCCAATATCAACTCAAATACAAAGTTTGAAGAGAATTGACCAAAAAATGTCCAAGATAGAGCATAGAAACCAATTCTCAACATAAATCAAGAGCAATATCTCTGTGCTTATTTGACAAAATTCACCCATCTACAATTCCAGACCTCTCCTTCTCAATATCAACTCTTATATAAAGTTTGAAGAAAAACGGGTCAAAAAATACTCAAGATAGAGAGCGGAAACAAAATGGTGACGGTCGGACAGACGGGCGGACACTTATTTGACTAAACGCAAATTTTTGAATGAAGGGTATACCATAATACCCCACACTTTTTAATTGGTAGCCTATAAAAATGTTAAAACTTACAATTTAGCTATGCAGATAATCTCATATTATAGATTTTGTGTTCTTTATGATCAGTTAAACATGACCCACTTTCTGAATTCAATAAGAGAACGGCCGCCATTGAAATTCATTTTACATCTCGTGTTGGTGGCCTCTTTCATCATTTATCATTTAACAACCAATTGGTTTTCTTTTAACAAGTAAGTAAGTAAGTAAGTAAAGACTATTTAAAGAGGGACACAACATTTAGCAAATACATATGAGCACAATGTAACAGCTAATCTTCCTCTATGATGGTATATACATATATCATGATGGATATTCAAAGATCAAAGGTCAATCTTATTATTATATACAATATGGTATACATCCTGGTTCAAAATTTTGATGGATGCCATTGGATAGAAAATTGACTATTTTCAGACAAGGAAATTCCTTACTTTTGACAACAGGAAGAGCCCAGAAAAGAGGCAAATGGTCAATCTATTCATAAGGTCAGCCACCATATTGTTTCATTTGCAAGGTGAAAAACTCAGAGCACCTTGGTTTTTAACCGCAGAATTTAATCATATTTTGAAAACTTTGATTGACAATTATATCAAAAACCAGAAGAGAAAACCCACAATTAGTGGGAATATGTTGTAGGAATAAACTTTTTCCTTGGATTCTTTTATGTGGTTTGTGTGAGAAAATTATTTATTCGGTAATATTTTAGCTGTAAGTTAGCATCTTTCAACGATAAAGACCGAAGCTAGTTACTGCAACTCAAGTGCAGATCCACAGGGGGGATAGGGGGTCCGGACCCCCCCCCCCCCTGGAAAATCACAAGTTATATGGGTTTCTATAGGGAATAAGCAATTGGACCCCCCCTGGAAAAAGTTGGACCCCCTCTGAAAAATGTTGGAGCCCCTCCGGAACCCTGAAAAATGATAGTTTTCTTTGAAATTAACCATTTGAAAATTCCTGGATCCGCGCATGCAACTAACGGCGCTAGACCCTGAGACATATTCACCAATTACTTTCTTTAGCATTGTTTTATCTTGAAAGAATTGAATGTCATCCTTGTAAGCATTTAGGAATAGATCCGAGATGATAGGTATTCAATCGGTACTTGAATCTATTCCTAAATGCTTACATAAATCGACATGCACATACTGAATACTTAAAAATGATTAAAGTCTATAGTGTTTTTGGTATATGGCATCAGGAGTTTCATTAAGAGGAGGGAGGCGGGGATTTTCCCCTTCTACTCAGGCATGTTTCCCCTGTTACTTTTGATAAATTTGTATAGAGTCTATAGGCAAATACTATCAAATCACCCGCCTACTTTGCCTTTATACTCGGATGCCAAAAAAGTTAATGAAACCCCTGTGGCATGTTTTTGCATATAGTATTAACACCAAAAAAATGAAGATACCTACCACATCCGCTCTATGAAGTACAGGCAATACGCGTAAATACTGGCAAAGCGTCGTATACATTTACCAGTGTGTAGAAGGGAAATGTTGTTGCTGTTCTTGTTATTGGCCATTTAGCCAAAGTATCTCTCAGGTATGTTAATTCCCCGTAATATAGTCTCTCCTAGTAAAATCACTCAGGTATGTTTAGTTGTTGGCATGCATATATATTGATACATATAAATTTTAATGGACTGCATAGAAGAAAAGCCCCTCACTTAAGTTGCGAGCAGTGGTGGCTCTAGCGAGACTGCAAGGATGCACAGACTCCTTGGGTACTGGTCAACTCGTACCTAAGTCAACTCGTACCTTAGTCAACTCGTACCCATTTTTGGTCAACTCGTACCGTAGTCAACTCGTACCATAGTCAACTCGTACCTTAGTTTATTTATAATAGAATATGAAAGGGTTTTATGCCGTTGTCTCAGTACGTTACTCATGACAAAAGCAAAATGATAAGTTTTGTTACGACTTAGGCAATTCTGCACTCAAAAGGAGCGTTCAATTGCTAATGGGTAATAGCCTACAGTATACTGCCCAGGTGTTGCTCGCTCTTACAAATTACAGTAGATGAAGAAATAGCTAGGCTCTACATTGTAAAAGAAATAAGTGTAACTTAACACTTATTTTGGTGGCAGCCAGACTGCCACTGGTCTTGACATATTTAACGTATGAGCTGTTTAGTAATAACAGGGATAACTGCAAAATACAAATATCACTAGTTAAAAGATAGCCTCTGGTAGCGTCGTCTTAGTATGAAAGTGTAGCTAAATGGACATCAAAAATGGGTGGCAACTATGCAGCCACCTCTTTTAGTGTTACCTTACAAGGCAAGCACATTGCAAACTTATCATTGCAAATAGCACTGGTCCCATCGAAATCATAAAATCTGTTGTGTTTTTTTGCATGAAAACAATAAAGGTACAGACTCGATGAGATAGACTGATCAGAGCATCCAAGCAGTCTGAACAGCACATTTGTTATTCAATCTCAAAAATTTTAATAGCTGAACTTGCTATGCGCATTATTCAAATTGAACCTAGCCTTTGTATCTGAGCATGCTGGATGTGTCCGTATAGGGTAGCTAACCCCTGAATATATGTTTTCTCGTGGCGCAGGTTTTGTGTACATAAAGCCGCTTTACAGCCACGTGCTGGTGATTGGTAGGGTGTGAAAAACAGTACAAATTGATGAATACATGTATGTGATTGTGTTAATTAAGTTGTAATTAGAAATTAACATTGTCTGACAGTGTAAAACTTGAATAATTAAAAAACATAGTAAAATCTTATTAAAGAAAATTCGGAATTGCAATGTAAAAAAATGAAATCTTTTTGGTCTATAACTGATTAAAACATTTTAAAAATACGAAATACACCCAGCTCACGTCAGAGGGTTTGGTTCTTTCATTTAGAAAGTCCAGGTGAATCTCTCACCATGCAGTCTCATCTGAGCCTTCGCTGCTTGCCACTTAAATGACTCTAAGTTCGCATTTTGTTTTGTCGTCTGCTGACTTATTTTGAAATGAGTAATTCAAAATATCTTCTAATATTTTAGAGCTAGTTGAAAAAAAATACTGCATGCTATCATAACAGACCTCTGTCCGAAATTCAAAACTTTGTTTACACGAGCAGCAAAGACCCTGCGGAGCCGTCCTATAGAAAGGGCTAGGATATTGAAACAGGCAGATCCGAAACTCCCCTAATCGCAGCCTAACATGTCGTAATTTATAGTGTTTTTTGTTTTACTATTTGAACAGGCTGGAATCGAGACAGTTCACCGACAAGACAGTTCACCGACATGTATTTTGAAGACAGTTCACCGACAGAATTGAAGACAGTTCACCGACAGAATTAAAGACAGTTCGCCGACAGATTTTATATTGTAATTATGTGGAATGTCCAAATTTTAACAATTAGCTGGTGTTATAATAAACGAAGGCGCAATATAAAGCCAATGAATTAAGATACATATTTGATATTGCACTTTCGATTCGATTAGACACACCCATGGCTAATGCATATAGAGCAATCATTACATTGTCTGTGCGAAAACACGTTTTATTTCGTCAACTTTAAACGTAAAGCATTACCTGGGGAAAATAAACGAAAAAATATGTCAAAATATAAAAAAAATAAAGATAGCCTACAACCAATCTGTTTAAATATTCAAACGGAATTATTTGCATTGTTGGCGAACTTCATCAAATATAAAGTACATGTACAATTAGCGATATGACCGCTAGCTAATGTTTGCCTATTATTCATTAAACAGCAACCTCTCAACAAATTATATCTACTTATCGTATCAAATCATAACTCAACATAATCCTTGATAATAATCAATTATATTTTCGAGTCATATGTCAATTAATATAATACAAATGTGTCGGTGAACTGTCTTCAAAAGTGTCGGTGAACTGTCTTCAATTCTGTCGGTGAACTGTCTTCAAAATACATGTCGGTGAACTGTCTTGTCGGTGAACTGTCTTGTTCCCAACAGGCTGACCCGAATCTCTCTTTATTGCAGATAGCAAAAGTGCGTTGTTTTGGTCGTTTAAGCAGGCTATTCCGAACATCGACCCACAGGGAAAAGGTAAGGGGACTTGGCACAGTTGGCATGAACCTCGTCCGATCGTAAAAACTAAATTGTGATGAATATGTATGATTGAACAAGCTCCCAGAACGCCGCCGCATAGGCATAAGAGTTGGGATCTTTGAACAGACTGGCCCGAACCTAACCTCAGCACAGATAGTAAATTTTGATGTTTTAGTGTTTGGAAAGGCTTGTTAGGACATTAACTTATCAAACTCTCCGTCTATCATGCTCTACCCTGCCCCGTTTTTTGACTTAGGTACGAGTTGACTTGGGGTAGGTACAAGTTGACCAAAGGTTAGGTACGAGTTGACCAAAAATGGGTACGAGTTGACTTAGGTACGAGTTGACTAAGGTACGAGTTGACTAGAAACCGACTCCTTCAAGTTTTGAGCCTTTGGCTGCACGGCTGCAGAATATCTTTTTTAGAAGTCAGCTTGTTTGTAAATTGCTAAAATTAAAATTCTCAGATAGTTGTTCACCTTGCTTATGACACAACTCATTCAAATACTAAAACAATCTGCATACCACCCCACTGTATGAAGACACAAACCTTGATTTATTTCTTAAATATGCAACAAAATGCACTGTTTTAGCATGAGGCTGCTGAATCTTGAGGTGACCTACTTGAAACCTTATAGTTACTTCCCTTTTTTATTTCAATAGGGGTCATCTCCAAACATCATTTTAAATATTTTATTGGCAATTTCAAAACGTAATAATCAAATTCTTGTTCAGTTACATAAATATGATTGCCATTTAAACTGGTAAGATTACCACAAATTATATTTGAGTTCCATCTAACGTTGCATAGAGTATGCAGATATTTTTGAGTTTACCCCTGCTAGAGGGCGCAAAAGTTGTCAACCACTTCCGCCCGTATCACGTGACAAATGTCAATTATTGACAAATTCTATGTTAATATTGAGGTTGGATGCTGGCTGCAACAATTTCTTTTAAGAAGCGGGAAATGCAACAGCTGTGCTGAATTAATTTAAGAACACCGAAATTGTCTGTCAAAATTCAGGACTTATTAGAGTTGGGGTACTGTTAGTTGGTCATATTATTGAAATTTTGATGCAAAGTGAAAGTAGGAAATTGATATTTTCATTTTGACAAGTGTTTCATTGCTAGATTTGTCCAGCAGAGGATTTGTGGTCAAGGTAAGATTGTACGGGCCTTTATATATACCTGATATACCTATGTAGACATCTAATTAGGCCCATTGGCCTCTTCTGATGCATTCTGGTTTTGTGTTCTATCTCTGGTACGTTGTCCGGGTGAGTAGCAGGATGGGCTACACTTGTACTGAGGTTCTCGCCAGAACCGGTTTAGCCGGCTTTTGAATGCATTCAGGGAGGGTGCAATTATTATGTCCTCTGTCAAAGAATTCCAACTGTCCACAACTCTATTTGAAAGGCTGTTTGCCCTAACTTGTAAGTGCGACCTTTTTTTTAACATTTTTAATGAGTGACCACGTGCTGCTGAGTGCCTATTCACTGTGGAGAACTTGTCTTTATCAACTTTGTCTATGCTGATCATGATTTTATATACCTGGATCATGTCAGATCTTTCTCTTCTATACTCTAAACTCGGCAGTCCGAATGTTTTCAATCTATCCTCATATGACAGGTGTTTTAAACATTTTAAAATCTGTCGCCCGACGCTGTACTTTTTTTATTCTTTAGTTATGCAAAGTATCATTACGCGCTCCTGTATCTATGATCTTAAATTCCTTTAGAGCTGCTGATCAATTTTTGAAATTAATAAAAATAGCTTATTTAAATTGGACTTGGGCTGTATATTTAAAACTATTTCCAAGAATTTATTGAGGTCACATATCAATTATCTTGTAGACCATCGTGTTTACTCTTTTTTAGACATATACTGACTAAAATGCATACCTCTGGTCCCTGCTGAATAAAATTACCACATCCATTTTCAGGTTCAGTTTTTCATTACAATGTGGCTTAATTCAAAGGCAATGACAGGCTGCATGGGACACAGTATAGACTCTTATTATCTAGGGTTAAAGAATTTAGTTAGCTGATCTTGGTCTACATTGTATTCAAAAGAAATTGTATCCGACTATTTGCACAAGTGTTCTACTGGACAAGGGTACTTAACTTCTTATAGTCCTCTAAGTCTGAGGACCAATTCATGTGTGGATCCAGACAGTTTTGTCAGGGAGGATCCAACTGTGACATTTTTTTTTTTTAGTTGATGAGGGGAGGGAGGATCCAAATACCAATATAAGCGGGCCATCATCAGCCCGCAAGTGAAACGCCATTTAAATGACCTTTCGCTAGTGTGCTGGTGATGGCCCAACATTGAATGCTGGCTTGGTAGCTTTGTGATTTTCAGGGGATCCAGACCAGTAATGCTAAGAAACCCTATATTTTGGGTGGGGGGGTCCGGACCCCCTGTCCCCCCACTCTGGATCCACACATGCAATTCCCAGGGACCAATTAGCATACCTGTGGTCTTGGAGCCCATCTAACAGTAGCCACAGCAGTAGGATAAAGGAGCTAGAATGCCTGTTGGATTAATTTTGAAATAACTTAAGTAAAGAAAAATCTTTTTGTATGTCTGGCATAAATATTCAGATTATGCGTGTGTCGTGTGATGACCTGTGGATTCAGTTATTGGTCCGTCTTTATCCACAACATTGAGGCTGTTTATTATAACCCTGCTCACAAAGAATAAATCTTGGGAAATTATTATTTATTTTGTTTTATCTCCTATAGTAACATGAATCCACAATGAAGGATAACCATAATTTTTTGAAAAAAATCATGTATCATAATTTTATGCACATTTGTACTATAAATATTTGCATAATTAGAAATGTAAATATTTTCTTATCTATTGGTTTTGACATATTTTTGGGTGCTCAAAAGAAATGTCTCATTGAGAGAGTACCCACACCATATGATTTGTTTTAAAAATTATAAGAAAACACAACATAATTTTTCTGAAATAAAATTTTAATAACACATTCTGAAGGCATGAGGTAGAAAGACACCTCCTAATTTTATGACTTGTAGGTTAAGTAGAACAGGCCCTGAGGTTATAAAACTTTTTTCATGCTCAACTCATATGAACATGAAATTTATCCTGCTCATAAATGTTAAAATGCCAACATGTTTTAAAATGCCAACAATTGTTGATATATTAACATTTATTAGCAGGATAAAAAGCCTGAAAAAAATCATTATTTTTCACCATTTTACTTTCTATGAGCATGCATTTGAAATATCCTGCTACTCTGAGTTGAGCATAAAAAAGTATTATAACCTTAGGGCCAGGTGTCCAAATATGTAGGGTCAATGTCATAAGACTGGTAATATGCTGGAATTTTTCCAATAAAACTGAATCCTTAATACTGATTTGTAGCAATAAATAAATTATTTGCTGAAGAAATCAAACAAATACTAAGTCATTTTAGGAGCAGTCAAGTGGGGGAGTATTTTGTTGGCATATGTGATTTGGTTGATTATGCTGTGGGCTTATTTACAACATGCATCCTGGTGTATTGGAAAACTCAGATATTGTCATGATATTCTATTGATTATTGCTGGATATCCTCAAAATTTAGCATAGCTTAGGCCAGAATTCTTTTATTAGTTGATTTACAAACCCACCTACTGTAATTTTCCTGAAAGTAGAAAAAAAAAAAAAAATATATTTTTTTATTTTATCCGCAAACTCTACATACTATTTGTTTCGTTGAAAAAAATAATATATTTTTGAGGTTCTGTCGTTGTATTTTTGAGAGTGACACCAATAAAAGTGATTGACCTATCCAGATTTTTAGGAAAATGATGAAATATTTAAAGATTTAATACAGACTGTATCATAGTTTTACTGTTTGTTCTGGAGATATTAGAAGAAGAAAAAAAACTCTGAAAGGTCATATTCATAGCTTTTTTTTTTCGTCCCCCCCTCAGACCTTAAATCTGAAAAAAATCCTGTAAATTGACTAATAAAAAAAATTCTGGCCTTAGTCACACTGGTAAATGTATACGCCACTTTGCCGGTATTTACGCGTATTGCCGGTACTTCATAGAGCGGATGTGGAAGGCATTTTCATTTTTGTGGGTGTTAAATTAATACTATATAAAAAAAATGCCATATGCCAAAGGGACTATAGACTTCAATCATTTTTAAGTATTCAGTATGTGCATGGCGATTTATGTAAGCATTTAGGAATAGATTTGAGCACCAATTGAAACCTATCATCCGGATTGGTACTCAAATCTATTCCTAAATGCTTACATAAATCGTCATGTGCATTCCGACTACTTAAAAATGGTCAAATTCTATAGTCCCTCTGGCATACGGCATGTTTTTCTTTTTAGTATTAACACCAATATCTACCACATCCTCCGGTCTATGAAGTACCGGCAATGCATGTACATACCAGCAAATCGCCGTATACATTAACCAGTGTGCTAGTGAGCCTATGTTTTGAATATCTTTTGTCAGTCGTCAGTCATCATATTTTACAGAGGGGAGAGACTTTGGGTCCATACCAGTATTCCTAAGAACACCTATTCCCAGTAGACACTAGACAATGCAGGCCACCATCGGTCCACCAGCAAAAACGTCATTTCAATGGTGTTTCGCTGACCCAGGGAGATCATTACTCTCAATTTTTCTGCAAATTTTCATTACTTTTTATGTAGAACAATTAAAGCAACAATTAAAACAGAGCCATCAAAGTTAGACTAGCGACAGTATATGATAAGAAACATTGATGAAAAATTGTTTTAAGAACTGGAGCCAGTCTAACCAAGCATTGCTGTGGGAATTGTCCCAGTTTCACAGCCTTAATAATTAAATATTGCTGATCGTTTTCTAAAAGCTTCTGTCGGGGACACTTCTCAGTGCTCCACATGTCTTAAAAAATACAATAGTACCACATGTTTAGATAAACAAAAAATTTCAGCGTAAAATTGTAAATATTTTCTTACCCATCAATTTTAACATATGTTTTGGGTGCTCAAAAGAACCGTCTCATTGAGACGGTTCTTTTGAGTACCCACACCATATGTTTTGGTTGAGAAATAAAAAAAAATAAATGAATTTTCCTTACTCACTCTTAACTAAAGTCCTGATAGAACTTAGTCTAGACCAGACGATACAGCCATCATGGCATTCATTCTTGGAAAAGAGATTATCTAATATCTTATGTTTTTTTTAATTGACTTGGTCTTATCCATAAACTTGACTAGCCTTACTGGTAACTCTTAAAAATCGAATGCTTGATCAATTTGCATGCTATTGTGTCATCTCAGTGCAGGGATTTTCCTACATTTCTGAAGTCGGGGCCAGGCCCAGACTGAATGCAGGGTCAATGATTTCTTTTTGCCAGAATAAATCTTGGTGCTGGGTTGATGGCTTCAACTTGGTTGCAAATTGGGAATAATATACATGTACACCATTTTGGGAAGTTTTTGCTCATTTTTGAATTTCTATATTCAGCCCCAAATCAGGTCTAGGAAAATCCCTGCAATGCTTTTTTTTCCAAAATTAACTTTTTTAATAAAATTATTTCAGGATTACAATTGTTTTGGGCCTGATCTGGGTCCAACATTTTTTGCAAAGATTGTTGACAAACACCAGCAGGCAAAAGAGTTTTAAGTAAGGCTTTTTTAACTGGAAAATTGTGATTTTTCTCTTATTTCTATGTGAAAACAGTTGTTAAGAAATATCGCATCACTGTCTCTCAGATGAATATCCAAAACATGCTCAAGGTGAGCTGTTGTGAACGTTCTTCATCTGTCATGCATCCGTTGCGCATGTTCCCCATAATGCCCTTTACTAAAATTGCATAAATGGTTCCTCTCCGCCGAATGAGAGGGCCGCCAGAGCTCTAGATAATAAATCTTTTAAACAACATCTCCTCCTGAACCACTGTTCTAAATTCAAAATAATTTCACAGAAATGTTCCTAATGATGCCCTCTACAAAAATTGCAGAAAATGGTTCCGCTCAGCTGAACAAAATGGCCAGAAGAGTTATACCGGTAGATAAGAAATATCTTTAAACTAGAAACTGTGTTTATGAAACACTGTACCCCTAACCATAATAGTTTGTCAATAAGAAGGATCTCACCATCCTGTATCCACTAATCAAATTTGAAACTCCTAGCCATAATAATTTTTAAGATATCTAGATTACAAGTTTTCAATGGCCAAATCAAAAAATAAAATAAACTTTTTTTAAAAATTTCACCAGGTTATCTACTCATCATCATCTACCAGCTGACCAAGTTTTAAGCTCATAGCTCTATTAATTTTTGAAATATCTTGGTTACAAGTTTTCAATGTTCAAATTTGCAAAGGGCAATAACTGGAAAAAATTAATATAATTTTTTTTTTTATTTCAATATGCAGGAAATCTACTCACCAACCTCTATCTGACCAAACTTGAGGCGACTAGCTGTAATATTTTCGAGATATCTTTATTACAAGTTTTAAATGTGCAAATTTTCAAAGGGCAATAACTTGAAAAAAATATAATATTATTTTTTTTTAATTTTCACCAGATAAACTATTCATTATCCTCTATCAGCTTACCAAGTTTGAAGCTCCTAGCTGTGATAGGTTTTTTGTTGTTGATAACTTGATAACAAAATTTCTTTCTGACCTTTAAAAAGGGGCATAACTCCACACAGGGAGATAATTCAGACTAAAAAAAATACGGTTTAGTTATTTTTTGATGAGGAATCCATTTATGAACTTTAAAAACCCAAACATATTTTTTTTAACGGATGGACGGATAAGCCCAAAGCAATAAGCGCCTTCAACTGTGAAAAAAGTTGTGGGCATAACAGCATCCCGGGAACAACATCTCCTGAACCACTGGTCCAAATTCAAAATAATTTCAAAGAAATATTCCTCATGATGCCCTCTACCAAAATTGTACAAATGGTTCTGCTCGCCTGAACAAAAGGGCCAACAGAGCTCTAGATAAGAAACATCTTTAAACAACGTTTCCTCCTGAACCACTGGTCCGAATTCAAAATAATTTCACAGAAATGTTCCTTATAATGCCCTCTACCTTAATTGCACAAACGGTTCTACTCCACCAATCAAAAGGGCGAACAGAGCTCTAGATAAGAAATATCTTTAAACAACATCTCCTCCTGAACCACAGGTTGAAAATAATTTCACAGAAATGTTCCTCATGATGCCCTCTACCAAAATTGCTCAGACCTCAAAATTCTAAACACTCTACAGAAAAAGTGTACATCCAGATTAGCTGGCTGATCACGATCCACGTTGTTTTCCATTCACACAATAAATCCATATTAATAATGAAATTGCACCAGTAGATTGACTGGATATCAAAAGTTCATATTAGGGTCAGTGTAACTTTATTGCCCATATGGGAGCTTGTATTATGCCTATTAGATTGAATATGGTAGGTGTTTCATTAGAACGGGGTAATTGTAACAGCAGGGGACAAAAATTCCACTCGCCTGCTCATAATTACGAGTGAAATCTAGAAAGGACGAGTGATTCTTCCCATGGCGCTCGTCCTGTAGGACGAGTGCTTTGGTAAGAATTAATCAAGGAAGTCATATTACATATTACTCCCTTATGTTTTTTCTTGCCTACGCTTTTAAAGGACAAGTGCATGTGTTTGCAAGACGAGTTAAAATTGTAAGTCACTTGTCCTGCTATTGAAATATTTTTGTCCCCTGAACAGGCTCATCAGAATCTTTGTTGGGTATCTCTTAACTCTTTTAACAGATGGAGTTCTAAAATGGAATCTTCCAGCATATGGTCTGGGTTAGTCCATTTTTGAGGTCAATAGTTAACTTGCTGAAAAAAAAGCAAACAAAATAGTCGCTGATCAGACTGCTCTGATCAGGGACTACTTTGTTTGCAAGTGATTTTCCTGTTTGAGTGATTATGTTCTTAGCTAGACACTGAAGGAGTTAATGTATATTTTCTTCTAATATGGTATGTTATGCTAGCTGTTGTGCTCCCAAAGGAATATAGAAGTAACAGAAAATCTGATGATAAATATTTACTGATTAGATTTTGAATTGATGAAATTGTTCTTGGGTTTTCTGTTCGAAATGTAAACAATTTTCTCAATATTAAGGGTGATTTAAAAGCTTTTTGCATCAATTGGATTTTTATGTGTCGTGCAAATTTTATTATATTCATGTCTCAGAGGTACATTGCATGCATGCTTTGGTGTGCTTTCATGCATTTGAGAACCCACCCTGCAGTGTAATTTGATGGTCAATTTTGTACAATATTGTACAAGTGTGCAGACTGTCACTCATTTATCACTTTTTTTTACTTTAAAATCAATTATGTATCCCCTTTTCAGGGGAGTGGGACATATAGTTTTTGGTGTGGATTCTTGCGTACAGTTGAACACAAATGTTGTCGGCATTGATGGACTATATGTGATATCTCATGAACCAGTTGGCATAATTTAGCCAGATTTGTCTGGATATAGCATTAGAGCTTGAAAAAGCGTAGATTAGGTACTGTTGACCTTGACCTCATTTTCAAGGCACATATAACTGCTGGACATAAACTGCCTTGAAACCACAACTTGTTATACCACTAGACTTGATTGTAAAATTGGAATGGAGTGAAAATTGCAGTGGTCAACTTGCAGTGATCAACAAGTTTTTGTATTTTATAGTTTTGAATTAACCCTTAAAGCGCCAAGAAAAAAATGCATCTGAAAATGTCGTCTGCTCAAGTCGTCTGCTGCAAATAATTGCCTAGCATTACTGACAAATTAAGCATAGAAGCAAACAGCATGGACCCAGAACAGACTGCTCCTATAGGAACAGTCTGATCTGGGTCCACACTGTTTGCCATAGAGGCTTCTGAAGCATTTCAGCAGACGAGAAAAGCAGAAGACTTTTGTTGTGATTGGCGCATTAATTTAAGGGTTAAGAACTAATTTAGGCTGTCATCATTCCTCTTTGCTTAAACATGACTTGTTCAGAATAACAATATTCCACATTTTTTTGAGATTACACTTGTTATAGGCTTACTTCTGTTGCAGTTATACTTGTAAACCCGGAGTTCTCTCTCTTGAATGTTTTCTTTCATAGGAAATGTAATTATAGAGAAATAGATGGTTAGGATGACATTGAAGAATCTATAAGATATTTTTGGGAAAATGGAAAAAGAGTTTTTTTACTCCAAGTAAGGTATACAGGGTTTGTACAGACTTGAAAAGTACTTGAATATACAGGACCGTCTTGAAAAGTCCTTGAAAATAAAAATTGTCATGAAAAGTACTTGAAAAACACTTAAAGGCCTTGAAAAGTCCTTGAATTTTATCATTTGCAATAGGATTCAACACTGTTAATTTAGGCCTAAATCAGTATAAAATGGGTGCAGCATAATTGCTGCACCAAATAAAGGCACCATAATTTTACACTGATTTTCTAAAACTAATATCGTTAGTAATGGACTCTAGCATTTCAGAAGTAGAATTTTAACGTGTAAACCAGTATTTTTCATAAGTTTTCAGTCCTTGAAAACAGTAGGAAAGTATGTTAGAAGTCCTTGAAAAGCCATGAATTTTACAAGAACTTGCCTGTATGAACCCTGCTATACTGGGGTCCATTTCTATTTCAGTAATGGGGATGTGTGAAGAAACATTTTGTGAAAGACCCTAGTGAAGCACAATGTTTGAAGGAGTTGTGTCCTACCTCCTAAACAGGTTCCTGGGGAAATATGTTCAGAACCTGGACTCCAGTAATCTCAATGTCAGCATCTTCAAAGGTAAGATTACTCAACTTCAAATAACAGGTCATGTTGAGAATTCCGACCAGTCTGAACACAATATATGTCATAAAAATTGCATTTGCGTAGCACCTATTATACAGGTGTGCAGAACCCATGACTCAGCTATGCAAAGTCAAGGTCATACTTCAAGGTCATGGGATTCTGCTCAGGCCAATATATGTCGTACAAAATTGCATTGGCGCAGCACCTATTATGCAGGTTCAGCACATGCATAATGAAAATAGTCACATTCAAGGGAGGTCACTTAATGTGATAAAAGTGATTTTCCATACTCCAAGGAACTGCTCATGAAGGAAAGAATTCGCTACCTCTGGGAGCAAATTCTTTCCTTTAAGAGAAGTTCCCATTTGAAAAGGGATGTAATTGAAGAGAATCATTGCTTGATCCAGTAGTCTCCCTTTGACGTATGTAACTTTTCAGTGTTCTGGCCACGCCGTTGAAATTGCATCTTGAGTAGTGCATGCAGTGGCTCAGTGGTAGAGTGTTGACTTGAGATCGAGGGGTCATTAGATTGAGACTAACCAGAGGATTTATGTTGTGTCCTTAGAAAGACACTTCATCCTCTGTTTAGTACTGGTTCAACCCAGGAAGACAGGAGATAATTATGACATGACTGAAAAATTGTTGTCTGGAATGTAAAGCATCAACACAAACAAAACAAAACAAGTTGCATCTTAAGCTGTGCCTATGATTCTATGGGCATCATTGCCAAATAAATCATCAAAAATAAATTCTTTATAGGAAACTTGCTGAATTTATCAGCATATGCATGATATATTTTAAAGCTGAGTTCAGTAATATTGTTCTTGTGGTCTAAGATCTATAAATTTAAATTCATTGCCTTATTCTGCAGCTATTGAGAATATATTACCAGGTTCTTGATATAGCTTGTGTCTAAACTGCAGACATGGTTATGTTTGCTTAATGAAAAGGGACGTACACATGTATCAGCTTTTTACAACAGAATGGTACTCTCTTCAAAAATATTCTTTCCTTGAATTATTTTCATCAATATTGTAACTCAGTTTTTCCCCATCAGTTTTCCCCCTGAATGAATGGACCTGCAAGCCCATTTTGTAACAAGTCAGCATTTCACCCAGCCAGTTTTTCCTAGGGAAAAATGACAGAAAATTTCTTACCTTTTATAGCGATGTAACAGGCCAGATTTCCCCCCAGTCAGTTTTTCCTCGGGGAAAGAATGAGCAGGCCCATTCTTTCCATGGGGAAAAGCTGACTGGGGAAAAACTGTCCGTTTACTGAAATTATTTGACTGCAGTTGTCTAAAGCTAGTATCTCACTGAGATGCGAGCAATTTACGACTAATTCGAGACTAATTTGAGACACGTTTTGGCGACAGAAATACGACATTGCAACCATAATCACATTGCGGTCACACCAAATAGGTGAATAAGACATATTTGCGACAGTCCCACGAATGTCGTACGATTGTCGCACGAATCATTGGCGAATGTTTCACGACATTCGTGAGACATTCGCACAATGTTCACCCGATGAAATTGGGAGCAATATTACCATCGACCGCCTCACGACGTTCTCACGAACATCGTGCGTCTGTCGTGCGACTGTCGCACGAAGGTCTTGCGACTGTCGCGTGAAGGTTGTGCGACTGTCGCACGATGGTTTTGCGAGAAATGATAAACCAAGAAAAATAAACATTCTAGCAAGCATTGAAACTTTAGACTAGGAGGGTACTACGCTGTTGGAAGGAACTAGAGGGCTAGAAGGGGCTAGATTGTTGGAAGGTGTCAAGCTGCTTGGTGTGTTGGACTGTTGAATGGTAGCAAATATTGAGCTAGAAAAAAGTTACTCATTTATACTGCACAGTAATGATGGCCCATCAAGCAGCTTAAGAAAGTCAGTCGAGAACGCACATGCTCTAATTGCCCATACGTATGGCATGATGAGCCCAATCAAATCAAAATTGCAATGAGTTCGGATGAGCCTCGTCCTGCGAAAATCTGTTTGATACAGTTATGCGCACAACACAGGCACATATCAGACTGCACTGATGTGCATTTGAATCAGAATCTTAGTTGTCCGCTGCAGTGATAATTTGTTTTAGGGTTCTGTATGCCAAATTCATCTCTTAGAAGGGCTACTGAGACTAAGCAGGCTGTTGTAGTCTTACCAAGACACAATAATAATTCCTTTATACTGTAATAGAAATAGTAAACATTTAAGTAGGCCTTATAAAACATACTTAACAAAATTATCCTCTCAGAATGCAGAACCAGTTTTCATAACTGAAATTACTCCAAACAGTATACAGTATGTAAGTAAGCCTAATCAATACACCATACTTATATGAAACTATCCTCTAAGATAGCAAGAATACTTGACAACTGGAATTTGTCAAAATGTATGCTTAAGTATGCCTAACCAAGATCTCGTACTAGAGGGAACTATCATCTCAGATAGGAGGAACTCTTTTAACGAACCTTTGGCGACATATTTACGAGATTTAAGATACTCGCGCGATAGTCGTGAGACGTTCGTGCGACTGTCTCACGACGTTCGCCAGAACATCCCTTAGTTAAATTTACTCTCAATGTTGTCGCGAAGTGTCTCATTAATGTCGCAATTGATTCGCAATTTAACCTTAATTATCTCGCAAATATGTCGTGTTCCAAAATTATTGCGACTTAATTGCGAGGGGTCGGCGACAAGTTCGCGACGGTTTCGAGACACCCACGATGACTTTGCGAGGAATTTTGTCGCATAAAATTTTTGAACATGTTCAAAATTTTCGCGACTACTTTGCGCCACTTGGCGACACATGCGAGGACATTACGAATCACTGGTGACTGTTTCGAGACTGCTTTGCGACCCACTCGCGATGTCTGTCGCCAGCTGTCGCAAAACAGTCGCAGTCCAGTGAGATAGGGGCTTAAGGCAGGGACAGTTGAAGCAGGCAGTTACAAGCATATTGGTCCAGGTCATTGTATCAATTGAGTATGTTTGAGCCTATAACCATGCCACATACTTTCATGGAGAGATCAGTCTAGATTTATGGGCTCAAACAAAATCAGGGTATCATGCCAAAAAAAGCAAAGAAACTAGCAATGGGAGCGCAGTGGCTGATTTGTGGTAGAGTACTTGACTCAAGATCGTGGGGTTGCAGGTTCAAGCCTCATCAGCGTCACTGCATTGTGTCCTTGAGCAAGCCACATTAATCCTTGCTTAGTACTAGTTCAACCCAGGAAGACCCGTCCCGATGTAACTGAAAAATTGTTGACTCAGGGACGAGAACAAAAGCGATTTCCATACCCATCTTATCTATATATGGCGTTTGATTTCTTTCCCATCCTTTGAGAGTTGATCGAGTTCAAACATCAAGTGTAACAGTTGATTTTATCAATAAAGTTCCATCATTTATGGAAGTAGAGTGTTATTTACCCAGTCTCAGACAGTCCTGGAAGTGCTATGTCTCTGAGAGCTCAGATTACAAATTGTTTATCCTGTATTCATTATCTCCTCTTCATTCTTAACCCATAAAGCGCCACCTATAATTTGCAGCAGAGGACAATTTCAAATTTTGCTGCTTTTTCAAAAATAACAAATAAGGCATGGCATGGTATTTCATGAGAATCGTCTGCCATGAAAAGTCATACCGTATTTTTTTTTTTTTCAAAAATCAGGAAATATGTCACAAAATTGTCTGCTGCAGTTGTGATTGGCACTTTAAGGGTTAATTCTACTTGCCAGCCTCAATGTTTGTTGCCTTAAATCAGGTCCGACAAAACATCAGTCCTGATCTGAATTGAGTTGGACACTCTGATAGTGTTCTGGAAAGATTTTTTTGAAAAGTTAGTTTTGAAAAAAAAATCAGCCAACGGCAACAAAAGCATGAAAAATTACCAAGCATGCAAAGTCTATGCATTTTTTTATGCTTTTGTTTCAAAAAAATCCAGAAAAACTATCGATGTCAAATGGTTTGGACCCAGATCAGGCCTTATGATCTTTCAGTCCTGACTTGGGTCCAAAGTGTTAGCTAAAGTTATCAGTAGATGACACTAGTAGCTATAGGTAAAGAGTTAATATAATCTTATGTAGTCTTATTATTAGATTGGTGTCTGTCTGTTGTTTCAGGGGATGTGGAGCTAAGTGACATTCAGCTGAGGCCTGAGGCTCTGGTAAGTTCTTCTGATGAGGGTCGTTTCATGTGAGGTATTTGCATTGTCAAGCACCCAATGTTCTTCACAAAATTCATTCTTAATGACACAGGAAATATTCAATTAGTACTTGTATACAGTTTAAAAAGCTTTAAGACAAGTACAGGAAAATCTCCTGACATTACTAAAAAATTGTTCACTGGGACGTAAAGCAACAAAACACAAGCAAGCAAAATATTTCTGGGGCAATTTGGTTATTGTGAGAGTGGTCTTCTGAAAATATTTCACACCTATGTACACCTGAATAAAATATGTTCCATGCTCCAAGGTCAAGGTCATAGAGGGAGCTCTTAGGTCACATTTACAGAATTAATGTCTACTCCATATCCTTTAAATCCTTATTTCACATGCACGTTGAATCTCTGTAGAGTGCAGATTTTAGCCTCTTTAGATGAGCTATGACATGATAAAACTAACAAAATGAGTGAGCACCCAGAGAAGACTCTGATCAGCCTGGGTATCTGCCCAGGCTGATCAGAGTCTTGGCTGTGTGCTCAATGTGTAACTAAGGATCAAATCTTTATTCATGTAGACAGTGAAGAATCTAATCAGACTGAGCTGATGACTTGGGATGTAAAGCAACAAAAAAACAAACAACTAATCCCTGCTCAGATGAATATTATTTACTTTTTCTACGTCCACAGGCTCCTTACAGAGTTTCCTTGATTATTACCATTCTATGCTCTTCATGACATTAAAGCCTCTTTTTATGCTGAAGAATGTTTTTATAATATAACCATAACTCTTTGCCTGCTAGTTTTCTCTGCTGGTAAAGTTCTTAAACAGTTTGGACCCAGATCATGACCAGCAAAATGTCAGGTCTGATCTGGAACCAGACTTTTTGACCCAAAATGTCAGGTCTGATCTGGAACCAAACTCTTTGACATTCTGATACCCAGCAAAATGTCAGGTCTGATCTGGATCCAAACTATTTGATGCAAAACCTGTCTAAATTGGCCACTCAAAAATAGACAAAACAAAGATCTTAATGACAAATGGTAGCTTAATGAAGGTCAAAAGTATTGCAGAAATTCTGAGCTGAATGCTCCAAGGGGAGCATTCTGCAATACAGAATACTCCAAGGGGAGCAGTCTGCAATACTTTGACCTGCATAAAGCAATAATTGGTCTTGAAAACCATTTTTGGTCTTTTTGAGAGTGGCTGTTTAGACGCGTTTTACTGTATTTTCCTTACCCAAGTTCTGGTTAACAAACTGGTTTTTCATACATAATACCTCGCTTCACATACATGTGAGGATTGATTCTGATTTGGGCAGAGGAGTTTCCAATGTGCTCTGATACCAGAAAACTAAGGTCAGACCAGAGATAAAGTCTAGTCAGACATGCACTGTCAAAGCATGGTAAATCTGACAGGTTGAAAAAGTGAGTTATAGTGAAATCTAAGTGACTATAGAGACTAGACTATAGTTTAGAAAAACCAAAGGCATATTCCCATCCATATCTTAAAATCTTAAGGTCATTCATCCATTATTAGTTATTAACCCTTTACGCCATTGGCTATTTTTAGGCCATGACATCATTTTCAATTTTTAGACAACATTGAAAAAATTTAAGAAAAAATTAAGCTAAGTTTTGAATACTTTTGAAAATATTATGGAAAATGGAGCATTTGCTCTTTTGGAGCAAAAGCTCCATTTTCCATAATATTTTCAAATACATGATATTTCAAAGGCATCAAAAGGCGTCGTTATTGAGTAAAGGGTCCCATCTCCAACTAATGAGTTAGCTGCCCTTTAGCATCTGTAAATCAATGTATAATAATGTGAGCACTCTAGCACCTTTATTTTTGATTGGATCCTCTTCATTCTTACAGGTTACAAGGACAGCTATAAAATCTTGGATGGGGTCTAAATTCAGCTCTGACCAGGGTCTGTGGATTTAGCTTCCCTTGAACCTCTGGAAAAATTCCCATAGATTTATAATGGGAGAAATGTTGTGAGCATGGAGTTAGCTGCCCGTTAGCATCTGAAAATCGATGTTCACAGTTGTGACCACTCTCTAGGGCTTTCATTTTTGATTTGATCTTCTTCATTCTTGCAGGTATAGAGGACAACCATAAAAGCTTGGATGAATTTTTCCCAGCTCTCACTTGGGACTGTGGAGTAAGCTGCCCTTGAGCTGCTGGAATAATCGCCAAAGACTTACAATGGGAGAAGTGTTGTTGCCATTCTAGCACCTTCATTTTTGTCATTTGATCTTCTTCATTCTTGTAGGTAACAAGGACATGCATAAAAGCTTAGACCAGTTTGAATTTCGATCTGATCCCATCCCTGACTATGGAACAAGCTGCCCTGGAGGGTTTGAAAATATAGTTTACCCAGGTTTTCTCAGCCATTTTAATTCATATCTATTTAATACTTGCACATAAGCAGAACTGGCGTTTGAATTTTGGCCTGATCACCGTTTCCTTCCTTTGAGCATTGTATAATATGGTATGTGTCTCCAAACATTATGCTGGCTCTCACAGGTGATCAGCGATAATGGGGATTAATATCTTGCATGCATGTGATAGTTGTATCAACTCATTGCTGCTGCAAGGCATCTTCTGGATCATAGATTTAATTAAAAGGAAATTATCCTAGAATCCAATACAATTGATAGAGTATGTTGAAATTACCATTGTCACATTGTTTTAGGGTGTTTTTTTTTTTTTTTTGGCTGTTTTTATCCCTGGTCCAAAAAGATCCGGCCTGACCAACAAGATAGGGGGATGTGTAGCAAATCTATTAACTTTTTGCCTACTAGTGTCGTCTCCTGATAATTGGACCCAGATTAGGCCCGAAAAAATGTCGGGGGGCCTGATCTGAATCCAAACTGTTTTACACTCTGATGGTATTCCTGAAAGAATTTTTTGAAAAAGTTGATTTTGAAATTTGAGATATTTCAATGCTATTTGGTAGGGTTCCATATCAAGTCAAGCCAGTGTGTGGCATGCCAGAAGGGTTCCTCTCTCTTGCTTCCTGTTTGAGTTATCTCCCATGAACTAACTTGAAAGGTGACACATTGTGCGCTCATAACTTTCATACCCTTAGAGATTTTGATAATATTTGGTTGGGCTAATTTATGTCAGGTCAAAATGGTGTAGCGCTTGCAAGATTGAAGAATGGTTGCACTCCTTTGCTTCTTGATTGAGAATTATCTCCCTTGAATATAATTAGTTGGTTTGTTTGATTTGATTCTTGACGTCCCATCAACAATCTTTCAGTTAAACAGGGACGGGTCTTCCTGGGTTGAACGAGTACTAAGCTAGGATAAATGTGTCATGCTCAAGGACCACAACTTAGTGACGCCGGTGAGGCTCGAACCGGGGCCCCTCGGTCTCGAGTCAAGCACTTAATATATTTAGCTAAGACCTTGTGAGGTACATAACTTTCATGAGATATTCTGAGAATATTTGATAGGGATATATGTCCGCGTAAAATTGTGTGTCTCGCACAAGAACAGTTTCTCTTGCTTTTGATTTGAGTTATCTGCCTTGAACTAACTTAATAGTGTAACACTTGTGTGCTTGATTCATTTTCATACTTGTTGAAATATTTTGATACTAGTGGTAGGGTTATATATGTCTGGTTAAGGCGGTGTTTTGCTGCAAGAATGGTTACTCTCTCTTGCTTCCTGTTTGAGTTATCTCCCATGAACAATCTGTAAAGTTAATTCCTTTTCCTCTATCCTTTGAGATTTTTTGACATAATTTGGTAGGGTCATATATCAGATCAAGCCAGTGTATAGCATGAAAGATTTTTCCCCCTTAGCTTCCTGTTTGAGTTATCTCCCATAAATGAATGGCAAAACCTTGTTCATACCCTTTAAGGCATTGGTATTGATATTAATCATGTGAATGGATCATAGTTTTTACTCTGAAAATATTTTGCTTGTTTAGTTATAATAATTTAATACATACATTGATAGTTCCTCCACTGATATAGATATATTGGTCTTCATCATCAAATTCACATTGGAGACTTTGGGGCACTGTGACCCCCTAGTATCTGCCTGTAGTTCTCCCAATGCCAAGTGTAGTCAGCTACTTGGAGCACCAGTGTCATTTGCATGAAAGTCGATAGTTGTGTTAATTAGATTCTTCGAATGATGAATGAAAGGAATGAGTCCTTTTGAATGATAGATTGTATAAGATTATCCTGGAAATTTAACGCATTGCATGCTGGGTCATTTTTCATGCTTTTCTTGTCGTCTGCTGTTTTTTTTTCAAAATCAACTTTTTCAAAAAATTCATTCAAGAACACTATCAGAGTGTCAAACCGTTTGGATCCAGATCAGAACCAATGTTCTGTCGGTCCTGATCTGGGCTCAAACTGTTTGCAAAGGTCATCAGCAGACGACAAAATTAAAGAAAGAGTTAAAATGCCACTGTTTATTTCATGATACAAATCAATATTTTAGAAATGTCTGTTTCATTTAACCCATTATTTCTTGATTGTTATCCCCTCCTTCCTCTTGCAAACTAAAAAATAAAAACTGACAAATATAGGGAAAAATATTGGGAGTGGATAATTAAAATGATATATTAACCCTGCTTCATGATTCACGTCTTGGATGCTCTGAATCAATTATATCCCAAATTTTCTTGGATTTAAGCCGGTACTTTGAGTTAAAAGGATATGAGTCATTGAGAGAAGACTGTACATGTAGCAACCAAAAATCCTCACCGGTGTCATTGTGTTGCGTCCTTGAGCAAGACACATTTATCCTTGCTTAGTACTGGTTCAATCCAAGAAGACCCGTCCAGACATAACTGAAAAAATTGTTGACTGGGACATAAAAAATCTAATCAAATAAAAAAAAAAGCAACCAAAAATAAACTTCAACTCTTTGCATGGTGGGTAATTGTGCATGCTTTTTTGTCATCAGTGCTGAATATTTTCAAAATTAACATTTTCAAAAAATTCTTTCAGGAATGCCATCAAAGTGTTGATTTCTGTCAAACCTGGTCTGGGTAAAAACTGATCGCAAAGTTTATCAGCAGAAGACAAAAGAGGGAGCGCAGTGGCTCATTGGTATAGAGAGCTTGACTCGAGACAGAGGGGCCGCGGGTTCGAGCCTTACCAGCATCACTATGTTGTGTCCTTAAACAAGACACATTTATCCTTGCTTAGTTCTGGCTCAACTCAGGAAGACCAGTCCCGACATAACTGAAAAATTGTTGACTGGGACATAAAGAATCAAATGAAACAAACAAAAGAAGACAAAAGATTTTATCAATGTCATAGATTCAAGCCTTCTTCTCTAAAAGAAAGCTTTTTATAGCTACTTGACCAATACATTTCCCTTAATATAACTAGGATTATACAACAGATGAGGCAATCCATTCCAATCTATATAGAATTGGCCACAGAGGTATTGAAGTTCCTCACTTTAACATGTAGCTCAATGTCTTATGCTTCCCAAAATGAAGGCATCACCCTTTCCCTGCTAGACACAGCTTTTATCTTATATTAATCTTTCATGAGTGTGAGGGTGGGATAGAAAAATCCGTCCTAAGGATCACCAATTGGCATCACGTGTCTTGCCGAGTGATGACAAATGGTGATCGCGAGGGACAGATTTTTTTTATCCCATTCTCAAATGAAAAATGAATTCTTTCTCTTTTTCACCACTAAATACCTCATATAATATCGTAAAAACATGAAAAAGACTTCCAGAAAATCCTGAATACGCCTGAGATGGGACATGGTGACATAATTTTAACATTACAATGACGTAACGGATCAACATGCGGCTGTTCGTTTTTTATCTTTCCCATGGGCTGGTACGGGTATGTGAGATAGAATTATCTTACATGGGTAAAAACAACGGAAATCCCGATCTGGTGTGCGAGAATCTGCTTTCTCACCTGCTTAATTACTGGTATGTTCTTAGGTTACCCTATGAACCTAGAGCAGATTAGGGTTCATAGAGTTTGCTCCCATTATAAAATCAGTTCTGAAGTGGACTTGAATATATGCAGCAGATGTAAAAAGCAGACATTTTAGGACAAAAAATATTGGTGTGGTAAGGGTCAAATTTGGACTTGGTATGAAGCCTAGCCTGGTTAAGTGCAGACACATATCAGACTGAAAGTCAGGATGCAAGTTTTGATCCCACAGCCTGGAAGAAGACTGAGTGTCAAACAGTTTGGATCCAGATCATGACCAATGTTGTGTCGGTCCTGATCTGGGTCCAAACTGTTTGCAAAGATTATCAGCAGATTACAAAAGTCTTTTGTCATCGCTGCAAGGAAAAAGTTAGAAATAAATCTTTTCAAAAAATTATTTCAAATACCATCAGAGTGTTAAACAGATTGGATCCAGATCATGTATTTTTGGTCCGGCCAGGCCCAGAGGTTATAAAACTTTTTTCATATTCAACTCAGCTGAGCACGAAATATATCCTGCTCCATAAATGTTAAAATGTCAACAATTGTTGACATTTTAACATTTATTAGCATGATAAATACAACACCTGAGAGACTTAAAGCAAGAGTCGGTATTTTAGTTTTTATTAGCAGTTGAAATTTCGTGCTCAGCTGAGTTGAGCATGAAAAAAGTTTTATAACCCTGGGGCCTGGTCTAGGTTCAAACTGTTAACCTTGTTATCAGCAAACAGCGCTAGCAAGCAAAGAGTTAAAATACAGTTGTTGTTTTTTTCTTTGAAGACTGTCCTTAGATAATTTTCTAATTTTGTATGCGCCTCAAGGCTTTGACATTCATCAATACAAACTTTTTGTAGGGATATACTCTAGGGATCCTTTTTATTTTCAGTTTTTTTGACTCGTATGAAAAAAATCTGTCTCTGTGACAGTTGTTCTCAGTAAATCTCTGTGACAGCTGGTATTTTTTTCTAAGGAAAAGCGCAGACACGTAGGCCAGAATTTTTTTGTTAGTTGATTTACGGGAATTTTTTTTTCAGATTTAGGGTCGGGGAGACGAAAAAAAATAAATAAAAAAACCCTGAAAATGACCAGTTATGTGGTCATTTTCAGCGTTTTTTTATTTTTAGCTCACCTGAGCCGAAGGCTCATGGGTGAGCTAATAGTATACCAGTCACTTCGTTGTCCGTCCGTCCGTCGTCCGTCGTCTGTCGTCCGTCCGTCAACATTTTCAAACATCTTCTCCTCTGAAACCACTGGGCCAATTGAACTCAAATTTCATATGGAGACTCCTTAGGACTAGGACGCGGGAACGAAAGTTTGTTCAAATGGTTCTGGTCACATGACCAAGATGGCCGCCATGTCCATATATGGTAAAAACCCTTAAAAAATCTTCTTCTCCAGAACCAGAAGGCCGATGACCTTGAAACTTGGTATGTAGCATTGGGGGTGTTGGGCCTACCAAGTTTGTTCAAATAATGATCCTAGGTTGACCTTGACCTACTTAAATTCAAGGTCAAATTTGCTTCCTAATGCATTTAAATGGGAAATTTTTTGAAAAGTTGATTTTTTGAAAACTGTTGAAGCCAAAGTCATTATTCTTACTTGATATGTTAAAACTAATGAGACAATGGCTATAAATATGTTTTAAAGGTCAAGGTTGACCTTTGATCTTTGAGCCAAGGTCGCTCATATTGTGGTCCAATCAATATATTAAAACTTAGTTTTCTCACAAACCATTGGCCTAATTGAACTCAAATTTCATGTGAAGACTCCTTATGATAAGATAGCAAAAATTTATTCAAAACATTTAGGTCACATGACCAAGATGGCCGCCACACCCATATATGGTAAAAACCCTTTAAAAATCTTCTTCTCCAGAACCAGGAGGCCGATGACCTTGGGACTTGGTATGTAGCCTTGGGGGTGTTGGGCCTACCAAATTTGTTCAAATAATGATCCTAGGTTGACCTTGACCTACTTAACGTCAAAGTCAAATTTGCTTCCTTATGCATTTAAATGGGAAATTTTTTGAAAAGTTGATTTTTTGAATACTGTTGAAGCCAAAGTCATTATTCTTACTTGATATGTTAAAACTAATGAGTCAATGGCTATAAATAAGTTTCAAAGGTCAAGGTTGACCTTTGACTTTTCAGCCAAGGTTACTCATATTGGAGTCCCATCAACATATTTAAACATAGTTTTCTCAGAAACCACGTGGCCAATGGAAATCAAATTTCATATGACTACTCCTTATGATTGGTTAGCCAAAATTTGTACACATTGTTATGGTCACATGACTAAGATGGCCACCAAGCCCATATATGGTAAAAACTATTTAAATATCTTCTTCTCTGGAACCAAAACACAGATGGCCTTGGGACTTACTATGTAGCATTGAGGATGTGGTCCCTACCAGATTTGCACAAATGATGAATCTAGGTTGACCTTGACCTACTTTATAGCAAGGTGAAATTTGATTTATAATGGGAAAATCTTAAAAAGTTCATTTTCTATAACTGTTTTAGCCAAAATCATAATACCTGTGTGAAATATTTAACCTAATGAGACAATGGTTTTATATAAGTACCAAATGTCAAGCTGACCTGTGACCTTTAATCCAAGGCCACTCATTCGGACCACTACATACCTGTCTAAACATCTTTTCTCAGAAATCACTGGGCTGTTAGATTGTTTTGGTTACTGGACCAAAATGGCTGCAACCCCCCATATATGGTAAAACAAAATATGTTTCATTATAAGCTGTAGTTGACCTTGACCAGATTTACAATTATTAAGGAGATCAGGTGAGCGCCTCAGGATCTTCAGGTCCTCTAGTTATTTTTTTTAATAAAAACAGCGTTTTTTGCTTTTTTTTTGAATATCTCTAGAAACAGAAAAACTAGTAATAGGTAAACCAACAGTCTGTATTAAATCTTTGAATATTTTATCATTTTCCAAAAAATCTGGACAGGACAATCACTTTTAACAGTGTCACTCTCAAAAATACTGAAAACAGAACCTCAAAAATATATTATTTTTTTCAACGAAGCAAATACTATTTAGAGTCGGTGGATAAAATAAAAAAAAAATTTTAGAAATTAAATTTTATTTTTTTCCACTTTCCAGAAAATTACAGTAGGAGGGTTTGTAAATCAACTAATAATAAAATTCTGGCCTTAGAAAAACAAACTCATGAAGACATGTATGAAATAAGTGTTCACTTATAAACATAAACTTTTGTTATGTTGAATAGAATAATATATTAAAATAGAAATTTAATTTTCCAAACATCCTCAGGTCTTTAGATAAAAACTAATTTTCTTATTTCTTAAAGGAGAATGCAGCCTTGAAATAAAAGGAATCTTAGATGCAAGCCCTATAGTATCAAACCATGCAGTCTGCCGCAAACCAGAAAGAAATTGAATGAAAAATAAGAAAGTTACTGATTTTCTATAGACTATAGGCTAATTCAATATGCATATATTATACTAATGGCCTGCTGTGTTTGTAATTTTATAGATTCTTTGGTTGAATATAAGTGATTTTGAAAAAAATATGTGCAGTTTGCAATGAAATGTGGTATATTATTGGACTTTCAAAATGTACAGGAATTTAATGAAATATTCAAAATGGCAGCCTCCTTTGGCTTATTAGAACTCAGATTTTAGACTTTTGTAGTGTTATAACTTTCATATCAGCTGGTGTATGAGTGAAGCAAGTCTTCATTTTAGCTTGTTAGAAAAGCTGACATTGAAGGCCATGATTAGAGGAGCAGTCTTATCAAGCTCTTGCCCTATAAAAAAAAAAAAAAAAAAAGTTATATGAACCAAAGGTTTAGATAAACAAAGTTTTTGAGCGTAAATTTGAATATATAATTTGATATAATCCATCAGTTGGAACATATGTTTTGGTGCACAAAAGAACCGTCTCAATGAGACGGTTCTTTTGAGTACCCACAACATATGTTTTGGTTAGGAAATAAGAAAATGAATTTTTTGATACACACACTTAACTAAACAGTTTATTTATGTTATTTTTCAGGTTGAGTTGAAGCTACCAATAGAAGTGAAGGCAGGATATGTTGGTAAGTCTATGATATGATTTGCTTGAAATAATATGGGCCCTGACGTGACAAAACCTGTCTTCGGGGCTACCGACAAAGCGAGACTCAAACCAGTCTCCTCAGCTACACAGACTAGCTAGAAAATTGAAATTTCACCTGTAGCAAGTTTCCAAATGGCGAATAACAAAGGCTCTGATCAGTCTGCGTGGATGTGCAGGCTGGTCTGCACCTTTGTTGTTCGCAAACCCAGAGAGCAGGTTTTCTTGTGTCGAAGCCCATATCATGATTCACCTATTTACATGTAGCAAAAGCATGAGATATCTTTCTTCACCTGAAGCCTGAAGCAATATCATGATTCATATAAAGCAGTTTAATGGGTCACCAAAAGATTTATCTTGATTCACCTTAAGCAATATCATGGTTCACCAAAAGCAATACAATGATTCCCCAGAAGCATTACCATGATACACCGGAAGAAATACCATGATTCACATGGAACAATACCATGACTCACCTTAAGCAATACGATGATTCACCAGAAGTAATAACATGATTCACCAGAAGCATTAGCATGATACACCAGAAGCAATACCATGATTCACATGGAACAATACCACGACCCACCTTAAGCAATACCATGATTCATCTTAAGCAATACCATGACTCACCAGAAGCAATATCATGATTCACCAGAAGCAAAACCATGATTCACAAGAAGCAATTATCTAGAGTCACCAGAGCCAATACCATGATCCACCAAAACTAATACCATGATTCATTTGAAGCAATACCATGATTCACCAGAACTAATATCATGGTTCACCAGAAGCAATACCATGATTCAACAGAAACAAAACCATGATCTGCCTTAAGAAATACCATGATTCATCTGAAGCAATACCATGATTCACCAGAAGCAATACCATGATTCACCAGAAGCAATACCATGATCCACCATAAGCATTACCATGATTCATCTGAAGCAATACCATGACTCACCAGAAGCAATACCATGATTCACCAGAAGCAATACCATGATTCACCAGAAGCAATACCATGATCCGCCTTAAGCAATACCATGATTCACCAGAAGCAATACCATGATCCGCCTTAAGCAATACCATGATTCACCAATACCATGTTCCACCTGAAGCAATACCATGATTCACCAGGAGCAGTACCGTGATTCATCAGGACACATACCATGATTTACCTGAAGCAATACAATGTTTTACCATAAGAAGTACCATGATTAATCAGATGCAATACCATGATCCACCTAAAGCAATACCATGATCCACCTAAAGCAATGCAATGATCCACCATAAGCAATACTAATCCTCTGAAAATAATACCAGGATTAATATGCCATGAGTTTGTCTGCAGTTTGTGATTGTGGTACTTACTGCTTTTTACATGAAACAATACCATGATTATTTGAAACAATATCATCATTCACCTGCAGCAACACCATGATTCCTCTGAAACAATACCATGATTCTTCTGACACAATAACATGATTCACCTGAAGCAACACCATGATTCCTCAGGAACAATACCATGATTCCTCTGAAGCAATATCATGATTCACCTGCTGCAACAACATGATTCCTTCGAAACAATACCATGACTCCTCTGAAACAATATCAAGATTCCTTTGAAGCAACACCATGATTCCTTTGAAACAATATCATGATTCACCAGAAGCAACACCATGATTCCTCAGAAACACAAACATGATTCACCTGATGATAAAAGAGCTTTACTTTGCTTACATAATTGCAAAAACCAGCCATTACAGTTTTGTGCTTCCATATAAAGACATAGATTCACAAGCTGATTGGAAAAAGTGTTGATCCTGATCAGCCTGTTTCTTTAGAAGCCATTTGATTTGGAACTAGTTGTTACACTATATTACTATGTTCAACATGACAAGATCTCATTTGACTCTTTCCATGTTTGGTAAATCACACCGGATAGGCAGCAATCGAAAACGCTCTTAACAATTAATGGACGAACGCGTATTGAAATAGCTAGAAACAGTGTTTTCGTTTGCCATTTGTGGCCAAATTTGCCATTTGTGGCCAAATTTGCCATTTGTGGCCAAATGCCAATAAAAGTTTTTTTGATTTTTGATCTATATTCATAGATAGTATTAACATTTTCAATTGCCACCTACCCGGTGTGTAAATGTTCATGCTTTCATTATCATCTGCTGATTTTTTTCAAAATTATTTTTTTCAAAAAAATATTTCAAGCACACTATGGGAGTGTCAAATGGTTATGATCCAAATCAGGACCCATGTAATGTTGGTCCTGATCTGGGTCCAAACTGTTTGCAAATGTGTTACCACCAGACAACAAAAGGTACCACTAGCAAGGAAACAGTACACCACGTCTTCTTATCTAGGTTACATCAAGATTGACATTCCATGGACCAACCTCTTCTCGTCCAGTGTTGTTTGTCACCTGGAAGATGTCTACATCCTGGCTGGACCAATCACTGATCGCGTGTATGACCCAGAGAGGGAGCGGGCCTTACAGAATGCAATCAAGCGTGAAATGTTGGAATCACTGGAAACTTCTGCCATCAACAAAGTTGGTATGTTAGCCAATCAACTCTTATCCCGCCACAATTGTTTTGTGATGAAAATGTTGTCTGCTTTTTACGTCTGCTGCAAATGTTCAAGTGCAACTCAGACTGGATTATTTCATGAAAGCAAACACTATGAACCCTGATAAGACTGCTCCCTTAGGAGCAGTTTGATGTGGGTCCATATTGTTTAAAATACAGGCTACATAAGAACATAAGCAGATGAGAAAAGCAAAGGACAACAGGAAAAGGGTTGAATATAGACTCTTGAATATTTCTTTACATTAAATGGTCCATTATTCAGGATATTACTAAGGGGCTGCTTGTCATTATTTTAATTTCTATCTATAATACTATAAGACATAACTCTTTAGACAAATCAGCAAGCCTTGACATTCTCTCTTTAGACAAATCAGCAAGCCTCATGCGTGGATCCAGAGAGTTTTGTCAGAGGGGGTCAAGCTTTGAGGGTTTTTTTTTGTTTCCAAATACCACTATAAGTGGATCATCATCAGCCCGCCAGCAAAACGCCATTTAGATGGCATTTCGCTGGCATGCTGAAGATGACCTAGCATTGAATGCTGGCTTGGTAGCCTTGTGATTTTTCAGGGATCGGGACAAGTATTACAAAGACACCCTACATTTTTTTATTTTTCAGGGGGGGGGGGTCTGGACCCCCTGTCCCCCCTCTGGATCAGCGCACGAGCCTTGACATTCTGTACAAGTGTTTTTTCTTTAAGTCACAGGCACTCCTTTTATTGCTTGCAATATGATAGGTTATTTACAGTTCAGAATTCATGTCTTAGAAACAAGCAGTCTGGAATAAAAACAAAAGAGTAATTTGAATTTGTGAAGCAGCAGTTTAATAAAACAAGCAGAATTAATAAAGAAAATTTGAGAAACTACTTTGATTACTGTTGATATTAAACATTAAAGCGCAAATCATGAGATCTTGCTGATTACAAATGTTGCAAAATCAATGACAATTTAGGAGCAATAATCCTTGCGCTGCTGATCGAGCTTAAAAAAGTACCCCCTTTTGAAAACAGTGTAGGCACAGATCAGCTGGCATCTAAAGAAGCCAGTTGATCTGGATCTACACTGTTTTCCATGCAGCCTGTGAATTCATTGTGATGAATAGATTTGTGCAACTGAACTCCCCGCTATTAGTTATTTGGAATACTACTGTTTTCTCTATAGATTGTGACAAAAACAGAAATAAAGTTTTAATTGTATTATCAATTCAGCCGGCACATGAGATAAAGGTACTTATAGTGTAGACAAATAGCAATGGCTCAGTAGAGCCTGTCACTCTGGGCAATATATCCAGAGTCTCCACTATGCATTTTATGATGGCTGTGGGTGTAGGCTCATACTAAAATATATCTAGCCCCACACTAGAAAATGGCACATGTTGCTTTAACTCTTCCCCGCTAGTGATGGATTGTTGTCTGCTGATAAACTTTGCAACTGGTTTGGATCCAGATCAGGCCCAACAAAATGTTGGGCCTGATCTGGATCCAAACTGTTTCGATGGTATTTCTGAAAGATTTTTCAGAATTTTTTTTTTTTATAAAAATCAGTGGACGGCCAAAAATTCATGCATCATTTCCCAGCATTGATTGCATTAAAAATCAACTTCACACACATATGTGATAAGAACATTGCAGTCCCTTTATAACACACCTCATTATAACATGGATGGTCGTGTTGTGGCTCCCAATTTACCATGGAATGTTACAAAGAAATTGTCCCTTTATATAACATGATTCATATATAACATTGTCCATTGCTGTGGACCCCAAAGAAAGCATTATAAAGGGACTGCACTGTACCTTTATCTCACCAGCTGGCTTGTTTATCTTGTTACAGCTGATTCAGCAGAAGAGGACCCTGGCTTCTTTGAAAAACTGTATACTTACGTGGTAAACAATATCCAGGTAGGTTGGAATAGTCAATCACCTCTAGCAGTGGCAGAGCACAGTGGCTCAGTTGGTAGAGCGTTAGACTGGGGATCAAAGCGTTGCTGGTTCAAGCCTCACGCTGGCAGAGTCACTGTCTTGTGTTTTTTAGCAAGACACTTTATCTTCCGTTTTGTACTTATTCAACCCAGGAAGACCAGTCCCGACATGACAGAAAAATTGTTGACTGGAACATAAAGATTCAAACCCAAAACATCTATCGAGTGACCTTGATAACATTGCAATATTATCCATTGTCCTGATTATAGGCCAAATAAAAAAATGAATTGTTTCTCAGGCACCGCCGCATCTGTTTTGAAAGCCCTGCATTATATCTTTTTATTGCTTTCAAAAAAAAAAAATTGAAATAATAACCGTTCAAACCATCGTTATCGGTAACGGCCATGCGGTTCCACTCGGACGTTATGGTCCATTGCCGGTATTGTTGGGTTGTTTAATTATTCTCGCCGCCATTTCCAGTTTAAATGTCAGATATTTTCCACTGTTTTTTGCTAGTTATCAAGCCCCCAAAGTGTAAGTTTTATACACTAGTGATGAAACAAAATCTACTTAATGTGCAGATGCTTTCCTATCAATTTTTTTTGACCTGACTTGAATAATATCCGATGAAATAACTGTACAAGCACAACTTTTAAAAAATATCGTTCGGAGTTTTGAAAAAAAAAGTTCCCACATCTGTTTTTTGCCTGAATAAAAATTAAAAAACCCGCCCTGCCGCATCTATTTTTTAAAAAAAAATGGCCTGAGAAACAATTCTATATTTTTGGGGGGCCTTAAGGATCTTTATTAGTGCTCATATGTTATTGAATTTGTTACACACGTTAAGGAAAAGAGATAAAATGTGAGGATTTGTTGAGAATTTTATCGCTTTTCTCAACAAGTTTATTAAATTCAATGATACAGGACCACAAATGTTAGATTTTATTTATCATATGATACTAAAATTACTTTGAATTTGAAGTTTTTGCCATATATAATATTTAGCATTGAAATGGGTGTCATTTCCTGTTACCAAAATTTGTAATTCACTTGTGGAGGAGGACAGTTCTGTGGTAGAGTGGTAGATTTGGGATCAGAGGGTTGCTTGTTTAAGGCTCATCCTAGGCACTGTGTTGTGTCCTTGTGCATGACACTTTTTCCTCTGCTTAGTGCTGCCAAAAATGCATAGACAAACAGTGCAGACCCAGATCAGACTGCTTCTGATCAGGGTCTTCCCTGTTATCTATATTCTGACAAGCATTTTATGAATATCAGCCCTGATTTATCAACATTTTATTTGAGAACAGAAAGAGAAAAGTGTTCAAAGTTTTAGAACATTAACCATAATATCATTAAATAAAGTTATGAATGTGGTTAAACACGGCTGGAAGCTGCTGGCTGAAGAAGTAAAAAAGTAATTTTTTACCATGTTTTTGAAAGAAAATATTAGAAAGTGCATTAGAATGGAGATCAAATTTTTCCTTTGGGAAGGTATACTGTCTGATATATTGTTGGAAATCATGTTTTATGGCTCTGCTTAACTTAATTTGCGAGCATATATCCCCAAATGTAAATTGTAATACATTTGTCCCCATATTTATGCCTGATTTCCAGCTAGTTCAAATGCAAGATTTCATTGAAAAAAAGCAAGAAAAAACAATGTGAATATAGTGTAATGTACAGATATATAAAAATGAGTCCCCCCCCCCCCAAAAAAAAAAGCAACACCTTTCAAGAGCCTCTTTATGACCACATGCATAGAGCTCATAATTCCCTCATTAGGACAAGACTTTGATCTGCCAAGTACAGAGATTCTTAAAATGGACTATCAAGCTTGGTTTCTCAAAGGAGCATCAAAATACAAGTCTATCATCTGCTGCAAACTAATTGGTGGCACATTAACCATTTAAGCAGAATGGAATTCCCCACTCTTATCAATTGGACAAGTCCATTTCCATTTTAAGGGTTGTTGGGTGGTATTTTTTAAATTTTTTATTTAAATTTAAAAGAACATTCTGTAAGCAAACAATGTAGACCTGATCAGACCATCTGGGTCTGCACTGTTTGCCTATCAAATATAACCCTTATCCCATATACGCCTGGCGTCCTTTTTGTGAGACATAGGGCCTACGTCTCACAAAAAGGACACTAGGCATATATGAGTTAAGGGTTTATATGGGTTAAGGGTTATAAGTTAGTAATTCAGTTATTTTATTATCTCCGAGGGATATAGTTTTGGTGTTCATGAAATTATTGATCGCCCCTCGTATATTATGTGAAAACACATTTTTCAGGTTTCCATAGGTAGAGTCCATGTGCGGTATGAAGACACAGTAACTAACCCAGACCATCCATTTGCCTGTGGTTTAATGCTCAAACACATATCTGGTTACACAACCAACTCCAAGTGGCAACCAGCCCAGATGGACAACACCGCCACTGTCATACATAAGGTAGGTTAGAGACAAAAGATGATTTTTACTTAACACTTAAAACGCCACCTATAATTTGCAGCAGACGACAATTTCAAATTTTGCTGCTTTTTCAAAAATAACAAATAAGGCATGATATTTCACGAGAATCGTCTGCTGGCAGACGATTCTCATGTAATATCATACCTTATTTTTGTCGAAAAATGGGAAAAATGTCGCAAAAATTTGTTGTCTGCTGCAGTCCTGATTGGCGCTTTAAGGGTTAATCTTAACTCTTTCCTTGCTAGCGACAGCTTTTGTCTTCTGCTGGTAACCTTTGCAAACAGTTTGGAGCCAGATCAGGACCAATAGAATGTCAATCCTGATCATTTGACACTGACAGTGTTTGTGAAAGAATATTTTGAAAAAGTAAATTTGGAAAAAAGTTAGCTGATGACAACAAAAGCATGAACAATTACCCAGCATGCTAAGAGCTAATGGAGGTGGCAGAGGACATAATTTATATTTTTCCCATTTATGGTGGGACAAAAATAAGAAAATATTTCTGCTGTAAGACAATTCATAACGGAATAACAAACTTATAGGGTCTCTAAAAGAAGCAAGTAGATATAATTTTGTCTTCTGCTGCAAATTACTCGTGGCACTTTCAGAGATTCAGTTACCTTACTGCCCTGACTGACCCAGTCAGTGGCAAAGAATTCTTTAGTCCAAGAAACAAGTATATAAAGTACCAAATGGCTTCCAACTTGCTTAGAGCTGTCTAAGGGCGGATTCCTTCTGGAATGGCTTAGAAGGGTAGACCCGTCTTAAAATTACGCATAGGTGAAAGATTTCAGCATAACTCCTGAATTCAGAATTCCATAGAAACTGAACTATGCAGATTATATAGCTTATCTGATTATTATCAGTGTATCTATAGACTATTTTATTATTTAAACTTGACATTTTTATATATTTTGGCATTCTGGAACCTTAAAGATTTGTTTTCACCCATTCTTACAGCCGAATAAGAGTGGTTTATATATTATTTGAATGGCTAATACACTTGCAAAAGTAATAGGATGTTTATTTGGTGACATCAATCTTTGTGAATGTATGATCATTATCTCTATATGGACAATCCTGACTTTGTTACATGTGAAAAACAAAGGCACAGACCATTCTGCGTAATTCCCACAGTCTGATCAGCGCCTTTGTTTTTCACTAATTGCAAAGTGTAATATATAGAGGATCTTACATGAGTGCTAATGTTTAATGAATTTATTAAACAAGTTGATAAAAAGAGATAAAACGCCAGGCTTGCCAAGCGTTTATCTCTTTTTCGCAACAAGTTTAATAAATTCAATAATATGGGAGCGCAGTGGCTCATTGGTAGAGTGCTTGACTCGAGACTGAGAGGCCGCGGGTTCAAGCCTCACCGGTGTCACTGCGTTATGGTCCTTGAGCAAGACACATTTATCCTAGCTTAGTACTGGCACAACCCAGGAAGACCCGTCCCTGTTTAATTGAAAGATTGTTGATGGGACGTAAAGAATCAAACAAACAAATTCAATAATACAGGAGCATGAATGTTAGATTCCGTTTATCAAATTACATTAAAATTATTTTGAAATCATATTTTTGGCATGAAAATGTTAGGGTTTTGCCATATGCGTGAGGTTAAAAGCATCATTTCATAGTGTTTCCCGAAAATCTGTAAACCACTAGTGTTTTATCGATTTTAATGCATGGCGTTATTTCACTCTCAGATGCGACATCATATGATAAATAACCTTTCTTTATGTTCTAGCTAGTTTCTATAGCTGAGTAGGCTGGTTTGAGCATGACCTTGTCACTGACCCTGAAGAAGATTTTTCTTGCAACGAGTCACATATGCTGTCAGAAATATATGATGTAATTGGTTGCCATGACATGGTCTTATGTTGTTTGCAATGTTCCACTTGGAGGCAAACTCAAAATTGTTACTTAAAGAAAAAAGGCAAGGACATGCCTTAAAATACTGGTAACTAAATTCAAAATTTACAGTTAATAGACCTTGCAACAATATGGGTACCGCCTTAAAAAATGAAAATTTTGAATATAGTTATTCTCCTAATTGAATGAAGGCCAGAATTTTTTATTAGTTGATTTACGAACCCTCCTACTGTAATTTTCCAGAAAGTAGAATTTTTTTTTATATTTTATCTGCAGACTCTAAATATTATTTATTTTGTTGAAAAAAAAATTGAGGTTCTGTCTGTGTATTTTTGAGAGTGACACTGTTAAAAGTGATTGCCCTGTCTAGATTTTTAGAAAAATGATGAAATATTGAAAGATTTTATACAGACTGTTGGTGTTTACCTTACAAGTTTTGCTGTTGTTTTTTTTCTGGAGACATTAAAGAGAGAAAAAAAGCTCTGAAAAAAAAGCTCTGAAAATGACCAGTCAACTGGTCATTTTCAGAGCTTTTTTTTGCTTTTTTTCTTTTCATCCCCCAGCCCAAAATCTGAAAAAAAAATTCCCGTAAATCAACTAATAAAAAAATTCTGGCCTAAATGACATTGAACAATTTTCTCAGGCTATGTCTCCTGTTTCAGCTTCTGGAGATGAGTGAGTTGTCTGTCTACTGGAACCCTTATATACCAGAACAACATTTACTGAGGTCAAGGTTAAATACAGATGGTTGGAGGGTAAGAATATCAGTTATATAATCATTCTTTTTGTTGCGCTTTTCTATATTAACCTTTTCAACACGAAAACCAAATTCCTCAAGCAGGAAAAACCTGTGTAACCAAGATGGTTCCAAATCACACTACAGGTCAACCTCGTTATGTCAAACTTGCCTATCTCGAATACATGGGCTATGTCGAAGTGATCGTCCATTCCCGAATTTTTCCCCTATATTGCATTGTATTTCGACCTTGCTTATGTCAAACTCGGTTATCATGAAAACTCGGCTATATCGAAGCGATTTTTCATTCCCAAAAGTCGGGTTTCCCTTTGTTCACCACTGCTTGTATCGAAGTGGTCAAAAAGTGAATGACAAACAAAGTAATTTACCTGATTGATGGAACAATAGCCTTAATTTCAGCCCAATTAATCCATTGTTGCGAGTAATCGCCAATTGTTAATTGATCAGCTGTTTATGTAGATAATTGACCCAATTGACCTTTACATGACCACTCATGTGTGTTCGATTGGAGCATCAGAAAATTAGCGGTCCCTTTCAAATTTTAACGACTTAATATTGTTCATCGGTGCCTTTTGATGAGAGATGTAATATTTCTTCATGTGCAGACTCTGATTAGACTGCGGAGTCCAGCCTAATTTGATTCAGCTAGAAAATCTGTGGTTCTGCTCCAACAAAATTGACGTTTTTTCAGTGAAGTGTGCTTCATTGATCTCCGTTTTCAGCTATCTATATGCTTTCGTATATGGAGATATTAACTTGTAGTGTTTGGTGTTTGTTTATTTTATTTTATTATGTAATTAAATAAATATAAAATAACTCAAAATATTTTTCTTTTGTCTTTATTTCAATCCAGTTTTGAGTAGAAACAGTTTTACTACATGAACGTCTGTACTGCAAATGTATATCATAGGAAATCTGGTTCAACGGAATTCAACATGTATACTGTATTTTGGTGACGTCACATTTTGGCTATGTCGAACTTCGGATATCTCGAAGTATTTCCTCCATTCCCTTGGACTTTGAGATAACGAGGTTGACCTGTAATTTGAAATGTTTTCTCATTGTCTGTCCATCCATCTGTGTGTCTGTCTGTGACATTTTGGTCTTTTCCTAATATCTTCAAACTTTGGTATTTCCTTTGTACATGTATCTTCAATCCCCTGGTTGGATTATGAAAACATTTCACATTTATGTCCACCTGTCCTCAAGAAGAGTACCTCAGAGCAAAAATTGCCGACACCCTGCTTTAAGGTCAAGGTCATAGTGTGAGGTCAAAGATCGCATGTACTGAATTTGTGTCCACTCAGTATCTCCTTAAATCTTTGTTCCATTCTGATAATATTTCACACACATATGTCCACCTCATTGAGGCAAGGTGCAGAAAGAATGTTTCAGACACACTGCATCAAGGTTGATGTCATAGCCGTTCAAAGATCATGTGTACATAATTTGTATCCTCTCCATATCTCCTGTCAGAACCCCTGGTCCGATTCTGAAAATATTTTTCACACAATCATGTCCTCAATGAAAGGAGGCGCAGAATGAATGTTTCAGACACTGCTTCAAGGTCAAGGTTAAAGTTCACATGTACTGACTTTGTGTCTGCTCCATAACTCATGAAACCCTGCTCCGATTCCGAAAATAATTTTTAACATCTGTCCCCTTCAATGAGACAATATTCAGAGCAAGGTTTCAGTCACGCCACTCAAAGGTCACATTCATAGAGGAAGACCTAAGGTCACACATACGGAATTGGTGTACAGTTGATATTACTTCTCTTTATTCAGTATGGTAAACGATCTAAAATTTCGAACACTTTTCTCTTTCAGTTCTCAACTAAATGTTTGTTATCAAGGCTGGAATTCACAAAATGCTTGTCAGAATAACAAACAGGGAAGACCCTGATTAGACTGTGAAGAAGCAGTCTGGTCTGCACTAGATGTCTAGGCCTTTTTGGTAGGCAACTATTGTTTGAAATTTTAGAACATTACCGTAATATCTGAAGCTTTGTTTCTGTTTTTCAGAATTTGTTGAAACAAGCAATACTAAAACACAGGATATTTGAAGAAGATTTTGACTTCAGTGAGTATTGTTTCCATTGTATAATATACCTACCAAAACTGGAGGTGAGGTCTTTGGCAGTATTTCAAGTTAGATAGGTACACTTATTTATGGAGCACAGTGGCTCAGTGGTAGAGTGCTTGACTCGAGACCGAGGGGCCGCGGGTTCAAGCCTCACCGGCATCACTGCATTGTGGTCTTTGAGCAAGACACATTTATCCTAGCTTAGTACTGTTTCAACCCAGGAAGACCTGTCCCTACAGAATTGAAAGATTGTTGATGTGACATAAAGAATCAAATCAAACAAACACTTATTTAACCCTAAAAGTACAAAAATTGATGTCATCAACAGTAACGTGCATTGAAGTGAACATAATTTAGTGACCTCAGGATGATGTAAGTCTTGGCTCTCCAACATGCAATTTTAGCTCACCTGAGCCATAGGGTGAAGAAGAGCTTTTGTGACGGGTCGTTGTCTGGTGTCCGTCCTGCATCGTCTGTTAACTTTTTCTTTAAATGACATCTCTGCCTAGACCACTGGCCCAAATTTAAAATAACTTCACACAAATGTTCCTCCTAAGGACCTTTACCAAAATTGCCTAAATGGTCATCAGAGCTCTAGATAAGAAATATTTTAAATGACATCTCCTGAACCACTGGTCCAAATTCAAAATAATTTCACAGAAATGTTTCTCATAATGCCCTCTGCCAAAATTACTTAAATGGTTCCACTTCACCAAACAAGATGGCCACCAGAGCTCCAGATTAGAATTATCTTAAAACAACATCTCCTGAACCACTTGTTCAAGTTCAAAATAATTTCATAGAACTAATCCTCATAAGGCCCTCTGCCCAAATTGCCTAAATGATTTTGCTTCGCTGAACAATAAGGCCTCCAGTGCTGTAGATAGGAAATATCTTAAAATGACACCTCCTCATAAGGCCTTCTGCCAAAATTGCCTAAATGGTTTCGCTTTGCTGAACAAGATGGCCACCAGAGCTCCAGATAAGAAATATCTTAAAACAAAATCTCCTGAACCACTTGTCCAAGTTCATAATAATTTTACAGAACTGTTCCTCATAAGGCTCTCTGCCAAAATTGCCTAAATGGTTTCGCTCCGCCGAACAATATTGCCCCCAGTGCTGTAGATAAGAAATATCTTAAAGCGACACCTCCTCTTGAACCACTGTTTAAAATTCAAAATAATTTTACTCATAATGCACCTGCCTAAATTGCCTAAATTGTTCAGCTTTGACGAACAAGATGGCGGTCAGAGCTCTAGATAAAAATATCTTTAAACAACATCTCCAAATTCAAAATAATTTCACAGAAATGTTCCTCAGAATGCCCTTTATTAAAATTGCCCAAATAGTTCATCTCAGCTGTACAAGATGGCTGCTGTAGATAAGAAATATCTTTAAACGGCATCTCCTCCTGAACCACTGGTCCAAATTCAAAATAATTTCACACAAATGTTCCTCATTATCCCCTCTACCAAAATTGCCCAAATGGTTACACACTGCCAAATAAGATGGCTGCCAGAGCTGTAGATAAGAAATACTTCAAAACGACATCTCCTCCTGAACCATTGGTCCAAAATCAATATAATTTTATGCAAATGTTCCTCATAAGGCCTTCTACCAAAACTTCGCAACTGGCTCTGCTATGCTGAACGAAATAGCTATCAGAGCTGAAAAGAGAACTCTGCACAACATCTGATCCATTGGTCCCGATTCAGAATAATTACAAAAAAATGTCTTTGATTGATCTGTGTTCCTTATATTGCTCAAAATCATTCAACTATGCTTAACCAAAGTGCCTCCAGGGCTAAGAATTCAGGTGAGAGTTTCCAGGGCCACCCATGATTGCCCTCTTCTTAAAACCAAAGCATCATTCATGCCTTAACCCACCATTATAGGTACTACAAAAAATTGAACTTTTGAAGCTTTTTCTTCAAAGTTGACAAGCAACAAAATGACTATGCAATAATAGAGACAGTGTTCTGCCAAGACTTTGAAACCATGGGGCCAATGGCCCCTTAGCTATGAGAAGTGGGGCCATTTCCAAATTCTACCGGGCCATAGATAAACACTTCAGAATAACAAGTGTTAAGTATTTACTGACCCTTTATCAAAGGTTATTTATAATCTATCAGCCAAGTTTTTTGAAAAGATCGCTTTTCAGTTGTTTTTTCTTTCAGCTGGGCTGATCTGATGCAGCCGATGTTTCACTTTCAGTGGGATTTTGAGGAGATCTGTCCTCTGGACAATCAGTTAAAGAAATTGTGGAAGACAATGTTTCTTGACGTTCTCCACTGTCGATGTCCGCAGTTTTTTTTATTTCACAAAGAAGTCAAACATCGTTCTTTTCCTATTCAAAGCGATTATATGATCTAGTGCAAGGGCTGAATGAAAGAACACATACGATTGGTTGAGACTTGCTCAGGTGACGCAATGAAACAATCTGAGGTGAGTTCAACAATGCGAGTGCTGGCCGAGCGTTCGTTGATTGGTACCTATCTTTATTCATAATGTGTAAAGCCTGGCATCAGTACAACGAGCGCCCGAGAGCGCTCGCATTTTTTAACTCGCCTCAGGTTCGCCGATTCACCTGCCTAACGACCGCTTATTCACAAAAACAGCTGTTTCCGATACAGCCGTTATGAACTGATGCGCGCCATTACTTTATCGATAAATGGACTATTCGGCCCCACGGAAAAACTGACGCTCCCAGCGACCCATCTATGGGAATTTCTCTGCGCCATATGGACTTTTTAAGCGCCAATGGCGCAAGGGCGTGGCCTTGGCAGAACTCTGTAGAGATCAAACATGTTTTTTTGATACATTAACATCTGCTAGGTCCCTCGTGAGGTGATCTGCAAGGTCCCTCAGGCTCCGCTAACAACACCAACCTTTAGCCCTGTAGATGTTAATGTATAGAAAATCATATTTGATTTCTATATTCATAACAACAGATGGCTGATAATACAATGACCAAAAAATTACTTTGACTTAAGCATTATGCATGCATATGGTAGATCAAATTTATAGGATTTGAGTTATCGAGAGTCCAGCTTATCTGTATAGTTAGCTGCATTCAAATCTAAACATAAATAGAGTAACCCTTTGCATTCGTGAAACCCCTAAACAAGTACTTTTGCAAACAGTGAAGACCCAGATGAAATGCAGCATAATTAATGCTGCATTTCATCAGGGTCTACACTGTTTGTAAAGGTAAAAAAGATCTCAGAAAAAAAATACAATATTTTTTTGAAAACTATAACCTGACACCCTTTGATGTATACAATGGACTATCCCAAGTTTATTGTTTCAAACCAGATGGAAGAATCCATTAGTATGCAATGGGTCAAGGAATATTTGGAATTCATATCAATCTATTATATTTGCTTAATTTGGTTTGGGTCTTAGAAGCCTTGAAGCATATATTAGTTTTGAGATGAAATGATTATGTATGTTTGGAGAAAGTCCCATGAGTTATGACTGCAAACTGACTGGTTTTCAGACATTGCATGAGCTAGGTAGGGGACAAAAATATTTAAATATTGCACTTGTCCTGCAGGATGAGTGACTTACAATTTTCACTTGTCCTGCAAACACATGCACTTGTCCTTTAAAAGCATATGCAATAAAGAACATAAGGGAGTAATATGTAATATGACTTATAACGTTCCTAATATCACTGCTAAAATGATATTTACCCAGTCAGTTTCATAACTGCATCCCATATACTGACAACAAGATTTCACATTCAATACTCATAAAATGCTAGTTTCACCCTCAGATTTTTCACCCTCACCCTCAAGTAATTCATCCCAAAGCATTCATCCTACAGGATGAGTGCTTTGGGAAGAATTACTCATCATTTCTAGATTTTACTCGTAATTACCCGCGGACGAGTGGAATTTTTGTCCCCTGCTAGGACACATGTTTAACCCTTAACCTTTTATGCACTAATGTATTATTCCCTCTTGCTTGATACAATAAACTTGGGATGGTCCATTGTATATATCAAGGGCTCACAGGTTATGATTTCCAAATAAACTGTATTTCTTTCTCTGAAGATTGTTTTGTCTCAGCAAATAGTATAGAGCCTGATGAAATGCAGCATTATAAGGCATTTCATCTGGTCTTCACTGTTTGCCAATGTACACATTTAATAGTCACTTGTATACAAAAGGTTAAAATGACAGAACAGGAAACTTAGATTAAATTAACTTTTCATGCTGGGAAATTTTCCGAGTGCTTTTGTCGTCTCCTGAATTTGATCAGAATCTTTTTTTTTTTTTTAAATTCTTTCAGGAATACCATTAGAGTGTCAAACAGTTTGGACTCAAATCAGGCCTGACATTATGTTGTGCCTGATCTGGGTTCAAACTGTTTGCAAAGGTTATTAGCAGATGACACTTGTAAGCATAGAGTTGACAACTTCTTACTTCATTTACAAGGCATATGAGGATTGATATTGCATGTGAATTATTTACCAGCAGACACTATGCAATATGAAATCTCATTTCCTTCTAAATTTTTATTCCAAAACTGCATCTGCTGCAAAGTATAAGTGATTCAAGTGAGTTAGTTTTTCTGACAAGTTGCAAGATTTCCATCAATGTGGTATGTGCGACCAGCAAAGCCTCAGATCAGCCTGCACATACGAGCAGTCTGATCAGAGCCTTTGCTTGTCGCTTGAATATTCTATGACTGTTAATCTACTGACTGAACATCATTTGGAGTTTCTAAGCTTAAAAGGAGGCTACACAGGCTCGTCTGAGTCTACACTTATCAAAATGCCACATTGTTGGAAATCACATGTCGGGGCTCCCTTTAACCCTTTGTAGACTCGTGACTCCTAGATGCATCTTTGGCAAACAGTGAAGACCCACCATAATGTGACATTTCATCAGTGTCTTCACAGTTTGCTAAGACAAAAGCAATCTTCAGAGAAAGAAGTTCAATATTATAATTTTTATTCTCTGTGACCCCTTGATATGTACAATCTACCTTCTCAAGTTTATTGTTTCAAACCATAAGTTAGAATCCAAAAGTGCACAAAGGGTTAATGACTGCAGCAGACAACACATTGACATCTACAGTTCCAGACCATGTATGGCTTCATATTTCACATGGATCGTCTGCTGGCAGAAAATTTACAGCAATATCAAGCATTTTTGGCTTCTAAATGAAACTTTTTCTCTCTAAACATTTGACAACTGCACCTTGAAGTTGCTTCTGATATCATTCTGATATTTTATTCAAAATTAATATGTTGATCGAGACCGCAGCAGACAAATTTTTTGGGCAAAAAATATCAAGACTAATTTTCTTACACAAAATCAAATGAGCAAGCTCATGCAATTTAGTTTGTTTAACTTGTTCCATGCTAGCAGCAACTTTTGTCGTCTGCTGATTACCTTTGCAAACAGTTTCAAACCAGATTAGGACCGACAAAACATGGGACCTGATCCGGATCCAAACCATTTGACACTCTGATAGTGTTCCTGAAAGATTTTTTTGAAGAAGTTAATTTTGATGTGGATCAAAACCATTTTACACTCAGATAGTGTTCCTGAAAGAATTTTTTGAAAAAGTTGATTTTGAAAAAAGTCAGCAGACGACCATAAAAGTATGAAAAATTACCCAGCATGCAAATAGTTTATGCATAGGCCAGGATAGGCATAGGATGCTGACACAGACTAAGTTTGGATTAACCCTTAAAGCGCCACCTATAATTTGCTGCAGACGACAAATTCAAATTTTGCTGCTTTTTCAAAAATAACAAATAAGTAAGTAAGGGTGCAAAGATCAGGAATCGATACAATCAAGTACCACACCTGACCCAGGATACCAATGGGAAAGTGACAAACTCACAGTAGACACCACAAACGAGAGCCAAGAGGTCAGCCCTTTCCCAGCAGATGACCACATCTGCGACCACAATTCTCAGGAAATATCATACCTTATTTTTTCTGAAAATTTTGAAAGATGTTGCATAATTTGTCGTCTGCTGCAGTTGTGATTCACGCTTTAAGGGTTAAAACAGATGAAGGCTCAGGTCTATGGCCCCACTGTTTTGCTTAAAATAGCTACTTAAGGAATCACTTTGTGCATTCCAGGTTTGTGATAATGGTACATGTACTTTTACCCTATTTTTTCTACTTGTAGTCATAGAACCAATATCAGCAGAAACGAGACTGATCATAAGTAAAGACAACAACACCACCATGCCCAAATTATTCGCTGATATCACGCTTCAGGAGATAGAAGTTCTCCTATCAAGACAACAGGTATTGTCATAGTACATACAGTAAAACCTGTGTAAAACGGCCACTCTCAAAACGACCAAAATTTGGTTTTCAAGACAAATTATTGCTTAATGCCAAAAAGTGCAAAAATTGGTTTTCAAAACTAATTATCGCTTAATGCAGGTCAAAAGTATTGCAGAATGCTCCTTGGGAAGCATTCTGCAATACTTTCAACCTTCATTAAGCTACCATTTGTCATTAAGATCTTTGTTTTGTCTATTTTTGAGTGGTCGCTTTACACAGGTGTTACTTTACAGAAATTGACAAGCACATGAGATGTTAGTACATATGCTAAATGTTCTAAAGCTTCGAACATCTTTCTGATCTCAAATAAAATGTTCATTTTCAGGTCTGGAATTTCCAAATGCCTGTAAGAATAGCAAACAGGGAAGACCCTGATCAGACTGCTCCTTCAGAAGCAGTCTGACCGTTTGGAAGGCTGTTTTTGCAGGCAACTGGTGTTTGAAATTTTAGAACATTTACATATAGCATTGTGGAGTAATGAAGAATCAGGAAAGTCTGCGGATATGCAAAGGCTCACCAGAGCCATAGCTGCTTGCTTACAATAAGTAAGGGTGTAGATGAAGACTTAGACAAAAAATTTAGACCACTAGGGCAGCTGGATTTTTCATGCTTTTGTTGTCGTCTGATGACTTTTTTCAAAATTATTTTTTTCAAAAAATTCTTTCAGGAACACTATCAGAATGTCAAATGGTTTAGATTCAGATCAGGACCGATGTTCTGTCTGTCCTGATCTTGATCCAAACTGTTTGCAAATGTTATCAGCAGACGACAAGTCCCGGCCAGCAAGGAAAGAGTCAGTTTTCTTTTTTCAAGTTTCTGTCTTACAGTTTAATGTTTTAACTCTTGGGTTACCAGACCAAAATTAGGAAACGCAGTGGTTCAGTGGTAGAGTGCTTGACTCGACCGAGGGGCAGCGGGTTTGAGCCTCACCGGCATCACTGTGTTGTGGTCCTTGAGCAAGACACATTTATCCTAGCTTAGTACTGGTTCAACCCAAGAAGACCTGTCCTTGTTTAACTGAAAGATTGTTGATGGGATGTAAAAAATCAAAACTATTTTTTGTAAACAAAACAAACAAACAAGACCAAAATTCATCAGAAAAAGCAGTGCAAATAAAATAGTCCCACACCAGACTGCTCCTATATAGGAGCAGTCTGATCTTTGACTATGTTTGTTTGTTTTGTTTTTTTACATCCCAAGATAACAGCTATGGTCATGTCGGGATGGTCAGTTCACCTAACCTCACTTTTTCCTGGGCAAGCTTGAAGAAGCAGTTAACCAGTACTTCGTGCACACACTTTTGCTTGTAACTGACAACAACCCTTCTTGAATGAATCAGCGGAAGGGAGGAGAATGACTGTAGAAATTATTTCATGATCAATCTCCACGAAAGTATGGGACTGGGCCGGGATCGAACTCACGACCCCTGGATCTGCAGTCAGACTCGCATCTGTTGCCAGACACATTACCGACTGTGCTACGCCGCTTGGTCTGTGACTATGTACTTGTTTGTGTTCTTCGACCTATAATTCATTATCATCTAGTCGGGATTAGTCCATTTCATCAGCTGGAAGATTCCATTTCAGAAATTCAGCATAACGAGTTCTGGTCGGTTGGTTTTTTGAGAAACTGGCTGATTAGGACTCACTTCTTATGTCTTCTAGTCTGTGAATTTGTGAAGATAATGTCCTTTGAGAATTCAACAAATTACAGATTAGAAGTGAAATGAGTCTATTGAAATATTCTGTCTGACAATGAGATATGGATAATATGATAATTTTACTGATGTTTAATCACCTTATGTAAAGTTCATTCTGTCTTCACTTTGAGTTAGTGATAATTTTGAGTTTGAAGGAGTTTTTCTATAAAGAATGCATATTCATGCAATTGATCACAGCGCAGCCCCTTTATAACACTTTGTTTGGGGTCCATAGGAATGGACCATGTAACGAGGACTGTTCAAATATGAGTGCAAGTAGCTTCATAACTTTTTTCACATATATGCTACAATAAAATGGTAAACATTTCTATAAAGGACTATATGTCACCTTTAAACTGGCACCAAACTTAAAGAAATAGTGATATAGACGAGCAAAACAGGTGAAATTTCTTGAAATTTTTAAGTAAGTATCCCCATATTCTTATATAATGAAAGTTGCAAAAATCTGACATGCTTCTGTTAAATTACAACGAATAGTTTTCACTAAAGTCCCCTTATGTTTGCAAATAAATGGTAAACAAAACACCAACTTTCAGTTTTCAGTTAAACTTATCTCTAACAAAATGAACAAAGGTACATTTAAACTAGTCAAAAATGCCTTTAGTGAAGGGGTTATAGAGTTTATACTTAATTTTGTGACATAAAATTGCGACTTTATTCTAAATTTGAATGTTAACTTTAGGTCTGACCACTAAAGGCAATATTTACAATAAAATTACTCATCTGACCTTGAGGACTAGACAGATTGTGTCACGGAGTTTCCGTGATTTGAATAACTTATTACAATGTAGCACAACATAGTATAATAATTTGCAACTGTCAGTAAAGGATGTGACGTCAGCTAACGTAACGTCGCGACGTTAGTAACGTTAGTAACTAAGGACATATAAAATAATGGACTAAGCAGAACTGCAGGATAAAACAGAGACAAGAAACGTTGCAGCGGTCAAGACAGCAGCAGAGTATGGATAACTTGGAACATACAAGTTACAAGATGGACATCAGAAATTCACAGGGACAATAATTATGAATATTTATTGCTAAATATAGCATACGAAAAGGGAAGTCTATTTGTTAATTTATCTTATTAGCCTACTAAATGCATTTCTACAACGATCGTGTTTGTATTTCTTTCTGTGGCGAAAATATGGAAATTTACATTTTATGCTCTCTCTTCGCCACATTTGGCGCCGAAACCCGGGACTTTTGAATATTTGGGACCTGTCGCACATTTAATCAAGTATATAAAATTATCATAAACAACGACAGAGCTAATTATGGCACTCAAAATTCTTCAGGATGAACATGAGAAAATAAGAAAAGAACTAGAAAAGGAACTGGTCAAAGCTAGAGATTTATTAGATGAGAAGATTGGAGAAAACCGTCTAAATGAATATTCAGTTTTGTGCAGTCATCGTATATCGCGTGTGAAAACTTTATCTGATGCTTTGGAAACAGCTCTTGAGAATTTATCACTTGAAGTAGAAGGAACTGTCGCAGAAAATGATTTTGACTCTGAGACTAGCAAAGATTTTGCTTTAATGGATACTGCTGTGGAACTAAGTGATGAACTCAACTGTTTGAAAAGTCATTTGACGGACAAAATAAAACAGAATAAATTTTGTAAGGTAAATTTAGATGGAGATCGGTTTTCTGAGATAATTAAAAAACAGTATGAACAACTACAACAACTAATAGCTATTACATCACCACAGATTTTAGACCCACTACAAGAAGGTGATCTTTTCAAGCATTTGGAACAAACTAAACCACTCGAAACAGATCTCGAACAACCAAAGCAATCATCATTAGGAAACCTTCACCCAGAAGCCTGTAACCAGATTGAGGAACATGAAACCCAAAATATAATAAATCATAGCAAAAAAGCTGTGTATATATCAATAGATCATAACAGTGAAATTCAAGAAAGGAGACACGCTAATAAGACTAAGAAGCAACGGAAAAGAAAAAGAAATGGTAAAAATGTGGATGTTTTAAAAAATTTAAAACATGTGCTAAAAAGCCTGAAACGCAGGCAGAAGCGTAATAAGAAGAGAAGAGGGGGCCTAAAACCGGACTCTCAAGTTGGTGGGGAGCAACCACTGAAACAGAAGAATTGGAGAAAACTTCTAATTCTGTTGAAACCCAGAATTGGGCGGATACGTAGCACATATAACAGAAGAGTAAACCTTCAGAACGGAAGGAAACCTGTGAAACTGAGAGAACAGGGCAAATACAAAGGAACGGAAAACCTTCAAAACGGAGGGAAACCAAAGAGGAAGAGAAAACCAGTCATGACAGATCAAACGCACAGGTATAGAGCCTGGCGCGAAATAGCATTGAAGTCAGTGGCAACGCCAAAATGGATAAATGCATGCTACAGGGGCTGTTACTACTTCAGGAATACAGGGGGCAGCTCAAACAAGAAGAAACAATGCGCTCAAAATAATTGTGTTGGTGAACAGTGTGATAATAGGGGATGTGATTGTGATGAAGACAGTTACAGTTAACTAGAACAAACAATGTTTATGTACAAATATTAATTTTAATTTACCTTTCAAAATTAATACAGACATATCTCTGGTGGCGGGAGGGTTGTCAATTATCAAAAAAAAAAAATATGTGATGGTTTTTTATCAGCCATTTGTTACACGATTTTGCAGATAAACATTTCTTGTTGGGAGTGTCACGGAGTTTCCGTGATTTGAATAACTTATTACAATGTAGCACAACATAGTATAATAATTTGCAACTGTCAGTAAAGGATGTGACGTCAGCTAACGTAACGTCGCGACGTTAGTAACGTTAGTAACTAAGGACATATAAAATAATGGACTAAGCAGAACTGCAGGATAAAACAGAGACAAGAAACGTTGCAGCGGTCAAGACAGCAGCAGAGTATGGATAACTTGGAACATACAAGTTACAAGATGGACATCAGAAATTCACAGGGACAATAATTATGAATATTTATTGCTAAATATAGCATACGAAAAGGGAAGTCTATTTGTTAATTTATCTTATTAGCCTACTAAATGCATTTCTACAACGATCGTGTTTGTGTTTCTTTCTGTGGCGAAAATATGGAAATTTACATTTTATGCTCTCTCTTCGCCACAGATTGAACATATTTTAATTAATGTAAACACCTCATTAAGAAGCAGAAAAATGCTTGAATAATGATATAAAATGTGATTACTCTGTAAATAGAGGACAGCACGTTTTGAAAACTCCCTTATGACATTTTAGCATGCTTTCAGCAAAACGCAGAGAAATCAAACACAGTGAGGTTCATTATTACATCACCAGAAGATAACTCAAAATGATGTTTATCAAAAAATTAATGACGTCACAAACATGCCTGTTTACTCGAGATTGAAACAGGATTATATTAACTTTTTCCTGCAAGCAACTTTTGGATTTTTGCTTAAACTTGCATCTAAAATTTGGTGCAAATTTGTCTAAAACTAACAAAGATATGACACTATAACACACATGTACCAAAACCTGCATTGCAATTTGCTTCAGAAAAACTCCAGTATACAGGAATGGCCTTTAAATAAGGGTCTGTAACTGGAGAAATATATTGAGTGTTTCTTTATGGTTGGTGGCATTTTAAAGGGGACAAATAATTCTTTCCAGAAAGGTATGACATTTTGTCGTAGCATATATGTGGAGTAAGTTGTGAAGCTACTTGCATTCATATCTGCACAGCCCTCGTATAAGTGAATCAGGTTATAAAGGGACAATTTTACAAAGGAATTATAAGAAAATGACCATTTCATTGTAGTTTTACAATAATTCCTTTGTAAGATAGCATTGTATAAAGCTTGGGGGTGACCTTGGGGGTGACCTTGTTATATCCAAATCTATCTTATAACAAGTGTTATAAAGAGACTGTACTGTATTTTCACATTCTATCAAAAGACACTATTTGTAGGGTTAGCACAGACTTGAAAAGTGCTTGAATTTAGAGGGTTTCTTGAAAAGTCCTAGAAAATCAAATCTGCCTTGAAAAGTATTGGAAAAATCATTCATTCCTATTTTCTGTAGGATTTAATACTGTTGATGGTCCGTAGCAGACCTAAATCAGTATAAAATTGTTGTGCCTTTATTTGGTGCAACATATGCTGCACCAAATACAGGCACAACAATGTTATACTTTTTTTTTTCTAAAACAAATGTCTTCATGATCTCTGTCTAGCATTCCCAAAGTAGAATTTTAACGCGTAAATCAGTATTTTTCATAAACTTGTAGTCCTTGAAAATATTATGAAAGTTTTTAAGAAGTCCTTGAAGAGTCCTTGAATTTCAAACAAAGTTGGCTAATGAACCCTTTTCTGGGTATTTAAAGGTGTCCAACCTTGTGAAATATACAAAATATTTTTGTTCATTTTCTGTGATTGTTACAGCAAAGTACAAGGGACATTTGAAAAGGTATTAATCAGTGTGGGGCTGTAGGTTTAGGTTGAATATTTCTGTGTTATGCCCAGGTCACACATTCACTGACTGGACGCCGGATTAGCCACGATTACAATCCGGCATCATTTGTGGCAATCTGTATTGGTCAGTAGTTTTCTGTATTGCATCCTTAATCATACGTAGTAGTACTTAATCATATGTATATAGTGCATCCGTATCGGACTACGGAAATTGGCATTTCCTGGGTCATCCGTGAGATTTAATCCGTAGTAGAACCGGCGAGTCGATTCATGAATGTGTGACCTGGGCATAAATGGTTAATTGGACCCTTCAAAATATTCCCCCTTCGGATGCATTCTGCAAGATGCCATATCCACTCAGAAAAGATGAAAGATTGTTGATGGGACGTAAAGAATCAAATCAAACAAACAAAACAAACACTCAGAAAAGATTTCAGAAATACACCTTCTCATTTAGATCTAATCTTTCCCAAATTTGCTTTGACCTAAGCTTGTACTTTAAGTTACCAGGTTCTAGTTTAATAAGACTCATGCATAGATCCAGTAAAGCAAAATGCTTGTGCATAAAATTGTTAGTATTTTCTTACCCATCAATTTAAACATATATTTTGGGTGCCCAAAAGAACCGTCTCAATGATACGGTTCTTTTGAGTGCCCAAAGCATATGTTTTGGTTGAGAAATAAGAAAATTAGTTTTTAAATACTCACTCTTATCTGGAGGATTGCTCCTGTACAAATTCTTGGAAGACAGGAACTTACCACCTCATTATATTTCACAGGTTTAGATAAACACATTTTTTGAGCGTAAAATTGTGAATATTTTCTTACTCATTGGTTTTAACATAAGTTTTGGGTGCTCAAAAGAACCGTCTCATTGAAAGGGTTCTTTTGAGTGCCCACAACATATGTTTTGGTTAGGAAATAAGAAAATTATTTTTTTTGGTACCACTCTTAACTAAAGACCTGATATTTTTTCTTTCAGTTCTTAAATGTACTGAGTCTCAAAGATTCCTTCTCTCTGATGGCTGTCAATCAAAGATACAGAAAGTATCACCCTAATGTACCCCTAAAGATCAGTCCGAGGTCCTGGTGGGTGTATGCCTATACTGCTGTTGTGGAAGAAAGAATAAGACCCTACTCCTGGGATAGGATCAAAGAGCACAGGTGAAGTACAAGAGGTGTTTCATGTTTATTTGAACAAATTTGAAAATGCTGTTACTCATTTATTTCTCGTAATATTGGGTACCAATTGATTTCCATGGGTTAGTCAGATCTCCAGGAATATGCAGTCATCAAGAAAATAGTTTTTAATTTTTATTTTCTGGTTTGAAACAGTCTCTGAAGATGAGTAGTCAAATTTTAAGCGTTTAAAAATGCTGTCTGAAACGAAATGTACTAAATCTTTCTCGAACAATTTCTCTAAAAGATATGAAGTTTTTCTTTTGGAACCTTTTGAATATTGTACATAGATAATTAAAGTATGTTCTGTTAAAAAAAGGAAGCATTCCAGTTGGATATTTACTTTTTTGAAGCGACTTGAACATCAAAATTTAGGGTTTACAGTTTCCATAGCAACACTAAATTGTATGCAAAGTACTCAAATGCAATATTTGGTGATCAGTTTTATTGGTAATAGATACTTAAAATATCTAAAAAATTGAGTGGGCTGTGAGTTTTGAGAATTTGCTTTTCAAACTTCTTCAAAGACACAATTTATACATGAGATACCCATTTGGGCACTTGTATGGAAGAACTTATTAAGCCCAGTTTCCAAGCAAAAACAGGCACATATAGGCTGTTTCTCAGACTTAGTTGGCCTCTAAACTTAAAAGAAAATTTCATACTTAAATACGTATTTTCTTAGAAGATACATCCGTTTTAGCTCTTAAAATCAGTTAAAAGGGGGTTGGGATGTATTTAGGTCCATCATGTTATTGCTATGCTTTAAATTGCCATCTTGTCTATTTGGCAATACCAGGGACACGTTCATTATGCATGAAAAAGCAAAATTTGTTTGTTTTAATAATATGCAACTGCAAAAAGTGAAATTCAAATCTGTTCAAATAAACATGAAACATGTCTTATACAAGAGTTTTTTAAATATAGAATTTGCCTTTAAATATGGAATATGAGATTGACATTGTAGTACATGAGTAATTTTCTGACTCATATCGCAGTTACGCACATGCGTAATTAAAATATCAGGGGACAAAAATTCCACTTGTCGGCTCGTAATTACGAGTGAAATCTAAAAAGGACGAGCAATTCTTCCCAAAGCAATAGTATCCCTTTGATGTGTGTAACTTTTTCAGCATTCTGGCTACGCCATTGGGCTCCTATTTTGTAACAATACCACTATATGAAATGTTTCAGAGATCTGTTAGATATCTGTTAAACTGAATATTGCATTAAAAAACCTGTTTGATGCACAGATTCTCAAAACCATTACTTATAGATTCATTTATCATAGCTATAGGTGAAAGATATGATGTCATCATAGGTTACTTTATTTTGTTTGATTTGATTCTTAACGTCCCATCAACAATTTTTCAGTTAAACAGGGACGGATCTTCCTGGGTTGAACCAGTACTAAGCTAGGATAAACGTGTCTTGCTCAAGGACCACAACGCAGTGACCTCGGTGAGGCCCAAACCCGCTGCCCCTCGGTCTCGAGTCAAGCACTCTACCACAGAGCCACTGCGCTCCCTAATCCATAGATTACGAGTTCCCACAAATGTGTAATGTAATGAGTGGTCATATTGTATTTTACTACATGATGTTATTCACTGAATAACAGCAATGTTATATGAGCCGCGGCATGAGATTTCCAACAATTTGACATTTTGACAAGTGTAGACTCAGACGAGCCTGTGCAGCCTCCTTTTAAGCTTAGGAACTCCAAATGATGTTCAGTCAGTAGCTTAACTATCATAGAATACTCAAGCGACTAGCAAAGGCTCTGATCAGACTGCGCGTATGCGCAGGCTGATCTGAGGCTTTGCTGGTCGCAAATACCACATTGTTGGAAATCTCATGCACTGGCTCATATAATATGATCCAGATGATTTGAACTATTTTAGAATGAAATACCGGAAGTATAAAGAGCTCTACAAGAAGAGCTTGAAGCTGTCACCGGATCATGAATCTATCAAATCTAAACTGAAAGAACTGGAGGAGGGGCTTGATGTGTGTAATATTGTCATTGCCAGAGAACAGGCTAAAGCTGAGGTAAACAGGAACTGATAGTCTCTATTTACCATACATGTGCCAGTCCATTAGGTTTTGGTACTTAACACATATGCCAAAAAAGCCTCCAATAAATGCACATGCTGAAGTATCCAGTAGGGTTAGGGGTCTGAATTTTGGTCTGTGTCTTCATCTACATCAATCCTTTGTGCCTGCGAGCAACAAAAGCTCTGGTGAGTCTGTCCATAGGTGCAGATTCTCCTGAGCCTCCCTTGCTTAACAATGCCAGGCCTTAAGATAAAAGAGCCTAACAAAAATTATTTTTCTTCTTTCTCATTCAAAACATTTGTTGTGGGTACTAAAAGAAGCATCAATGAGACAGTCTTGAGCACCCAAAACAAATGTTAAAAATGTTGGGTAAGAAACTATTGATAATTTTATGCTAAAAATGATTGCAATAAGTACCAAAAGCTCATGTGCTGGCCCATGTCAAAACGTATATGCTTAGCAAACAGTATAAACCTATTTGAGGCTACCGGGTATTTGCCATTCCATCACTACTTTTATCTTACTTCATCACATCATAAAATAGACACCCAATAAACATGCAGAATAAATCACTGTAGAAAACACAATGTTAAATTTTTCAAACCTATTAGTGCTCAGAATGGCTAAAACCCTCAAATTAAAGCTCATATTCCAATAAACATGGAACATTGTCAATGCTTTTTCAGTAGTATTGTGCTGTAAATGTCAAAAAGCTTGAAGATAATGGTTTGTTCTGAATAAATTATGATTTACCACCATTATTGGGACATTATGATTCACCATTGTATCAGAAAAGTTATGTATTGTTTGATGATACCAAGAGGATTATCAATGACATGGAAAATTTTCTGTAATATAAGCATGGTTTTGCTTTTTTCAGTATGCCCCTGATAAGATGGTAAAGAAAGAGAAGAAGGAGAAAGGATGGTGGGACAGTTGGTTTGGCTCTAGTAGTGATGATGAAGAGGAGATGGTAGTTGATCTCTCTGAAGAAAAAGGTATGTGGCCAGCAAAATTGGTTAAAAAGTACTTATTTGCCACTAGGGTTAAATCTTTCAATAAACATGCATGTGCCGGTATGATCTGAGGAAATATGTCAAGTTTTCAGTTTGATCCTTTATCTAATACCATATTAATAAGCAAAGTAACCAGCTCTCTCTTCCTCAGTGAGATGATCGCTAAACTAGAAAGGATACGAGCACTACATCACAAAACCAGGAGATAACAAGCAACCCCCACACAATAGGAGCAAAATGTTGTGTTATATTTGTCTCTCAATTAATTAGGGGATAACTGTATTCAAAATTTTCATTTGGGGAGATATATTGTCTGATATACGGTCGGAAATTAGCTTTATGCTGATGCACGAGGGGAGCCGTAAAACATGATTTTCGAACATATATTCCATGATATACCTCCCCAAATGAAAATTTTGAATATGGTTATCCCCATTCTAATGTGCTTCTACAGTCTTGTCTCAAATTTGAGCATTGCAAGCTGCAAAAAGCCGCTTAAATGCATACTTAATCCAACAAAATGTGGCGTAATCAATTACGTCTAACTATTTCCGACAGTATATCCCAGCAAATTTTGGACGCTATCCAATCAACCAATCAACGTCGCATAACAAAAGCAAGCGCATTAGAATTAATCTTATGAGTAGCCAGAGCATTTTTTGTGCAAAAGAAGCAATATTATCCACATTTATACTCTTAGCCTATTGAAGCCAAATTGAAGTTCTCATTTTTGTCAATTAGACAAACCCATTTCCAATTTTACTGTTGTTGGTGTTGTTTTGTTAAAATGTTTTTTTCAAATATTGATAGAACATTCTGTAACCAAACAGTAAAGATGCTAATTAGATCATCTGATCTGGGTCTTTGCTGCTCGCCTTTGCCCCATGGAAAGGCCTGTCAGCTTATTTGGGTTATTAATCCCCTGATCTGGAGCCAGGCAGACATCATCCATTCACCTTAAACTGTCATTAGCAGCAGGTGTTGGTATTACAGATGAATTATATAAGTACCAGGAGAAAGAGGATCTACCCAATTAATGATATGAGCCGCGACATGTGATTTCCAACAATGTGGTAATTTGACATGTGTAGACTCAGACGGCCCTGTGCAGCCTCCTTTTAAGCTTAGAAACTCCAAACAGTGTTCAGTCAGTAGCTTAACACTCATATAGAATATTCAAGCGACTAGCAAAGGCTCTAATCAGACTGCGCGTATGCACAGGCTGATCTGAGGCTTTGCTGGTCACACATACCACATTGTTGGAAATCCCATGTCATGGCTCATATCTAATTGAAATACTCAGACAAGTCTTTTACATCAAGGTATACAGGTTTTAATTTGCCAAGTATAAACTTATTGACAGACTTGGCCTCAAGGTTATAAAACCTTTTTCATTATCAAGTGAACTGAGCATGAAATTTCAACTGCCCATCAAAACTAAAATGCTGAAAAATAGACTTTTTTTCAAACTCTCAGATGTTGTATTTATCATGCTAATAAATGTTAAAATGCTAACAATTGTTGGCATTTTAACATTTATGAGCATGATAAGTTTCATACTCAGTTGAGTTGAGCATGAAGAAAGTTTTATAACCTCAGGGCCTGATCAAGCAATGTAAACTCAGATCTAACTTATATACTGACAAATTCTTCCATCTAGTTTCATACACTACACCTGAGCTGATTCATTGTACATATCAAGAGATCACACATTAAAATTTCCAAATTAAGATAATTTCAATCCTTGAATTGTTCTTAGCAAACTGTGCAGACCCTGATGAAATGCCACATTTTGTGGCATTTCATCTGGGTCTCCACTGTTTGCCAAAATACCCCTTCATAGAGTGTACAATGGGGTTAAAAGTCTTCTCTCTATGACTTTTACCAGTTAATTGACTTACAGATTTCTGATATAGATCAAAGTGCAGACATTGCTCTTTTCAATGTGTCTATCTCTTATTTGATGTAAGGTCATTTTTCAAGTCAATTGTTTCATTATTAGACATGAAGATTGCCTGAGACATTTTAAGAGAAACAAATGATTGTCTGGATGAAGTAAGTGTTTCATGCAGTCTCGGGATCAAATGTATCATTACACTTACAGATGGTCAGGGCTCAAGTTATAGGATACATGGAAAAAATGTTCTCACTTCTCCCCATATTTTCAAACGACAGAGAAGTTTAAATGTACGGTGAAGGTCCCTTACATTGCGCACTTAAGCATTTTAACCTCCATTGGATATAATAGGAAAGATACAAACTTGAAAAAAATTCACAGCTAAAAAAAGTAATCATTATACTTTATTTACACAAAGTTCAAAATGAAAAATATTTTTTTATCTCTAGCAACTACGATTTGAAGTGAACAACCCCCCTGTTTTAGGATAACATAGTCCCCTAACACTGCACACATTCTGCAAAATTTCCAATAACTTCTCTTATATGTTTTACTTTTACAAAATATACAAGGGAAAGTAACACCAGGTTGTTCTCAACAATTTACTTCATCAATAGCTTGATTCAAAGTAAATAATTTGAAGCCTATGCCATTTGAAATTACGGTCAGAAAGTTTTTAACAACATTTTCCAATACCCCTGCTCAGCAGTGAAAACATTAAGTGAAAACTTTTTGCTGTTTTTCTCTTTCCAAAAGCAACCCAATATTAAATAACAAAAAAGATTTGATCTGATTAAATGTGACATACAGTAAAACCTGTCTTAAGCAGCCACTCAAAAATAGACAAAACAAAGGTCTTAAAGACAAATGGTAGCTTAATGAAGGTCATTATGCAATACTTTTGACCTGCATTAAGCGGTAATCGGTCCTGAAAACCAATTTTTGGTCTTCATTTTGAGTGGCTGCTTAAGACAAGTTTTACTGTAGTCACTTGGGCTAGTGTGCAATGTAAGGGGTGGCACAATGTTAAGGGATGTTACTGTATGTATTCTCCATATAGTGGATTTGAAAACTACAATGAAAAATAACGCTTAGAGTGACAAGTCCAGTTTGACCCTTTTTGGCTCTCTATGACCCTTAAAGCGCCAATCACGACTAAAGCAGACAACAAATTTTGTGACATCTTTCTAATTTTTGAAAAAATAAGGTAAGATATTTCATGAGAATCATCTGCAAGCAGAAGATTCTCATGAAATATCATGCCGTATTTGTTATTTTGAAAAAGCGACAAAATTTTAAATTGTCGTCTGCTGCAAATTATAGGTGGGGCTTTAAGGGTTAATTTCTCTTCAACTCTTTTCTTGTAATAAGCTGCCAATATTTAGAATAAACAGTGCTCCCAAACTTTGCAAGTATTTGGTTTGAAAGTACAGTAAAACCTATCTTAAGCGGCCACTCAAAAAGAAGACATTAAATGTTTTCAAGACTGATTATCGCTTAATGCAGGTCAAAACTATTGCAGAATGCTCCAGGGGGAGCATTCTGCAATACATTCGACCTTCATTAAGCTACCATTTGTCATTAAGATCTTTGTTTTGTATATTTTTGAGTGGCCGCTTAAGACAGGTTTTACTGTACTTCTAACAATGCAGGTCATCTATCATATTATGACCTTGACCCTTGACCTATGTCATAAAATGCCCTGTCAGTGGCATTATCTCACTCTACATAATTTGACATATTGGACTTATTCAGATTGGTTGGCCAGACTGACACCTGAGGAAAAAGCAGATTTATATAAAGGGATAGGATATGATCAAAATGCCAATATAGCAAAGCTTCCAAAAGAGGTGAGTATATACGAGGGGGGTCAATATGTAATTAAAACACATTCTAAAGCACTTGCTTTTGTAACGCAACTTCTGATTGGAAACCGTCAAAAATTTGCGACAGTATAGCCTGCGATTTACTGTCGGAAATAATTTGACGTCATTAATTATGTCACATATCCTTAGGTGACGTGCAGCTTTATGTAGAACAACTTGAGAGAAACTGCAGAATTGCATTAGAATTGGGATATCCATATTCAAAATTTTCATTCAGGGAGGTATATTGTCAGATATACGGTCGGAAATCATGTTTTACTGCTCCGCTTGCGCCTCGCTGTAAAACTGTTTTTCCGACCGTATATCCAGCGTTATACCTCCCCAAATGAAAATTTTGAATACAGTTTTCTCGCCCACTTATCGCTCAAGACAAGTTGTTCCATAGGCAAAATGCAGTGCAGAATTTCCTTATCCCATCCACGTGACCTGCTTATCCCGTCCACATGACCTGCTTATCCCATCCACGTGACTTCAAGTTATAACAATTAATTTAGGGTGTTTTCAGAGCAATTCACGCCTAAATATTATGTAGAAATATCAAAACGGCAATATTTAGTGCGTCCGCCTTTTTCGCGTTGTTGAATGACGTCAAAAACATTTCTGACGTCACTAAAATGCAACAACAAAGTGACGCACGTTATTGACACAGTTTGGCACCACAACGTCTTTGTCAATAGATTCTGATACCAACGTAGTTTCAAACCCCAATAAAAACCAAACCGACGCTTGAAATGCTATTTCGGTCCCGTTTTTAGGTGCTAAACTTTGTTGACACCCATTTCTGCATCTGGAAAATTCGTTGGTGAACTTTTTTTTTGGATTGGAACAAACGCAAAAAATCTAAAAAATTATGCGGAACTGACAGAATTCATATAAAACCTTTAAAAGTCACAAACTGGGCGAGAAAAAGTATCCATCATGATGTATTGTTGTGGGACAAGGCAATCCCACCCTCGGACCTGAATAATTTCGTCAGAAACTCGGCAGAGCCTTGTTTCTGACGAATCATTCTGGTCCTCGGGTGGGATTTCCTTGTCCAACAACAATACATATGAAGGATACTCTTAATCCCCTAATTCATAACTCCATCCACAAACATGTTAGGATTCTATACTATATGAGAAATAAAAGATCAAAGCTGGACCTTTCAAATGGTGCATAAAACCTTATTTTATAATTCTGACTTAGTTGCAGTCTTATAAAAAAGCACACACATATAGACTGTATATAATTTTACTCCAGATTATGTTGTAATGCTTGTTTGTTTGATTTGATTCTATACGTCCCATCAACACTCTTTCAGTTATAAAGGGACGGGTCTTCCTGGGTTGAACCAGTACTAAGCTAGGATTAATGTGTCTTGCTCAAGGACACAACCCAGTGACGGCGGTGAGGCTCGAACCCGCGGCAATTCGGTCTGGAGTCAAGCACTCTACCACTGAGCCACTGCGCTCCCTTGTGTAATGCTTATAAACTCCCCAGTACTGGTAAGTTTGAGCAGTAATGTGGACTAGAATGCATTTATTCCTATTTTGAAATAAATATAACAAAAAAAAAGATTTAAAAGAAGAATGAACAACATTGTCTTTAGTCAACTATAGCAAGAAAATCCTGGGTCAGTTGTGGTATTTGATTGTATCGATTCCTGATCTTTGCACCCTTACTTACTTTGTTTTCAACACTGTGAAACTTAGTTGTTGGCACAAGTTAATCAACGTGTCACTGAGAGACCTCAAGCAAGTGAGAAAAAATAAACTTTTACTTCTAACAAGTGGGTTCAGTCTTAAACTTGATCCTTGAAATTTCTTGTATTTTGTTTCAGTATATAGAACACAAAGTTCAAGTGAACCTTAAAAGCTGCTGTTTATCTTTAGTCAACTATAGCAAGAAAATCCTGCAAGTCTCTGTCACACAGATGCTTGGATCATGGGAAACCAGACCTGCAGGGAGAGCATTCAGGTAAGATACAGTAAAACCTGTCTTAAGCAGCCACTCAAAAAGAAGACCAAAATTGGTATTCAAGACAGATTATCACTTAATGAAGGTCAAAAGTATTGCAGAATGCTCCAAGAGAGCATTCTGCAATACTTTTGCCCTTCATTTAGCTACCATTTGTTTTTAAGACCTTTGTTTTGTCTATTTTTGAGTGGTCCCTTAAGACAGGTTTTAATGTATATGCTTCTAATAAACTTTACTCTCAACAAAAATATATGTAGTGAGCTATTTAAAAATGATTGGAAGTCAGCTTCTAAAATAAATTTTTAAAAATTTAAGCAATGACAGTCAGGCTCATGTAGCACTGGTGTCAAAGATATACAGTCAACCCTCTTCACAATGACAGCGTTTGTCCCCAAATAATTTGACATTAAACTGAATTTCTGTTGTAGTGAACTTAAATTCAAGCTAAACTGGTACATTTGTGCAAATATTACTGATGTTATAAAGAATTTTGCTGTTATAAAGAATGTCAGTATAAAGAGTTTTCACTGTATTTCATATTACAGAGTAAATATTTCAGCCCTGATTTATTAATAACCATTATAATATAACTAAGAAAAAAGACTGAATTTCATTGGCTTAGAGCGCTCACGTGGCCAGTCAATATATTGTCATATTCACTGGCTTGCGCGCGCTTGCCAGTGTATATTAGTTACTAAAATTAGACTCCTTGCTGTTTTTTCCGTTCTGGTTCTGCTTTTCTAAAGCGTGGCTAATAATCATATTGTAGATGCTGAGAACGCAACAAATCACGCACTGGAGCTGATCTATTTCGATTTTATTGCACAATAAACGGCAAAAACAAATTTGAAGTCTTCAGCTTCTTCCAACTTTCCGCCTTTGCACTGAAGAACTCCCGCCAATACTTAGACCACGTCGCATACGTTTACATGTATTTGTAACGTCTTTCAAGCGCAAAACGACGTTACACCGTCTAACGCCATGAATGACGTCATTTACCAGTAACAAATGACGTCAGCTATCGCACATTTTCCCTGCGCTTTCAAAGCTGTGAATTATTGTTTGGCATATCACACTTATTTTATCATTGGCTCTACATGCAAAGTGTGTTAGAATTCTTGTTTGTAAATGTTGAATGATGACACTCATGCACAACATATATGCAATAGTAAAAGGGTGGTCTTATTTAGGGTTGCACTGTTTCTGCTAAATGCTTGTCAGTCCCAAAACTTGTATATAAGTTCAGTATTTTTTTTCCAGGTGCAATAATACCTGTACATCTTTCTCTAAATGTTATATAATAAAACAGTTATTGACTAACAAGGCATTGGATATGATGTGATATCGACCAGAGAATACCAATATTGACCTCGGCTTCGCCTCGGTCAATATTGGTATTATCTGGTCGATATCACATCATATCCAATGCCTCATTAGTCAATAATTGTATATTATTATATAACTAAGAAAAAAGACTGAATTTCATTGGCTTAGAGCGCTCACGTGGCCAGTCAATATATTGTCATATTCACTGGCTTGCGCGCGTTTGCCAGTGTATATTAGTTACTAAAATTAGACTCCTTGCTGTTTTTTCCGTTCTGGTTCTGCTTTTCTAAAGCGTGGCTAATAATCATATCGTAGATGCTGAGAACGCAACAAATCACGCACTGGAGCTGATCTATTTCGATTTTAATGCACAATAAACGGCGAAAACAAATTTGAAGTCTTCAGCTTCTTCCAACTTTCCGCCTTTGCACTGAAGAACTCCCGCCAATACTTAGACCACGTCGCATACGTTTACATGTATTTGTAACGTCTTTCAAGCGTAAAAACGACGTTACACCGTCTAACGCCATGAATGACGTCATTTACCAGTAACAAATGACGTCAGCTATCGCACATTTTCCCTGCGCTTTCAAAGCTGTGAATTATTGTTTGGCATATCACACTTATTTTATCATTGGCTCTACATGCGAAGTGTGTTAGAATTCTTGTTTGTAAATGTTGAACGATGACACTCATGCACAACATATATGCAATAGTAAAAGGGTGGTCTTATTTAGGGTTGCACTGTTTCTACTAAATGCTTGTCTGTCCCAAAACTTGTATATAAGTTCAGTATTTTTTTCGAGGTGCAATAATGCCTGTACACCTTTCTCTAAATGTTATATAATAAAACAGTTATTGACTAATGAGGCATTGGATATGATGTGATATCGACCAGAGAATACCAATATTGACCGAGGCGAAGCCTCGGTCAATATTGGTATTATCTGGTCGACATCACATCATATCCAATGCCTCATTAGTCAATAATTGTATAATATTTTATTTGAGAACAAAAAGAGAAATGTGTTCAAAATTTTAGAACATTAACTGTAGCTATTGCAATATGACCATAGCTATTGACTGAGACATTCAACATAAATAGTTATCAAAAGCAAAAAAAGATATTGCAGCCAAAGTGGTTCAAACTTGTAGTAACTTACTATACTGAGCAAAAATAGAAACTTTACACTAAATTAAACAGTATGTTTACACAAATCATATCAAAGTAATGGGTGTTCAATTCTCAGTAGATCTATGTAATTGAAACACAGCTGCAACATTGTGTGTTTGACTGGTAGCATTGGAAATGAGTAAGGGGTCAAAATAAAAATCACACATCAAAAATCATTTGCTTTGATTCTTGTTTATATCTTCTGGTATGAAACAATGAGGTGTGTAGCATCTACAGTTGCTGGCTAGAACCGTTTACGTAAATGCGTAAGTGTAAATTAACAATCTTATCTTGGCGTTGTTTTCTTACTTCACGTCGATCCTGTGCATCGATAGATATCCCTGTCTGCTCAAACCGTCTCACGAGGCTATGAGCAATAACACCAGAACAATCAAACATCTTTGCTGCGCGTATTACTCTTGGTACGACGGCTCCCAAATAGTGTGTTTACATATTCAAAATATCATAACAATAATCTTCCAGGCTTAAAAATGCAGTTTGATCAGTTTTTTTAACGTTATTCATGAACGCCTGATCAAGTTTGAAACTTTTTTGCATGGTTGTCTTGTCAGACGTGTGACCTTTATATATGCATACTTTTTAAAGTAATGAGTTTTTGTTAAATTGGTTCAATTTCTATTTAAAAAGTGTAAAGTTTCTATTTTTGATCAGTATAGATTGATCTTGTATTTCAGACTGTCGTGTCATACTGAGAGTTTCTCAGTAGAAGGAGCCTCTATAGAACATGATCTTGTGCCTATAGTTACTTCTGATGTTAATGTCTATGGTAGGTATATATACCTGAAGAAACAGTGAGCAGTTATTTACCAGCATTTAGACTTAGGTAGATTCTTCTCACTGTCAGAACAATGTGGTTGCAAGCTTTTTTTAAAAAAAAAACAACTATCATAACAATCAATAGTTAAAATCTATTGTGATAGTTATAGTCAACATAAAAATATTCTATTTTATGTCCCCAACTTTGAAAAAGTTGAAGAGGCATATTGCTTTGGGCTTGTCCATCCGCCCGTCCATTTGTGTGTCCGTTAAAAAAATTAAGTTACAGTTTTGAAATTTCATTAATAGATTTGTTATCAAAAAATAGTTGACCTGTAATTTTTTTAGTCCGAATTATCTCCCGCTGTGGAGTTATGCCCCTTTTAAAGGGTCATAATGAAATTTTGTAATCAAGATATCTCAAAAAGTATTACAGCTAGCAACTTCAAACTTAGTCAGCTGATAGAGGATAATGAGTAGATTACCAGGTGCAAATTATTAAAAAAAATGCATTTTTTTTGTTATTACCCTTTGAAAATTTGGACGTATAAAACTTGATATCTCAAAAACTATTACAGCTAGGAGCTTCAAACTTGGAAAGCTAGTAAAGGATAAGGAGTAGATTACCTGGTGAAAATTTAAGAAAAAAGTCATTTAATTTTTTTCAAGTTAAGGAGTGCATTCCTTTTTTGTTGTTTTTTTGAGTTATTGCCCTTTGCAAATTTGGACATAGAAAACTTGTAATAAAGATATCTTGAAAACCATTATGGCTAGTAGCCTCAGATTTGGTCAGCTGATAGAGGTTGGTGAGTAGATAACCTGGTGAGATCATCGTTATGGACAAGCACATGGTAGGGGCAAAGTGTTTCATAAACACAATTTCTAGTTACCTATTGCTATTGAATGCAAAGCTATCACAATACATTGACCTATCAATCTATCATTACGCCACTTATCATGCTGCACCTTTGCCTCAAAATGAATGGGTTCCCTTATCTTTGGTTTTGCATACACTTACATAAAGTATACATAGGTCCAGATAAGAATAGTTTGTGCACCTAAAATTGCACTTATTTCATTACCCACCAGTTTAAACATGTGTTTTGGGTGCTCAAAAGAACCTTCTCATGGAGATGGTTCTTTTGAGTACCCACAACATATGTTTTGGTTGAGAAATAAGAAAAAATAATTTTCCAGTATGTGTTCCTATCTGGAGACCTGCAGTCTCATGTTGTCATTTTCATATCCAAATGCTGAATAATTGTTTGAGGTAGGGCGCATATTTATATAGGTTGGTCAAATATGGCGAAATAAAATTTTTTTTTTTGCCTTTTTAACAGGAAATCATGTATCATTTATTTATAATTCCAACTCATGTTTTTATCATTTTTTAGGCAATTTTGATTGGTCTGTTGGCAAAATTAAATCATTTTTCACTTCAATAAAAACCCATTCCTATTAATATTTGATATCTGCCTTGATTTCACAGTGCTAAGATAGTGTTAATAATAACAAACTGTACATAAAACTTCGAACACAAGTATTGTTGTGTCCGAGATAAAACACTCACCAGTTTAAATATAGTTAAACATGTTGAAAGTTCATTTGAAAACCCTTACACCTTATCATGGCTCCAGATAAGAGTGTGTATTGGAAAACTATTTTTTTTATTTCTTATCCAAAACATATGTTGGTGGTACTCAAAAGAACCGTCTCAATGAAACGGTTATTTTGAGCACCCAAAACACATGTTTAAATTGATGGGTAAGAAAATAATTACAATTTTACGCTTGTGAAATTTTCTTATCTGGACCTATGCCTTATGGTGGTGCATCTTAAAAGCAATGGGGGGGGGGGGGGGGGGGAACTCTAAGAAATGAACTGAATGACGAGGTTATGTGATGTCACTTAACAGTCACATCATTGAAGAGAATCATCATCAAAACAACATCAATGCTACACCAACAACGAAATGTTTCAACGCAGTTTGACAGCATCAAACAAACTTTTATATTTACGCTTTGGTCCTACTAGTGTGGGGATTTTAGGCAGGGACTTGTGAAGGTAAGTGCTCTTTAAAACCTGTCGATCTGTGGCAGCTGTGGTAGGGCTTAAATCTAAATGTTCTTCAATGAGCCCAGCAAGCTGATTGACAAAAGAAAACAATTCCAAACTAAATGGAGTTGTTTTGAGCTCATACTCACATATTTGCTCCCAATAGCATTATTTAACAAAACAAAGTTTTGAACTGATAGAAATTTTCAAGATGGCTGCCCCATCTTTCATGGACAGCCGTTAGGAACTATTTTGCTTCAGGAGTCTTTAAAACTTGAAATATTTTCAACAACCTTACAAATGTGCTTTTTTGTTCCAAAGTTGGAATTATAAGGAATCAATTATTATTTTTGTGGATTTTATTGATGTGTAAACTCCAGCAAATCACTCACAAACTTTACCTAAAACCCTTCCGGCTTTACTCAGTTTGTGAGGGATTCGCAGGAGTTTACACATCGTTAAAATACACAAATATAAAATTCATTCCTATAATAACAAACATTTTTACCCTGTTTTTCAGCACCATCAGTGAACCAAGTTTTTACCCTAGACTTTGAGTCTAACCCCCTGTACGTTGATGCGGATTTTTCCCTCAAGTCAAATATTCAACCAGTAGAAGTAGTCTATGATGAAGTAAGTGGTGTAACTATATTTAGAACATTGCATCATTTTCTATAAATAATTCAAATTTTCAAATATTTTCCAAAGAATATTTTTTACATTTCAATAGTTTTGAAAATATTATGGAAAATGGAACATTTGCTCCTCAGGAGCAAATGCTCCATTTTCATAATATTTTCCAAAATCTTACATTTCAAAGGTGTCCAAAGGCGTTTGTGTGGAGTAAAGGGTTAATGGGTACTCAAAAGAGCCATCAATGTTAGGCTGTTCTTTGAGCACCCACTCTAAACAGTTTCATAGAGAAATAGAAGATACTTCAGAAATACTCCTCATGAATGAACATGTAGATGAGTCATAAAGAGCAACTTAATTGATTTCAATTCAAGTTCTCCAGTTAATAATTATCCTTTGGTAGTATTTTTGTCCTGAAATTTAATTTATTAAACTCAGTGCAAAAAAGAGATAAAATGCTGTGCAAGCCTCACATTTTTTTATTTTTCCCAACTTGTGTAATAAATTCAATAAAACATGAGCACTCACGTAAGATTCTCTATATCTGCAACAAGAGGAGCACTCATGTAAGATCCTCTATATCTGCAACAAGGGGAGCACTCATGTAAGATTCTCTATATCTGCAACAAGAGGAGCACTCATGTAAGATCCTCTATATCTGAAACAAGGGGAGCACTCATGTAAGATCCTCTATTTATATTTGTCTTGTTTATTTCAGCATTCCATATGTGAAGTGAAGGCATTTTTCCAACTACCCAGTGGTAGCATAGACGTAAAGACCACTGCAATTGAAACACTACAGAAAGTTGCCCAAATAAGCCAGGCTGGTCTTATATATGCAATACAACAACACACAGTAAGAATTACATGTATTAATTATAATCCATGATTGCAATAAGTAGAAGAGACAAAGTCACAAAATAAAGGTTTTTCCATAATAACTTTGTTTATTAATTAACTACACTGTATTGACCAAAGGTAAATCAATATTGACTTGCGGTCAACAGTATTGGTCTGAGGTCAACCATATTAAGCTGAGGTTCAATAGTATGTAAAAGTACTATATATTAAGTAGTTAATTGATAAAATGTCATTAATCAAGTGATTTAGTATTGGCCTGGTAACAGCTGACCTTTGGCCTGTAACTGGGCCAATACAAAATCACTGATAAATAACATAATAGTATTAAATTCTATTATACACTATTGTGTAAACTAATACTGCAATCATAGGGCCAGTTAAGCAAAAAATAGCTTAAAATTGTGATTATTTTCTTATCCATCAGTTTAAACATGTGTTTTAGGTGCTCAAAAGAACTGTCTCATCGAGACGGCTCATTTGAGTACCCACAACCTATATTTTGGTTGAGAAATAAGAAAAATAGTTTTAGTTACTATTATCTTGGGGCCTATGCAATGATGCCCTTATACAATATCACATTTACTAATGGCAATTTCTTGATATTTTCACGTCAAAAAACACGATTTCAATGTCCTTTTAGTGTCATATGATCAATAGAAATAACATTCCTGCTCAATTATCATTGAATTAATTAAAGTTGGCAGAAAAAATGATAATATGCTCAGGAAAACCTCACATCTTATCAATTTTTACTGCCTTCATATTTAAGAATTTTATTCACTTGCTATAAATAGCAAGAGTCTATTTTTCTCACTTGCTAAAGGTATTGCTCAACGAAAATGAATGTAGAACACTTAAAATTTAAGATTTCGGCACTGTTATGCATAGATTGTGTGACAAAAAACCCCTATTACTATCATCTTTCTGGTTTCATACGAGGTTTCCTGGTAAACAGTGTAGAGCTTCTGAAGAAGCTGGCTGATCTGGATCCACACTGTTTACCATGCAGCTTATGTTATGTTGCATGATTTGGTTGATATCATGATAGTGACATGTATTCACTTGCTAAAAATAGCAAGTGATGGCAATTTCTACTTGGATTTGGAGAAAACAACTGGCATTTAGCATGTTAGCAAGTGCTAAATTTGATCTCTAAATTTTAATAAATTAAATAATACTGAGCACTCATGTAAGATCCTCTATCTATGAATGTGCAAGTGAATCGCTGAAAACTTATTCTAACATTTAAATGGGCATACCAAGAGAGAACCTGTCTGAGGGGGTTGCAATGAGTTGAGCCTCCAATCAGCTCAATTTATAGAGACTAAAATAATAATGATATCTGGGATTATTCCATATACACAGCAATCAGCAAATGTGTCGATCATATACAGTAAAACCTGTGTAAAACGGCCACTCATAAATAGACAAAACAAAGATCTTAATGACAAAAGACAGCTTAATGAAGGTTGAAAGTATTGCAGAATGCTCCCTTTGGAGCATTCTGCAATACTTTTGACCTGCGTTAAACAATAATTAGTCTTGAAAACAAATTTTTGGTCTTTTTGAGATTGGCCGTTTTACACAGGTTTTACTGTACCATGGAAAACAGGCTGGTCTGCATAATCTGCAAGCTTTTTCTTTATTGTGATGATCAGTCTTGTCTTACTCGCGAACTCTGTGAGAGTAGTGGTTCAGTGGTAGAGTGCTTGACTTGAGATTGAGAAGCTGCGGGTTTCAGCATCACTGGCGGCACTGCATTGTGTCCTTGAGCAAGACACATTAATCCCTGCTTAGTACTGGTTCAACCTAGGAAGGCCCGTCCCGACATAACTAAAAAATTGTTGACTGGGATGTAAAAAAATCAAACAAACAAACCCTCTGACTCTCACTATAATACATTTGGAACAGAGCATGAGATTTTCGTACTTATGACATCCTTTAAACACTCATGTTGATGTATCCAGCAGGGCTAGATATCTAAAGAGCATTAAGAGGCTGTTTAAGGGGCCCCCTCTGGAGCCAAAAACTGAAAGTTGCTTTTCACCAATTTCTTCTGATTGGTGTACTAGAGGAATAGCCCGAGAGTAAAAATTTGGCATTTATTTAACTTTTACTGTTGCTATAGTAACAAAAATGGCCACCAAAATAGGCTTAAAATAGAGAAATTGCCATTTTGGACCAAATTTATGGCTTTTGGAGACCGATTTTTTTAGAATTAGATATCAGCAAAGCTAAATACCAAATAAACCTTTTAATATGCTGTGTGCAGTGATAATTCTCATCTTTTGTTAAAATATCTTTTTTGTATTTGCTTGTGCTCTATGTCAATTTTGCTGTCAAATGTCTCAAATTTGCTCCAAAATGGTCACTTTCCTATTTTCAGCCTATTTTGGCAACCATTTTTGTTACCATAGCAAGGGTGAAAGTCAAATTAATACATGAACCAGCCATTTACACTTTAACTAATTGTTCTAATAAAGCATGGCGAAGAAATTGGTGAAAAGCAATTTTTATTATTTGGACTCATAGGGGGGGGGGGGGGGGGGGGGCAAAATAGCCCTTTAATGCACATAGCTCTTTTGGTTCAAAATTTAGATCTCTAGCCCTGCTGAATACATCCACATGGGCGTTTAAAGGAGGCCTTTACACACAAGTAATAAGTAAGTCTTCATTAAGATCCATACTTTGTGTATGCAAGCAGCAAAGGCTCTGGTGAGTCTGCACCCATGTGCTGCTCATTTGTATTTGTTCCTGTCTTCCATTTTCAGACATTCCATGTAGCTGTGAATATGAAATCTCCATATGTAGTTATACCAGAGTTTGGCACCTTGCATAGGTAAGTTTTATTTAAGCCATAGTAACTTAACACTTGTTCTGCTGAACCCTACTTTTTTGAATACTGTAGATCTAGATCAGCTGGCTTCTGGCAAAGACATCTAATCAGGCTACACATTTTCCCCCCACTCTGTCTATAAATATAGGGATCACACATGTTTTTTCATGCATTAACATTTGCCGGGTCCTAAGGAAGCTGTTTGAACACGAGGCTGTTAGGCAGAGTGTTCAAACATCTTCCGAGGGAACCAGCAAGTGTTAATGCAATGAAACAAACATGTGTGATCATTATTCTTGCATAGCTTACCTGATTCCAACCAAAAGCCCACCCGAAACACTGCTAGATCCTTCAAATACCATTTTCTTACACTGGTTATCTCCAAATAAAATGGTGTCAGAGTTAAACTTTCCAACGTCATAACATCGTTACAACCTCATATAACGTGTGCAATGTTTTCACAAACAAAAATGTCGATGTAATGATCAATCCGGACAGCAAGGCTTTCCCATGTAATGTTTGACAAACAAGTCGGGGCTCATTTCAAGTATTATCAAATTAAAACCCATGTTCAAACAGCATGTGAATCTCATGATTTGAACATGGATTTTCGTTCATTTTACAATGGCTTCAAACAGCTTTGCATAACAAATTTTATGCAAGAATACATGCTTATAACTTGATAAACATTGGAAGGTGTGTAGTACATAAAGTACATAAACATATCCAGCATGATGAAGGGTTAAGTAAGTTTATCATGCGCAGATCCAGAGGGGGGGGGGGAAATCACAAAAATATAGGGTTTCTTAGCAATACTGGTCCAGATCCCCTGTAAAACCACAAAGCTACCAAGCCAGCATTCAATGTTGGGCCACCATCGGCCCGTCAGTGAAATGCCATTAAAATGGCGTTTGGCTTGTGGGGCGATCTGGCCCTCTTATAGTGATATTTGGATCCTCCCTCCCCTCATCAACTAAAAAAATTAAACAAAAGAAAAACATCAAAGTTTGACCCACTCTGACAAAACTTTCTGGGTCTGTGCATATTTATGGACTGCCTGAGCATTGGGGCCTGGACCTGATATTAACTGTGAATTTCAGGCCTAGGTCAAAGTGGCTGGATAGTACCTGCTAATAAGGCTACTGTTGTATTTGGTACATTTAACCATCACATAACTATTGAACTTGATGGTTTGTGCTTTGAATCATTGAAAATGAAAATGAATATCAATTCAAACATTATTAGTTTAAACATATTTTATTTCAACCTGGTAGGATACATATACAAATGTAGGGAGCGCAGTGGCTCAGTGGTAGAGTGCTTGACTCGAGACCGAAGGGCCGCGGGTTCGAGCCTCACCGGCGTCACTGCGTTGTGGTCCTTGAGCAAGACACATTTATCCTAGCTTAGTACTGGTTCAACCCAGGAAGACACGTCCCGCATAACTGAAAGATTGTTGAGTGGACGTAAAGAATCAAATCAAACAAACAAAAATATACAAATGTATCCAAGTATCCAAGTTGCAGAATGTTAAATGATTAGAATGAAAGCTGGAAGCTTATATATGTTATTCTTCTCCTAGATTCAAACTTTATTCCTTTGTATACAAATATATTCAGGCCTCCAGATAAGAGCGTGGACTGGAAAACTATTTTCTTTATTTCTCATCCAAAACATTGCACCCAAAACATATGTTTAAATTGATGGGTAAGAAAATAATTACAATTTTACGCTCTTAAAATTCCCTTATCTGGATCTATGTATATTATACCATGGGGTCAGATAATAATAAGCCTTTTTTGGTTCATTTTACAGGTCAAGTGGTCACAGGTTATAATTTACAAGTTTATATGTACTTCAGTTCCTTCAGATTTCTTATCGAAGCAAACAATGTTCTGTTGCATTTCATCAGGGTTTTCCCTGTTTGCCAAAAGACTTATTTAGAGATTTTCCTAATCTCACAAAAAGTTAAATAATGATATTCTTAAAATTGAATCTGACTTCATGATTTTTATTAATTGTATATCCATAAAGGCTAAACATATGTTCTGATAAAAGCAACAATATTTCATGATCTTCCTTTTCTGATTTTCCTTTTTCTGTTTGAGTATTTGATCTGAAATAGACTTTATCAACCTCTAATTTTCACAATTAATACATTTGAGACAGTACATGAGCTATTTTGATACTTCAATATCACATATGCTCAAAAATCTCCTTTAAATGCAGTATGGATGTAGATGAAGGCTCAGACCAGTATTTAGACATCTAGCATTTCTGTATATGTCAGCATTAGTGTTTAAAAGAGGCTTTTGCGCACATGTGATAAGTACTTAAATCTCATATGCTAGCATATTTCTTATTTCAGGGGAGGTAATGTACTGATAGCTGACCTAGGTATGCTACAAATCAAGAGTGAACTACAGCCTAAAGACAACACACTTGAGGTAACTTTTGAAAACAATTGTAACATATACTGACAAAAAGAAATGCTGCTTATAGATTATTTTACAAAGAGCTATTTGCATTAAGGGGCTTTTTCTGCCCCCCTATGAGGCTAAAATATATAAATTGTTATTCACCAATTTGTTCTTATTAGATTATTAGAACAAAAACCAAAGTGTAAAAGTCTCAATTTACTTTTACCGTTGCTATGGTAGCAAAAATGGCCGCCAAAATAGGCTTAAAATAGGAAATTGACCACTTTGGAGCAAAATTGAGAGGTTTGACAGAGAAATTAACATTGAGCACAAGCAAATACTAAAATTATATTTTAACAGAAGATTAGAATTACCAAGACACACAACATTGTAAAAAAAATTTTTTGTATTCAGCTGTGCTGATATCTAATTCTTAAAAAAACAGTCTCCAAAAGCCTTAAATTTGGTCCAAAATGGCAATTTCTCTGTTTTAAGCCTATTTTGTCTGTCATTTTTGTTACCATAGCAACGGTAGAATTTGAATAAATGCCAAAATTTTACACCAGTTATTCTTCTAATAAACAAATTAAAAGAAATTGGTGAAAAGCAATTTTCAGTTTTTGGCTCTAGAGGGGGCAAAAATAGCCTCTAAATGCACATACCCCTTTTCAATAAATGTTTGCTAATTATAAATATGGATTTAAAGCATGGATGAAAAACAAAATGGATCCTGATCAGCTGGTTTCACCAGAAGCCAGCTGATCTGGATCTACACTGTTTTCAAAAGCGGAGGCACAGTTTTGAAAAATAAATATCATTTCTTTTTTGAGTCAGTCATTCAGCATCATACATAATATTAGAGGTGTAACTTGTAAGTAGGAATATGTGTAGAGTTTGAATTTATCAGTTACCTCTCATATTAACTACATTGCTGCATGTTGCCTGATAAACATTGTCTATCTCAAGGCATGTGCCTTAATCAGGTCATGATGACGTTGCACTTTTTGAATGACATCGCTAATGAGGCTGAATCAACACAAAAATCAAAAATTACGTCATGCTCGCTAGTTTGAAGAGTGAAATAATGGGTAAACTGATAAACAGAATTCCAGGTGAGTGTCTTTTGATATCAAGTTTACCAGGCTCAGCTTTGAGAACGCATTGTTGAATCGCTTGGCAAGCCTCACTATGTCAACAAGTGTTCTCAAAGCCTTGCCTGGTTAACTTGATATCAAAAGACACTCACCTAGTATTCTCTATATATGCATTCCAGACAAGTTTTTTTTATCACACCTGCTTTAGAAGGATGTAACATGGGATTTACCAGTGGGGATAGGATTTAAGTGGAATGACATTTATACCATTAGATGGTGCATCTATCTGTCAGCAATTTTCATTAACTTGTGTTTCTCTGCAGCAATGATAGCTGCAAGTGTCAACCTTAGGTCAAGGTCAAAGGTCAAATAATGTTTTTTCTTGTAAATGCATCTCTCTCTAAACTATTGTGCGTAGCAACTTCAAACTTTGCAGTTGCATATGTCACATGATATAGATGGTACTGGGCAATGTTTTGTGTGACCCAAGGTCATGGTCAAATAATGTATTGTCTTGTGAATACATCTCTTGGTTAGAGAAAAAAGCGTGTATTTGCAATGGTGTACCATCGACTGCAGTCTAGTTTTATATTGTTTTTTTCCTTCAAAATGTTGGTTACTTTTGAACTTACACGACAACACATTACATCAATTTATCATATGACGTCGCGTCTGGGAGTGGTAAAACACCATGTAATAAAATAGAAAAAACACTAGTGGTTTACAGATTTTTGGGAAATGCAATGATGTCCATTATAACGTTGAGTAAAATAAGGGAAAATCTTGACGTTTGCACACCAAAAATGCAATTTTTAAGTATTTTTAATGTCATGTGATAAATAGAATCTAACATTCCTGCTCCTGTATTATTGAATTTATTAAACTTATTGCGAAAAAGAGATAAAATGCTCGACAAGCCTCGCATTTGATCTCTTTTCCCCAACTTGTTTAATAAAATCAACAAAACATGAGTACTCATTTAACATATCAACCACTAACATCTTGTTTATACTTATAATGCTTTGAATAAAAGAGCCTGTTTAGCAAATATGTGTTTCATGTATGCTTCAGAGTAAAAATAGATATGCTGAACATTAGGCTCTTAATAAAAAGCTAAACTGTTCATCTAGATGAGACATCACAAAATGTGGCAGCCTAACAGGGTCTGCATTAAATTTTTGTTTGTCATTTCATGGGCGAGGAGCAAAAATGAGTTCCAAAGAAAATACAACAAACAATTCTTTGTCACATACAGTAAGAGCGGCCACTCAAAAAGAAGACCAAAAATGCTCCAAAAGAGCTTTCTGCAATACTTTTGACCTTCATTAAGCTACCATTTGTCTTTAAGACCTTTGTTTTGGCTATTTTTGAGTGACTGCTTAAGACAGGTTTTATTATTTCCCAACCTACTATATGCAGAATTATTAAGCATTTTTGACTGTTTGGCAACTTTTCGGTCTCTGCCAGTTCGATTTGGTTTATTTGTTTACTTATTTCAGCATGGTAATCTTTCTGAGTCAGAGATAGCTTCACGACTTTATGACCAATTCAACATCACTATCACTGATATCAAGATACTGCTAGCTGATTCAGGTAATGTCATCATGAAACATTCATGAAAAATTAAGACTTTATAATGCTGTGTTTTTTTGTACTTCTTTTGTTGTGTGCTGATTTTTTTTTCAAAATTCAAATTTGAAAAAAAAAACCCTTCAGGAATACCAGCAGAACTTCAATACCAGCAGAGCTTCAAACAGTTTGGATCCAAATCAAGCGCGACAAAACATTGGGGCCTGATCTGGGTACAAGCTGTTTGAAAATGATATTAGCAGATGACACTAGCAGGTAAAGAGTTAATTATCATTTTATGCTGGAATGTGTCGCACTATGGTCAGATGAGGACAAAGAATAAACAAGAAAATGATTTGGCTATATCTTTTTTACTTTTAATGATTACTCTATCTATATTCCCTAAGCTAATGTTTGGCTAAATGGCACAAGTTCAGTCATTGGCCCAATGTTTTGGATCAGCCTGCGGCAGCAGTGTCATTATTACAGGGCCGACACTGTCCACGCGGTATGAAGACCTAGCTGAACCAAGTGGGATGCCTTTCAAAGTAGCTACTTGTTTTTTGTACTAAATGCAGGTGAACATGGCATTTGCTTTGACTCTGATGCCTTGGTCAATGCAAATTCAATGTTGGTAACACTTGCTTTTACTGACCGACCCCAGTCAGCCGTAGTGCACAGCTGCAGCTATGTTATCATAGTCCCATGAAATAACATCCAAAAACTATTACTACTCTCTATTTTTTCTATGCAGAGAAGGCTCAGGCTCACCTGAGTCTTCGTCCTGGTACTAAAATACCATGTGCTGGCTCAAATAACGATTTATGTACCGTATATAAGAACAGTGAATGCTGTGGTAAGGCTGCACCAGCAACCATGGCACATCTAGGCAACCATCAGTGTCTTGTATTAATGCATCAAAAAAATGCTCCCAGTGCGTTGCAATAAAATTCCTCAATAAAACGTTAGCTAGTTTACCAAGAAAAAAGATACAAAGTGGTAATTGTCTTTTGGATGTTATTACATGTAAATATGACAACAGCTGTGCTTAGACATGCATATTCCCCTCAATTTAGGCAGTTACACTAGAAAAAAGCACCTGTCACGGTAAAACTCCAGAACTTTGATGGATTTGCAGTCCAAACCATGAATTAAATCACCAATTGCTAGGCAGAGCCATAAACTGCAATGTTACCGGTGGTCTGTGCGCCAGGTGTCATCACAAATAAAGTAATGCAAGTTTATAAATAAATCATAAAGTCAACAGGTATAGATTTTTTTACCTTTTACGCCACCACCTGTGCTGAAAAATGCAACCACCAGCTTGTTGTAGCAACCACCGGTGCGTTTACATTGACCAGTGTGAAGATGCCACTGACTTTCAACACTTCAGTGTCAAAGATTACTATCAGATATAAGCTGATTAGCATTAGCTACTGAAATATGCAAGAAGCATACTGAAATTGTTTCCATCATAAACTATAATTTATTATAAATCATAAATTAACATGATAAATGTTCCAAAAATTGGAACGGCAAAAAATGCATACCCACATGGGTGAAAGTTTTCAAGATTAATCCTGAATTCAGGATTTTGAGGCTGACTTTCTGTAGAAAGTCAGCCTCAAAATGCTGAATTAGGGAGATTATAATATCTTCTCTGGTTAATTTTCAGATTATCTATTTAAACATGAAATTATACATTTTTGTAGGCATCCTGCAAGTTTAAAAATTAGAATTTCTAAGGTTCAGGATTTTGTAAATTTTGAACTTTCACCCATGTACCCAGAAGGAGATGCACTTTGTGAATCATATACGATAACCAGAATTTATGCTAAGAACTTATTTTAGAACTTGAACCATACAAATGTGTACTCTTTGTTTGTTTGATTTGATTCTTTACATCCCATCAACAATCTTTCAGTTAAACAGGGACAGGTCTTCCTGGATTGAACCAGTTCTAAGCTAGGACCACAACGCAGTGATGCCGGTGAGGCTCGAACCCGCGACCCCTCGGTCTCGAGTCAAACACTCTTCCACTAAGCCACAGCGCTCCCAAATGTGTAATAAGAAAGTAAAATTATTAATTGAAGCCAGTATTGGCATTACTTAATAAGGAATTCTATTGCCTCTGAAAAGGAGTAATGCAGGCCTTTAGTTAAGAGTGCGTATCAAAAATTTAATTTTCTTATTTCTCAACCAAAGCGTATGTTGTGAGTACTCAAGAGAACCGTCTCAATGTGACAGTTCTTTTGAGCATCCAAAACATATGTTAAAACTGATGGGTAAGAAAATATTTACAATTTTATGCTCCAAAATTCTGTTTATCTAAACCTGTGGAGTAAAGTATTCTCATTGTCATTGTAACATTGCATGGGTTAGCTTTCAAAAAATATAAATATATGCAGCTGCCTTTTTCAAAATGTCTGGATACCTGAAATCTTTGGTCATTGTTTTCACAAGATATTTTGCTTTTCTTTTCATTTTTATTTTTCATAATTTTATATGTCCATTGTATGTGTGGATAGTCTTGATAGTTCAGATGGAGATTATGTACATACTACCAAGTACATGGGTGAAACTATTCAGGATTGTTCCTGAATTCAGGATTTTGAGGCTGACTTTCTGTGGAAAGTCTTTCTTTCTTTCTTTCTTTCTTTCTTTCTTTACTGGTTCGCTCATACATGAGCATTACACCAGGGAGTGCGAATTTGGAAATTTTGATAAAATAAAAAAACAAAAAACAAAAAAAAAAAAAAAAAAATCACAAAAAAAAACACAAAAACTTTTGGCTGAATTTTTGTTTAAATAAGGAGTGCCCTAAACTCCTCTGTGGACTGGGCATTTGCCACAGAAGGAGGCAGACTATTCCAATGTGGAATAGTTCGGGGGAAAAAGAATTCTTCAGGGCATCACTGTATGTCTGGTGTCTGCGGTATTGAGCACTATGTGATGACCTGGTAGTTTTCAAACTTTGAGCAGGGGTCATATACTTGTCTTTTTCAATATACACTGCTCCACAATGAATCTTGTGAAAGAGAAGCAAGGAGGACTGGTCTCAAGAGATGGCCATTCAAGCTCATCAAGCATTTCACCAACGCTACTGGTGTTTCGCCATCTCCTGCAGGTCCAGCGGGCTGCTGTCCTCTGAACTTTCTCAATCTGATTAATCTGAAGTGTCGAGTGAGGGCTCCAAATGGGTGCTGCATACTCTAGTTTAGGCCTCAAAATCCTGAATTTGGCAGATTCTAATAGTTTCTTTGGTTTATTTTCAGTTTATCTAAAGACAATTTACTGTTTAAAGCTGCATAGTCTGTAACTTTTGATCTTTTAATTTTAGAACTAATGTTTCTATTTTTCAAGAACACAGTAAAATAACTAAAATTCAGGTAAACATTTACCAATTTCATAAATCTTAACAAATTATCAGTATAAAAAAAACAGCATTTATGTTAAAATAACCTGTCTATAATTATTGGAGGGACGCAAATAATTACCAAAACGAGGAAAACACACCTGTTTTATCAGGTGATTCACTTTTCCGTGCAGTTTTCAGCTATAATGAACAGATTTATTGTGAACTCATAACTTAATTCTACTTTTACAAAAGATTTAAAAAGAAAATGAAAAATTTCGAAAAATATCAAAAGTTACAGACTATGCAGCTTTAAACTTGAAATCGTTGATATTTATAGGCATACTGCAAGTTTTAAGATATGATTTTCAAAAGATGATTTTCAGGAATTTTTGGAAATTTTGAACTTTCACCCATGCAAGTATGACTTAATTTATTCAATATTTATTTAATCAAGCAACATTTATTATTAAGATGCTCTAGATTTAGCGAAATCAGAATAGCTCTTTTTGACCATGTAAGGAAATCCTGTCCAAGGATTGACACATTAAATGATGAAAATAAGTTTATCTACCTTTTGAATTCCAGTGGTTCGGCAATTAAAGAAGTAGCAAGATTTCTTCATTCAGCATATAAGGCCTGTTCCGCATTGGTGAAAAGATATTTTCTTTATTCAGATACTTCTCTTGCTTAACATTATGCTAAATGACATATCATTTTTTGTATTTATGTTGAACATGTTTATGAAAGTATTTAGTGAATGTCTCATATGAAATGAGATGAAACAATAAAATAATAGTATTGTATTGTATTAAAATTGCTGTGCAGGAGATGACTGGCACACAGCCCAGATACAGCCAACCTCGGACTACCACATATTACCTAGTATGAAACTAATACTAGACTTCTACAACTCAGTGAAACCAGACTACAAACAGCTACCACAGTAAGATTGTTAATTCACTACAATATAACATTGATTAGGTACTATCAGACAAGAGTTTCATGTTTGCTATTGGGGAAAATGTACCTTCAGTTTGTTTAAATTGCTTTGTTTATTACAAAAACAGTTGAAAATTTAAAGCCTGACCAGACATGTTGTTTGTCAGGTAATTTGAAGATGCAAGCTGTTAATAAAGGATTAAAGATGGATGACAAAAACTTAAGAATATACACTGTTTTTTATTTACTTCTAGGTAAATAGCATCAAAAGATAAAATGTAACACTATAATGGTACACTATTATAAAATTATATTACACTTTAAATTCTCTTTTTCTTGAATATTATAAAGTTTATCATAGGGCCAGTTAAGCAGATTTTTTTAGCGTAAAATTGCGATTATTTCCTTATCCATCAGTTTAAACATGTGTTTTGGGTGCTCAAAAGAACCGTCTCATCGAGATGATTCTTTTGAGTACCCACAACATGTTTTGGTTGAGAAATAAGAAAAATAATTTTCAGTTACGCACTCTTATCTGCGGGCCTGGTTTATTCTAGGTTTGTTGAGCTGATCCATATACCTATGGTCATTACAATGCACCATTAATGTTGAAAAATTAAAGCTCTTATTTGTTCGTCACATTTTGTGTTGTTGTCATTAGACACTACCTGAGCCTGAACCTAAACATCAATGCAGAAGTTTAAATGTGAACATTTAGCGTATAATTAATGTTCAAAACTCTCAATTGTTCGTCACATTTTGTGTTGTTGTCATTAGACATTACCTGAGCCATGCCATTAACCTAATCATCAATACAGAAATTTAACTGTGAACATTAATTTTAGGGTAAATATTCTCATATTTGGAATACTTTTCACTTTCTTTTCACTAATAAAATGTTGGTTATCAGGGCTGAAATTTACAAAATGCTTGTCAGAATAGCAAACTGGGAAAGACCCTGATCAGACTGCTTCTTCAGAAGCAGTCTGATCTGGATCTGCACTGTTTGTCTAGGCCTTTTTGGCAGGCAACTAGTGTTCGGAATTTTAGAACATTTACAGTATGTGTTGTATGTTTAGCCACTGGACCAAACAAACATTCTAATGCACTTGCTTTTGTAACGCTACCTTTGATTGGGTAATGTCAACAATATGCAACAGTATATCCTGCGATATTCTGTCGGAAATAATTTGACGCCATTTATAATGGCACATATCCTTGTATGACATGCGGCTTGCACCACTCCAATTTGAGGCATTAGAATGTGGATAACAATATTCAAAATTTTATTTGGGGAGGTATATCGTCGGATATACGGTCATAAATAATGTTTTACGGCTCCTCTCGCACGTTGCCCTAAAACTAAATTTCTGACCGTATATCCGATGATATACTTCCCCAAATAAAAATTTTGAATACAGTTGTCCCCTGTGTGACAGACAGACTCTATAGTCATATCTTTATATTTGTAGACAAAAAGTGATAACAACCTTGCCAACCTTTGAACTGAATATCTCGGACAAAAGACTACTGGTTCTCTGGAAATTCTTCCGCAATTTCCCTTTACCAACCAGTACAAGTATAGGAGCAATAGGAGAAGATATGCTTGATGGTGCTATGTTGACATCTCTCAGTCTGGTAAGACAACTTCCCTTTACCAACCAGTACAAGTATAGGAGCAATAGGAGAAGACATGCTTGATGGTGCTATGTTGACATCCCTCAGTCTGGTAAGGCAATTTCCCATTACCAACCAGTACAAGTATAGGAGCAATCGGAGAAGATATGCTTGATGGTGCTATGTTGACATCTCTCAGTCTGGTAAGGCAATTTCCTTTTACCTACCAGTACAAGTATAGGAGCAATAGGAGAAGATATGCTTGATGGTGCTATGTTGACATCTCTCAGTCGGGTAAGGCAATTTCCCTTTACCAACCAGTACAAGTATAGGAGCAATAGGAGAAGATATGCTTGATGGTGCTATGTTGACATCTCTCAGTCTGGTAAGACAACTTCCCTTTACCAACCAGTACAAGTATAGAAGCAATAGGAGAAGATATGCTTGATGGTGCTATGTTGACATCGCTCAGTCTGGTAAGGCAATTTCCTTTTACCTACCAGTACAAGTATAGGAGCAATAGGAGAAGATATGCTTGATGGTGCTATGTTGACATCTCTCAGTCTGGTAAGGCAATTTCCCTTTACCAACCAGTACAAGTATAGGAGCAATAGGAGAAGATATGCTTGATGGTGCTATGTTGACATCTCTCGGTCTGGTAAGGCAATTTCCCCTTACCAACCAGCACAAGTATAGGAGCAATAGGAGAAGATATGCTTGATGGGGCTATGTTGACATCTCTCAGTCTGGTAAGGCAATTTCCCCTTACCAACCAGTACAAGTATAGGAGCAATAGGAGAAGATATGCTTGATGGTGCTATGTTGACATCTCTCGGTCTGGTAAGGCAATTTCCCCTTACCAACCAGTACAAGAATAGGAGCAATAGGAGAAGATATGCTTGATGGTGCTATGTTGACATCTCTCAGTCTGGTAAGGCAATTTCCCTTTACCAACCAGTACAAGTATAGGAGCAATAGGAGAAGATATGCTTGATGGTGCTATGTTGACATCTCTCAGTCTGGTTAGGCAATTTCCCCTTACCAACCAGTACAAGTATAGGAGCAATAGGAGAAGATATGCTTGATGGTGCTATGTTGACATCTCTCAGTCTGGTAAGGCAATTTCCCCTTACCAACCAGTACAAGTATAGGAGCAATAGGAGAAGATATGCTTGATGGTGCTATGTTGACATCACTCAGTCTGGTAAGACAATTTCCCTTTACCTACCAGTACAAGTATAGGAGCAATAGGAGAAGATATTCTTGATGGTGCTATGTTGACATCTCTTAGTCTGGTAAGACAACTTCCCCTTACCAACCAGTACAAGTATAGGAGCAATAGGAGAAGATATGCTTGATGGTGCTATGTTGACATCTCTCAGTCTGGTAAGGCAATTTCCCTTTACCTACCAGTACAAGTATAGGAGCAATAGGAGAAGATATGCTTGATGGTGCTATGTTGACATCTCTTAGTCTGGTAAGGCAATTTCCCTTTACCTACCAGTACAAGTATAGGAGCAATAGGAGAAGATATGCTTGATGATGCAATGTTGACATCTCTCAGTCTGGTAAGGCAATTTCGTTTTACCTACCAGTACAAGTATAGGAGCAATAGGAGAAGATATGCTTGATGGTGCTATGTTGACATCCCTCAGTCTGGTAAGGCAATTTCCCCTTACCAACCAGTACAAGTATAGGAGCAATAGGAGAAGATATGCTTGATGGTGCTATGTTGACATCTCTCGGTCTGGTAAGGCAATTTCCCTTTACCTACCAGTACAAGTATAGGAGCAATAGGAGAAGATATGCTTGATGGTGCTATGTTGACATCTCTCAGTCTGGTAAGGCAATTTCCCTTTACCAGCCAGTACAAGTATAGGAGCAATAGGAGAAGATATGCTTGATGGTGCTATGTTGACATCTCTCAGTCTGGTAAGGCAATTTCTCTTTACCTACCAGTACAAGTATAGGAGCAATAGGAGAAGATATGCTTGATGGTGCAATGTTGACATCTCTCAGTCTGGTAAGGCAATTTCGTTTTACCTACCAGTACAAGTATAGGAGCAATAGGAGAAGATATGCTTGATGGTGCTATGTTGACATCTCTCAGTCTGGTAAGGCAATTTCCCCTTACCAACCAGTACAAGTATAGGAGCAATAGGAGAAGATATGCTTGACGGTGCTATGTTGACATCTCTCAGTCTGGTAAGGCAATTTCGTTTTACCAACCAGTACAAGTATAGGAGCAATAGGAGAAGATATGCTTGATGGTGCTATGTTGACATCTCTCAGTCTGGTAAGACAACTTCCCTTTACCAGCCAGTACAAGTATAGGAGCAATCGGAGAAGATATGCTTGATGGTGCTATGTTGACATCTCTCAGTCTGGTAAGGCAATTTCCCTTTACCAATGAGTACAAGTATAGGAGCAATTGGAGAAGATATGCTTGATGGTGCTATGTTGACATCACTCAGTCTGGTAAGACAATTTCCCTTTACCAATCAGTACAAGTATTGGTGCAATAGGAGAAGACATGCTTGACGGTGCTATGTTGACATCTCTTAGTCTGGTAAGGCAATTTCCCCTTACCAACCAGTACAAGTATAGGAGCAATAGGAGTAGATATGCTTGATGGTGCTATGTTGACATCTCTCAGTCTGGTAAGGCAATTTCCCCTTACCAACCAGTACAAGTATAGGAGCAATAGGAGAAGACAGGCTTGATGGGGCTATGTTGACATCTCTCAGTCTGGTAAGACAATTTCCCTTTACCGATCAGTACAAGTATAGGAGCAATAGGAGAAGATATGCTTGATGGTGCTATGTTGACATCTCTCAGTGTGGTAAGGCAATTTCCCCTTACGAAACCAGTACAAGTATAGGAGCATAGGAGAAGATATGCTTGATGGTTCTATGTTGACATCTCTTAGTCTGGTATGGGATTTTCCCCTTACCAACCAGTACAAGTATTGGAGCAATAGGAGAAGATATGCTTGATGGTGCTATGTTGACATCTCTCAGTCTGGTAAGGCAATTTCCTTTTACCAACCAGTACAAGTATAGGAGCAATAGGAGAAGATATGCTTGATGGTGCTATGTTGACATCTCTCAGTCTGGTAAGACAATTTCCTTTTACCTACCAGTACAAGTATAGGAGCAATAGGAGAAGATATGCTTGATGGTGCTATGTTGACATCTCTTAGTCTGGTAAGGCAATTTCCTTTTACCTACCAGTGCAAGTATAGGAGCAATAGGAGAAGATATGCTTGATGGTGCTATGTTGACATCTCTCAGTCTGGTAAGACAATTTCCCTTTACCAATCAGAACAAGTATTGGAGCAATAGGAGAAGATATGCTTGACGGTGCTATGTTGACATCTCTCAGTCTGGTAAGGCAATTTCCCTTTACCAACCAGTACAAGTATTGGAGCAATAGGAGAAGATATGCTTGATGGTGCTATGTTGACATCTCTCAGTCTGGTAAGGCAATTTCCCTTTACCAACCAGTACAAGTATAGGAGCAATAGGAGAAGATATGCTTGATTGATGGTGCTATGTTGACATCTCTCAGTCTGGTAAGGCAATTTCCCCTTACCAACCAGTACAAGTATAGGAGCAATAGGAGAAGATATGGTTGATGGTGCTATGTTAACATCTCTCAGTCTGGTAAGGCAATTTCCCTTTACCAACCAGTACAAGTATAGGAGCAATAGGAGAAGATATGCTTGATGGTGCTATGTTGACATCTCTCAGTCTGGTTAGGCAATTTCCTTTTACCTACGAGTACAAGTATAGGAGCAATAGGAGAAGATATGCTTGATGGTGCTATGTTGACATCTCTCAGTCTGGTAAGGCAATTTCCCTTTACCAACCAGTACAAGTATAAGGGCAATAGGAGAAGATATGCTTGATGGTGCTATGTTGACATCTCTCGGTCTGGTAAGGCAATTTCCCCTTACCAACCAGCACAAGTATAGGAGCAATAGGAGAAGATTTGCTTGATGGTGCTATGTTGACATCTCTCAGTCTGGTAAGGCAATTTCCCCTTACCAACCAGTACAAGTATAGGAGCAATAGGAGAAGATATGCTTGATGGTGCTATGTTGACATCTTTCGGTCTGGTAAGGCAATTTCCCCTTACCAACCAGTACAAGTATAGGAGCAATAGGAGAAGATATGCTTGATGGTGCTATGTTGACATCTCTCAGTCTGGTAAGGCAATTTTCCTTTACCTACCAGTACAAGTATAGGAGCAATAGGAGAAGATATGCTTGATGGTGCTATGTTGACATCTCTCAGTCTGGTAAGGCAATTTCCCCTTACCAACCAGTACAAGTATAGGAGCAATAGGAGAAGATATGCTTGATGGTGCTATGTTGACATCTCTCAGTCTGGTAAGGCAATTTCCCCTTACCAACCAGTACAAGTATAGGAGCAATAGGAGAAGATAAGTTGATGGTGCTATGTTGACATCTCTCGGTCTGGTAAGGCAATTTCGTTTTACCTACCAGTACAAGTATAGGAGCAATAGGAGAAGATATGCTTGATGGTGCTATGTTGACATCTCTCAGTCTGGTAAGGCAATTTCCCTTTACCAGCCAGTACAAGTATAGGAGCAATAGGAGAAGATATGCTTGATGGTGCTATGTTGACATCTCTCAGTCTGGTAAGGCCATTTCCCTTTACCTACCAGTACAAGTATAGGAGCAATAGGAGAAGATATGCGTGATGGTGCTATGTTGACATCTCTCAGTCTGGTAAGGCAATTTCCCCTTACCAACCAGTACAAGTATAGGAGCAATAGGAGAAGATATGCTTGATGGTGCTATGTTGACATCTCTCAGTCTGGTAAGGCAATTTCCCTTTACCAGCCAGTACAAGTATAGGAGCAATCGGAGAAGATATGCTTGATGGTGCTATGTTGACATCTCTCAGTCTGGTAAGGCAATTTCCCTTTACCAACGAGTACAAGTATAGGAGCAATTGGAGAAGATATGCTTGATGGTGCTATGTTGACATCACTCAGTCTGGTAAGACAGTTTCCCTTTACCAATCAGTACAAGTATTGGAGCAATAGGAGAAGACATGCTTGACGGTGCTATGTTGACATCTCTCAGTCTGGTAAGGCAATTTCCCCTTACCAACCAGTACAAGTATAGGAGCAATAGGAGAAGACATGCTTGATGGTGCTATGTTGACATCTCTCAGTCTGGTAAGGCAATTTCCCCTTACCAACCAGTACAAGTATAGGAGCAATAGGAGAAGACATGCTTGATGGGGCTATGTTGACATCTCTCAGTCTGGTAAGGCAATTTCCCTTTACCGATCAGTACAAGTATAGGAGCAATAGGAGAAGATTTGCTTGATGGTGCTATGTTGACATCTCTCAGTCTGGTAAGGCAATTTCCCCTTACGAAACCAGTACAAGTATAGGAGCAATAGGAGAAGATATGCTTGATGGTGCTATGTTGACATCTCTCAGTCTGGTAAGGCAATTTCCCCTTACCAACCAGTACAAGTATTGGAGCAATAGGAGAAGATATGCTTGATGGTGCTATGTTGACATCTCTCAGTCTGGTAAGGCAATTTCCCTTTACCAACCAGTACAAGTATAGGAGCAATAGGAGAAGATATGCTTGATGGTGCTATGTTGACATCTCTCAGTCTGGTAAGGCAATTTCCCTTTACCAACCAGTACAAGTATTGGAGCAATAGGAGAAGATATGCTTGATGGTGCTATGTTGACATCTCTCAGTCTGGTAAGGCAATTTCCCCTTACCTACCAGTACAAGTATAGGAGCAATTGGAGAAGATATGCTTGATGGTGCTATGTTGACATCTCTCAGTCTGGTAAGGCAATTTCCTTTTACCTACGAGTACAAGTATAGGAGCAATAGGAGAAGATATGCTTGATGGTGCTATGTTGACATCTCTCAGTCTGGTAAGGCAATTTCCCTTTACCAACCAGTACAAGTATAGGAGCAATAGGAGAAGATATGCTTGATGGTGCTATGTTGACATCTCTCGGTCTGGTAAGGCAATTTCTCCTTACCAACCAGTACAAGTATAGGAGCAATAGGAGAAGATTTGCTTGATGGTGCTATGTTGACATCTCTCAGTCTGGTAAGGCAATTTCCCCTTACCAACCAGTACAAGTATAGGAGCAATAGGAGAAGATATGCTTGATGGTGCTATGTTGACATCTTTCGGTCTGGTAAGGCAATTTCCCCTTACCAACCAGTACAAGTATAGGAGCAATAGGAGAAGATATGCTTGATGGTGCTATGTTGACATCTCTCAGTCTGGTAAGGCAATTTTCCTTTACCTACCAGTACAAGTATAGGAGCAATAGGAGAAGATATGCTTGATGGTGCTATGTTGACATCTCTCAGTCTGGTAAGGCAATTTCCCTTTACCAACCAGTACAAGTATAGGAGCAATAGGAGAAGATATGCTTGATGGTGCTATGTTGACATCTCTCAGTCTGGTAAGGCAATTTCCCTTTACCTGCCAGTACAAGTATAGGAGCAATAGGAGAAGATATGCTTGATGGTGCAATGTTGACATCTCTCAGTCTGGTAAGGCAATTTCCCCTTACCAACCAGTCCAAGTATAGGAGCAATCGGAGAAGATATGCTTAATGGTGCTTTGTTGACATCTCTCAGTCTGGTAAGGCAATTTCCCTTTACCAGCCAGTACAAGTATAGGAGCAATAGGAGAAGATATGCTTGACGGTGCTATGTTGACATCTCTCAGTCTGGTAAGGCAATTTCGTTTTACCAACCAGTACAAGTATAGGAGCAATAGGAGAAGATATGCTTGATGGTGCTATGTTGACATCTCTCAGTCTGGTAAGACAACTTCCCTTTACCAGCCAGTACAAGTATAGGAGCAATCGGAGAAGATATGCTTGATGGTGCTATGTTGACATCTCTCAGTCTGGTAAGGCAATTTCCCTTTACCAACGAGTACAAGTATAGGAGCAATTGGAGAAGATATGCTTGATGGTGCTATGTTGACATCACTCAGTCTGGTAAGACAATTTCCCTTTACCAATCAGTACAAGTATTGGTGCAATAGGAGAAGACATGCTTGACGGTGCTATGTTGACATCTCTTAGTCTGGTATGGCATTTTCCCCTTACCAACCAGTACAAGTATTGGAGCAATAGGAGAAGATATGCTTGATGGTGCTATGTTGACATCTCTTAGTCTGGTATGGCATTTTCCCCTTACCAACCAGTACAAGTATTGGAGCAATAGGAGAAGATATGCTTGATGGTGCTATCTTGACATCTCTCAGTCTGGTAAGGCAATTTCCTTTTACCAACCAGTACAAGTATAGGAGCAATAGGAGAAGATATGCTTGATGGTGCTATGTTGACATCTCTCAGTCTGGTAAGACAATTTCCTTTTACCTACCAGTACAAGTATAGGAGCAATAGGAGAAGATATGCTTGATGGTGCTATGTTGACATCTCTTAGTCTGGTAAGGCAATTTCCTTTTACCTACCAGTGCAAGTATAGGAGCAATAGGAGAAGATATGCTTGATGGTGCTATGTTGACATCTCTCAGTCTGGTAAGACAATTTCCCTTTACCAATCAGAACAAGTATTGGAGCAATAGGAGAAGATATGCTTGACGGTGCTATGTTGACATCTCTCAGTCTGGTAAGGCAATTTCCCTTTACCAACCAGTACAAGTATTGGAGCAATAGGAGAAGATATGCTTGATGGTGCTATGTTGACATCTCTCAGTCTGGTAAGGCAATTTCCCTTTACCAACCAGTACAAGTATAGGAGCAATAGGAGAAGATATGCTTGATTGATGGTGCTATGTTGACATCTCTCAGTCTGGTAAGGCAATTTCCCCTTACCAACCAGTACAAGTATAGGAGCAATAGGAGAAGATATGGTTGATGGTGCTATGTTAACATCTCTCAGTCTGGTAAGGCAATTTCCCTTTACCAACCAGTACAAGTATAGGAGCAATAGGAGAAGATATGCTTGATGGTGCTATGTTGACATCTCTCAGTCTGGTTAGGCAATTTCCTTTTACCTACGAGTACAAGTATAGGAGCAATAGGAGAAGATATGCTTGATGGTGCTATGTTGACATCTCTCAGTCTGGTAAGGCAATTTCCCTTTACCAACCAGTACAAGTATAGGAGCAATAGGAGAAGATATGCTTGATGGTGCTATGTTGACATCTCTCGGTCTGGTAAGGCAATTTCCCCTTACCAACCAGCACAAGTATAGGAGCAATAGGAGAAGATTTGCTTGATGGTGCTATGTTGACATCTCTCAGTCTGGTAAGGCAATTTCCCCTTACCAACCAGTACAAGTATAGGAGCAATAGGAGAAGATATGCTTGATGGTGCTATGTTGACATCTTTCGGTCTGGTAAGGCAATTTCCCCTTACCAACCAGTACAAGTATAGGAGCAATAGGAGAAGATATGCTTGATGGTGCTATGTTGACATCTCTCAGTCTGGTAAGGCAATTTTCCTTTACCTACCAGTACAAGTATAGGAGCAATAGGAGAAGATATGCTTGATGGTGCTATGTTGACATCTCTCAGTCTGGTAAGGCAATTTCCCCTTACCAACCAGTACAAGTATAGGAGCAATAGGAGAAGATATGCTTGATGGTGCTATGTTGACATCTCTCAGTCTGGTAAGGCAATTTCCCCTTACCAACCAGTACAAGTATAGGAGCAATAGGAGAAGATAAGTTGATGGTGCTATGTTGACATCTCTCGGTCTGGTTAGGCAATTTCGTTTTACCTACCAGTACAAGTATAGGAGCAATAGGAGAAGATATGCTTGATGGTGCTATGTTGACATCTCTCAGTCTGGTAAGGCAATTTCCCTTTACCAGCCAGTACAAGTATAGGAGCAATAGGAGAAGATATGCTTGATGGTGCTATGTTGACATCTCTCAGTCTGGTAAGGCCATTTCCCTTTACCTACCAGTACAAGTATAGGAGCAATAGGAGAAGATATGCGTGATGGTGCTATGTTGACATCTCTCAGTCTGGTAAGGCAATTTCCCCTTACCAACCAGTACAAGTATAGGAGCAATAGGAGAAGATATGCTTGATGGTGCTATGTTGACATCTCTCAGTCTGGTAAGGCAATTTCCCTTTACCAGCCAGTACAAGTATAGGAGCAATCGGAGAAGATATGCTTGATGGTGCTATGTTGACATCTCTCAGTCTGGTAAGGCAATTTCCCTTTACCAACGAGTACAAGTATAGGAGCAATTGGAGAAGATATGCTTGATGGTGCTATGTTGACATCACTCAGTCTGGTAAGACAGTTTCCCTTTACCAATCAGTACAAGTATTGGAGCAATAGGAGGAGACATGCTTGACGGTGCTATGTTGACATCTCTCAGTCTGGTAAGGCAATTTCCCCTTACCAACCAGTACAAGTATAGGAGCAATAGGAGAAGACATGCTTGATGGTGCTATGTTGACATCTCTCAGTCTGGTAAGGCAATTTCCCCTTACCAACCAGTACAAGTATAGGAGCAATAGGAGAAGACATGCTTGATGGGGCTATGTTGACATCTCTCAGTCTGGTAAGGCAATTTCCCTTTACCGATCAGTACAAGTATAGGAGCAATAGGAGAAGATATGCTTGATGGTGCTATGTTGACATCTCTCAGTCTGGTAAGGCAATTTCCCCTTACGAAACCAGTACAAGTATAGGAGCAATAGGAGAAGATATGCTTGATGGTGCTATGTTGACATCTCTCAGTCTGGTAAGGCAATTTCCCCTTACCAACCAGTACAAGTATTGGAGCAATAGGAGAAGATATGCTTGATGGTGCTATGTTGACATCTCTCAGTCTGGTAAGGCAATTTCCCTTTACCAACCAGTACAAGTATAGGAGCAATAGGAGAAGATATGCTTGATGGTGCTATGTTGACATCTCTCAGTCTGGTAAGGCAATTTTCCTTTACCAACCAGTACAAGTATTGGAGCAATAGGAGAAGATATGCTTGATGGTGCTATGTTGACATCTCTCAGTCTGGTAAGGCAATTTCCCCTTACATACCAGTACAAGTATAGGAGCAATTGGAGAGGATATGCTTGATGGTGCTATGTTGACATTTCTCAGTCTGGTAAGGCAATTTCCTTTTACCTACGAGTACAAGTATAGGAGCAATAGGAGAAGATATGCTTGATGGTGCTATGTTGACATCTCTCAGTCTGGTAAGGCAATTTCCCTTTACCAACCAGTACAAGTATAGGAGCAATAGGAGAAGATATGCTTGATGGTGCTATGTTGACATCTCTCGGTCTGGTAAGGCAATTTCTCCTTACCAACCAGCACAAGTATAGGAGCAATAGGAGAAGATTTGCTTGATGGTGCTATGTTGACATCTCTCAGTCTGGTAAGGCAATTTCCCCTTACCAACCAGTACAAGTATAGGAGCAATAGGAGAAGATATGCTTGATGGTGCTATGTTGACATCTTTCGGTCTGGTAAGGCAATTTCCCCTTACCAACCAGTACAAGTATAGGAGCAATAGGAGAAGATATGCTTGATGGTGCTATGTTGACATCTCTCAGTCTGGTAAGGCAATTTTCCTTTACCTACCAGTACAAGTATAGGAGCAATAGGAGAAGATATGCTTGATGGTGCTATGTTGACATCTCTCAGTCTGGTAAGGCAATTTCCCCTTACCAACCAGTACAAGTATAGGAGCAATAGGAGAAGATATGCTTGATGGTGCTATGTTGACATCTCTCAGTCTGGTAAGGCAATTTCCCCTTACCAACCAGTACAAGTATAGGAGCAATAGGAGAAGATATGCTTGATGGTGCTATGTTGACATCTCTCGGTCTGGTAAGGCAATTTCGTTTTACCTACCAGTACAAGTATAGGAGCAATAGGAGAAGATATGCTTGATGGTGCTATGTTGACATCTCTCAGTCTGGTAAGGCAATTTCCCTTTACCAGCCAGTACAAGTATAGGAGCAATAGGAGAAGATATGCTTGATGGTGCTATGTTGACATCTCTCAGTCTGGTAAGGCAATTTCCCTTTACCTACCAGTACAAGTATAGGAGCAATAGGAGAAGATATGCGTGATGGTGCTATGTTGACATCTCTCAGTCTGGTAAGGCAATTTCCCCTTACCAACCAATACAAGTATAGGAGCAATAGGAGAAGATATGCTTGATGGTGCTATGTTGACATCTCTCAGTCTGGTAAGGCAATTTCCCTTTACCAGCCAGTACAAGTATAGGAGCAATCGGAGAAGATATGCTTGATGGTGCTATGTTGACATCTCTCAGTCTGGTAAGGCAATTTCCCTTTACCAACGAGTACAAGTATAGGAGCAATTGGAGAAGATATGCTTGATGGTGCTATGTTGACATCACTCAGTCTGGTAAGACAGTTTCCCTTTACCAATCAGTACAAGTATTGGAGCAATAGGAGAAGACATGCTTGACGGTGCTATGTTGACATCTCTCAGTCTGGTAAGGCAATTTCCCCTTACCAACCAGTACAAGTATAGGAGCAATAGGAGAAGACATGCTTGATGGTGCTATGTTGACATCTCTCAGTCTGGTAAGGCAATTTCCCCTTACCAACCAGTACAAGTATAGGAGCAATAGGAGAAGACATGCTTGATGGGGCTATGTTGACATCTCTCAGTCTGGTAAGGCAATTTCCCTTTACCGATCAGTACAAGTATAGGAGCAATAGGAGAAGATATGCTTGATGGTGCTATGTTGACATCTCTCAGTCTGGTAAGGCAATTTCCCCTTACGAAACCAGTACAAGTATAGGAGCAATAGGAGAAGATATGCTTGATGGTGCTATGTTGACATCTCTCAGTCTGGTAAGGCAATTTCCCCTTACCAACCAGTACAAGTATTGGAGCAATAGGAGAAGATATGCTTGATGGTGCTATGTTGACATCTCTCAGTCTGGTAAGGCAATTTCCCTTTACCAACCAGTACAAGTATAGGAGCAATAGGAGAAGATATGCTTGATGGTGCTATGTTGACATCTCTCAGTCTGGTAAGGCAATTTCCCTTTACCAACCAGTACAAGTATAGGAGCAATAGGAGAAGATATGCTTGATTGATGGTGCTATGTTGACATCTCTCAGTCTGGTAAGGCAATTTCCCCTTACCAACCAGTACAAGTATAGGAGCAATAGGAGAAGATATGGTTGATGGTGCTATGTTAACATCTCTCAGTCTGGTAAGGCAATTTCCCTTTACCAACCAGTACAAGTATAGGAGCAATAGGAGAAGATATGCTTGATGGTGCTATGTTGACATCTCTCAGTCTGGTTAGGCAATTTCCTTTTACCTACGAGTACAAGTATAGGAGCAATAGGAGAAGATATGCTTGATGGTGCTATGTTGACATCTCTCAGTCTGGTAAGGCAATTTCCCTTTACCAACCAGTACAAGTATAGGAGCAATAGGAGAAGATATGCTTGATGGTGCTATGTTGACATCTCTCGGTCTGGTAAGGCAATTTCCCCTTACCAACCAGCACAAGTATAGGAGCAATAGGAGAAGATTTGCTTGATGGTGCTATGTTGACATCTCTCAGTCTGGTAAGGCAATTTCCCCTTACCAACCAGTACAAGTATAGGAGCAATAGGAGAAGATATGCTTGATGGTGCTATGTTGACATCTTTCGGTCTGGTAAGGCAATTTCCCCTTACCAACCAGTACAAGTATAGGAGCAATAGGAGAAGATATGCTTGATGGTGCTATGTTGACATCTCTCAGTCTGGTAAGGCAATTTTCCTTTACCTACCAGTACAAGTATAGGAGCAATAGGAGAAGATATGCTTGATGGTGCTATGTTGACATCTCAGTCTGGTAAGGCAATTTCCCCTTACCAACCAGTACAAGTATAGGAGCAATAGGAGAAGATATGCTTGATGGTGCTATGTTGACATCTCTCAGTCTGGTAAGGCAATTTCCCCTTACCAACCAGTACAAGTATAGGAGCAATAGGAGAAGATAAGTTGATGGTGCTATGTTGACATTTCTCAGTCTGGTTAGGCAATTTCGTTTTACCTACCAGTACAAGTATAGGAGCAATAGGAGAAGATATGCTTGATGGTGCTATGTTGACATCTCTCAGTCTGGTAAGGCAATTTCCCTTTACCAGCCAGTACAAGTATAGGAGCAATAGGAGAAGATATGCTTGATGGTGCTATGTTGACATCTCTCAGTCTGGTAAGGCCATTTCCCTTTACCTACCAGTACAAGTATAGGAGCAATAGGAGAAGATATGCGTGATGGTGCTATGTTGACATCTCTCAGTCTGGTAAGGCAATTTCCCCTTACCAACCAGTACAAGTATAGGAGCAATAGGAGAAGATATGCTTGATGGTGCTATGTTGACATCTCTCAGTCTGGTAAGGCAATTTCCCTTTACCAGCCAGTACAAGTATAGGAGCAATCGGAGAAGATATGCTTGATGGTGCTATGTTGACATCTCTCAGTCTGGTAAGGCAATTTCCCTTTACCAACGAGTACAAGTATAGGAGCAATTGGAGAAGATATGCTTGATGGTGCTATGTTGACATCACTCAGTCTGGTAAGACAGTTTCCCTTTACCAATCAGTACAAGTATTGGAGCAATAGGAGGAGACATGCTTGACGGTGCTATGTTGACATCTCTCAGTCTGGTAAGGCAATTTCCCCTTACCAACCAGTACAAGTATAGGAGCAATAGGAGAAGACATGCTTGATGGTGCTATGTTGACATCTCTCAGTCTGGTAAGGCAATTTCCCCTTACCAACCAGTACAAGTATAGGAGCAATAGGAGAAGACATGCTTGATGGGGCTATGTTGACATCTCTCAGTCTGGTAAGGCAATTTCCCTTTACCGATCAGTACAAGTATAGGAGCAATAGGAGAAGATATGCTTGATGGTGCTATGTTGACATCTCTCAGTCTGGTAAGGCAATTTCCCCTTACGAAACCAGTACAAGTATAGGAGCAATAGGAGAAGATATGCTTGATGGTGCTATGTTGACATCTCTCAGTCTGGTAAGGCAATTTCCCCTTACCAACCAGTACAAGTATTGGAGCAATAGGAGAAGATATGCTTGATGGTGCTATGTTGACATCTCTCAGTCTGGTAAGGCAATTTCCCTTTACCAACCAGTACAAGTATAGGAGCAATAGGAGAAGATATGCTTGATGGTGCTATGTTGACATCTCTCAGTCTGGTAAGGCAATTTTCCTTTACCAACCAGTACAAGTATTGGAGCAATAGGAGAAGATATGCTTGATGGTGCTATGTTGACATCTCTCAGTCTGGTAAGGCAATTTCCCCTTACATACCAGTACAAGTATAGGAGCAATTGGAGAAGATATGCTTGATGGTGCTATGTTGACATCTCTCAGTCTGGTAAGGCAATTTCCTTTTACCTACGAGTACAAGTATAGGAGCAATAGGAGAAGATATGCTTGATGGTGCTATGTTGACATCTCTCAGTCTGGTAAGGCAATTTCCCTTTACCAACCAGTACAAGTATAGGAGCAATAGGAGAAGATATGCTTGATGGTGCTATGTTGACATCTCTCGGTCTGGTAAGGCAATTTCTCCTTACCAACCAGCACAAGTATAGGAGCAATAGGAGAAGATTTGCTTGATGGTGCTATGTTGACATCTCTCAGTCTGGTAAGGCAATTTCCCCTTACCAACCAGTACAAGTATAGGAGCAATAGGAGAAGATATGCTTGATGGTGCTATGTTGACATCTTTCGGTCTGGTAAGGCAATTTCCCCTTACCAACCAGTACAAGTATAGGAGCAATAGGAGAAGATATGCTTGATGGTGCTATGTTGACATCTCTCAGTCTGGTAAGGCAATTTTCCTTTACCTACCAGTACAAGTATAGGAGCAATAGGAGAAGATATGCTTGATGGTGCTATGTTGACATCTCTCAGTCTGGTAAGGCAATTTCCCCTTACCAACCAGTACAAGTATAGGAGCAATAGGAGAAGATATGCTTGATGGTGCTATGTTGACATCTCTCAGTCTGGTAAGGCAATTTCCCCTTACCAACCAGTACAAGTATGGGAGCAATAGGAGAAGATATGCTTGATGGTGCTATGTTGACATCTCTCGGTCTGGTAAGGCAATTTCGTTTTACCTACCAGTACAAGTATAGGAGCAATAGGAGAAGATATGCTTGATGGTGCTATGTTGACATCTCTCAGTCTGGTAAGGCAATTTCCCTTTACCAGCCAGTACAAGTATAGGAGCAATAGGAGAAGATATGCTTGATGGTGCTATGTTGACATCTCTCAGTCTGGTAAGGCAATTTCCCTTTACCTACCAGTACAAGTATAGGAGCAATAGGAGAAGATATGCGTGATGGTGCTATGTTGACATCTCTCAGTCTGGTAAGGCAATTTCCCCTTACCAACCAATACAAGTATAGGAGCAATAGGAGAAGATATGCTTGATGGTGCTATGTTGACATCTCTCAGTCTGGTAAGGCAATTTCCCTTTACCAGCCAGTACAAGTATAGGAGCAATCGGAGAAGATATGCTTGATGGTGCTATGTTGACATCTCTCAGTCTGGTAAGGCAATTTCCCTTTACCAACGAGTACAAGTATAGGAGCAATTGGAGAAGATATGCTTGATGGTGCTATGTTGACATCACTCAGTCTGGTAAGACAGTTTCCCTTTACCAATCAGTACAAGTATTGGAGCAATAGGAGAAGACATGCTTGACGGTGCTATGTTGACATCTCTCAGTCTGGTAAGGCAATTTCCCCTTACCAACCAGTACAAGTATAGGAGCAATAGGAGAAGACATGCTTGATGGTGCTATGTTGACATCTCTCAGTCTGGTAAGGCAATTTCCCCTTACGAAACCAGTACAAGTATAGGAGCAATAGGAGAAGATATGCTTGATGGTGCTATGTTGACATCTCTCAGTCTGGTAAGGCAATTTCCCCTTACCAACCAGTACAAGTATTGGAGCAATAGGAGAAGATATGCTTGATGGTGCTATGTTGACATCTCTCAGTCTGGTAAGGCAATTTCCCTTTACCAACCAGAACAAGTATAGGAGCAATAGGAGAAGATATGCTTGATGGTGCTATGTTGACATCTCTCAGTCTGGTAAGGCAATTTCCCCTTACCAACCAGTACAAGTATAGGAGCAATAGGAGAAGATATGCTTGATGGTGCTATGTTGACATCTTTCGGTCTGGTAAGGCAATTTCCCCTTACCAACCAGTACAAGTATAGGAGCAATAGGAGAAGATATGCTTGATGGTGCTATGTTGACATCTCTCAGTCTGGTAAGGCAATTTTCCTTTACCTACCAGTACAAGTATAGGAGCAATAGGAGAAGATATGCTTGATGGTGCTATGTTGACATCTCTCAGTCTGGTAAGGCAATTTCCCCTTACCAACCAGTACAAGTATAGGAGCAATAGGAGAAGATATGCTTGATGGTGCTATGTTGACATCTCTCAGTCTGGTAAGGCAATTTCCCCTTACCAACCAGTACAAGTATGGGAGCAATAGGAGAAGATATGCTTGATGGTGCTATGTTGACATCTCTCGGTCTGGTAAGGCAATTTCGTTTTACCTACCAGTACAAGTATAGGAGCAATAGGAGAAGATATGCTTGATGGTGCTATGTTGACATCTCTCAGTCTGGTAAGGCAATTTCCCTTTACCAGCCAGTACAAGTATAGGAGCAATAGGAGAAGATATGCTTGATGGTGCTATGTTGACATCTCTCAGTCTGGTAAGGCAATTTCCCTTTACCTACCAGTACAAGTATAGGAGCAATAGGAGAAGATATGCGTGATGGTGCTATGTTGACATCTCTCAGTCTGGTAAGGCAATTTCCCCTTACCAACCAATACAAGTATAGGAGCAATAGGAGAAGATATGCTTGATGGTGCTATGTTGACATCTCTCAGTCTGGTAAGGCAATTTCCCTTTACCAGCCAGTACAAGTATAGGAGCAATCGGAGAAGATATGCTTGATGGTGCTATGTTGACATCTCTCAGTCTGGTAAGGCAATTTCCCTTTACCAACGAGTACAAGTATAGGAGCAATTGGAGAAGATATGCTTGATGGTGCTATGTTGACATCACTCAGTCTGGTAAGACAGTTTCCCTTTACCAATCAGTACAAGTATTGGAGCAATAGGAGAAGACATGCTTGACGGTGCTATGTTGACATCTCTCAGTCTGGTAAGGCAATTTCCCCTTACCAACCAGTACAAGTATAGGAGCAATAGGAGAAGACATGCTTGATGGTGCTATGTTGACATCTCTCAGTCTGGTAAGGCAATTTCCCCTTACGAAACCAGTACAAGTATAGGAGCAATAGGAGAAGATATGCTTGATGGTGCTATGTTGACATCTCTCAGTCTGGTAAGGCAATTTCCCCTTACCAACCAGTACAAGTATTGGAGCAATAGGAGAAGATATGCTTGATGGTGCTATGTTGACATCTCTCAGTCTGGTAAGGCAATTTCCCTTTACCAACCAGTACAAGTATAGGAGCAATAGGAGAAGATATGCTTGATGGTGCTATGTTGACATCTCTCAGTCTGGTAAGGCAATTTCCCCTTACCTACCAGTACAAGTATAGGAGCAATTGGAGAAGATATGCTTGATGGTGCTATGTTGACGTCTTTCAGTCTGGTAAGGCAATTTCCCCTTACCAACCAGTACAAGTATAGGAGCAATAGGAGAAGACATGCTTGATGGTGCTATGTTGACATCCCTCAGTCTGGTAAGGCAATTTCCCTTTACCCACCAGTACAAGTATAGGAGCAATAGGAGAAGATATGCTTGATGGTGCTATGTTGACATCCCTCAGTCTGGTAAGGCAATTTCCCTTTACCAACCAGTACAAGTATAGTAGCAATAGGAGAAGACATGCTTGATGGTGCTATGTTGACATCTCTCAGTCTGGTAAGGCAATTTCCCATTACCAACCAGTACAAGTATAGGAGCAATCGGAGAAGATATGCTTGATGGTGCTATGTTGACATCTCTCAGTCTGGTAAGGCAATTTCCCATTACCAACCAGTACAAGTATAGGAGCAATCGGAGAAGATATGCTTGATGGTGCTATGTTGACATCTCTCAGTCTGGTAAGCTAGTTTAACCCCCCTTTTTATACTGATGGGATCTTCCATCTGGTTTGGTACATTAAATTTGGAGTGCTTCATCATACATAGCCAGGGGTCAGAGGTTAAAATTTTCAACAATAATGTATGACAGTCCCTAAATATACCTGTATATCATATGAGGTCGCATCTGGGAGTGATATAATGCCATGAACTAAATTGATAAACTACTAGTGGTTTACCGATTTTGGTAATGTTATGTATTGATGTTTGTAATCACATATATATGGCAAAATCTTAGAGTTTTAATACAAAAAAACTCTATTTCACGGTAGTTTTAGGGTCCTTTGATAAATAGAATCTAGCATTATACTCCTGTATTATTGAAGGCAGTGGCTAGAGGTACGGATCCGTACCCCTAGCCTGGGAGGCTAGGGATACGGATCCGTACCCCTAGTCTCGGAGGCTAGGGGTACGGACCCGTACCCCTAGTATATTCTACCATGTCAGGCTACAGGTACAGACATATAACCCTGATGAGAAATTCTAAATTATCATGTAATAAGTGTTAGAAAGTACCATGTTGTTGTGTTATGAAATAGCAATCCAGTAAGTCGCCATTTGTAATGTGGGATAACTCTGTATAGTATATATAAAAACGAAACACGAATTCGGAATTTGAACAAGTGGTGCGGGATTTATGTTGTGTTGTTATTATTATTATAATTATTATTATTATTATTATTGTTATTATTATTATTATTATTATTATTATTAAATCAAATTAAACTTGTTATTAATGATTTGTTTTTGCTGTTTTCACATTCGGTTTGTTCATTAGGGAGGGTGCGAACAACATTCTGTGATTAATTGGTCGGCATGACGCACTACAAAGGCATCTTTAAACTTAAAAGAACAAATTACAATGATTGGCTGAATATTTTAATGTAAAACCTCACAGACATCAGAAGAACGTCCTTAATTAGCCTAATCCTACACACAGTATCTAGACCTATTATTATAGATATAATAATAACTATTTGATGTAACCGCCTAATTCTCGCTGCTCATTTATAAAACTCCCAAGAAAATTATGTTCAGTCTCACTTTGTCAAAATGGCTAAAACGCTGAACATAGGGAAACAGTTTGAGGACTTTTCCTTTTTAGAAATTGCCATCCAGCAGCATCAGAAGGAAGAAAATGTTCAATTCTTTAGGCGCCAAAAACTTACGTTAAAAGTGATAGAAAATAATCTGTCCGTTCGTCAGTCAGTACAATTTTATTATTTGTTTTCGTGCTTAGAAGTAACATAAGTACCTTAAGGATCTAAAAAAATATTAAGTTTGTCCATAAATCTAAAGGTCCTAACAAATTAACCTAGCCAGCACACAATGTCGGACCAATGTCGTTCCGCTAGCAAAACGCCATTCAAATGGTATTTCGCTGGCGGGCCGACCCTTGCCCGCTTTTTTATGTTTAGTTTTGATGTTAGTTTTGATATAATGCGTAAATCAAATATTATATTTTCATATACACACTTTTGGTGCGCAAAAGAGTCTTCACGATGAGACGGTTCTTTTGAGCACCAAAAACTTACGTTAAACGTGATAGAAAATACAATTTTACACACCACCCGTCCATATGTCCGTTCGTCAGTCCGTACAATTTTTTTTCGTGCTTAGAAGTAACATAAGTACCTTAAGGATCTAAAAAATATTAAGTTTATCCATACGTCTAAAGGTCCTAACAAATAAATCCAGCAAGCACACTTACTTAGCTAAGTACAGGTGAGCTTATTTGACACTGCTCACTCATCAGCTGCCAACGAGTAGTTAATTGGTTACTTTAATTGAAGATGAGAAGATAATTGCTGGTGAGAAGATAATTGATTTGTTACAGGTGATTAATTTCCTTTACTCATGGTCTGTTAAGGATTAGAAAAAAAAATATAGAATTATGTTCTTTTTTTTAACTTTACCGTTATTTTTTTAACCCTTTTGTATAAGCTTATACTTGTTTGAATTATATATGACATATGACGTCACAGTAAATAGAGTAGCTTCCCTTTATCGATCAAAGCTGGCGGACAAAACAAATGTAAATCTGCAACACGAGTTTTTGTTTAATTAAGCTATATTAATCATGATAGCTTCTCATCAGGGTTATATGTCTGTACCTGTAGCCTGACATGGTAGAATATACTAGGAGTACGGATCCGTACCTCTAGCCTCCCAGGCTAGGGGTACGGATCCGTATCCCTAGCCTCCCAGGCTAGGGGTACGGATCCGTACCTCTAGCCACTGCCATTATTGAATTTATTAAACTTGTTGCGAAAAAAGTGACAAAATGCTGGACAAGCCTTGCATTTTGTCTCTTTTCCCAAACTCGTTTGATAAATTCAATAAAACATGAGCCCTCATGTAAGATCCTCTATTTATGGTTTTCCAGTATATTTATTGATGCAAGAATTTTGGTCCACAAGGGTGAAACTCAGATTTAATCAGACTGTTTTGTTGTCAACATATATGATAGAGATCAAGTGACAAGAATGATTTCTTTTCCAATTAATGCTTATTTTTAAATAATTGATAAATGAGCCACGACATGAGACTTCCAACAATGTGATATGTGCGATCAGCAAAGCCTCGGATCAACCTGTGCATATGGGCAGTCTGATCAGAGCCTTTGCTAGTCGCTTGAATATTCTATGAGTACTAGTAAGCTACTGACTGCACATTATTTGGAGTTTCTAAGCTTAAAAGGAGGCTGCACAGGGTCATCTGAGTCTACACTTGTCAAAATGCCACATTGTTGGAAATCACATGTCACGGCTCAAATGCTACTGAAGTATCATTTGTAGCTTGGCTTTCCTCTTGCAGTAACAGTTAAAGTTGGAACTGATTCTTACTATACAGTAACATTAGGATTTCAACTTGTTGTGGTGGTTTTATTTTTAACTAAGTTTTCACATTACAATATCATTTTAAACTAGGCTTAAGCTTGCAACTGCAGCTTCAAATAAAACTTTCTGCAAGGTATTCCACTGGAAAAAAAATCAGAAAATATCCTTGAAATTAGCTTACATTTAAAAATGCATGTATTGGCAAAAGAAATGGAAATGTGTTTGTGAATGTAATATTTACATGGCAATGATTAGAAAAGATACTGTCAGCATATTAGGTTTGTCATGTGAACTCCTGGTAATTCCATATGGGCCTCGATGTGAGAAAACCTGTCTTTGGGGTGTGCGAACAACAAAGGCGCAGACCAGTCTGCACATCTGTACAGTTTGATCAGCGCCTTTGCTATTCGCTTATTAGAAAATATCATATGTAAACTTGCTGCTAGCAAAAGTTCACTATTCTAGCTAGTCTCTGTAGATGAGCAGGCTTCTTTGAGCATGAGCTGATCGGAAACCCTTACGACAGATTTTCTCGCATCCAAGCCCATATACAAACAACAAAGGTGAAGAACAATCTGTTCATTGGTGGAGTTTGATCAACGAAATTACTCTTGGCCGCCTTGATATGATAGCTTTACTTATTTCATACGAGTATTAAAGATTCTAGTAAAGTCTGTAGCTTAACAAGCTGAATCTTACCTTGTTGCAAACAGAATCAGATTTTCAATAAGAGTGGCTCATAATACAGTGTTATAGTAGAGATGAGTATATTATTTGCTTATTTACAGGGAGATAAATTCAAGGCACATCCACAAGCAGTAAGAACGCACACTAATAATGTACTAATCAGTTGTGACAATGGTTAAATCTGACACTTGATGACTTAAAACTTCAAATAATACAAAAATAGCCACTGGTTGAACGTGAGGAGATGATCCAGCTTTTGCTACAACTGATTAGTACAATAATTTCCTCATCCATCCCAAGCTTTCAAAGCAGAAGAATCAGCTATGTGTCTTTGCTATGATGTCCTACCTGGCACAGAGGTTATAAAAACATTTCATGCTCAACTCAACTAAGCATGAAAATCAACTGCTCATGAAAACTAAAATGCTGAAAAATAAAGACTTTTATTGCTTTCAAGTTATCAGATGTTGTATATGTCATGCTAATAAGTGTTGAAATGCCAACAATGTTGGCATTTTAACATTATGAGCATGATAAATTCCATGCTCTGTTGAGTTGAGCAGGAAAAAAGTTTTATTAACCTTGGGCCAGTTTTCATAATGCTTGTTGTCTTGTCTACTACATGTATTACTGTGAGAGATGTTAAAGTGTCATAACGTGTGTGTTTTTGTGTTGAACATCCCATAAACAACTAAGGTCATGTGTAGATGGGGCCACGGCTTAAAATTTCATCTGACAGGCTGAAAAAGCTGGGGATCAAACCTAGCTAGGATGCCTGGGTACAAAGCGAGTGATTTACCACTGCAGCAAGATGACTCCTGTGTCATAATATGGGTCAGCCTGTGTGATAATGGTACATATCACATAAGCATAAAACCAGGCCGGGTAGCACATCAGTCACGTGTCTGACTGTAGATACATGTCTGACTGCAGATCAAGGGGTCGTGAGTTTGATCCATGCCAGGTCCCCATACTTTCGCAGAGATTGATCATGAAATAATATCTACGGTCATTCTCCTCTCTTCTGCTGATTCAAGAAGGGTTGTTGTCAGTTACAAGTGAAAGTATGTGCACCTAGTACTGGTTAACTGCTTAGTCAAGCTTGCCCAGGAAAAATTGTGGTTAGGTAAACTGACCATTCCCCCATGACCATAGCTGTTGACTAGGATGTAAAGAAATAAAAAAAAGCAAACAAAAACACAAACAACTAAGGTCATGTGGATATAGGGCCATGGCTTAAAGGTTCATCTGACAGGCTGGAGAAGCTGGGGATCAAACCTAGGACCCCTGGGTATAGAGTGATTGCTGACTCCATATGTGTCATAATATGGGTCAGCCTGTGTGATAATATACAATTATTGACTTCAATGAGGTAGACATCAGGATTTATCAACCAGAAAAAGTGATAATTAACCGAGGCCGCTGGGCCGAGGTGAATATCACTTTTAAGGGTAGATAAATCCTTATGTCTACCGAAATTGAAGTCAATAAATGTTTTGTTATATGACTTTTCAACTAAGAATGAAAATTTTCTACTTTCACTTTTGTTGTTTAAGACATCTAAGACATCTAAGGACTTTCTTACAAGTTTTAGCAACTTTTATTAAAATATTATAATTTAGTATTTTGCATTTCCAAATGTATATTAATTCTCTTAATGGGGAATATAAAATGTTATCATAAAACTATTTTTACAGTTTGTTTATTCAAACAAAGATAAATAAGCAAACAAAACAAAACAAAACTGTTGTAAAAATTCATGAAAGTCTTTAATTTACCTGTTGGGAGTTGAAACAGCAAATCATGTCAATTTCATGCAGCACATGCTAGTTTCACACTCATCATGCTATTTTTAGATGTCTAGTGGGTAATATTCCAGAAGTGTCAAAAATGTTAACTTCTGAAAACTAGTTCCAGCTGGTTTTCATGCAATATTAACTTGTGGACCGGTTGAGACCAGTTTCCAGGTAGACATAGAGATTTATGAAGACAAATTGGGCCAATCAGTAGACAGGATTCTCTCCAGTCATATAACAATGGTACATATCACATAAGCATAAAGTTACTAGCTGGAGGACTAGCTTTTGGTAAAGCATTAAAAGGAAGAGTTAGTTATTCACAGATAATCATAGACTTATACCTTGTATTTTTGTTGAAAATTAATGTTCTCTGCTTATTACATTTGCTGAATATATTCAAATGCATTCTATGGAAGCAAAGACTATGAACTGCTTGGCTGAGTCAGCTTATTTGAGAAGTATGTCTAAAATATTTCGTGTTAAACAGGATCACATCTGAGTAAAGTTTTTGACATTTGACCCCACTGGATAATGTATTACTTACTAAACAGAAAAAAATCTACTTTTATAAATTTATTTTGTTACACACACTTGTTTAAAAATTATGACCCTTTTGTTGAAAATTGACATGACACTATCAAGTATTGCTTGTACCTCATTATCTTAACCATTATCCTGTGTTGTACCATTTCATGCAGTAAAATAGCTTATGCCAAAAAATATGCCTTTTGCCTATGTATTTTGTCTTTTCCTGAAATTAAGCATGTTAAACTCCATGCCTACTCACCTTTTTCACAAGGAGTAAACATTAAAAGCCTCCTGTATACATTACAAACCATTCCTTGCTTTTATATTTATTTGCTTTTAAATTGAAATGTATTTTAAGGAAGCTTTTTCTAATACAATATAAGCCAGGGTTAGCACATGTTTGAAAAAAAAAATACTTTGAAACATAGATATATTTTTTTTAATTTGTTGAAAACAAAAAGTGTTGATAAATGGCATCAATGTCTTAAAATACTGTTTGGTGGATATATGCCATTTCTGAGACCAAGTATTTGGTCTTTGCTTGGCTTGTAAACACTTTCTTGGTTGTTTAGCAATCTGAAATGCAAAGTGTAAAGTGTAAATTTTTAAGTGTAAAATTTGCCTATCAGTTTTAACTTATATGTTTTGGGTGCTCAAAAGAGCCGTCTCATTGAGACGGTTCTTCTGAACACCCACAACATATGTTTTGGTTGAGAAATCAGAAAATTATTTTTTCGTTACACACTCTTAACTAATGGCCTGTGTTTGGTAGAAAATGGGGAGCCATGGAAGACAGACATTTGCAGACTGTGTGACGTCACAAAGTCCTAATTAAATACACACAAACAAAATAGCTAATTGCCTTCTTTTGATTTTAACTTTTATTTTTTTGTTTGCATTTATATTGATATTTTTGTTGAAAAAAGTTGGTTTGCAAAAAAAAACCTTGTACAGTTTGCAATTAAACTGGGGAATTTATTTACTTTAAATTTTACAGGAAGTTTATTATTAGATATTTGAAATGGCTGCCTTCATTGGCTTATTAGAATGTGGAGTTTAGAGTTTTGAAATGCTATTATAGTTTCCTTATTTGATGTCTGATTTTGATAAAATTTGCACTAAAATGCACACATTGATAGTATTTTATTTGATGTACATTGTATATGAACATTATGTTTCTCTTTAATAAACAAAATTAATAGTCGTTATAAATTATAGGAGAGTTTATTAGTGTTTCTTCAGAAGTCCTTAAATTTTACATAGCCTTGCCTTTATGACTCCTGTACATGTTTATGATAACTAAAAGTTCTGCTCTAGTGCTGTGATAGATAACACATTGTTTTTGCTATCATCATGTTTATAATAGGATACATGGAGTTAATAAGAAATAGCACTACGGTGACTGAGTACTTTTACCTATCAATATTGAACCATTCCTTAAGCAATGAGACCACATGGTATTTATGGTCAAACATAGACATATCATAGTTTACATAATCTTATTTTTCAACTCTAAATAAAGTTTATCCCTCATTTTTTTTCAGACAAATATTGTTGTGTTGCTCAAATGGTAGGTTTGAGATGCTTTCAATGAAAACCAACAATACATGTTTTCATTGCGAAATAAGAAGAATAGACTAGTGATAAAGATACTCTTTTTTTCAGCAAGGGCAATGACTAACATGGTTCAAAGTCATTTTGAGTTTTGTTGGTAAAAAATAATATTCCTCCAAGATGCTGCTTGGAAAAGCATCCATTTATGGCTTTCCTACCATTAAAGCCTTAACAGCTGCTCTTGTAGGATTCAGGGTTTTGATTATACAGTAAAACCTGTGTAAAACAGCCACTCTCAAAAAGACTGAAAATTGGTTTTCAAGACCAATTATCACTTAATGCAGGTCAAAAGTGTTGCAGAATGCTCCAAGGGGAGCATTCTGCAATACTTTTGACCTTCATTAAGCTACCAATTATTGTTATTCTAAAAGATCTTTGTTTTGTCTATTTTTGAGTGGCCGTTTTACACATGTTTTACTGTAACTGCTATATTCTGAGGCATGTCATCTTTGTCAACAATGTTTGTTGATGAACCAGGTTGTCATTTGCCTATATCAAGAAATGGTTTACATAATCTGTTTGAACTTTTTCTTGCAGGATCCCAAGGATTTACAGTTAGAGCCTGATGTGTCTAAATTGAAAAGTATGAAGAGAAGTGTACTTGGAAGAAGGGTCGTTAATAAAATCAAGAGACCAGAGAAAATAGTCCCAACTATAGGTGGGTATTTTCGTTTCGGTCTAGTTTTCAGTTTTTACTCTTTATCTGTTAGTGTCATCTGCTGATAACGTTTGCAAACTGTTTGGATCCAGATCAGGTCTGACAAAATGTCGGATCTGATCTGGATCCAAACTGATACTGATGGTATTCCTTAAATATTTAAAAAAGTTAATTTTGAAAAAAATCAGCAGACAACAAAATAGCATGCAAAGTTACCCAGCTTTAAAAGAACTCAGCTATGAGTACCATATTTAGTATAAAAAAGCTCACAGTTTCCCATTTATCATAATGAAAACATGGTAACAATGCAAAACTTGATACTGAACAGGATCAAAATCAGAAGGAAAAATAGTATTGAGGGGGTTCATCAGTTCTTAGTGAATTAATACTTTCATCAGTAGCTGTCATCTGTTATTCTTGAATTGGTCAAAGGGAGAGAATTATCTCCACAAAACATGTTGCATGATACATTGCAATAGTTAGAAGGCTTCCATGGGAGCTGAACATTTCATGTTACTTCAACAACAGCAGAATCTAGGGCGAAGATTTGGTACCAGTAAAATGCATTTAAGCCCCCTGTGGCTTAGGCTTCTGTCCTTTTTAAGGCGGTGGTTCTGTTGTTGTTGATTTGTTGTTTATTGTCACTCCTGTTGTGGGAGTCTGTAATTGTTCTATGTTTTGTTGTACGTTTCTTTATGTCCATCCTAGTTTTGCAATCATCTTGGTAGGGAAAAGAGAGCTAGTTGCTTTGCTTAGTTGTCTTCCTGGTGTCTAATGATTGTTGTGTGGCTCTTCCTTGCGGTGCCATGAGTTTGTCTGCGGTTTGTGATTGTGGTATTTCCTGATCATACTCACTATTTTTGAACAGATAACCTAAGTGTAATCAATAGAACTCCCTACCAACTGCATTATTGTCTGGCTATTAGATCATGTGTAATTACCCAAAGGTTTAGATAAACAAAATTTTCAGCATAAAATTGTTAATATTTTTTAACCCATTATTTTTAGCATATTTTTTGGTGCTCAAAAGAACCGTCTCATTGAGACGGTTCTTTTGAGTACCCACAACATATGTTTTGGTTAAGAAATGAGAAAATTATTTTTCTGTTACACACTCTTAACTAAAGTAGTAATCACCACTGTATCTTAATACGGTATTATCTTTGAATAGTTTCAGATGAGGCTGACACCCCGTATATGGAAGGTGAGGAGGCAGAAATATGGACAAAGTAAGTTCTTTCACATTCCAAATGTTTTTTTTAGCACAATATGCCCAAGAGAGCATTATTCTGATCTGGTGAAAAATATAGCTGCCTAGAGGTAGCGTCAGTTTTTCCTAAACAAATACCAGAAAGATGTACAAAAATCTATTGGTGGATGACTATTTTTATCAGTTACCATTCATATTAACTGCAGCGCTGCACGTTGCCTGATAAACTTTGTCTATCTCATGGCATGTGCCTTTATTAGGTCATGATGACGTCACTTTTTTTGAATGTGTCGCCAATGACGCTGAATCGACACAAAAATCGATCATTACGTCATATTCACTAGTTTGCAGAGTGAATCAACTTGGTAAGCTTATAAATAGAATACCAGGTTCACATCTTTTCATATCAAGTTTACCAGGCTCGTCTTAGAGAACGCATGTTGAATTGCTCGGCAAGCCTCGCAATGTCAACAAGCATTCACAAAGCCTTGCCTGGTAAACTTGATATCAAAAAACACTCGCCTAGTATTTTCTATAAGTAATTTGAAGATGGTTGAACATAAATGGTTCTTGAATGATCCTGTACAAAGATTACTCAAATTATTCTGGTCCTTTGAAAAAAAATACCCACATCATTATCAGGCCACCAGGGCATGGGTCCTTTTCCCAAATGTTTTGACATCTGATGGGATCCTTGTGCAAGGTTTTCCATGACCCTCTTTTTACTGGTATAAATACTTAATGAATAAAGACACGCAACAGATTAAAAAATATTTTTTGCGTTGTTATATGATGTTTTGATTATACCCCTGGTACGAAGTATATAGGGGGTATATAGTTTTTGCCTTTTATGTAATTGTGTTTGTTTGTTTGTTTGTCTGTAACTTTTTTTTCTGTCAAAGATTTCTCAGCAACTACTTGAGTTAGGATTCTGAAATTTGGTGCAAAGCTTGATAGTGATAGCTGTCATAACATTTATTAAGATCCGTTAATCTGATTGGTCAAGAACGGTCATCTGATCGCATTGACCTCTATTTCATTTTTCAATGAACCCAGTCCGTATTCATGAGGGGTGGGGCCATTCAGAACTACTGAGTTTTAAAGGGGACGGCAACCCTGATGATTACTATACTTTAAATGAAAGATCTTAATAAACCATAAATTTTGATACCAGTTTCATCTAAATCGGTTGAAAAATGTGGAAGTTGTGGGCGTTTGAATATTTGCAAATTGGCTGTAATGGAAGCGGCCATATTGTAGGCTTAGTGACGTCACTCAGCCTAATTAAATATGCGTAATCAAAATAAAAGACAAACCAATAGATTATTTGCATTAATCTTTAATGAAACATTTTCCTTATGTATAAAGCTGTATATCTGCTGAAACACAGATAATGTGATAGTAGTGATAACTGAAAATTAAGCATTTGAAAAAATTCTGAAAACTAATTAAATATTCAAAATGGCGGCTAAATGTTGGCCATATCAAATTCTTTAAATGCCCATAACTTGTCCATTTTTCAACCGATTTTGGTGATACTTGTATCAAAATTCATGTTTCATAGAGCTCTTTCTCATAAAATATACTTATCATTTGGGTTGCTGTCCCCTTTAAAACTCAGTTGGATAAATTTTTGAGCGGTAGCCGATTCGATTTGGATCAGATTTATTAACCCAACCGGAAGCTCAAAACATTAAGTAATCAAACTAAAGAAGAAGTAGACAAGCCCTTTAGGGCTTACACCACTTCAGCAAAGCGGTATGAAGGTATGATATCTGATGACGTAACTATTGTACACATTCTAATGAACACCCATGTAAAGTATTTCCGTTGTCACCATGTAAAAAACAGGATTCTAGTGGCCGAAATGCTTAGCTGAAATGTCGTTTTTTACTTTCAATTTGAGAACGGCCGCCATTTTGTTTTTTGAACGTCGTAACGTCAACGTATGCACGTCATAGTCTAAATGCACGAAACATTATTAGCTCGAAACATGATTTTAGGAAAACATTATTATAAATACTTAATAAGAAAGAATAACAAAAGAAGTTGTAATTATAAGAATTGAAATTTATTCTTCTGCATTTCACTGAGGTATGAAATGTCATTTAAATAACATCTAATTTTAGCATGAAAACCTTTGGTTTTCATGCAAATTAGATGTAATTTCCCGGACATTTCATACCTCAGTGAAGGGCAGAAAAATAACTTTCAATTCTTAAAAAAAACACACAAAAAAACAGCCACATGTTGCTTATTAGTCCCTTTATTTGTTCATTTTTCTTTCTCTCCAATGAAAATTTCTGTCACAGATTTTATAGTCAAGGAGTATGAACCTTTGCATAATGTCATGCTTTCCCTTAAAATGCAAATTTTAGTGTCTAATGACCCTCTCTATTTAAAATTAAGAAGATGAAAAATTTATTTTAAAGGGGACAGCAACCCTTATGATAAGTATGTTTTATCAGAAAGAACTCTATGAGGCATGAATTTTTATACAAGTATCATCAAAATCGGTTCAAAAATAGGGAAGTTATGGGCATTTAAAGAATTCAATATGACCAACATTTAGCCGCCATTTTGAATATTTAATTAGCTTTCAGAATATTTTCAACTGCTTAATTTTTAGTTATAGATACTATCACGGCATAAGAATTGTAGCAGATATGCAGCTTCATACATAAGGAAAATGTTTTATTAAAGATAATTGCAAGTAATCCATTGGTGTGTCTTTTATTTTGATTACGCATATTTAATTAGGCTGTGTGACGTCACTAAGCCTACAATATGGCCGCTTCCATTACAATCCATTTGCAAACATCTAAACGCCCACAACTTCTTAGTTTTTCAACCAATTTAAATGAAACTGGTATCAAAATTTATGGTTTATTAAGATCTTACATATAAAACTAGTAATCATCAGGGTTGCCGTCCCCTTTAAAGGTTCATTCATGGTAGGCTCCACCTACTATAAATAATTATATAAATAAACTTTCATCTTGGTACCTAGAACAAAATCATTTCTTGTCAGGTCCACTAGTGTAGGACCAGATTTATCATATCCATAAGCAAACAGAGTAGACCCTGATCAGGCAGCTCTTGTCTGCTCTGTTTATAAAAGCGTTAAAAGATGACTATAAGGTAAAGGGTCAACTGTGAACTTGGAACTTCTATTTATAGATATGAAGATGTCAAGCCAGTAGATGACATATCATCCACTCACAATACAACAAACATTATGGTCCGTGTTGTGATACGTGAAGTTGTCATACAGCTGTTTAAAGGTCTAGACAAGCAGGAGAACCCCTACCTCATGTTCCGGGCTGACAGACTCCGACTAGACGCTGCTGTCACAGAACACGGCGTCGCTGCTCATGCTAGTCTTGGTGCTATACAACTGGTGGATAAAATACATATAGGTACATGTACTGTAAATTTTCACGAGAATTTTATTTTTGCGAATAGTGTTAAAAGACATTTGTGACGTTAAAATCATTAACTAGGGCCTGATTTACATTCATGAGTAAAAGACACAGTGATTTCCCCATTTTGCAAGGGTTTTGTTTTCACGAAACTTCGCACATGCGAAGTTCGTGAAAATAAAGCCCTAGCGAAAATTTTCTTATTAACAGTATGTTAAAAGACACAAAAAGGATAAAAATGCTATTCTGTTTTAGATAAATATTTTATTTTTTGTACCTGATATGCAGAAATCATTTGTTATCAACACCCCCTCCCCATCCCACCCCCACCTATGGGTGGGCGGGGTTTTAGCAGGGATAATGAGAGGGGCAATGACCTTGAGTTCCCCCTCAGCTCCGGGTAAGTGTTTGGCTAGTGCTATTACACAAGTTTACCCCTAAGGAATTTATCATTGTAAAGGGCGGGGCATTGACCATTGGATGGTCCTGGTAGTTCAGGGCTTTTAGCAGGGCTGTAAATTATAAAATGTAATTGTCACTGTCGTTCCCTGTAGGTGGGAGGGAAGTGGTTACAAATGACTGGTACAATATAAACACAGTGAAAAAAGTTTGGCACACCTAAACCCAGGTGTGACCCTTTATGTTACTCTTCAATGCACTGCACTCCTCCCCAATTTCATCCAATCAACTTAAAGGATTCCATTTATATGCATGTACTAACAAGCAGAGTTGAAAACAGTGTGGATCCTGATCAGCTGGCTTTTGATCTGGATCTACAATGTTTTCAATACAAGCTATATCTTGTTTTAGTATGGTATGGATGGGTCAATAATGGGGATTTTTGTGTGTGTTTTAGGTACCTCAGGAGAATACTTAGAACTACTGAGTACAAAAGAGGGAACTGATCTGGTATCTGTTCTCTACAGAAAGGTAATAACATAGATAAAGATAAACATAAAAATGGGCGTAAAATTGTCAATATTTTCTTAACATGTGTTTTGGGTGCTCAAAAAAACTGTCTCCGTGAAATGGTGCTTTTGAGTACCCACAACATATATTTTAGTTGGAAAATGAGAAAATTATCTTTTAATTTACGTATTCTAATCTATAGGCCTGTATTACAGTTTTAAGTCATAACAGAAAAATTACCTGTACAAATCCAAATGAGCGGAGTGCAGTGGCTCAGTTGGTAGAGTGTTAGGCTTGGAATCAAAAGGTTGCTATATGTAGTTCAACACCCATTGGAGTCACTGTATTGTGTCCTTGAGCAAGATACTTTATCCACTGCTTTGTGCAGGTTCAACCCAGGAAGACAGAAAATTGTCCCAGCATAAATGAAAAATTGTTGACTGGGATGTAATGCATGTAAAATGATCTATGAACACCAGTATTAGCATCTGCTTGTAGCAAACTCATTTTGATTTTCTAGTACAAAGTTACCATATATCTTGCATACAAAATTATCAGGTGTCAAGGGTCTTTCAGCATGTTTTTTTTGTAGATTTTAGTTGTGACTTGAAAACCAATGTTTAGGTATTTCTGACCGCTATTGCGTTTGTTGACTTTTTGGCGCATTTATGTGGTGCCACGGCATATGTCAATGCTCAGAGCAGCCTGTGATCTTGTAAACATTACACCATTGGAAGAATGGCTCAAAACCTCAGTAAAAACAGCAGTGCCATCTTGCTATCAAGCCAATAGAGCTATAGATATTCCTAAGGCAACACCAAATAAATTTTAGATTCTCATCCAAATTTTGAAAAAAATTAATGCGAGTGGGAGGTTTTTATTTTTTTTATTATTCTGACTGCTTTAAAGAACAGAATGGTACTGAAAGAAACTTTTAATACCTTGAAATTAAATTGTCAAATTGAGTAAATAAAAACCAGGTTGTCGTTTTTGGGGCAAAAATGCTGGCAAGAAAAATTGCACCAAAAGTTTTCAGCCTTTTTCAAGCATTTTTCTCTTTTATAAGCAAATAAAAAAAATGGGGTGGAAGGTTTTTCTGAAAAACCTTCCAACCCAATTTTTTTATATTTGCTTATATTTCATAGGGGCAGGTGGGGTTAGAATCTAAAAAATTATTTGGTATTGCCTAATGTTACTGACAATAATACAGAATCGCACTTATTTACCTGTCACCATTGGGTATCTGAAATCTTTATTCAAATAAAGTTCATGTTATTTTTAGGTTTTTCCCAGCAGGCACACAACCTTAGAACAATGTCGTATCAACGTCGATGCAACGTCGTGACGTTGCATTGACGTTGATATGACATTTTTTTGACATCATAAAGTGCCTGTTGGGTTGTAGTCAAGAAAGTATGAAGACTGCTATATTCGTTTACAAAGGTTGATAGTGAGTGTCCAGATTTTGAGGAGAATTATCAACAAGTGGAACAAGGGATCAAAGTAGAATTCCAGACCCTACACCTCCTGCTAGACCAAGGGGCCATCATGTACCTCAGGGCTTATATTGAAGGCTTTTTATCAAGGTAACTATACTATTTTTACTTTATATACGTTGGCTAGCACACAAAATGTTGGTACTTATGGCATCAGCGAGCAGACAAGCACATGCGCAGTCTGTTCAGAGCCTTTGCTAGTCGCTTGAATATTCTATGATTGTTAAGCTACTGACTGAACATCATTTGGAATTTCTAACTTAAAAAGAGGCTGCACAGGCTGGTCTGAGTCTACACATGTCGAAATGCCACATTGTTGGAAACCACATGCCACGGCTCAATTGATTGAAGTAGAGGAAGGTTCATCATCATCGTTCATCATCATCGGGTTTTGATTAACATGCAGGTGCAGGAGCATCTTCCACATCAGTGAGCCCCTCTACAGGTATCTGGCTAGCTGCACACAGAGCAGATCTTACTTTGGGTATAACTGTCATTGTATATTTGTAGCAAAGATATATGGCAGGATGCCCTTCCTTTCACCAACTCAGACACTTTCGGCAGCCCAAAACCTCGGCCTGTACCCTACTGACTTGGGCTATGTGTTCCACCGTTGGCACCATGAATAAATAGTGCTCTGCCGTTGGACCACTGCTACAGCACCTGGAAATTGGCCTGAAGACTCTTGCTGTGAAGCTACTGTCACCCAGGTTGTGGCAGGCTTGTGTCTGGCATAGCTGCCACTTTCTAGTTTTGTGTAGAGGCCTAGTGAAAACTCATAGATGGCTGACCCTCCCGGGTTAATGAGCGCAGTCTACCCACGTGTTACAGGTGGTACTGGCTTACATGGTTACCAGTAGCAAGATCAATCTTGGGAAAAAGACCAATCTGGTCCTGACCGCAAGACTAATCTGGACCTGACCCGTTCAGACAAAATAAATTAGATCGCCGCTGGATACATCAGCATGGTTGTTTAAAGAAGCTTTTGCACATAATGCAATAAGTACCAAAATCTTTGGTACTGATTGGATAGGACTCTTGAACTGCTTACTTTATATGAGGCGTGACATGTGATTTCCAACAATATGGCATTTTGACAAGTGTAGACTCAGACGAGCCTGTGCAGCCTCCTTTTAAGCTTAGAAACTCCAAATGATGTTCAGTCAGTAGCTTAGGAATACCATCAGGGTGTCAAACAGTTCTTGTTGAATCTTTGCATAAGTTAGCCATGTGGTCAATTTGATTACTTCCTTATAGAGAGTATAGAGAGATTGCACAAGGCAAAATTTTGTAAGATTATTCTTCATTGATCCACCATATTGGAGACAATAACCAGGGTTATGTATACAATTTTAATCATTTTTATCAGGTGATTACGCAGTGATAAAAAGAGTCTGAATTGTGGAACTTCAATATGTTTCATCTTAAGGCTCTTTAAAATTGATTGATTAAGGTTTTATCTTAGTTTTCCGATGGATAAAGAAAAAAAATGTGCTAAAACATCATTGAGTGTCTCCAGCAAGAAATATAACTCTAGGTGTATGACATCATCTGCAACCTCTCTCTAAGTAGATTATAATTAGACCCCCGCAAACTTTGTTTGTAGGGGGTATACTGTTTTCACGTTGTCCGTCCGTGCGTCCGTGCATCCGTCCGTCCGTCCGTAACGCTTTGTTTCCTTAATAACTCGAAGAGTCATTGCTGGATTTTCATCAAACCTTGCAAACATGTTCATATATGCAAGACAAATACTTTAGACAAAAAAAAAGGGGGCTAGGGGCCAATTCTATTAGAGTTATTTCCCTTTGTAGTTCTAAATGGCTTTTAATATAGTGCTTTATGCTTATGCTATTATAGGCCATACACTGATTTTCATCAAACCTTGCAAACATGTTCATATATGCAAGACAAATACTTTAGACAAAAAAGTTAGGGCTAGGGGCCTGGATTTTCATCAAACCTTGCAAACATGTTCATATATGCAAGACAAATACTTTAGACAAAAAAAAGGGGGCTAGGGGCCAATTCTATTAGAGTTATTTCCCTTTGTAGTTCTAAATGGCTTTTAATATAGTGCTTTATGCTTATGCTATTATAGGCCATACACTGATTTTCATCAAACCTTGCAAACATGTTCATATATGCAAGACAAATACTTTAGACAAAAAAGTTAGGGCTAGGGGCCAATTCTTTTAGAGTTATTTCCCTTTGTAGTTCTAAATGGCTTTTAATATAGTGCTTTATGCTTATGCTATTTTAGGCCATACACAGGCCAATCAACTCCTACCACAGCTTTCGATGGAACAATTTGATACTTTTCCTATACAATGTAGACACATTGAACATATGCATGAAGGAGTTTAGTTTGGAAAAAATAATTTTTGACAAAATGACAGCTGTGAGAACTTAGACAATTTTTCCCTTATAAGGTGTTTGTATATGCATAGACGGTGCCTTTATGGGCCGATCAACTCCTACCACAGCTTTTTATGGAGCAATTTGATACTTTGCTTATACAATGTAGACACATTTAACATATGCATGAAGGAGTTTGGTTCACAAAAAATAATTTTTGAAGAAATGACAGCTGTGAGAACTTAGACAATTTTTCCCATATTAGGCTTTTGTATATGCATAGATGGTGCCTTCATGGGCCGATCAACTCCTACCACAGCTTTTGCTGGAACAATTTGATACTTTGCCGGTACAATGTAGACACAGTGAACATATGCATGAAGGAGTTTGGTTCACAAAAAATAATTTTGACAAAATGACAGCTGTGAGAACTTAGACAATTATTCCCTTATATGGCTTTTGTATATGCATTGATAGTGCCTTTATGGGCCGATCAACTCCTACCACAGCTTTTGATGAAGCAATTTGATACTTTGTCAATACAATGTAGACACAATGAACATATGCATGAAGGAGTTTATAAGTTTTGTTGAACTTAGACAATTATTCCCTTATATGGCTTTTGTCCGTCCGTCTGTAACGCTTTGTTTCCTTAATAACTCGAAGAGTCATTGCTGGATTTTCATCAAACCTTGCAAACATGTTCATATATGCAAGACAAATACTTTAGACAAAAAAAAGGGGGCTAGGGGCCAATTCTATTAGAGTTATTTCCCTTTGTAGTTCTAAATGGCTTTAAATATAGTGCTTTATGCTTATGCTATTATAGGCCATACACTGATTTTCATCAAACCTTGCAAACATGTTCATATATGCAAGACAAATACTTTAGACAAAAAAGTTAGGGCTAGGGGCCAATTCTTTTAGAGTTATTTCCCTTTGTAGTTCTAAATGGCTTTTAATATAGTGCTTTATGCTTATGCTATTTTAGGCCATACACAGGCCAATCAACTCCTACCACAGCTTTCGATGGAACAATTTGATACTTTTCCTATACAATGTAGACACATTGAACATATGCATGAAGGAGTTTAGTTTGGAAAAAATAATTTTTGACAAAATGACAGCTGTGAGAACTTAGACAATTTTTCCCTTATAAGGTGTTTGTATATGCATAGACGGTGCCTTTATGGGCCGATCAACTCCTACCACAGCTTTTTATGGAGCAATTTGATACTTTGCTTATACAATGTAGACACATTTAACATATGCATGAAGGAGTTTGGTTCACAAAAAATAATTTTTGAAGAAATGACAGCTGTGAGAACTTAGACAATTTTTCCCATATTAGGCTTTTGTATATGCATAGATGGTGCCTTCATGGGCCGATCAACTCCTACCACAGCTTTTGCTGGAACAATTTGATACTTTGCCGGTACAATGTAGACACAGTGAACATATGCATGAAGGAGTTTGGTTCACAAAAAATAATTTTGACAAAATGACAGCTGTGAGAACTTAGACAATTATTCCCTTATATGGCTTTTGTATATGCATTGATAGTGCCTTTATGGGCCGATCAACTCCTACCACAGCTTTTGATGAAGCAATTTGATACTTTGTCAATACAATGTAGACACAATGAACATATGCATGAAGGAGTTTATAAGTTTTGTTGAACTTAGACAATTATTCCCTTATATGGCTTTTGTCCGTCCGTCTGTAACGCTTTGTTTCCTTAATAACTCGAAGAGTCATTGCTGGATTTTCATCAAACCTTGCAAACATGTTCATATATGCAAGACAAATACTTTAGACAAAAATAAAAGGGCTAGGGGCCAATTCTATTAGAGTTATTTCCCTTTGTAGTTCTAAATGGCTTTTAATATAGTGCTTTATGCTTATGCTATTATAGGCCATACACTGATTTTCATCAAATTTTGCAAACATGTTCATATATGCAAGACAAATACTTTAGACAAAAAAGTTAGGGTTAGGGGCCAATTCTTTTAAAGTTATTTCCCTTTGTAGTTCTAAATGGCTTTTAATAAAGTGCTTTATGCTTATGCTATTTTAGGCCATACACAGGCCAATCAACTCCTACCACAGCTTTCGATGGAACAATTTGATACTTTTCCTATACAATGTAGACACATTGAACATATGCATGAAGGAGTTTAGTTCGGAAAAAATAATTTTTGACAAAATGACAGCTGTGAGAACTTAGACAATTTTTCCCTTATAAGGTGTTTGTATATGTATAGACGGTGCCTTTATGGGCCGATCAACTCCTACCACAGCTTTTTATGGAGCAATTTGATACTTTGCCTATACAATGTAGACACATTTAACATATGCATGAAGGAGTTTGGTTCACAAAGAATAATTTTTGAAGAAATGACAGCTGTGAGAACTTAGACAATTTTTCCCTTATTAGGCTTTTGTATATGCATAGATGGTGCCTTCATGGGCCGATCAACTCCTACCACAGCTTTTGCTGGAACAATTTGATACTTTGCCGGTACAATGTAGACACAGTGAACATATGCATGAAGGAGTTTGGTTCACAAAAAATAATTTTGACAAAATGACAGCTGTGAGAACTTAGACAATTATTCCCTTATATGGCTTTTGTATATGCATTGATAGTGCCTTTATGGGTCGATCAACTCCTACCACAGCTTTTGATGAAGCAATTTGATACTTTGTCAATACAATGTAGACACAATGAACATATGCATGAAGGAGTTTATAAGTTTTGTTGAACTTAGACAATTATTCCCTTATATGGCTTTTGTATTATAATGCATGGATAGTGCCTTTATGGGCTGATCAACTCCTACTACAGCTTTTGATGGAGCAATTTAATACTTTGCATGACATCATCTGCAACCTCTCTCTAAGTAGATTATAATTATACCACCTGCAAACTTTGTTTGTAGGGGGTATACTGTTTTCACGTTGTTCGTCCGTGCGTCCGTCCGTCCGTAATGCTTTGTTTCCTTAATAACTCGAAGAGTCATTGCTGGATTTTCATCAAACCTTGCAAACATGTTCATATATATACCACCTGCAAACTTTGTTTGTAGGGGGTATACTGTTTTCACGTTGTCCGTCCGTGCGTCCGTCCGTCCGTAACGCTTTGTTTCCTTAATAACTCGAAGAGTCATTGCTGGATTTTCATCAAACCTTGCAAACATGTTCATATATGCAAGACAAATACTTTAGACAAAAATAAAAGGGCTAGGGGCCAATTCTATTAGAGTTATTTCCCTTTGTAGTTCTAAATGGCTTTTAATATAGTGCTTTATGCTTATGCTATTATAGGCCATACACTGATTTTCATCAAATTTTGCAAACATGTTCATATATGCAAGACAAATACTTTAGACAAAAAAGTTAGGGTTAGGGGCCAATTCTTTTAGAGTTATTTCCCTTTGTAGTTCTAAATGGCTTTTAATAAAGTGCTTTATGCTTATGCTATTTTAGGCCATACACAGGCCAATCAACTCCTACCACAGCTTTCGATGGAACAATTTGATACTTTTCCAATACAATGTAGACACATTGAACATATGCATGAAGGAGTTTAGTTCGGAAAAAATAATTTTTGACAAAATGACAGCTGTGAGAACTTAGACAATTTTTCCCTTATAAGGTGTTTGTATATGCATAGACGGTGCCTTTATGGGCCGATCAACTCCTACCACAGCTTTTTATGGAGCAATTTGATACTTTGCCTATACAATGTAGACACATTTAACATATGCATGAAGGAGTTTGGTTCACAAAAAATAATTTTTGAAGAAATGACAGCTGTGAGAACTTAGACAATTTTTCCCTTATTAGGCTTTTGTATATGCATAGATGGTGCCTTCATGGGCCGATCAACTCCTACCACAGCTTTTGCTGGAACAATTTGATACTTTGCCGGTACAATGTAGACACATTGAACATATGCATGAAGGAGTTTGGTTCACAAAAAATAATTTTGACAAAATGACAGCTGTGAGAACTTAGACAATTATTCCCTTATATGGCTTTTGTATATACATTGATAGTGCCTTTATGGGCCGATCAACTCCTACCACAGCTTTTGATGAAGCAATTTGATACTTTGTCAATACAATGTAGACACAATGAACATATGCATGAAGGAGTTTATAAGTTTTGTTGAACTTAGACAATTATTCCCTTATATGGCTTTTGTATTATAATGCATGGATAGTGCCTTTATGGGCTGATCAACTCCTACTACAGCTTTTGATGGAGCAATTTAATACTTTGCAGATACAATGTAGACACATTGAACACATGCATGAAGGAGTTTATAATTTTTGTTTGCACAGATTCTACTGAAATCTTCTTATCAAAACTAAGGTCTTCTTGTTCGAACTATAACTTGCCAAGTTTTTTCACTGACTCTTACTGTGCGGGGGTATCTAATAAGCATTGCTTATTGACTTTTTTCATTTTTATTGCTTCCCTATTTATTTCAGTATACACAGCCTAGATATGGTAACCAGTGGCAGTACAATGGTGTCCTCTGTTATTGCTTCAACAACCAATAAAGTTATCAAACAGAAGAGTAGCTCATTTGATGAAACTGGTAATTTACTACTTTATTAATTTAAAGGGGACATCAACCTTGATGATTACTATGCTTTATATGAAAGATCTTAATAAACCATGAATTTTGATACCAGTCTCATCTAAATCAGTTGAAAAACATAGAAGTTGTGAGCGTTTGAATATTTGCAAATGGGCTGTAATGGAAGCGGCCATATTGTAGGCTTAGTGACGTCACACAGCCTAATTAAATATGCGCAATCATAATAAAAGACAAACCAATGGATGATTTGCAATTATCTTTAATAACACAATTGCTGTATGTATAAAGCTGCATATCTTCTGTAACACAGATGTTGTGATAGTATTGATAACTAAAAATTAAGCAGTTGAAAAATTTCTGAAAACTAATTAAATATTCAAAATGGAGGCTAAATGTTGGACATATTGCATTCTTTAAATGTCCATTTTTCAACCAATTTTGATGATACTTGTATCAAAAGTCATGGTTCATAGAGCTCTTTCTGTTAAAACATGCATATCATTAGGTTTGCTGTCCCCTTTAAGAAAAGGATTTGTGCTGATAGTAAAGGTCAACCAAAAAATACTTTATTCTTGAGTATGATGCATGAGTAATCTATCCACTTATGATTGACCTTGCAAATCTCTGCATATACCAACCATTCAAAATCATCAAAAAATAGTTGGTTTTCTCATAATCTCCTAATTTTGCCACCATTGTACAGATAATCCTGTTAAGTGATTTTTGCCGTCATTTTTATAACTCAAAAGAGATAAGAACAGTTTTGAAGTCAATTTAACAGAAGCTTATATCATCAGAAAGTGCTATAACATCTTCCCCTATTGGCTTCACACATTTTGTTCAGTGAGATATACAATATATCACTGCAATTATTTATAAGCTATATAGGCTACCTATACAGTGAGAAAACTATGCAGTGCTACTATTACCAAGGCTGTTAGTAACCTGGAAATCAGACCCTTTTAGAAAAAAAGAACTTACTACGAAATTTGAAAACGGCAGACAAAATTTTGATTGAATAAGTAAGTAAAGTCTTTATTTGAAGAGGGTGAAAACATTTAGCAGTACAGCTAATCTTCCATAAGGCCTACCTCCCCCCCCAAAAAAAAAAAAAAAATAAAATAAAAATAAAATAGAGGGTAATATGTACACAGACAAATCAGAACATTATTGAATCTGTTCAGGAAAATTAATATGAAATGCAGCAACTACCATACTCCCTACCACAGACTTAAGTGGTATTCTGCTTTCTGCTAGATCAAAAAATATTTCTGAACAACACATTGACAGTTGTTGTGAACCTCTGAATAGAAAGATTTATGTGATAACCATATTCAAAATGTTAACATGCGGATATATATATTCGGATATACGGTTGGAAATTTAATTTTATGGTAACACACGAGCGGAGCCTTAAATGTGATTTCCGAACATATATCCTACCATTTACCTCCCCAAATTAGAATTTTGAATATGGTTATAACCATTCTAATGCTCTTCTGCAGTTTCGTCTCGAAATGGAGCATTGCAAGCCGCATAAAGCTGCACGTCATCCAACCAAATGTGACATGATTAATGATGTCAAACTAATTCCAACAGTATATCGCGGGGGTATACTGTCGCAAATTTTTGACATTATCAAATCAGACAACGCATTACAAAATCAAGTGCTGAAAAGAGCAGGCTACATTTCATTGAGTCTGTTCATGAGAACCATAGAAAGTTACTGTTAGAGACTAGAACCCATTCTGATCAGAAAGACCCTGCCTTCTGTGAAGGGAGTTTCAATACCTTATTCCCTAAAGTGCTATGGGTTAAATAAGTCTTTGATTATTATCTTGTAGATGATGCAGAGGAGGAACCCAGTAGCAGTATAGTGCAGTTCAACATTATAGCTCATCTTCATGACCTATCTTTGACCTTGGCTGATAACAACAGTAAGATTGCTGAGATGCATATCAGAGGTAGGTTCTAGTCATGGGTTTAGCATTACAATACACACAAGCTAAATATGAAATATAAAATCAAAATAGCAATATCTGTGCAAGCTAAAAGAAAATATTTTGCACATGAATAGAGATACAGAGTCTACAATGGCTACTTGGTCTGTGCAATGCATCTAGTACCGTAACTTGATCTATCATATGAAATTAGACCTGGGATTGTAAAACCGCCATGTATTAAAAATAGCTAAGCACTAGTTTGTTTGTTTGATTTGATTCTTTACGTCCCATCAACAATCTTTCAGTTAAACAGGGACGGGTCTTCCTGGGTTGAACGCGTACTAAGCTAGGATAAATATGTCTTGCTCAAGGACCACAACACAGTGACGCCGGTGAGGCCCGTACTCGAGGCCCTTCGGTCTCGAGTCAAGCACTCTACCACTGAGCCACTGTGCTCTCTATAAAACACTAGTGTAATACATATTTATAAACATTATACATGTACAATGACAGCCATAACAACATCCTGTGTATGTGGCAAAATCTTGATGCTTTTATGCCAAAATCATGATTTCAAACTACTTTTAGTGTTATATGAAATATAGAATATAACATTTGTCCTCATGTATTATTGTATTTATTAGAATTATTCATAAAAGTGATAAATTGCTCGCCAAAGCCTCTTTTCCTCAACTTGTTTAATAAATCCAATAATACAATTAATAATGAGAACTTATATAAGATACTCACTCTATTTCATGTGACAGGGGACAAAAATTCCACTCGTCCGCTCGTATTTATGAGCGAAATCTAGAAAGGATGAGTAATTCTTCCCAAAGCACTCGTCCTGTAGGACGAGTGCTTTGGGAAGAATTGCTCAAGGAAGGCATATTGCTATTACTCCCTTATGTTCTTTATTGCATACGCTTTTAAAGGACAAGTGCATGTGTTTACAGGACGAATGAAAATTGTAAGTCACTTGTCCTGCTGGACAAGTTCAATATTGAAATATTTTTGTCCCCTGTGTGATTTTCTGTTACAGATCTTGATTGTCACGCTATCAAGCGAGTGAAGAAGTTTGCTCTGACAGGAAGGCTAAAGGACATAGACATCAAAGACTCCTCCCATGGTGCTATCTATCCTAATGTAAGTTCTAAATCACTATCTTATAGGTGCAGAAAAGCTAATATCTTTAGAAGATAGATAAAATTGTGATTATTTTCTTATCCATCAGATTAAACAATCAGGCTAAACCTATGTTTTGGGTACTCAGAAGAATCACATGGCCCTCTATTGGTTGATAAATAATGTTCTCGCACACTAGATTGTGATTTTTGTTGATTTTACCCCTGTGAGATATATCTATCTCACATACCCGTACCAGCCGGTGGGAAGGATAAAAAAGGAACAGCAACACGTCGGCCACACATCTATCTGTAATGTCATTGTAACATTAAAATGACTTCACCATGTCTCATATCAACGAAATCAGGATTTTCTGGAAGCCTGTTTCATGTTTTTCCAATAAAAAATCCCCGAAAAAAGAATCCATTATTCGTGAAAGGATGGGATAGAAAAATCAGTCCCTCGCAATCACCATTTGTCATCAATCGGCAAGTCTCATGATGCCAATCGGCGATCCTCGAGACAGATTTCTCTATCCCACCCTCACACTCATTATTGATTCTTATAACATTGATTTGGAATCACTACCTCTTATCTGGTGGTCTGGTGTCTGAACTATTTAGCATGTAAGCATAGATGGCTCTGGCAAGACTGTTCTGATGTGCAGGCTCATCTGATTCTTTGTGGCACACCTATATGATAAGTACCTTTATCATAAGAGGCCGTGTCTGGGAGTGAAATAACGCCATGCACTAAAATTGATAAACCACTAGCCGTTTACAGATTTTCTGGAAAGGTTGATGTCCATAACAATGTTGCATACATAATGACAAAATTATAACACTTTTGCGGCAAAAATGAGATTCCAGAGTAATCTTAATGTCATAGATAAATAGAACCGAACATTTGTGCTCTTGTATAATTGAATTCATTAAACTTGTTGCAAAAAAGAGATAAAATGCTCGGCAAGCCTCCCATTTTATCTCTTTTCCCCAACTTGTTTAATAAATTCAATTAAACAAGAGCACTCATGTAAGATCCTCCATATCTGCAACAAGAGGAGCACTCATGTAAGATCCTCTATAAATCTCATATGCTGGCTCATATTTGTATTCAGATGATTTGTGATAGAGGCTCTTGAGGGATTTTGGTCTTTTACAAGTTTTATACAACTATCTGTATTATAATTTTCTGTTTGTTTCAGATTTTAATGTTAGATGAAGAAGAAGACAGCTTATTCAAGTTTTCTGTAAGTTTTTATTTATCATTTGTCACTAATTTGGTTCTTTTTAGGTTAAAACATCATCCTTAATTTTTTTGAGAATTCAGAGAAATAAATTGGAGAGGTTTAAGAGAGATCTTTGTATTTAAAGCTGGAGCATCATAAAATACACTTTAACTTTTTATTCCATGAAGTTGGCAATGCAGACGGTTAATAACATTAGAATCAAAAGCATGTAATAAAAATTTAAATTACAGACTTTGTAAAAATTTGAAACTAGACAGTTGCTAAAGTTTCTAAGAGGCATTACTCCAACAATTTGGCATAGTGCTTAATGACTGTAAATTCTCCAATGGTGGTGCATATATATACAGCTTTGCAGTTCCAATTTTGAAATAAATTACAGAAAATAAATAAAATAAAAAAGATTTGCTTTTTTTCAACATTGTTTTTGGTGCACTTTGTGCTTCACACACATTAAACCGAAAATGTGAAACAAGATTATGAGTGTATTGACATATTTTCAGATTTTGCCTGTTCACTAAGTGTGATAAGTGTGAAGTAGAACCCTCTCAATAATTCTTTAGAGCACCAAAACATTAATGAATCAGTGCATGAGATTTCCAACAATGTGGTATGTGTGACCATCAAAGCCTCAGATCAGCCTTCGCAGTCTGATCAGAGTCTTTGCTAGTCGCTTGAGCATTCTATGATTGTTAAGCTACTGACTGAACACCATTTGGAGTTTCTAAGCTAAAAAAGTAGGCTGCAGTGGCTCGTCAGAGTCTACATTTGTCAAAATTCTAAGCTTAAAAAAAGGCTGCAGAGGTTTGTCTGAGTCGACACTTGTCAAAATGTCAAGTTGTTGGAAATCTCATGCACTGGCTCATTTCTTCTTGCTTCTGAAAAAAAAATGTACTGAATTCTGACATGCTCTCTGTCCGCGCAATCCACGAATCCAATGGTAATACACGAACTTATGAGAATCAGGCATATAGGAAATTGTTTGTTTTCAGTTTTTACAAAACTTGGAGCTGAGAGAAGATATTAAAGACAACAAACACGAGGAACAATTCTTTGACTACAAGCTTAATCTACATGTTGGTCATCTACAGTTTGTTGCTCTAGGAAAATTCTACTGGGAGCTCAATGTAAGTTTCCATACTAGTTATCTATGTTTTATTCATACACTATAAAAGACAACAAACACGAGGAACAATTCTTTGACTACAAGCTTAATCTACATGTCGGTCATCTACAGTTTGTTGCACTAGGAAAATTCTACTGGGAGCTCAATGTAAGTTTTATCTCAGTTATCTACATTTTATTTTTCTGGGGCACTTTAATAGGATACAAGTGAAAGCATCAGTGGCTTTTTGTACTGTGCTTAATCCATAATTGAAAAATCAACTTTCCCTTCTTTATCTATCGGACGAATCCATTTCCTATTTAAGGTGTGGTCATTATCTTCCGATAGGGGGCATTTTTTGAATACTGACCTGTCTGATTTGAGCATTGTGAGTACATGTGACATAATAGTTCACCAAATGCGTCACAAAGTCATGTGATTTGCCGATTGGTTGATTCAATCTTGTTATCAATCTGGGTCATCATGTGTCACTGAAACCACTTCTATGACCTGGCCATGTGCCCAATGTTTTCAAAAATGTTTTAGTGCAGTAAATATTATTCTATCGCTAAACACTGTAATATCAATCATTGTTATGGTTTGGCTATCAGGGGTGACTCAATGTCTCCACAGACGGATTATTTATAGACATTCCTCGTTTGCTACTTTTTAACGTAAGTTTTTTTATTACTGCATACCACATATTAACACAAAACCAATATTTTAGCAGTGATATGCTATAGCAGGCGGGTCGATCTTTTAATATTGACACATGCGCAGACAATGAAGGTGTGGTAATTGTGTTTTTTTATTTCTTTCTCATTTTGTTGAACCGAATATACAGTAAACAAACAATGGTAACCATAATATATTCTCATAACAGAGCATATACAGTACTTGCAAATTTAACTTTGATATAATTTTTACATTTCAGAAATTCATGGAGCCATTCTTGAGTCAGGAATTTATAGATACTGCAAGTGTTGCCATGGAAACTGTATCAAAGCAGGTAGGCTGTTATATTTTTACTAAGTCTAAATGTGTTTAGTAGTGTTGTGCCAAAGCACGGGATTGCAGGATTCCGGCGATGTTACCATTGGTGTCTCTTAAAAAACGCACCCAATATGCGCCTATGGTGCGCCGTCAAAAATCGGCTGATTTCTTTTCGCTGTTTATAACCATTTGGGTATTTGGTGCAACCTAATAAAGGGAAGTAGATAGTGCAATTTAGACTATGCCCAGGCTAATTACTGATCATAATGTTGTATCCTATATTGATTTCTCAACCTGTCTTATTAAACAACAATGATGAAAAAGTGAATCATTTGACAGATTTTACTCAGCAGAAGCGATTAAATATAGAAATAGATAACTTCCAGGTGAATTAAAAACTATAGACATCAAGCTCAAAATTTAGTAAAAACGAACAGAAACTTCTCGAAATTATGACTGAAAACTGTATTCAATTTAGTAGGTAAAAATCATATAGATTTGGCGTGTCCCCCAGAATTTGCAAATGTCTCCCTGAAATTCAGCAGGGGGACACTGATGTCCCCCAGAAATCTTGACCTAGGCACAACAATTTAAGTATGTAGTTGTGAGCTCAACTTGTACAACATCCACTAGTGATATATTCAGTTTTTGAAATACCAAACATGATAAGATTACCAACTGCTCCTGGTTTAGACTTGGACCCAAGGTTATAAAAAAATCATGCTTAACTCATTTTGAGCATTAAATTTAAAATCCTCATAACTATCAAAACAACAATTGAGGCAATTTTCTTTCTTTTAAATTAGATCAGTAGAAAATGTCTTTTGTTCTGGTAATAAATTTGTTGGCATTTTAACTCTTTCGCTGCCAATGTCCGCGTTTGCTGACTAACTGAAGAGTGCCACTGTGGCCATACAGCGACATATTGTTGGTAACAATGGGGATAACTGCTAGACCCTATTGTGTGCTATTACCCAAAATAAAGTTGGCACTCAGAAGTATGCTTCACCAGGAAGTTGGCAGCGAAAGAGTTAAAATTTAAGACCAAAACAAATTTCATGTGAGTTGAGCATAAAAAAAAGTTTTATAACTTCTAGCTTTGGGATTTGTTGGTGGAGTCACTCAAGAAATGAACTCCATTTTTGGAATGTTCATGGAATCATGAATACTTTGGGTCTCTTGCAGAGTAACTTTGCAAGAGACTGGAAGTATTCATGATTCTATGAACAGATCAAGAATTGAATTTATTTTTTATATATACATTTTATTATAAATATCTTAAATATAAAAACTATTTTTAATTTGGGAATTAAAATAGTTTTGTATTTAAAATATAATCATTTTAACAGTTGTGTAGGAGTTTAAAACAGAAAAGCGGAACATCCAGCTTGAACACTGACAGCCAATGGAGAAAACAAAAGGCTTGTTTCGCAAGTGTGACTCAGGTGTGGCTCGCTGTCAATCACAACACCAGTGTCACTTCTGGCGAATGAGTTTGATGTTTGAAGCGTATTGCAGGGACAAGTGAGCTTGACAGCTATCAATCAAATTTGTGTAATTCATGAGGCAATGAACGGTTGCAAAAATCTAAAGATTCATTAAAAGATTGCTTCGAAAATGTAAATATATGATTGTGTGATGCTGATGAAAGTTAGAAATGTATTAAGTACATGTGCATGTAATTATTATACAGAGTATTTCTGTTTAAATACTGGTGCTGATGAATTTAAGCATAAGTTTAAACACTGCATTGCTCTATGCTCTATATTTGTTTTAGGTTGGTGAGTTTAAGAATGAGAATAAGAGGTTTGGTCTGAGTATAGACATGATGTCACCCACCATCCTTATACCTCAGAACTCCACCACAACTGATCTGATCCTTCTCAAATCTGGTGATCTTCATGTTCAGAATGTGTTTGATACGACAGATATAGGTCAAGGTCTAAAACAGGAATGGAACCATATCTATGTTAGCCTCACAGATGCTATGTTGAATAGGTCAGTAGTTTTTTGTAGTCACATGTTTAAAATGCTTGCAAGAATGATTTTTATGCCCCCACCATTTTAAATGGGGGCATATTGTAACATGTATGATGTTTATTTATTTGATGTATATTGTTTACTTGGTTTCTGTAGACCCAGATATTGATGATAAACAAGTTATTTACTTTAATCACAAGATTTTTTTTAGAAAAATGACTAATCATCCAGAAATTAAAAATATTCTATCATAGAACATTCTGGAATCTTCAAGAAAAATCTAGAATTGTCTTTCCATGCCAATAGAAGCTTTGAGCAAGTTCTGGAAGTAAGTAGAAGCATAGAGAAACTTGTCGAACATTCCAGAATAAATAAATACAGCATATGATATCATAGTTCTTTCCTGATTATTCCGGAGCTTTCTTAAAGAGTATATATGAGTAAATTTTCACAAGGGCATTTTCGGAGTAATTTCACTGTTTAAAAGTCAAAACCTTTTGTGCTGGAATTTTGACTTATTATATCTGGATTAATTTTGTTTGACTTTTTCTTTCTGGATTACTTTGTGACATTCATTGGTGGATTCAGACTAAGTATTCATTTGAAATTAACTTCAAAATCTGGGGATCAGAAACTGCTGAAGGACTTGTATTGATAAATATTCTGAGGGACAGTTTGGACATATAAGGTACTGCAAATTAGACTTTCTTTGATTGTATAAATATTTTCCATAAATAGTAAATTTTTCCAGTGCTTTTTGCTGACTTTCTAAATACAAAATTTTGGTTTCCTAATTCTTTTCTAGTTACGCCTGGAACGTAACAATATAGCATCACCTTTGTCTGTACGTTCCGTGCATCCCATCCCATATGTATGTTTGTATGAAAACTTTTTATGCCCCTGCCATGACAATGGCTGACGTACATATTTAAGTAAGTCTGTCCGTATGTCACAACCAACAACGTCTACTCTCTAAGGCAATAGTTTTGATCAGAATTTTATGAAGTTTGGTCACATTGTTTAGTACCATGATATCTTCATCATGTTTGATAATGGTCCATATTTCACCATGACTTCAGGAGTTATGGCCCTTTAGTTACAAAAAATCACCATTTGAAACGATTTCCGCTCTGTAAGTTTAATATTTTTGACAGAATTTTATGAAACTTGGTGACACTGTTTAGTACCATAATGTCTTCTTCTAGATCGATTATGGTCCATATCACACCATGCTTTCAGGAGTTATGGTCCTTTGTTAATGAAAATTCACAGTTCAAAATGATGTCCGCTCTTTAAGTTGAATAGTTTTAATCAGAATTTAATTAAAATTTGTTTGCATTGTTTAGTGCTATAATGTCTTCTTCAAGTCAGATAATGGTTTATATGGCACCCTGCTTTCTGGAGTTATTGCCCTTTGGTCATGAAACTTCACAATTTTTGATGGGGTCTGGTCTCTAAGTACAGTAATTTTGATCACAACTTTATGAAATTAGTTCACAATGTTTAATACCATGATGTCTTTCTCTAGTTTGATAATGGTCTATGAGGCCTCATGAGTTATTGCCCTTTGTTGATGAAAAAATCACAATTTTTATGATGTACTGTCTCTAAATCAAGGAATTTTGATCAGAACTGTATCAAACTTATTCACAATGTTAAGTACCAAAATGTCATTTCCAAGCTTTAACATAGAATATATCGCAATATTCCTTCAGGAGTTATTGCCCTCTGTTCATGAAAATTTGACATTATTTGCCATGTTTATTCTCTAACTCAAGTAATTTCAAATGGAACTTAAGGAAACTTAGACACAATGCTTAACATCTGAATGTCTTGCTCAAGTTTTAAAATGATCCATATAATGTTCTGGCTTCCAGAATGATTGGCCTTTGTTCATAAAATTTTTTTTTTGCTTTTGTTTGTGAGAATATGCAAATTGTTCAACAGCAGGGGCATCTGTGTCCCTTGGACACATTTCTTTTTTTTCATACAATGTCCCAGGTGGGGGCATCTGTGTCACATTGACACATTTCTAGTTTTGAACTGAACTTTTGTAGGAATTTCACCCTATAGAGGGTCACCATCATTGACTTGAGTATAAACTTGAGAGCTGATTTCAATTTTGAATATGCTGGAAGGACTGCTTTTCTTTTGAATACAAGTAGAATAGGTTTAGGTAAACAAAATTTTTGAGCGTAAAATTGTAAATATTTTCTAATCCATCAGTTTGAACATATGTTTTGGGTGCTCAAAAGAACCCGTCTCATTGAGACGGTTCTTTTGAGCACCCACAACATATATTTTGGTTGTGAAATAAGAAAATTATTTTTTTTTGTATGCATTCTTAACTAAAGGCCTGAAGTAGGGAAGGCTCTGGCGAGACTGCACTTCAGCAAGGTTTGTCTGAAGGCTTCATGGTTCAGCTATGAGATAAGTACCAAAATCTCATGTGTTGGCATATCCCAGTCCGCATTACAGTCGCTGACCACTATCAGCCCAACATTGAAACGCCATAACAATAGAGTTTCACTGGTGGGCCTGTTGTAGCCAGCTTTCTTTACACTTATTGGGATATCCAACTTTTTCAGGGCAAAACTGTCCCAGGAAGATGATACCTATATCATCTTGAGTCATGTCCTTGACCCCTTGACCTTCCAGATGGATCTAAGACTGATCCTGGAGCCCGAGTTATCAGATGTACAGACGGACATCACTGCGAAGCTGGATAAGGTGAAAGGATCAGCCTCTCAGAGGGATCTACAAGTCTTACTGGCTATACTGAGAGAGAACTTATCAGAGGGGGCACCTCAGCCAGATCCAGGTAATAATGTTTAGTGTAAATAATTAAGCAAATGGTGAAAGGATAATTCTCTCAGAGTGACCTACAGGTCGTACTGGTTATACTGAGGGAGAACTTATCGGAGGGGGCACCTCAGCCAGATCCAGGTTATGGAATTTTGTGTTAATAATTGAGCTTAATGTTAAAGGATCAGTCTCTCAGAGTGATCTACAAGTCTTACTGGGTATATTTAGGGAGAACTTATCAGAGGGGGCCCCTTAGTCTGATCCAGGTAATGATTTTAGTGTTAATAATTGAGCTTCATGTAAAGGATCAGTCTCTTAGAGGGAACTACAAGTCTTACTGACTATAACAAGAGAGAACTTATCAGAGGGGGACCCTCAGCCTGATCCATGTAATGACTTTAGTGTTTATAATTGAGCTTAGGCTTAAAATTTTAAGCTAGCTTATCAGGTAAATATGCAGCTATCCCAAAAATTCTGCAAATAGCTTTTTAATACCTTAATTGTGGCTGGTCCGGTCTAGAATACATTTTTTTATTCTTTGGTGAACATGTCTATTGTTTTACATACGTGTTGTATTACAGAGCCAGTGATTGCAAGTCTTCGTCACAGACAGAGTATTGAGTCTGGTACAGTTGTCATGGAAACACCAATGACAGCATCTGTGTCTTCCAAGAAGATGTCAGCTGCTGTGCTCTTTACTTTAGAAGGAATGGAGCTTATACTGTATCAAGAGATAGAGGTACTGGGGAGTTATAAACAAATAAACTTGAATGCTGGGTAGTTTATGCTTTTTTGTCATCTGCTGGACTTTTTAAATTTTTTTTTTCAAAACATGCCTTCAGGAATACCATCAGAGTGTCAAACATTTTTGGATCCAGATCAGACCTGACATATTTTCAGGCCTGATCTGGGTCCAAACTGTTTGCAAAGGTTATCAGCAGACGACAAAAGTCATCAGTAGCAAGGAAAAATTATTGACAATTACCAATGAGGTGAGTCTAGAGAGTACTCAAGGCTGATAATACCTGCCCATTGCGTAGTCCCCCAAGAACCTTTACTTCTCACATGCACAAAATATGAAAGACTAAAAATCCCCACTAGACAGCTGCACATGCATGCCTTAAGTTTTACACTTATGTCATTAGTACCAAAATCTTATATGCTGGCTTATTTGCTAATTTCAATTCTGGCCTCGAGGTTATAAAACTTTTTTCATGCTCAACTCAACTGAGCACAAAATTTCAACTGCTCATAAAAGCTAACATACCGGCAAATAAAGAAGTTTCTTGCTTTAAAACTCTCAGATGTTGTATTTATCATGCTAATAAATGTTAAAATGCCAACAATTGTTGGCATTTTAACATTTATGAGCAGGATAAATTTTGTGCTTAGCTGAGTTGAGCATGGAAAAAGTTATATAACCTCAGGGCCAGATCTTTGATTCACAGAACTCTTGCAAGAATAGCCAATAGTGAAAGTGAAGAACCTGATCTGGTACTGTAATTTTTTTTAACAATAGACTCACTCTTACTCAAAAGATAGGCTTATCTTTGTCTTTCCTGGGTACACAGACCATTTTGTTGGCTTTGTACTGCTGCATGGTGGAAGTTTTCAGGATTAATCCTGAATTCAGAATTTTGAGGCTGACTTTCCATAGAAAGTCAGCCTCGAAATGCTGAACCAGGCAGATTATAATAGGTTCTCTGTTTTTTTTTTCCAGATTATCTAAACACAATTAATCATTTAAACATGAAATTGCTCATTTTTATAGGCATCAGGCAAGTTATAAAATTTGAATTTCTTAAGTTCAGAATTTTGGAAATTGTGAACTTTCACCCATGCTGCTGTGATAACATATTTTTAGGAGCACAGTGGTTCAGTGAGATAGTGGGGTTGGCACTTGTTGAGACTCATGGGGGGCACTGTGTTGTGATTTTTAGCAAGACACTTTATCCTCTGTTTAGTACTTATTTAATCCAGGCCCAGAGGTTATAAAACTTTTTCATACTCAACAGAGCTGAGTACAAAATTTATTATGCTCATAAATGTTAAAATGCTAACAATTGTTGGCATTTTAACATTTATTAGCATGATAAATACAACATCTGAGAGACTTAAAGCAAGGAACATCTGAGTGTATTGGTATTTCAGTTTTTATGAGCAGTTGAAATTTCATGCTCAGTTGAGTTGAGCATGAAAAAAGTTTTATGACCTCTGGGCCAGGAATCATCTGACTGAAAAATTGTTCACTGATACATAAAGCATCTACACAAACAAACAAAAATGAATCATATTCAGTCTTCTGTGACTTCCTATGTTTTCAACAGCTTAACTAAAACATTTTATTTTCATTTATGCCAATTGTCAACTGCTCTCTCGTCTGCTTATGTTCTGTGGTAGCCTATACTGCAAACAATATGATTTCAGCTCAGACTGCTCCAAAGGGAGTATATCTGATCAGGGTCCAGAGTTTTTGCTTTCATGGCAAAGTAAGTAAGGGTGCAAAGATCAGGAATCAATACAATCATGTACCACACCTGACCTAGGATACCAATGGGAAAGTGACAAACTCACAGCAGACACCACAAACGAGAGCCAAGAGGTCAGCCCTTTCCCAGCAGGTGACCACAAAGCACATATAAACAAAAAGTATTCTTGAGTGCATTTAGTTTTTTTTGCAGCAGAGGTTATAAGCAGACAACATTTTCTTCACAAAACAATGGACTGGATAAAGATAAGGGTCTTTACATCTATATTTTAACAGGAAGGAGAAACCCAGGACTTTGCACTGGTGAATATTGGTAAAATAAGTGGTACTACCAATACAATGGGAGATGGAGAGGTCAAGGTCACTGTTGCCCTGGAAACTGTATGTGTGTCTGACATTAGACCTCATAGCAAATATGCAGTGAAGAAGTAAGTGTTATTGAATATGTTTATTGTACAATCAAAATCAAAGAGCTATGTGCATTAAGGGGCTAATTTGGCTCCCTCCTAAAACTGAAAGTTGCTTTTTACCATTTTTTTTTTGTGATCCGTTGTTTATAAGAATAACCCAAGTGTAGAAGTCAAGCATTTATTCAATTTTTACTGTTGCCACAGTAACAAAAATGGCCATAAAATAGGCTAAAATAGAGCAATTGCCATTTTTGACCAAATTTAAGGCTTTTGGATACTTTTTTAATAATTAGATAAGCACAATACCTTTTAATATGTTGTGTGCCATGATAATTCTAATCATCTGTTAAAATATCTTTTTGGTATTTTTTGTGCTATATGTTAATTTCTCTGTCAAATGTCTCAAATTTGTTCCAAATGGTAAATTTCCTAGTTTCAGCCTATTTTGGTTACCATAGCAACAGTCAAAGTCAAATTAATACCAGATTTTTACACTTGGGCTATTGTTCTAATAAACTAATAAGAAAAAAATGATGAAAAGCAATTATTTAGTATTTTGGCCTCATATGGAAGGCCAGAATAGCCGCATAATGCACAAAGCTCTTTAACTCAAGCTTTACAAAATCATTATCTCCAGTAGTAGGTTAAGTACAACACTATGCCTTGAGTTTAGAAGAACAGTCTATCCTTCAGGGAAATAGTACTTCATATGGATCATTATAAACATAAATCTAGAAGAACAATTTTTAAGCATAAAATTGTGAATAATTGAGCCACGACATGAGATTTTCAACAATATGGTATGTGCGACCAGCAAAGCCTCGATCAGCCTGCGCATACTGGCAGTCTGATCAGAGCCTTTGCTTGTCGCTTGAATATTCTATGGGTGTTAAGCTACTGACTGAACACCATTTGAGGTTTCTAAACCTAAAAGGAGGCTGCACAGGTTCATCTGAGTCTACACTTTATCAAAATGCTACATTGTTGGAAATCACATGTCGCGACTCATATGTTCTTACCCAGTTTTAACATACGTTTAGGGTGCCCAAAAGAATTTTCTCAATGAGAAAAAAATTGTAAAATTTCATGGTTAAAAGAAATTACGAGCCACAAATTCAATATGTCCTTGTTATATCATATCCATGTTATAACAAAATTTATCACATGACATAGCCTCTAGGAGTGATATAATGCCATGCAATAAAATGGATAAACCACTAGTGGTTATAGATAAGTAGTGTAACGTAATAACGTTCATTATAACGTAGTGTAAATGATGGCAAAATATTGATGGCAAAATATTGAAGTTTTCACACAAAAAATGTGATTTTAATGCCATGTGATTAATAGAATCTAACATTCATGCTCCTGTATTATTGAATTTATTGAATGAGTTGGGGAAAAGTGATAAAATATGAGGCTGGCCGAGCATGTTATTGCTTTTTCACGAGTTTCAGATAGCAAGCCCTTTCATCTACCTCTTGTATCTTTTCTCAGGGTTTTGTATTATGATGAGGAGAGTGTGAATAAAAATGAAGACTCTAAAAGACCGCTAGTATCAGTGATTTATAAGATGAGTGGGGATGGTAACCAGAAAGGTAGGCTAAACAATAATAAAAATGAAGACTCTAAAAGACCGCTAGTATCAGTGATTTATAAGATGAGTGGGGATGGCAACCAGAAAGGTAGGCTAAACAATAATAAAAATGAAGACTCTAAAAGACCGCTAGTGTCAGTGATATATAAGATGAGTGGGGATGGTAACCAGAAAGGTAGGCTAAACAATAATAAAAATGAAGACTCTAAAAGACCTCTAGTGTCAGTGATTTATAAGATGAGTGGGGATGGTAACCAGAAAGGTAGGCTAAACAATAATAAAAATGAAGACTCTAAAAGACCGCTAGTATCAGTGATTTATAAGATGAGTGGGGATGGTAACCAGAAAGGTAGGCTAAACAATAATAAAAATGAAGATTCTAAAAGACCTCTAGTGTCAGTGATTTATAAGATGAGTGGGGATGGTAACCAGAAAGGTAGGCTAATCAATAATAAAAATGAAGACTCTAAAAGACCGCTAGTGTCAGTGATTTATAAGATGAGTGGGGATGGTAACCAGAAAGGTAGGCTAATCAATAATAAAAATGAAGACTCTAAAAGACCGCTAGTGTCAGTGATATATAAGATGAGTGGGGATGGTAACCAGAAAGGTAGGCTAATCAATAATAAAAATGAAGACTCTAAAAGACCGCTAGTATCAGTGATATATAAGATGAGTGGGGATGGTAACCAGAAAGGTAGGCTAATCAATAATAAAAATGAAGACTCTAAAAGACCGCTAGTATCAGTGATTTATAAGATGAGTGGGGATGGCAACCAGAAAGGTAGGCTAAACAATAATAAAAATGAAGACTCTAAAAGACCGCTAGTGTCAGTGATTTATAAGATGAGTGGGGATGGTAACCAGAAAGGTAGGCTAAACAATAATAAAAATGAAGACTCTAAAAGACCGCTAGTATCAGTGATTTATAAGATGAGTGGGGATGGTAACCAGAAAGGTAGGCTAAACAATGATAAAAATGAAGACTCTAAAAGACCTCTAGTGTCAGTGATTTATAAGATGAGTGGAGATGGTAACCAGAAAGGTAGGCTAATCAATAATAAAAATGAAGACTCTAAAAGACCGCTAGTGTCAGTGATTTATAAGATGAGTGGAGATGGTAACCAGAAAGGTAGGCTTAACAATAATAAAAATGAAGACTCTAAAAGACCGCTAGTGTCAGTGATATATAAGATGAGTGGGGATGGCAACCAGAAAGGTAGGCTAAACAATAATAAAAATGAAGACTGTAAAAGACCTCTAGTGTCAGTGATATATAAGATGAGTGGGGATGGCAACCAGAAAGGTAGGCTAATCAATGATAAAAATGAAGACTCTAAAAGACCTCTAGTGTCAGTGATTTATAAGATGAGTGGAGATGGTAACCAGAAAGGTAGGTAAATCAAAAATGAAAAAAATCAGTGTGTTCTGAGCGTTTCTCATAATTGTTGATGTAAATGTTTGCCTTGTTAGGGATGACTTTTAATGGTTGCTGAAAACCCCTGCACACAGTTTGACACTGTGATGGTATTCCTGAAAATAATTTTTTGAAAAAAAAAAGATTTTTGAAAAAACAAACAGACCAGAAAGGTCCTAATGTGTATGTTGAAACAACTTAAAGACATTTCATGAACGAACAGCCAATACACAGGTAGGAAACTTAATAAACAGAACTGTTGGCTCTGATAAGGAAATCTTTCCAGTTCTGTAAATGGAGGCTGAAAAAAATCGCCTAAAACCATAAGTGTTTCAATCAGTGCATTTATGGTGTAAAATAGCAAACCAGGGAGAATTATGTAGTGCTCCACTTTGGTCTTCTAACTTCTTATCTAAGTTGAGGCGAGCTGCAAATTGTGTATGGCTTTGTCTGAATCCTTTTTATTGTGAGGTAAATGAAGGTTGTTAACCTCCGACAAAAATGATTCAGATAAAACTGTACACAACTAGCAGCTCTCATCAGCTTGGATCGTGAATGCTAGAGCAGAGCACTACATTCTCCCTTTTTCGCTAATTTACAATATAAAAGCACTGAATGGAAAAACTTACAGTTTTAGGCGATTTTTTTCAACCTCCATATACAGAACTGGCAGTTCTGTTTATTGTTACATGCCAGGCATAGCTAGAAAAGAATTCAGGAAACCAAAATTTGGTATTTCAAAGTCAGCAAAAAGCACTTTTAAAATTTAACAAAATTTATTTGAAAAAAAACCCAAACAAACAAAAATTATCTATTACAATAAGCAATGGAAAAAAAATTATACAATTAAAGAGAGAAAGGAAGAAGGGAAAGAGTCTAATTTACAATAGCTTATAAGTCCAAACTGTCCCCAGAATATTTATCAACACAAGTCCTTCAGCAGTTTCTGACCCTCAGATTTTGAAAATAATTCCAAATGAACACTAAGTCCGAATCCAAAACTGAATTTCACAAAGTAATCCAGATGAATAAGTTAAATACAAAGTAATCCAGGTATATTTAGTTAAAATTTCAGCACTAAAGGTTTAGAATGGTAAAATGAAAGTGTTCTCTTATATATACTCTTTAAGAAAGCTCTGGAATAATCAGAAAAGAATTATGATATCATATGCTAAATATAAGACAAAATTAGTATTTATTCTGGAATGTTCCACAGGTTTCTCAATTTTTCTACTTACTTGCAGAACTTGCTCAAAGCTTCTATTGGCATGAAAAAGAAAGTTCTAGAGAATTTTGGATTTTTCTCCAAGGTTCAAGAAATTTCTATGATAAGATATTTTTAATTTCTAGATGATTAGTATTTTACCAAGAAAAATCTTATGACCAAGTAAACAACTTGTTTACAACAACTTTTGTACAATCAATATCTGGGTCAACAGAAACTATGTAAACAATATAGCAAATAAATAAATATCATATATGTTACATTATGAAGTTTCTTACCCGTATAGTCTTGAGAGTGAAACTACAACATTCCATTTACTGCCATTTATTGTCATTTTCAAATTTCATGCTTAATTTGCTGTTATATTTTGGCATTCATCTTCTTCGCAAGCAGTGATGACCTAAGGATCATTGACACTTACTATGGGTAAATGCCTATGGTTTTCAGTAAAAATAAAAGTTTTTCAAATGTCCCTTTCTTCACCTTGAAGTTACCCTGACCTGAGTGCTTTATGGCTGTGAAATCCGTTTTCAATAATAAATGCTTCAAAGATGTAAAATTTTGGGTAAAACAATCAGTTTTGCATTAAGATATACAGAAATCGGTAAACATTTTTTAAAAAATATCATTCCCCCCCATATATACCCGACAAAAAAATAAAAACACCACTTAGAACTGTTCAACTCTCAGGAAGATCACAAGTGATAGGCCAGTTTAGTTTATATCAGTGCAAAGGTATGTCAAGTACTACTGCGTCACACGTCTTTTGCAATCTGTCGTCAAAATTGTAATAGAGAAAATTGGTCATGAACAAAGTAGGGGTCAAATTATAAAGTCACAGGAAATTAGCGTTTTTATAATGCTCTCTTGTTGGATAAGTTCAAGCAATACGGATCATCTCAGTAGACCAAATTGTACCCAGACACTTATTATTTGCAAATTCTATCTTTAAATTCATCATACGCAGTAATTGAACCCTAGGTAGCCCATGTATTGTGACTACCCTTTGTATAATGATTCCACACTGGAGATAAACCTTACAAAACATTTAAAGATTTCAACATTATATTACTCAATTTACACAGTCCTAACGGATGAAAATGGATTTTGGAATTACAAAAAGCATCAATAAACACATTGGTTGTCTCCCATAACGACAACATATCATTTTCATACTTTGCAAATGTAAAACGTACTTGGAATTCCATCCAGACAGTAGCGTTGAATTAATGCTTCCAAAACTCGTTTACCATTCGCCTTAATGTTTTTTGTGCCCACACAGGGACAGTAAAGATACTCATCTACGTTACACTCAAGTTTTAGTAAGATTTGATCAGAAATGAATATTTCATGAAAATTAGCATTTTCGTATTAAAAGGAGATCTTAATTGGAAAATCGTAGTGGTGCATTTCTTTTTTTGTTGGGTATATATTTATATATCTCTTTCCTAGCTAGTGGCAACTTTTGTCATCTGCTGATAACCTTTGCAAACACTTTGAACCCACAGAATGTCAGTCCTGATCTGGATCCAAACCATTTGACACTTTGATAGCGTTCTTGAAAGAAATTTTTGAGAAAGTTAACTTTGAAAAAATCAGCAGACGAAAACTAGAATATGAAAAACTACCTAGCACACAAAGAGTTAAATCTTTTGTCTTCCTTTTCAGCTGATATAATGATGGAGAAGGTCATTCTCAATGTTCAGATACCATACATCATGGAATTGTCATCCTTTATTACTGAGGCTTTCTCGGCTCCCCAGGATAAGAAACCAGCAACCAGTCCATCAGGAACAGCTACTCTCAATATACCAGTGCCTGTACCAGTGACCTCCCCTGACCACCAGACTCCTGTAATGACAGTGTATTTTTCTGTGAAGCAGCCTGAGATTGTATTGTTTGCTGATCCGGAGAGTGAAAGCAGTAGAACACTTGTCATGAATGTAAGTTTGCATGGATGAAAGTTTTCAGGATTAATCATGAATTCAGGATTTTTAGGCTGACTTTCCATAGAAAGTCAGCCTCAAAATGCTGAATTAGGCTGATTATAATAGCTTCTGATTAGTTTTCAGATTATCTAAACACAATTAATCATTTAAGCTTTCCATAGAAAGTCAGGCTCAAAATGCTGAATTAGGCAGATTATGATAGCTTCTCTGATTAGTTTTCAGATTATCTAAACACAATTAATCATTTAAGCTTTCCATAGAAAGTCAGCCTCAAAATGCTGAATTGGGCAGATTATAATAGCTTCTCTGATTAGTTTTCAGATTATCTAAACACAATTAATCATTTCAGCTTGAAATTATTCATTATTGTAGGCATCCTGCAAGTTTTAAAATTTGAATTTCTAAAGTTCAGGATTTTGGAAATTTTGAACTTTCACCCATGTAATGAGTTTGTGTTGGGCCCGCTTAACCATTTATGCCAAATGTACTTTCGCATTTTTATCAATTGGATGGGTACATTTTCAATTTAGGGTTGTTGGGTGGTATTTTTCATTTTTATTTCAAATTTTGATAGATTATTCTCACTGTAGCCATACCACTACGGCATTTTGGGTCTCGTCACTTATTCTGGTGTTAGGGTTACTTTCTCATCTTGTTCAATTTCTGCATTTAATCACAGATAAACGCCCCAAAATGCTAGGGTTCCGATTATTTTTTGTTCATTAAAGTCACATTGTATCTTTTAGCTTTAAAATCATATGAAAACTTTAACTCTTGATATCTAGGCATGAAATGACTAATTACAGTTTCGTCATTGTGGACAATTAATCAATGACGAAACCGTATATTAATGACTTAACCGTAATTGGCATTTTTTTAATATAACTGTACAAAAAAACACATTTAAAATCTGATTTTATCTCCGTTTTGGCAAAACAACACAGAGGTTGTTAACTAGACAATACAATCACGAAGCAAATATATTCGAAAGTTCTAATTATTGTCAGCCTGTATTTGAAGGTAATTTTACTATGACACCGGAGTGGGTGACGAGACCCAAATTGCCATAGTGGAATGGCTACAGTGATTCTGTAAGCAAACAGAAATAAGATACAGACAAATTATTCATCTGATAACTAGAGAGAATAAGAACTTAGAAGATAAAAGTTACCACTACTGTCAGTGCATTAACACTTGACCAAAGGTGGTTTATACTGTTAATGCTTTGTGCACAGGCTTTCTTCAAGGATGAACTCCTGTTGAAACATGTCCAAATGTGTTAGAATGCATGAGGTAATCTATCTGACTTGTGAATATTTTAGGATGATTAGGGTAAGACAATGGTGGATCTAATCTAGAGGGGGTTCAGGGAGTTCACTTGAACCCCCCTCCCACCCCCCCCCCCCCATTTTTAAATATCCTATGAAAATGAAATAATTTGGTCTCAGTGAGTGAGACCAAATTATTTCATTTTCAGGTGATATTTAAGGGAAAAAAATGAGTTAAAATCAGCAAAGCGAACCCCCACACCTTTATTTATATGAACCCCCTTTTCAGAAATCCTGGATAGGCCTCTGTAAGAGTTAAAGTTTTCTGAATATTTAGAGAAATTATTTGATATTCTAACACACCTCGCCTATAGAGCCAATGCTAAAAAAGTGTGATATATCAAACAATAATTCACAGTTTTGAAATCGCGAGGAAAGTACGTGCTAGCTGACGTCATTTGTTACTGGAAAATGACGTCATTCATGACGTCAGACGGTGTAACGTCGTTTTTACGCTTGAAAAACGTTACAAATACATGTAAACGTATGCGACGTAGTCTAAGTATTGGCGGGAGTTCTTCAGTGCAATGGCGGAAAGTTGGAAGAAGCTGAAGATTTCAAATGTATTTTCGTCGTTTATTTTGTGTTAGAATTGAAATAGATCAGCCCCAGTGCGTGAATTGTTGAGTAATAATTCACTGTTTGTCGGTCAGTTGTACGAAGATAAATCACTCGCGCTACGCGCTCGTGATTTGATCTTCTTTACAACTGACCTCCAAACAGTGAATTATTACTCAACAATTCACTGCTAGAGCTGATCTATTTCTTAAGTAATCTTTATATGGCATGTCATTTTTTCAGGCAGATATTGTTTTTGAGTACATAGCTAGCTCAGTCCAACAAAAACTCTGGTCCAAGGTTACTTCACTGAGGATGTACTCTAGTATCTATGGGGCTCCTAGCAGCCAGAATAGCAATCTTTGTGTTATGTTTTCAGGCAGATATTGTGTTTGAGTACATAGCCAGCTCAGTCCAACAGAAACTCTGGTCCAAGGTTACTACATTGAAGATGTACTCTAGTATCTATGGGGCTCCTAGCAGCCAGAATAGCAATCTTTGTGTTATATTTTCAGGCATATATAGTGTTTGAGTACATAGCCAGCTCTGTACAACAAAAACTCTGGTCCAAGGTTACTTCACTGAGGATGTACTCTAGTATCTATGGGGCTCCTAGCTGCCAGAATAACAATCTTTGTGTTATGTTTTCAGGCAGATATAGTGTTTGAGTACATAGCCAGCTCAGTCCAACAAAAACTCTGGTCCAAGGTTACTTCTTTGAGGATGTACTCTAGTATCTATGGGGCTCCTAGCAGCCAGAATACCAATCTTTGTGTTATGTTTTCAGGCAGATATTGTGTTTGAGTACATAGCCAGCTCAGTCCAACAGAAACCCCGGTCCAAGGTTATTACATTGAAGATGTACTCTAGTATCTATGGGGCTGCTAGCAGCCAGAATACCAATCTTTGTGCTATGTTTTCAGGCAGATATTGTGTTTGAGTACATAGCCAGCTCAGTCCAACAGAAACTCTGGTCCAAGGTTACTACATTGAAGATGTACTCTAGTATCTATGGGGCTCCTAGCAGCCAGAATACCAATCTTTGTGTTATGTTTTCGGGCAGATATAGTGTTTGAGTACATAGCCAGCTCAGTCCAACAGAAACTCTGGTCCAAGGTTACTTCACTGAAGATGAACTCTAGTATCTATGGGGCTCCTAGCTGCCAGAATAACAATCTTTGTGTTATGTTTTCAGGCAGATATAGTGTTTGAGTACATAGCCAGCTCAGTACAACAGAAACTCTGGTCCAAGGTTACTTCACTGAAGATGTACTCTAGTATCTATGGGGCTCCTAGCAGCCAGAATACCAATCTTTGTGTTATGTTTTCAGGCAGATATAGTGTTTGAGTATATAGCCAGCTCAGTACAACAGAAACTCTGGTCCAAGGTTACTACATTGAAGATGTACTCTAGTATCTATGGGGCTCCTAGCAGCCAGAATAGTAATATTTGTGTTATGTTTTCAGGCAGATATTGTGTTTGAGTATATAGCCAGCTCAGTACAACAAAAACTCTGGTCCAAGGTTACTACCCTGAAGATGTACTCTAGTATATATGGGGCTCCTAGCAGCCAGAATAGTAATCATTGTGTTATGTTTTCAGGCAGATATTGTGTTTGAGTATATAGCCAGCTCAGTGCAACAAAAACTCTGGTCCAAGGTTACTACCCTGAAGATGTACTCTAGTATATATGGGGCTCCTAGCAGCCAGAATAGTAATCATTGTGTTATGTTTTCAGGCAGATATTGTGTTTGAGTATATAGCCAGCTCAGTCCAACAAAAACTCTGGTCCAAGGTTACTTCACTGAAGATGTACTCTAGTATCTATGGGGCTCCTAGCAGCCAGAACAGCAGGGTAAGCGTGAATATTAAAGTGTAAAATAATGATTCTATTGTTTTGAAAGCTTTATCTGAAAGAATTGATTATCAGATCTGTGTTTAGAAAATTCTTATAAAAAGCTGTAAAATACCTTGATTAGAATTTAAGAACATCTACTTAGGGGATAACTGTAATCAACATTTTCATTGATGGAGGTATATCTTCGGATATACGGTCGGAAATTTAGTTTTAAGGCTACGCGCGAGCTTGGTTATCCCCATTCTAATGCCCTTCTGCAGCTTGATCCCAAATTGGGACGTTGCAAGCCGCTTAAAGCTGCATGACATCCAACGAAATGTGACATAATTAATGACGGCAAATTATTTCTGACAGTATATCGCAGGATATACTGTTGCAAATTTTTGGCCTTATACAATGAGATGTCACCTTACAAACTCTAAGTGCATTAGAATGTTCTGTTGACCGGAATTCATTTATCTTTTATAATAATAACTCCAGCACCAGAACCAAATATCTCAAACAGAAAAGAAGCATGTTCAAACAAAATAGTCCCAGATCAGACTGCTCCTTCAGTCTGATCAGGTACTGTTTGTTTGCTATCTTCAGTTAGTTAGTTATTGGTTCCCAGTATAATTTGTCCCCATCATAATCTGGATGGTTTCAATTTAGAAATTCAGCATTTACAGTGTTGAAATAGTCTTCCTGACAAGTTATCCAGGGAACAAGCTAGGTGGCAACTAGGGCGAAATAGTCGCCCTAGGGGCCGAAAATTCGCCCTAAATGGGACCCATTGAGAAGTGGGAGTCTCCCTAAAAAAAAAAATTTTTTTTTTTAGAGAGACTCATTTTCATTGTCACCACACAAACACAAGCTATGGTGACAATCTACTACCATTGCGTGTTTCTCCTTCCATTAAATGGCAAAAGTATGTGTGATGGCTAATTTGCTTCTAATTCGACAGAAAATGCCGAAATTCTACGCTATAACTTCTTCATATCTGACTATCACTTCTCCCTAATTTTCCTGCAGGGAGAAGTCACTTCTCCCTACTGTCAGGGCCCAGCTTGAACCCTGTTATCAGGACCAGTATCTTTCTAGTTGTGTAATAAAATATTCTCTGCATTGCTTTAATACTGAAGAAATAAAAGTACTTGTATTTTTAAAAAAAACTGTACAATCTAAATGGAGTCATGACATGTGATTTCCAAAAATGTGGCATTTTGACAAGTTCAGACTCAGTTGGGCCAGTAAGCCTCCTTTTAAGCTTAGAAACCTCAAATGATGTTCAGTCAGTAGCTTAACAGTTATAGAATATTCAAGCCACTAGCAAAGGCTCTGATCAGACTGTGCATATGCACAGGCTGATCTGATGCTTTGCTGGTCGCACCTACCACATTGTTGGAAATCTCATGTCATGGCTCAATTATTATTTTGTTAAAATAAGTGAGTGAAAATCTTGCAACCATCTTTAGTCATAAATCAGACATCTTTACATAAAATCACCTTTAATTATACATGGGTTAAGTAGCCTCAAAATACTGAAATATGCAGATTATAATAGCTTCTCTGATTTGTTTTTAATTTATCTTAAGACAAATGACCATTTGACTTACAAATGTTAACATTAGGTAGGCATACTGCAAGTTTTAAGATTTTGAATTTCTAAACTTCTCGAAGTTTGAAAATCAGAACTTTGCCATTTGTTTCAGATGTTGTCCCCCTGTGACCTTGAGTTTAACAGATGCTACAACATAGAGAAGAATGAGCTACAGATGTTGGTAAAATGTCCTAAGATCAATATTCATCTCACCCCTGTCAGCCTAAAACTAGTGTTAGATGTCATAGAAATAATGAAAACCACATCAGTTAAGGTGAGTTAGGGGACAAATATATTCAAAAATTTCATTTGGGGAGGTATATCGCCAGATATGCAGTCGAAAATTTAGTTTTACGGCAACACGCGAGCGGAGCCGTAAAACGTGATTACCGAATGTATATCAGACGATATACCTCCACAAAGTTTTGAATATGGTTATCCCCATTCTAATGCGCTTCTATCGTCTCTTCTCAAATTGGAGTGTTGCAAGCTGCATAAAGCCGCACAAAGGTGTACGTTATCATGAAATGTGACGTAATTAATGGCGTCAAACTATTTCTGACAGTATGTCGCAAATTTTTGACGTTATCCAATCAGATGTCGCATTACAAAAGCTAGGGCATTAGAATTCATTTTATCACTACAAAGTAAGCCTATCTGAGTGTCAATCGTATTATACCCTTGATGTAAATTGTATTAGGTTTTTTCTTCCTAAGAATAAAAGATTTTACCATATAAATTGATTATCAGCGCTGAAACCTCAAACTGCCAAGGGTATGTTTACCCATCAACTTAATTTTCATTGCTGATTTCCAAAAAAATAAATGCTTAAATACTCTTTACTCCCTCTTATCTAGAGCTCTGCAAATTTGGGTGGGGGTTGGAGCTTTTTAGTCTGACCTATTCTTCTTTTCTCTCTCCCTCTCTCCGGTATGAGTCCCAACATGACAGAAATATTGTTGACTGGGACTGTAAACCTTAACCCAATCAGACTCAGGGGATCTTGCCCATTTGTGCAATCTTGCCAGTGCCTTCGTCGCTCAAATGCATTATACTCCAGGCCCACTGTATAGCTGTGTATACATTGTACAGTAAAACCTGTCTTAAGTGTCTACTCAAAATGAAGACCAAAAATGGGGTTTAAAGACCAATTATCGCTTAATGCAGGTCAAAACTATTGCAGAATGCTCCAAAAGAGCATTCTGCAATTTGTCTTTAAGACGTTTGTTTTGTCTATTTTTGAGCGGCCGCTTAAGACAGGTTTCACTGTATATCTAATGACTAAATGCATATGAGGTAAGCTTTTTGGGCTAGCCCATGTATACAGTAATGACTTACTTAACTATTTGCTGGGGGAGCGCAGTGGCTCAGTGGTAGAGTGCTTGACTTGAGACTGAATGGCTGTGGGTTTGAGCCTCACTGCATTGTGTCCTTGAGCAAGACACATTAATCCTTGCTTTTTACTGGTTCAATGAAGACCTGTACCGACCTAACTGAAAGATTGTTGACCGGGACATAAAGAATCAAATCAAACAAAACTATTTGCTGGGTAATTTTTCATGCTAGTGTTGTTGTTTTACTGACTTTTTTCAAGATTAACTATTGCAAAGTGTTCTTTCAGGATCACTATCTCAAATGATTTGGACCCAGATCAGGACCGACAAAATGTTGGTTCTGATCTGGGTCCAAACCATTTGCAAAGTTTACCAGCAGCTGATTTGATTGTTTGATTTGATTCTTTATGTCCCATCAACAATCTTTCAGTTAAACAGGGACAGGTCTTCTTGGGTAAAACCAGTCCTAAGCTAGGATAAATGTGTCTTGCTCAAGGACCACAACGCAGTGAGGCCGGTGAGGCTCGAACCGGCGGCACCTCGGTCTCGAGTCAAGCACTCTACCACTGAGCCACTGTGCTCCCACATATCTGCAGATGACAAAAGTCACTGCTAGCAAGGAAAGGGATAATATAAATCCTGAACATCCTTTCAGTCGCCAGAATCTGCCATTAAGGAAGATATTGTTCAACCGAAAGAAGATCTCTGGTCCATCAAAACAGTCAAATCTCAACACTGGATTGATAAATGTAAGTAGAATGAAGCTACAAATATGACTGGTCTATCAAAACAGTTACCCTTAACCCATATAAGCCTAGCGCCCTTTTTGTGAGATATAGACAAACAGTGCAGACCCAGCTCAGGCGCCACAGAACGTGGCGTCTGATCAGTGTCTCCACTGTTTGCTTACAGAATATTCAATTGAAATTTGAATAAAAATGTAAAATACCACCGTACAACCCTTAAAAAGGAAATGATCCGGTCCAATTGCTAATAGTGGCAAATTCCATTCGGCTTAAAAGGGTTAACAACTACACTACACTACCACTCATCCTTCCCTCAAAAATATTCCCAAATAATGCATATCAGGAAATCCCATAACACAGCTCATTCTGTGTATAGGGGATACATTATATGACCCTTGAGGTCAAGGTACATCCTTGGCTCTTTTTTGAAAAAGGTTGTGGCTCTAGTTGGGGTATAGGTGCACCATCTGATCTGGACACCTTATCTAGTCTAATAATGCCATTGTGAAAATTAATCTATTTTTCTCAGCAATGGCAGTGACCTTTTTGTTTAAAAAGTGTCTTTTTCAACAGCAGAGAATACATAATTCATCATAGATATTTTGACTGCTGTTTGGTTCAAACTTGCACAGTTGTTTTGACATTGCCTATCACTGCAATGTTACTGAGGCATCTCCAAAACGATGCTCATATTAAAATCCCAATAAGAGACTCTTTTCACTGATATCATTGCAATGACCCTATAAGATGATATCCTTCGGTTTAGTTTCATGCAGTCTATGCCTAAATGAATGATATTGAAATTAAGTCCCTGCATTGATATTGCCAGATAATGAGACACCTGCCGTGGGTCCTGTGTTTGGTCCCTTAGAGCCCCCTATTGAGAGCTTCACTATAAAGGTGGAGGTATAGGGGCAGGATAAGGGCCAGTTTTACAATTCATTAGTTTCACACAGTGCATGTTTAAAAGAATTATGGTGCAGTCCCTTTATAATGCTATGCTTGGAGTCCATAGGAATGGACTCTAAGTGAGCTGTGTTATAAAGGGACAACTTTACAAAAGAATTATAGGAAAATGACCATGAATTGGTCATTTTCATATACATGTAATTCCTTTGTTAAATTTCATGTTTAAAAAAATTTTGGGTCACAAAATTACTTGTGCTATATCAAAATCTGTGTTATAAACGGGCGTGTTATAATGGAGCACAGTGGCTCAGTGATAGAGGGCTTGACTCGAGATTGAAGGGTTGCAGGTTCGAGCCTCACCAGCGGCACTGCTTTGTTTCCTTGATCAAGACACATAAATTCCTGCTTAGTACTGGTTCAACCCAGGAAGACCTGTCCCAACATGACTGAAAAAATGTTGACTGGGACGTAAAGAATCAAATCAAACAAACCAGGTGTGTTATAAAGGGACTGCACTGTATTTTTCCAGATAATGAGACACCTACTGTTGGTCCGGTGTTTGGTCCGTTAAAACCCCCTGCTGAGAGCTTCACTATAGAGGTGTAGGTATAGGGGCAGGATCAGGGTCACTTTTACCATTTTTATATTCCACACAGTGCTTGTTTAAAAGGAATACAGTGCAGTCCCTTTATAATGCTTTATTTGGGTTCTTTAAGGAATAGACTTTAAATGAACTATGTTATAAAGGGACAATTTTACAAAGGAATTAAAGGAAAATGACCATTTTATGGTCATTTTCCTATAATAACTTTTGTAAAATTCGTCACTTTTGAGCACACAAAGCTTATGTTCAAACTGATGGATTAGAAAAAATTTACAATTTTACGCTCAAAAATTTTGTTTATCTAAACCTATGTGTACATTGAAATTATTTCCAGATAATGAGACACCTACTGTTGGTCCAGTGTTTGGTCCGTTAGAACCCCCTGTTGAGAGCTTCACTATAGAGGTGGAGGAGATGTCTGCTTTCTTTGATGTTGAGAACCTCGATCAGACTTTGCCTCTGCTCTGTCTCAGGAGTACTCTAGATGTGAAAGCTGTCAACTGGTCGAAACATGTAAGTTACGCTTTGGTCACATATCTCAATTACATCATCCCCTTATTTTAATCCAGTGACTGATTTTGATTACAGGCTATCCAGTTTGATCAAGTCCATTGTATATTTTGAGGGGCACTAATTATAATATACAAATTTACCTGAAAAGTGTCTGCTTTTTACTTCCGCTGTGTATATTCATGTGCACTTCAGAAATGATTTTTTCATGGAAGCAAACAATGTGAACCCTGGTCAGACTGCTCCTCCTATATTATAGGCTACTTAAGAACATAAGAAGACAAGAGAGCAGAGGACAAAAGTTAAGACTGGCGGACTAAGGTTTAACCCTTTCTTGTCTGATAGAACCTTTTATCCAGTTTCATAGAATATACCTTGAATTGTCCATCATATTTTTTGAGGGGTCACTGATTATAATGTACAAATCTAACTTTATATATAATTACATGTATGTCCCTAAAGATTGTTTTATCTAAGCTTACAGTGCAGAGCCCGTGAGACACATTTATAGCCTATAGATTCCAACCAGGGAAACAAATATAACATTTTTGGGGCAGGTCCTTAAATTTTGATAATAACCATGTTGGTGACCAGCAAAGGCCCAGATTAGCCTGTAAATCCATGCAGTCTTGCATACCATGATCTCAGGGAGCCCAGTGGCTCAGTGGTAGAGTGCTTGACTCAAGACGGAGAGGCTGCAGGTTCAAGCCTCACCGGCGTCACTGCGTTGTGGTCCTTGAGCAAGACACATTTATCCTAGCTTAGTACTGGTTCAACCCAGGAAGAACCGTCCCTATATAACTGAAAGATTGTTGATGGGACGTAAAGAACCAAATCAAACAAACAAACAAACAAACTGAAAGTTGATTGTTGATGGGGCGTAAAGAATCAAATCAAACAAACAAAGCATACCACGATCTAAGATGAGCCACCAATCAGTCTTCTCATCTGCGGTCAGTTGCCAACCACTAGCAGACAGGTCGCCAATAGGTCGCAGCAAGATTCCAAAGTCAAGGTGTTGATGAGACTGGTCGGCCACCAATCGTCTACTGATTGGTGGATTACAAAGTCAAGGTGTTGTGAGACTGGTCAGCCACCAGTCGTCTACTGATTGTCGGATTCCAAAGTCAAGGTGTTGATGAGACTGGTCGGCCACCAATCATCTACTGATTGGCGACTGATCAGCAACTGATCAGTGACTTCTAGAACACTATTGCAACCAGTCTGTAATCAAAATCAATCACAGGTAGTCTTCATTCGGGAAGATCCGCCACAAATCGAGAATCGAATCATGGCACAGGTGTATATAAGGAGCATTACGCGTAGTACTATGTACCAAATAACTCCATTTTGTTAGTCGGAACTGGCGTATGGAAAATTAGGCCTGTAGCACATGGGTTCAGCTCTATTAAAATTGATTATTCTGATTATCTGAAAAGTTTAATCAGCAGAATAAATGAAGTTTAAGTTTTTTCCAAAAAATATAGCTATAGCGATATTTTATTGAAAAAAACATAAACTTCATTTAAGCCGTTTGTTTTGCTGCAATCGCATTTGTTATTGTATTAATATGTTAACATGCAATCACATTTGTTATTGTATTATATCGCTATAGCGATATTTTATTGAAAAAAACATAAACTTCATTTAAGCCGTTTGTTTTGCTGCAATCACATTTGTTATTGTATTAATATGTTTTCCGTGACGTCAATGTCACGTTATATAAAGTATCATGATATCACCCACGTTATCAAAGTAGATCCTCGATGTACATCTGTGGTCTGATTCCACGGAATTTCACGGAATTGGCCGAGGCAGTTCCGATTGAAAGTCAAGGTGTTGATGAGACTGGTCGGCCACCAATTGTCTACTGATTGGCAACTGGTCAGAAACTCATCAGTGACTTCTAGAACACCATTGCTACCAGTCTGTAATCAAAATCAATCACAGGTAGCACAGGTTTTGATAAACAAAATATTTCAGTGTAAAATTGTAAATATTTTCTTACTCATAATTTTAAGCATATGTTATGGGTGCTTAAAAGAACGGTCTCATTGAGACGTTTCTTTTGAGTACCCACAACATATGTTTTGGTTGAAAAATAAGAAAGTTATTTTCTGTTACCCACTCTTAACTAAGGTCCTGCAGCTAGTCTTTTGTGCATGCCCATAAGACTGGCTGTGACTATTTTTGATCTGCAACTGGGGGACTACCTTTTATATAACCTTACCACGAGTTCTGCAACCTCTCTGAAAATGTCATTGTTTAATCGGGGAGAGGTCACGCTACATTCACAAGCTTTGTGGTACCAGGGTTTTACTACTACTAGACACAGTACCCACTTTGTATATCTGTGCATAACTTTCTTTTAAGGAATGACTTAATGCATTTTTGATAAGTACTGTGTGACAATTAGGGAGGTCACATGTATAGTTTTATTATCCACATTCTCACGTTTGGTTGTTTTTGTTTCTAGTTGAGGCTAAATGCAGAGCTGGAGTTAGACATGTGTTTCTACAATGAGAAATTGAGTGTTTGGGAGCCTCTTATAGAACCTACCATGATGCAGGAGGGTGAATATAAACCCTGGCAGCTCAGAGCTCAGGTAAGATATCAGATCCAGGGGTGTCTACAATGATAAACTGAGTGTCTGGGAACCTCTAATAGAACCTACCATGATGCAGGAGGGAGAATATAAACCCTGGCAGCTCAGAGCTCAGGTAAGATATCAGACCAAGGCGTTTCTACAATGAGAAATTGAGTGTTTGGGAGCCTCTAATAGAACCTACCATGATGCAGGAGGGTGAATATAAACCCTGGCAGCTCAGAGCTCAGGTAAGATATCAGATCCAGGTGTTTCTACAATGAGAAACTGAGTGTCGGGGAACCTCTAATAGAACCTACCAAGATGCAGGAGGGAGAATATAAACCCTGGCAGCTCAGAGCTCAGGTAAGATATCAGATCCAGGTGTTTCTACAATGAGAAACTGAGTGTCGGGGAACCTCTAATAGAACCTACCATGATGCAGGAGGGAGAATATAAACCCTGGCAGCTCAGAGCTCAGGTAAGTTATCAGAAATATGACATATGCCACACACAAACTCTTAATGTTCACAGTAAATAGTAATCTAGTTTCCAAACAGTTTGGAAAACAAAACAGAAACTTGCAAGAACAGTAGAGGGTACACTACCTTGTAATTCACAATGAATTGCAGCATTTTAGCAATTGTGGATTTGCCCATTCATATCAATTACGCTAAGCGTGGGATTAGATATATTTCCAGGGATCACAGATCTGGTTTTCCAAATTACGGTATATTTCTGTCTCTGAAGATTTTTAATATCCAAGCAAACCGTGTAGACATCGATGAAAAGCTGATTGCCAAAGTACAAGATTGATTTCTATTGTACAGTAAATGTTCTAAAATTTAGAATTTCAGAACACCTTTCTCTTTCTATTCTCAAAAAAATGTTGGTTATTAGACTGAGGGCTGGAATTCTCAAAATGCTCAGAAAAACAAATAGGGAAGAACCTGATCTGAGTTCTCCAGAAGCAGTCTGATCTGGGTCTGCTCTGTTTGTCTAGGCTTTGTGGTGGGCAGCTACTGTTGAAAATTTTAGATCATTTGCCATATTATAATGTTGTATTTTTGATTTAATAAAAAAACAACCAGAGAAAAAAACAAACACACAAAAGAAACACACACCCACCCCTCAGAAAATTACAGCAAAAACAGATAACAAACATATAGATAAAGCCCCAACATATTGGGAACAATTTTCCCTATGTAAATTTACCTGTCCATGTGCTTTCAGATGTTTCAAGCACAGAGTTTTCCTATAGTATGTAACTATGATGACAATGGTCTGGATGTTCCTGATGGTCTACAGAGTGATGTGGAGAGTCTCATCAACAGAAATCATTTCCAGTCCAGTAGTTCTGAAAACGAGGCTGATGAAGCAGTGGACTCACCCAGTGAAATGACAATACTGAGACCTAAGGTTTCCAAGAGGAAAATAAGGATAAATAGTGACAAAAGTTATGGTATGTATTTACATAGGTCTAGATGAACATGAAATTGTGAATATTTTCTTACCCATCAGTTTTAACATATGTTTTGGGTGCTCAAAAGAACCATCTCAATTAGATGGTTCTGTTGAGTACCTACAACATATGATTTGGTTGAGAAATAAGAAAAATAATTTTTGATAATACTCTTATATATTGGTATATGTTTATGACTTCCCCAGTGAAATGACAATACTGAGACTAAAGGTCTCCAAGAGAAAAGGATAAATAGTGACAAGAGTTATGCTATGTATACGACTTCTGTTTCCTTAGAGGGCCAGTTATCAAATGAGACTTTATGGGTGTTTTTCTTTCTCAACATGTTCTAAGTTGTTGTTGAGACACTATAAATTGAGATTTTAGTTATTACAGCCTTTGTACACATATAGCATTGATAATTTTGAGGTAAGCATATAGCTTAGAAATAAATATACCTTTTTAGTTCAATCTTTATCCAAATAGTAAAATTGTCAATTCTAATGCACTGGCAAAGGATAACGATATATCTTACGATACACTGTGGGAAATAGTTTGACGTCATTAATCATATCACATTTTGTTAGTTGACATGCAGCTTTCTGCGGCATTCAGTGCTCCAGTTTGAGACAAAATCGCAGAAGTGCATTAGAATGGGGATAACCATATTAAAAATTTTCATTTGGAGAGGTATATCACCGGATATATGGTTGGAAATCACGTTTTACGGCTCAGCTCGCGCGTTGCTGTAAAGCTATATTTCTGACTATATATCTGACAATATATCTCCCAAATGAAAATTTTCAATACAGTTATCCCCTAAATGTTATTTTATTAATAATACTTTCATTTGTTGTCTGCAGGTCAACTAAACTGAATAGAACATTGTCAGAATTCTAGCATGTATGATGTTTATCTTTTTAATATGTTGTATACTAAGTTTCTGTTGCCCATGGCCTATTGGATATTTTGATGGTAACCAGGTTGTTGTAAACAAGATGTTTACTTGATCATAAGATTTTTCTAGAAGGATGACTTATCATCTAGAAATTAAAAATGTATTGTCATGGAAGTTTCCGGAAAAGTCCAGAATTCCCTAGAATTTTCTTTTCCATGCCACTAGCTTTGAGAAATTTTTGGAAGTAAGTAGAATCATTGAGGAACCTCTGGATATTTCCAGAATGTTATATATTTAGCATATGATATCATAGTTGCTTCCTGATTGTTCTATATATGAGTAAATTTTTCATAGTGGCACCTTCGAAATAATTTCACCATTTAAAAGTCTAAACCTTTTGTACTGGAATTCAATACTGGAATACTTTGTGATGTAACAGTGTCTCATAGTTTCTTTCAAATTGCCAAGGTCATGTTGATTCACGATTTCAGAAGCATAGAAGATAAATGCTCACCTTCTTTTCAAGTTGAAACCTTTACATTAAATTTCAGAGTCCTTAAGCAGACACAGCAGCCTACAGGGAGAGTCAGACTCTGAGAGTGAAGGTCTGATACACACAATCACTAACAAACTAGGAAGTATATTCACTAGTGACAGTAGTGACGCTGATGTTAGTGAGACGGATGATAATGATGAATCGTTTGATCCAACTCTTGATAAACCAATATTTCTCACTCCAAGTGGGCCAGTCAAATTTAGATCTGGTTAGTTACAGGATGTTTGGTGTTGTTCATCTTTTGTTGTTGTGGTGGATTATTGTTGTAGTAATGTTCATTTCTTTCTATCAGCCCTTTTCACTCAGATGGATTTTCCCAGGCGTAATAATAGAATAAGTATGGAATTGCCCATTTTGTTTTTTAAGGGGTCATAGGTAGAAATTTCTAAATTATGGAGCATTTCTGTCGTGACGATTTGTTATTATCATTGCAAACAGTGCAGACCCTGGTGAAATGCCACATAATGTGGCATTTCATCTGGGTCTTCACTGTTTGCCAAAGTACCATCCAGAATGAAAAGGATTAATTATTGATCCCTACTTTTGATAGTAATTTATTTATTTTAGGCTTATTCTTTCAGTTTTGATGCTTTAACATGATACCATACAGAAAGTAGATTGGCTTTAATTGAAACAGTTGAATAAAATACTGTAAAATTGAAATTCTTATTAACTGGTCTATAGCATGGTCTTGCAAATTTATCTTTATAATAATTTATTTCAGAACCATGTAAACATTTGGAACTCCTTGTCCAATTTCTTGAAATCAGACTTCGATTGTACACAATTTGGCTACATTGATCACATTATAATAATGTCATAGAATTCATGCCAGCAATAACATGTTAGATTGCAGCAAAATAAATGGCTACAACATGTCTTGATAAACGTTGTAAAAAGGTTGATGCCATAGTGATATATTATGTAAAAATCTAAACTTTATTTTAAACTGCTGATAACATTCTTTTGGTATCAAGAATTATTGATTTTAATTGGTCTGGCACACATACTACAAAAGTATTTATCTTACCCCCCCGTCGGGTCAACAAAACTCATCTTTTTCATCTGAGGCCTGATTCTGAATTGGGCCAAGGAGTTAGGAATATCATGTAAATTATATAGTGTACACTCTGATATACTGTATGGGATCAAGTTCATTATTGCCTTGTTTTTGCTTTGTTCTGTCAGAGTCTTTCTTTTTTTTGCAGATTTTTTTCAAAATTGGTGTTTTCAAAAATATATTTTAGGAATACCATCAGAGTCAATCAGTTTGGATCCAGATCAGGCCCGGCAGTTTGTCGGGCCTGATCTTGGTCCAAACTTTTTGCAAACGTTATCAGCAGGCAATACTAGAAGACAAAGAGTTAAAAGTCTTTTGAAGTATCTTGACAACTCATACTGGTCTATATGTTAAAGCACATGTCAAACATTGTAATTGTTATTTGGAAATTATTTTCTCTGCTAGGCTTAACCTACTCGAGAGGTAACTGAATTTTTCTTTCTTTCAAAATCTGTCCCCCGTCTTTTTACTCTGATTTCTTATATTACTCACAAAACTCTTTCATGATAATTATGAGAAATACTTGTTTTGCTGTGAACTTTCATAGATTTGAATTGGGATAATGTAATATGTACCATGACACAACAAATCCAACAGATGATTGTGTGTCATGCAAAGACTCAGATCAGCCTAGACATCCACCCAGTCTGATCAGATTCTTTGCTCTATGCATGGGTGAAAGTTTTCTGGATTAATCCTGAATTCAGGATTTTGAGGCTGACTTTCAACAGAAAGTCAGTCTCAAAATGCTAAAATTAGGAGATTATAATAGCTTCTTTAATTATTTTTCAGATTATCTAAACACAGTTAATCATTTTAACTTTAAATTATCCATTTTTGTAGCCTTCCTGCAAGTTTTAAAATTTGAATTTCAAAAGTTCAGGATTTTAGAAATTTTGAATTTTCACCCATGTGTATGGTCAGTGGGTAACAATAGACCAAGACAGCAAAGGCTATGATCAGATTGGGCTGACGCCTAGGCTGATCTAAGTCTTCTAATGACACACATCATGGGTGAAAGTTTTCAGGATTATTCCTGAATTCAGGATTTTTGAGGCTGACTTTCCATAGAAAGTCAGCCTCAAAATGCTGAATTAAGCAGATTATGATAGCTTCTCTGATTTATTTTCAGTTGATCAAAGACAATTGACCATTTGAACTTGAGTTTTTTTAAGTTTATGTAGGCATACTGCAGGGTTTTTATTTGAATTTTTAAAGTTCAGGATTTTGGAAATTTTGAACTTTCACCCATGGCACACAGCAACATTGTTGCTTTTCTCATATTGTTGCTCAATTAGCTCTGATGTTGTTACTTCCCCTACATGTAGTTGTGATTGCTTTGTCAAAAGTTTAATGTTCAGTTGAACCTATAAACTCCTCCACATCAATTTTATTGAATGTAATCAGTCTCTAAAAGTGAGTTGCATAAAATTTGAAAATGAGTTTGCAGGATATATATATATTAACCCTTTCCCACATGAATATTCATGCAAGGCTCCACCCACTATGAATAAGTATATAAATAAACTTGAATGTTGGTACATAGAACAAAAGAAGTCACTCATCAGGTCCACTAGTGTAGGATCAGACATATCATATTTCCATAAACAAACAAGTGGACCCTGATCAGGCAGCTCTTAGAAGAGCTGCCTGATCTGGGTCTGCTCTGTTTGCAAAGGCGTCAAAAGATTAAGGGTTAATATCTACATTTATATGGGTGAAAGTTTTCAAGATTATTCCTGAATTCAGGATTCCTATTTTTGGGTAATTCTGAGGACTAACTGTATTTAATCCTGAAACCTAAGCATTGTGCATTTGATGGCAAGCCATTACAAATCCCCATGGCTTCAGTAGCTTTTGACCCTTTCCCAAGGCTGTTGGAGGCTGGGCCAAAAGTAAATGTGTTTTTGCATGCCCTACTGTTGTAAGCATGTCACTCAACAAATTTGGTTGAATTTGGTCCAGCAGTCTAGGAGGAGATAGCATAACAGACAGATGGACAGAAGACAGATGGAGAGAGCTGAACACAATATCCCAAGGGTGGGGATAATGTGAAAAACTATACGAGAGATGATCCAAAAGTTCTTGGCCCCTTGTACTTCGGGCTATCAGGGATTGAAAATTTGACCATTACTTTTCAATATAAAATCCCTTAAAGGCAATGCACTTAGCCCATCTCTGTTCTAGCTTTCTTATCCCTTCAAAATAGAATGCCTCTTCCTGGTCTCCCAAGTACTCGTTTACTGCCTCTTTGACACATTCATTGCTTCCATACTGTGTACCACAAAGATGGGATTTCAGTTTTGGGAACAGATAGTAGTAAGAAGGAGCCATATCGTTGGAGAACATACGGGGGATTTCAAATCCACATTCAGTCGCAGCAGTCATGGCAACTTGTGTGCAGGGGCATTGTCCTCCAAGAGCAGAACACTGCAAGTCAGTTTTCCTCGCCTCTTTCTTTCGATTTCCTGGTGTAACCACCTCAATTGCCTGCATAATATGCACCGCTTATAGGGGGCATTGTCCTCCAAGAGCAGAACACTGTGAGTCAGTTTTCCTCGCCTCTTTCTTTCGATTTCCTGGTGTAGCCACCTCAATTTGCCAGCATAATATGCACCGTTTATCGTGTGACCTTGCTCAAGATAATCAATCATGATCACCCCTTGACTATCCCAAAAGATTGAGGCCATCACCCTTCCCTGCTGAATGAACCCTCTTAAATTTCTTAGGAGGGGGTAAGCCAGGGTGCTTCCATTTTTTGCTCTGCATTTTTTATTCTGGGTCAAAGTGGTGAACCTATGTCTCATCTTGGGATAGAACTTCTCGTTAAATCGCCGGGATCATCTCCATAACCAGACCGGAGAAACCTAGAAATATCGAGCAGAGTCCTTTTCTGATCATGGGTCAACATTCGCGGAACCCATCTTGCAGAAACCTTTGACATACCCAAGATGTCGGTTAGGATTGATTGTACTGCCCCAAACCTTTCGCCCACTTCGCTAGCTATGCTTCGCAGGTCTCCTTTCCTATCACACATAACCAGGGTGTGCATGACCTTGACATTTCCATCCGTGGTGGCATCTTTGGGGTGGCCAGACCTTCCATCATCCTCAACACTCTCTCTCCCCCTCTTAAACTCTGTTGCCCATTTTTTCACTGTGCTAAAAGAAGGAGACTCCTTCCCAAGGGTTTCCATGAAGTCTTCATGAATTTCAAGTTTCTCCTTTTTTCAAATATGTTGCAACATCCCCTCTGAAAAGTACTTTACATAAGCAACCAAGCATGACCGCATGCTTTTCACACTCCCAATGTTCTTCTATTAGATCAAATACTGACTGACAAAGATTTTAATTCAATGAATCTCACTGAAGCATATCGAGTCGAGAACTTTTTGATCACACCTCGTAATAGCAATTTGATTGGTCTAGAATTTGAATTTGTTTTTCAGGCTTCTTGAATAACATGATTTTCACCCTTGCTTTTTCTTCCCTTCTGCTCTCTGCAAAAATGCATCTGAAAATACTGTCTATTTTAGTCATCTGCTGCACACATTTCCTTAACATTATTGACTTATGTAAATGTAGAGGCAAACAGTGTGGACCCAATGTGAGTCTACAAAACTTGATCAAGCAGATGACAAAAGTAGACCACTTTTGCTGTGATTGGCACTTTAATTAAAGTCAACCCTTTGTATACTGGAAACTCATAAATGGGTACTTTTTCAAAAAGTTTAGACCCAGATAAAATGCTTCAGAATGCAGCATTTAATCAGGGTCTAGACTGTTTGCTAAGATAAAAACAATCTTTAGCATTGGCGTAGCTCCCATTATGCAGTTAAGCATGTGCGTAATAAAAATAGTAACATTCAAGGGAGGTCACCTAATGTGGTATACCAAAAGGAACTGCTCTTAAAGGAAATAATTTTCTTGCTCTGGGAGCAAATTTTTTCCTTTAAGAGAAGTTCCCAATTTGAAAAGGGATGCAATTGATGAGAATTACTGCTTGTTCCAGTAGTCTCCCTTTGATGTGCGTAACTTTTTCAGCGTTCTGGCTTTGTCATTGTTAAGAGTCTTAGACACATTTTATTTGGAAATTCTCAATTGTTGCCCCTTGATATGCTCAATGGATCATCTCAAGTGTATTGTACCAAACCAAATGGAAGAATCTATCACACTGAGTATGTTATTCCTATTTCTGACCCTGTGTTGGTGTGACTCATATATTTCCATGAGATACTGTACTACACGGAGGTACAGTTGACTGATTGGCATACCCATACCAGTCTGAACCTTTTACCTTTTTTAATGAATTGCTGTGAGATATGTTTTTTTTGGAAATAATGAGAAAGTAAAACTCGCGTTCTTTCAATAATGTTTATATTCTAACACCAAAAAATCAAGGACAATTACTCTTTTAGAAAATACCCAAATCTATATCTGCAACTGCAGTATGACTATCATGTTCTAGCGCTTGGGCTATATGGTTTCCATTTGCTCACCTCTTAGATCATAACACTGTTTAGTCTTCAGTTTTTGTCTGAAAAAAAAAAGCAAGTGAGTATGACCAGGAAATGCCACAATCACATATGGGCCTCAAAACGACAAAACCTGTCTTCTGAGTTTCTGACAAAAGGAGACTTAACAGCTCTCCTCAGCTACAGAGACTAGTTATAATATTGAATTTTTGCATGTAACAAGACTGGCTACTATTCTTTCCAGAGAGTGAATAACAAAGGCGCTGATCAGACTGCACTGATTCGCAGGCTGGTTGGCGCCTTTGTTGTTCGCACACAACGAAGACAGGTTTTTTCGTGTCGAGGCTCATATCATAAACCAACCCAAGGCAATGCAAGGAATAGACGCAGCCTCAACACTGACAATCATATGACAGCAAGAACATACATGAAGTGTAAAGCAACCAGCTTTCTCTTCCTCAGCAAGATGATCACAAAACTAAAAAGGACAGTAATCATAAGAACTATGTCACTAAAGGATGGCTAGGTCCTGCATGTTTTGCATGTCGTCAACCTATTTTATGTTAAGACCAGATATTTAATGAATCATTCATTATTTAAAAGGAATTTCTATTAAACAATTAAAAAAATATTAATTAAAAGATCAATACAAGCACAATATTGAAGTTCTAGCCTCAGATCTCTTACAACCCCATGTACATGTAACGGATGTAACAGACTACCAAAGCTCTCTCAGAAAGGTTAGATAAGCAGAATTTTTTAGCGTGAAATTATCAATATTTTCTTACCCATCAGTTTAAACATATGTTTTGGGTACTCAAAAAACCCATCTCATTGAGACAGTTCTTTTGAGTACCCACAACACATGTTTTGGTTGAGCAATAAGAAAATTATTTTTTTGTTACACACTCATTACTGAAGGCCTGCTCAAAACTGAGTCTGTTATTGAGAGATAATGAAAAAAGCTCCCTGAAAAACTTGTTGTTATAGCTTTCTGATCAACTTGACTCTCATGTAGACTTCTTTTTAACTTTGCAGGAATATTCTTTCTCTTAGATATTTGAACCCTTTTTTGACTGAAAAGCTGTAAATGGGTGCATCGAAAAACAGTGTGCATAGGTAAAATTATCAATTTAGACATATGTTTTGGGTGCTCAAAAGAACCATGTCATTGAGACGGTTCTTTTGAGCACCCACACCATATGTTTCGGTTGATAAAAATAAAAAAAAATTAAAAAAAAATCAATTATGCACTCTTATTTGGAGGCCTGAGTGTAGGTTCAGATAAAATGGTGCAGAATGCAGCATCTCTCAGGATCTGTACTGTTTGCCAGGTTAAAAATAATGTGTGGGGCAGAAAAATAATATAGTTTTAGATTTTCGACTTGTAACAACATGAATGTAGTATAATGCTATCATCTAAATTTTATTGTATGAAAGTGGATTTAAAATTCATCTTTTAACCCTTAAAGGGACAATCACAACTGCAGCAGACGACAAATTTTGGGACATCTTTCCCAATTTTCGACAAAAATAAGGTATGGTATTACATGAGAATGGTCTGCCAGCAGACGATTCTCATGAAATATCATGCCTTATTTGTTTTTTTGTGAAAAAGCGGCAAAATTTTAAATTGTCGTCTGCTGCAAATTATAGGTGGCACTTTAAGGGTTAAAAATGAGATACAAATTTCTCACTACAGGACCAGAAGGGTTGGATGAGCCAGATGGTAGGGTTTGTGACCTCCCTGAACCCGAGGTATCAGACGAGGATGATAGTCCATCATGTACATACCTTATCTTGTCATCACAGGAGAAACTACAAGTTAATGTTACACCGCAGGCCATCAGTGTGCTCAGGGATGTTCTAGAGGTAAAAAGCAGAATGATCAATATTTTCTTAATATGAGCCGCAACATGAGATTTCCAACAAGTTGGTATGTGCGACCAGCAAAGCCTCAGATCAGCCTGCGCAAATGCGCAGTCTGATCAGAGCCTTTGCTAGTCACTTGAATATCATATGAGTGTTAAGCTACTGTCTGAACATCATTTGGAGTTTCAAGTTTAAAAGGAGGCTGCATAGTCTTGTTTGAGTATACACTTACTTGTCAAAATACCACATTGTTGGAACTCACATGGACTTCATCTTTAACTGTTGTGCTGCTGAATCCGGATTCATCTTTTTTGATAACACTGTAGATCAGCTGGCTTCTGATGATGTGTTTTCCATTCTTATTGAAAATACATCTGTACATGCTTACAATGGGAATACTGCTGATCAAAAGGATAAAAACTGTGAAGGGGGAGAAGTGTAGTTCATAAAAAAAATTGGCATGACAAGAGTTAATATGGAATGCATGAATAACAATTTTGAGTAATTTTCAATATTCAGAAGTAAACTTTATAATTTTAACCCATTTAAGCAAGACCCCCAGATAAGAGTGCATAACTGAAAATTATTTTTCTTATTTCTCAACCAAAACATATGGGTACTCAAGAGAACTGTCTCGATGAGACAGTTCTTTTTGAGCACCCAAAACACATGTGTAAACTGGTGGATCAGAAAATAATCGCAATTTTTTATTGCTTAACTGGCCCTATGTAAGCCGAATGGACTTGCCTACCTATATCAGTAGGATGAGCTCATTTCCAATTTTAGCTGTGCTGGGTGGTTTCCAAACTTTAATGGAACATTCTGTAAGCAAACAGTGAAGATCCTGATCAGACACCACATCATGCAGTGTCTGGTCTTGGTAAACTGCCCTGTTTGCCTAATTTTTGCTTCATTAAAAAGAGGCTAGGCTTATATGGGATAAAATATTGTGTTTCATTAGTATTATTTTATCAAATTTTAAATCAACCACCAAGCTGAGTATTCTTAACCCTTAAAGCCCCAAGAAAAAAAATGCATCTGAAAATGTCATCTGCTGAAGTCGTCTGCTGCAAATAATTGCCTAACATTACTGACTAATTAAGTATAGAAGCAAACAGTGTGGACCCAGAACAGACTGCTCCTATAGGAGCAGTCTGATCTGGGTCCACACTGTTTGCCATAGAGGCTTCTTTAACATTTCACCAGACGAGAAAGCAGACGACTTTTGTTGAGATTGGCGCATTAAGGGTTAAAGGGTATTCTGTGTTGTAAAGCTGTTGTGTGTTGTAAAGATGTTAAGTATTGTAAAGATGTTCGCTGTTGTCATGTATTCATATGTTGTCCTAAACAGTGAAATTTCCCTGTTTAACTGAAAGATTGTTGATGGGACGTAAAGAATCAAATCAACAGTGAAATATGTGCACACACTGAAGGGAAGGGGGCTACCTTGTTTTTGGTACAAATAAAATTATACCCCTCATTTTCCTGCTGAAGAAAAAAGTACCACACTTCACAACACAAAATATGGTGAGAGGGTGGGTCACAATTTTTAGTTTGGAGTTGTTGTTTTTTTACATTGAAATATTCATAAAGAAAATGTCTTATAAAGTTAATTACTGATAATCTATTTCAGGACTGGCAGGTATATTTTTTTATCCTTTTGATACATTTTGCTTGAAGCTAGCCTTATGATGGATGTTCTAAAATTTCAACAGACTTTTAGCCCTTAAAACACCAGCAAAAAATTCATCTGAAAATTTTGTCTACTTTGATTTGTCCTCTGCTGCAAATTTTTGCTAGCATTATTTAACAAGGTTAAGTATAGAGACAAACAGTGTAGACCCAGATCAGACTGCTCCAATAGGAGCAGTCTGATCTTGGTCTACACTGTTGGTTGGAAAGGCTTCTAAAACATTTCAGCAGACAACAAAAGCAGACGACTTTTGTTGTGATTTGCGGTTTAAGGGTTAGTCTTTATCACACCAACTTTTGGTCTATATTTGAGCCTTCTAACAATGTGGTATTTTGACATGAATAGACTCAGATGAGCCTGTGCAGCTTTCTCTTTAGCTTAGAAACTCCAGATGCTGTTCAGTCAGTAGCTTAATATTCACAGAATATTCATCCGACTAGCAAAGGCTCTGTTCAGACTGCGTGTATGCACAGGCTTATCTGAGGCTTTTGCTGGTCTCACATACCACATTGTTGGAAATCTCATGTTGTGGCTCATTTCTATTTTCAAAAACAGCTTTCGCTATCCAGTCTTTATCCACTCGATTCTCATCAGAAGAATGTGGCTTTATTCGCTGCTTAGTACTGGTTCTGTCCCAACATGACTGAAAAATTGTTAGCTGGGATCTAAAGATAAAAAACAAACAAAACAAAAAGAAGAATATGGCACTGATCGGACTGCTACTTTAGAAACTTTGATTTTGAAGTAACAGTCTGACTTGTGTCTGCACCATTTACATGTGGGATAGCTAGTGTATGGAATTTTGGAACATCTGCTAGGCATAACCTTATACTGTGAAACACTTATGTTTGGCAATAATTTTAATTGGCGATACATACGAAATTGGCCAAAATAAAATAATGTGAAATATTATTTTGAATTCAGTAACACAATATGCAATAAAAGGACACTCATTTTTTTTTTTGTAATCAATAAAGCAACTTTAGATTGGTAGTGTCTATTTTGGCATGGAGTAAAACCCTTAATAAAAGGGGCCACTCTAAAAGGAAAGAATTTGCTCCCCTCTGGGACTACTCTTAAGGAAAGAATTTGCTCCCAGAGGGGAGCAAATTCTTTCCTTTAAGAGTAGCGCATATGTGAGAGTAGAACATTTCTTTAAAGGTCCACAAATCAGGAAATGGCCAAAATTAAAGTACACCAATTTGTCATACTATTAATATTGCCAAATTTTGAAGCTGTAAACAAAGTGTTTTACTGTATTTCCTTTTAATTATGCTTGTAGTGCAATTTTATGCTAAAATAAGTTAATGACAGTTCATTATTTATGTTGGTGAATTTGTTAACCTTTTTCCAATTCAACCCTAGCAGCATGACCCAGAGGTTTTAAAGCTTTTTTCATGCTCTACTCAACTGACCATGAAATTTATCATGCCCATAAATGGTAACATTTTTGGCATTTTAACAATTTATAAATAGCATGATAAATACAACATTTGAGAGTTTAAAACAATAAAAAATCTTCATTTTTTCAGCATTTAGTTTTCATTAGCAGTTGAAATTTCATGCTCATTAGAGTTTAGCATGAAAAATAAAAGCTCTGGGGCCTGGCAGCCTTGAAAAGGTCTTTAACAGATAATGTAGAATCTAACTGGTAAAAAACGAGTGAAAGCCATCACATCTGGATTGGCACTGTTTGCTTTCACATTGCTTAATTTTACATTGTAGAAAACAAATCCTTAAACATTGCATTCCCTTTATAATACACATTGTTGTAGCACTGATTAGGATAACAAGTGGTCAGGTTGTGTTTTCTTTATTATTTTATCATGGAATTTTACAAAAGAATTATAGGAAAATGACCATGTAAGTGTTATTTATCAGTTACCGCTTATATTATTGCATCGTTACACGTTGGTCTGATAAAGTTGTCTATCTCACCGCATGTGCCAATAACGCTGAATTGACACAATCATCGATAATTACGTCATAATCACTAGTTTGAAGAGTGAACAGATGGGTATACTGATAAATAGAATACCATGTTCACATCTTTTGATATCAAGTTTACCAGGCTCGGCTTTGAGAATGCATGTTGAATCGATTGGCAAGCCTCGCGATGTCAAAGCATTTCAAAGCCTTGCCTTGTAAACTTGATATCAAAAGACACTTAAATAGTATTCTCTATTTATCTACAATTCCTTTGTAAATGTATCCCTCTATAACACAATTCCCTTAGAACATAGTTGGTTTCTATGGACCCAAAATATAGCAGTATAAAGGGACTGCACTGTATTTGTTTCATTTTATTTTGTTAAACTCCCTTTATTTAGATAATTGACCCATCACAAATCACAAGGACAGGTTTAACTGTAAAATAATCTTCATTATCACATCTATACATTATCATTTCTCTTTGATATATTTTTTTTTCATTATCACATCTACATTATCTTTTATCTACATCATCACATATCTACATTATCTTTTATCTACACCATCACATATCTACATTATCACTTATCTCCATCATCACATCTCTTTATTATCACATATCTACATTATTGCTTATCTACATCATCACATATCTGCATTATCCTTTATCTTCATCATCACATATCTACATCATCACATATCTGCATCAACACATATCTACATCAAAACATATCTACATCATCACATATCTGCATCAACACATATCTACATCAAAACATATCTACATCATCACATATCTGCATCATCACATATCTACATCATCACATATCTACATCATCACATATCTACATCATCACATATCTACATCATCACATATCTACATCATCACATACATATATTCATTATCATTTCTCTTCATAATCACTTCTCAACATGATCACACATCTACATTATCAAATATCTACATCATACATTATCACTTATCTTTATCATCACATCTCTACAATATATAGCATTGACTTTTCAACACCATCACATATATACATTATTGCATATCTGAATTATCATTTCCATCATTATCACTTTTTTCCATTCTTTCATTATCTTTTATCTTCATCATCATATCTCTACATTACCACCACTCTTAATTATAAGTTCTCTTCATTTTCACATATCTACATGACACTTCTACATTATTACTTATCTTCATCATCACACTTCTACATTATAACATATCTACATCATCACATGTCTTTATCATCACAAATCTACATCGCCACATATCTACATCATCACTTCTCTCAATTATCACACATATACGTTAGCACTTCTCTTTATTATCACTTATCTACATAATCACATCTCTACATTATCCCTTATCCTCATCATCACACTTCTACATTATTCACATATCTACATCATCACATGACTACATCATCATTTCTCTCCATTTTCAAATATCTACATCATCATTTTTCTCCATTATCACATATCCACATTATTACTTATCTTCATAATCACATCTCTACATTATCACTTATCTACATTATCACTTCTCTTTACTTAACCTCTCTACATTATAGTTTATCTACATCGTCACATATATACATTATCACTTATCATCCCATCTCTACATTTTCACTTATCTTCATCGTCACATCTGATCATAATTATCACTTCTCTACATTTTCACTTATCTTCATCATCACAATGGATCATATTCATCCCATCTCTACATTTTCACTTATCTTCATCGTCACATCTGATCATGATTACCACTTCTCTACATTTTCACTTATCTTCATCATCACATCTGATCATAATTACCACTTCTCTACATTTTCACTTATCTTCATCGTCACATCTGATCATAATTACCACTTCTCTACATTTTCACTTATCTTCATCATCACATCTGATCATAATTATCACTTCTCTACATTTTCACTTATCTTCATCATCACATCTGATCATAATTACCACTTCTCTACATTTTCACTTATCTTCATCATCACATCTGATCATGATTATCACTTCTCTACATTTTCACTTATCTTCATCGTCACATATGATCATAATTACCACTTCTCTACATTTTCACTTATCTTCATCATCACATCTGATCATGATTATCACTTCTCTACATTTTCACTTATCTTCATCGTCACATATGATCATAATTACCACTTCTCTACATTTTCACTTATCTTCATCATCACATCTGTTCATAATTATCACTTCTCTACATTTTCACTTATCTTCATCATCACATCTGATCATAATTATCACTTCTCTACATTTTCACTTATCTTCATCATCACATCTGATCATAATTATCACTTCTCTACATTTTCACTTATCTTCATCGTCACATATGATCATAATTATCACTTCTCTACATTTTCACTTATCTTCATCGTCACATCTGATCATAATTACCACTTCTCTACATTTTCACTTATCTTCATCATCACATCTGATCATAATTATCACTTCTCTACATTTTCACTTATCTTCATCGTCACATCTGATCATAATTATCACTTCTCTACATTTTCACTTATCTTCATCGTCACATCTGATCATAATTATCACTTCTCTACATTTTCACTTATCTTCATCGTCACATCTGATCATAATTATCACTTCTCTACATTTTCACTTATCTTCATCGTCACATCTGATCATAATTACCACTTCTCTACATTTTCACTTATCTTCATCGTCACATCTGATCATAATTACCACTTCTCTACATTTTCACTTATCTTCATCGTCACATCTGATCATAATTACCACTTCTCTACATTTTCACTTATCTTCATCGTCACATCTGATCATAATTATCACTTCTCTACATTTTCACTTATCTTCATCGTCACATCTGATCATAATTATCACTTCTCTACATTTTCACTTATCTTCATCGTCACATCTGATCATAATTATCACTTCTCTACATTTTCACTTATCTTCTTGTAATTATGACATCTCTTCATTATCACTTTTCTTTGATTCATCATTTTTAGTCACAACTGCTTTTCTTTGTTATCACTTCTCTTCTTTATTACTTCTCTTCTCTTCATTGTGTTACTTTTTTTAAAGATATTATATTTTAGGGATTAGCAAATTTCTTTGGTTAACAATTTAATGATTTAGACAGATGCAAGTGAATTAAGTGTGTTTAATGCAACTTACTAACATGATTAAACATAAAAATTGATACTAATTATACTTTCAGTTTTAGCGTTTTGCATTATGCTTTTTCTTTCTTTAAATTTTCAAACTAATAAAATATGAATGATCTTATTAGTTTTTTTTTTATTAATTTGTTACTAGTTTTGTCACAAAACAATAATTCTTTTTTTTGTAAAACAATTAATTTATGCTAACAATGCTGCTCCATGCATACACTTTTTACATCACCTTGAGTTCTTGCTTTATATGGCAATCCATGATATATTGGATACCAATTTTCCATCTAGTAGTCAGTGAATTATTCGCAACTATTAGAGCTACCATATTCAACATAATAAATAGAGGATCTTACATGAGTGCTCATGTTTTATTGAATTTATTAAGCAAGTTGGGGAAAATAGATAAAATGGGAGGTTTGCCAAGCATTTTATCTCTTCTTCCCAACAAGTTAAATAAATTCAATATTACAAGAGCATGAATGTTAGATTCTATTTATCATATGACATTAAGACTACTTTGAAATCTCATTTCTGCCGTAAAAACGTTATAATGTTGTCATTATGTATTCAATGTTGTTATGGATGTCATAACTTTTCCTGAAAATCTGTAAACTACTAGTGGTTTATTGAGTTTATTGCATGGCATAATTTCACTTCCAGACGAGACGTCATATGATAAAAACACTGTGCCTATATCTTTTTCATTTCAAAATAAATTCTAAACCAGTTTTTGAGAACCATATAAATCCTAGACCACTTTTGAATGGCAAGTGAATAAATTCAAAACTAGTTTATGGAGTGATACTCCTTGTCTAATATGTGAAAAAAATTCTCATGTTGGGCTGATGTTTTTCTTTGAAAAAAAAATCTAAATTAATGGATTACATGTATTGAAGCATATTTGAAAGTTGTCAAAATTGAGATTAAGATACATGATCAATAAGTTGAATAAGAACATATAAGGCATAAGAAAGCTGGAAAACTGCTTATTAAAGTCCCCTGCCCAGACGCAGTGTGACATGATTACTGGGGTTAAAGATTGATGTTAAATCTCAAAACAAACTAAATAATATAGACCTGAATGATTTATATGTTATTGGATTATTAAATTATTAAATAATTCAGTTTTTCACAATTTAGAATGTATTTGAAGTTTCTTTGTATAAACCAATTGGGCCAGCTCATGCTATTTTGATACTTATTGCAGGGGCCGATCCAGGATTTCTGGAAAGGGGGTTCTTATGTATGAAAGTTTGGGGGTTCACTTTGCTGATTTTATCTCATTGTTCTTAAATATCCTATGAAAATGAAATAATTTTGTCTCACTGAGACCAAATTATTTCATTTTCATGGGATATTTCAAAACGGAAGGCCAGGTGGGTGGGGGGGGGGGGGGGTGGGGGTGGGGGGTTGGGGGTGGGGGGGTAGGGGGTAATCCCCTGAACCCCCTCTGGATCTGCCACTGTTGTTTTACGTACTTCCCATTGTTTGTGGGTGTTCTGTGTTTGTCTTTGTTTTGGTATATATTAATTTGTGTCCTTTTAAGTTTTGCAATCATCTTAAGTGGAAGAGAGAGCTGGTTGCTTTGCTTTTATTGTCTTACAGATGTCTTGTTACTGTAAATGTTCTGTGGCTCTTACTCACGGTGCTGTGGGTTGGTCTGCAGTGTGTGATTGATGTATTTCATGATCATACTCACTTTTTGGGTATGCAAACAGCAAAGTTAATGCAATAAGTACCAAAATTTTGTGATTTGGCTCAATTAATACAGAACTGCATCGAAGGGAATACCAGGCCTCCAGATAAGACTGCGTATTGGAAAACTATTTTCTTTATTTCTCATCCAAAACACATGTTTAAATTGATAGGTAAGAAAATAACAGCAATTTTATGCTAAATAAATTTGCTTAACTGGCCCTATGGAATCCCATGTTTTAGATGCATGTTTTGGAAGTAATACAGTGCCTTGTTCTTTATTTCAGTCCATGTCCCAAACTGAGACAAGTGGTTTACTTGCAGCAACAAAACTACCAGCTTTAGAAATATACAATCAGGTACGAACAAATATCAAGGAACAAGTACTAGTAAAGCAACTTAAAAATAGACAAAACAAAGACATTAATAACAATTGGTAGCTTAATGAAGGTCGAAAGTATTGCAGAATGCTCCCCTAGGTGCATTCTGCAATACTTTGACCTGCATTATGCGATAATTCGTCTTGAAAACCAATTTTGGTCTTTTTGAGAGTGGCTGTTTTACACAGGTTTTACTGTACTAGTACATTTTTCTGATGTTTCATAATTGAAATATTTTAACATTTGGTCCTATACACAGTAAGTTGTAGGGTCGATGCATACTTGGCAAGCTAATGCCTCATTAAACATCAGAAAAAAATGAGTTTATTCCTTATTATAATAATAAATTGACATTTGGTTTGAATAATTGCATTGACTTACTTTGATTACACCTTTTAAAAGTACTATTTTGATGTAACTTGAAGTAACGTTTTTTTCCTTTGGGGAAATAAATATTTTCCTTATGTCTTCATACTCTTTTGTGTGTCAAAGCCGAAGATAAAACTTAACAGATCAAAATTGAATAACATCACCACAAGACATAATGGAAACTCAGAGCAAACTGCTCTAGAAGCAGTCTGATTAAGATACAACTTTTTGCCATACTATCATTAATTCTAATGCACTAGCTTTTGTAATGCCAAGTCTGATTGGATAACTTCAAAAATTTGCGACAGTATATCCTGTGATATACGGTCGGAAATAGTTTGACATCATTAATTACGTCACATATCGTCGGATGACGTGCAGTTTTTTGTGGCTTGCAACGATCCAATCTGAGACAAAACTGCAGAAATGCATTAGAATGGGGATAACCTATTCAAAATTTTCATTTGGGGAGGTATATCGTCGGATATACGTTAGGAAATCACGTTTTATGTCTCCGCTAGCGCGTCGCCGTAAAACTAAATTTCTGACTGTACATCCGACGATGTACCTCCCCAAATGAAAATTTTGAATACAGTTATCCCCTAATTTTAACTCACCTAGTCAAGAAGATAAATGGACATGTCAAATTTAAAAAAAATGAGGTATCTGAATATACAGGGTAAATATTGTATTGTTTCAGCTTGGGTTGAGTGCAGAAGTGGTGTTACATCGCAGTGTCAAGGTAAATATAGTTTGAGTTTACTGGTTTAATTCTAGGATTAGGTAGTATATTTAAAACAAAAAATACTCTTTGTTCAAACAAAAGTGTGTTTAGAATCGGTAGATGATATGTATCTTTTTGATTATGAAAGATTTAACATATTGAAATGCTTGGACATATATCAGTTGATTCATGCATATTTTGGGCTTATTAGAGATGAAAAAATCTTCCTTGTGATGAATTGGTTGTTATTTCAAAATTTCTCGTGGGAGTCTAGTTTTGCACTTTGCCACTTTGCATGGTTTTTACTGTCTTCTAATTTTTTTCACAATCAACTTTTTTGGAAAATTATTTCATGAGTACCATCGGAATGTCTAACAGTTTGGACTCCAAATTAGACCTGATGTTTTGGCAGGACTGATTGGGCTCAACTGTCAGGAGACTACACTAGAAAGGCAAAGAGTTACCGTAATATCTCTATTACAGGCCCGGGCATCTATTAGACTTATTACCATTCACAGAGATGGGGGTGGGCCTCTATTAGAGGCTACAAGTGCGAGAAAAGTCTGTAGCTCCAATTTATTGATAAGGGTCGCCATCTTGAAATGCTAGTGTTGCAGAGTTTGTAGGTAGTAGACTATTGACACGATAAACGGTTATTTCCGCACTAGGTATTGATAAAACTTTAAATATACACTGTCCAGGGCATAACACAGTATGGGGTTTATAACTTGCTAGCGAGGGTTGGTATTTCCGTAGGGTCAAAAGCAATGTACCTTATTTAGAGGGACAATTCGTCGGAGGCGGACGACTAGAAATTCGCTGCTAATAACAAATTCGATATGTTTCTGCATAAAGCAGGACAGATTTTTTCAAGGTTGGGCCTTTATTAGAGGCTCGATTTTTTGGGAAATTTGCCTGAAAAATCTGCATTTTTGGCGTCCAAACTGGGGAATGGGCCTCTATTAGATCATGGGCCTCTAATAGAGATTTTACGGTAATCTGATTTTTGATATTTTTTATAACATCAAATACTATAATTTTTAAACTTTTGATGATAAGTTGAAGAAGACCTGTTAAAGAGTGTACAAATGTATTCATGTAGGTTCATGAAGACTATGTGCATGACTGCAAGGTCTGTCACCCAGGTGATCCTCGTCAAGTGTCACCACCAGTGTATGATGACATCAATATTATAACAGAAGAAAATGAGGAGGAGGAGAAAGAGGAGGATGAGGAAACATTGAGGTAAATCATGGGTCCAGATAAGTTAACTTTTTGAGAGTTAAATTAGGATTATTAGCTCACCTGAGCCTAAGGCTCATGGGTGAGATGATAGTATACCAATGACTCCGTCGTCTGTCCGTCAACATTTTCAAACATCTTCTCCTCTGAAACCACTGGGCCAATTAAATTCAAATTTCATATGGAGACTCCTTAGGCCGCAGGAACGATAGTTTATTCAAATAGTCCTGGTCACATGACCAAGATGGCCGCCACGCCCATATATGGTAAAAACCCTTTTATAATCTTCTCCTCTAGAACCAGAAGGCCAGTGACTTTGGGACTTGGTATGTAGCATTGTGGATGTGGGGCCTACCAAGTTTGTTCAAATGATGATCCTAGGTTGACCTTGACCTACTTTACGTCAAGGTCAAATTTGCTTCCTAATGCATTTAAATGGGATTTTTTTTTAAAAGTTGACTTTTTGAAAACTGTTGAAGCCAAAGTCATTATTTCTTATTTGATATGTTAAACCTAATGTGACAATGGCTATAAATAAGTTCCAAAGGTCAAGTTTGACCTTTCAGCCAAGATTGCTGGTATTTGATTCCTATCAATATATTAAAACATACTTTTCTCAGAAACCATTTGGCCTATTGAACTGAATTTTCATATAAAGACTCCATAAGAGAAGTTAGTCAAATTTTATACTAATTCTTTTGGCCACATGACCAAGATGGCCGACATACCCATATATGGTAAAAACCCTTTAAAAATCTTCTTCTCAAGAACCAGAAGGTCCATGACCTTGGGACTTGGTATGTAGCATAAAGGATATGGGGCCTACTAAGTTTGTTCATATTGTGATTCTAGGTTGACCTTGACCTACTTTATATCAAGGTCAAATTTACAACCTTATGCATTTAAATTGGAAATCTTTTGAAAAGTTAATTTTTTGAAAACTGTTGAAGCCAAAGTCATTATTCTCACTTGATATGTTAAACCTAATGTGACAATGGCTATAAATAAGTCCCAAAGGTCAAGGTTGACCTTTTAGCCAAGGTTGGTCATTGGAGTCCCATCAATATATTAAAACATAGTTTTTTCAGAAACAATTTGGCCAATTGAACTAAATTTTCATACAAAGACTCCTTACCACAAGTTAGCCAAAATTTATGCAAAATGTTTGGGTCACATGGCCAAGATGGCGGACATGCCCATATAAGGTAAAAACTCTTCAAAAACCTATTTCTCTAGAACCAGAAGGTCCATAACCTTGGGACTTGGTATGTAGTGCTAGGGATGTGGGGCCTACCAATTTTGCTCAAATGATGATCCTAGGTTGACCTTGACCTACTTAACATCAAGGTCAAATTTGCTACGTAATGCATTTAAATTGGAAAAATTTGAAAAGTTATTTTTTTGAATACTGTTGAAGCCAAAGTCATTATTCTCACTTGATATGTTAACCCTAATGAGACAATGGCTATAAATAGGTTTCAAAGGTCAAGGCCACCACACCCATAAATTGTAAAAACCCTTTAAATATCTTATTCTCTGGAACAAAGGGCCAATGGCATTGGGACTTGGTATGTAGCATTGGGGATGTGGTCTCTACCAGGTTTGCACAAATAGTGAATCAAGCTTGACCTTGACCTACTTTATGGCAAGGTAAAATATGATTCCTAATGCATTTATATGGGAAAAATCTTGAAATGTTCATTTTTCTATAACTGTTTAAGCCGAAATCATAATACTTTCGAGAAATGTTTGAGCTTATGAGACAATGGTTTTATATAAGTACGAAATGTCAAGCTGACCTGTGACCTTTTATCAAATGCCACTCATTTGGACTGCCACATACCTATCTAAACATTGGTTTCTCAGAAATCACTGTGCTGTTTGATGGAGTATTCATCAGATTGTTTTAGGTCACTTGTCCAAAATGGCTGCAACCCCCATATATGGTAAAACAAAATATGTTTTATTATAAGCTGTAGTTGACCTTGACCTATTTTAACATTATTACAGAGATCAGGTGAGGGCCTCAGGACCTTCAGGTCCTCTAGTTTTATCTATCAGGATACCATTGGTACTGTCACATTGCCTCACAACATATGTTTTGGTTCAGAAATTAATTTCTAATTTCCTGCCTGGTATATTATTGTTAATGTCTGCTGAATTTATATTTATATGATATAAGCATTCCCATTTATTTATCTATTAGTGAGGTATTAGGATGCCAATGGTCGGGCGGCCGGCTGTCGTCATCATTGTCCAGTCACATTTTCAAAGAAGTACATCTCAAGTCAGCTGGTCATTTGTGACCTAAGTTCACTTATCGCTCACAAAGTAATGTGAGTTCTTAAACTGGTATTACTTCAACAAGCAGGAAATTTGATTTCCATATGCCACCAGAGTAGGGGTAGATGTGACTGTTTATTAGTGCAGCCTTAACAGAGCCTTCACTTTGTAAAAACAGGTGAAGATTCAGACCAAAAGCTTAAGACAACTTGCCCCAACTTGCCCCATTGAATAGCTATTCATCCATGTTTGAAGTTTGATATGGCCAGAATTTTTTATATTAGTTGATTTACAAACCCTCCTAATTTTCCGGAAAGTAGAAAAAAAAGTTAATTTCTATCTTATTTATTTTATCCGCGGACTCTAAGTATTATTTGTTTAGTTGAAAAAAATAATATATTTTTGAGGTGTTCTCTGTGTATTTTTGAGAGTGACACTGTTAAAAGTGATTGTCCTATCCAGATTTTTAGGAAAATTATGAAATATTTAAAGATTTAATACAGACTGTTGGTTTACCTTACAGGTTTTACTGTATGTTCTGGAGATATTTAAAAAATAAAAAAAAGCTCTGAAAATGACAAGTCAACTGGTCATTTTCAGAGCTTTTTTTTGTCCCCTGCAACCCTAAATCAGAAAAAAAATCCCATAAATCAACTAATAAAAAAATTCTGGCCTAATTGGCATATTACGTTTGGCTAACTAACGTCAATCATCTGTGACAGCTAATTCTGAGATATATACGATTGTCCAAAATCTGACATCATTAGGTAACATTGCCTTGCAATGGCTGACAAGTTGTTTTATGCAGCTGGTTGTAGGTGCAACATACAGATTCACTGTTTTTTTTAATGGAAAATGTTACTTGTGCATTAGAATGGGGATAAATGTATTTAGAATTTCATTTAGGGAGATATATCTTTCTATATGCAGTTTGCAATACAGTAAAACCTGTCTAATGCGCCAACTCAAAAATTGACAAAACAAAGTTCTTAAAGACAAAACAGTAGCTTAATGAAGGTCAGAAGTATTGCAAAATGCTCCCTTGGAGCTTTCTGCAATACTTTTGACCTGCATTAAGCCATAATTGGTCTTGAAAACCAATTTTTGGTCTTCTTTTGAGTGGCCACTTAAGACAGGTTTTACTGTAACGTTTTAAAGCCCCCACTCACTTGCTGGTGTAAAGCTAAATTTCTGACCGTATATCGGAGGGTATACGTCCCCAAATGAAAATTTTGAGAACAGTTATCACCTTAGTATAATAAGGACATGGGCTGGTCTATTTATAGTAATGCTTTATTTGCACAGCAGCCAGAGACGGCCTTTGAGATTTGTAAACCAGACTTTAGCAGATGCAGGTCACATGTTGATCAGCGCTGGTGCCTTCGTCTTTGAAGATGATGTTATGTCTGGCTCCCAGCTCGATAGGGATGGTGTCCAGCTGCAGGTAATAATTCAACAATAGCTCAGCAAGTACAACACTGATACAACCATAGATTTAGATAAACAGAATTTTTGAGTGTAAAATTGTAAATAATTTCTTACCCATCTGTTTTCACATGTGTTTTGGGTGCTCAAAAGAACCGTCTCATTGAGACAGTTCTTTTGAGTACTCACAACATATGTTTTGTTTGAGAAATAAGAAAATTCATTTTTTGGTATGCACTCTTAAGTAAAGGCCTGTACAACATATAATGAACGTTATGCATCAACCTTGATTCAGCATTTTAACTTACATATGAGGAGCAACTATAGTGTATACCACACTGTTAAATATTGGCTTTTCCATGGGTGAATGTTTTCAGGATTATTCCTGAATTCAGGATTTTGGGGCTGACTTTCTATAGAAAGGAAGAGATTATCAGCCATAACCGCATCTCTATATGACTTTATCTATTGATGGTACATTAATGATAGCCTATTTTCATGCCAATAATTGTATCGTCCAGGCACACAAGATTTTAGTTCCTTCCACATCAGCAAGCAGCAAAATATGACTGAACATCTTTACAGTCTTGCAGCGGGCCTTTACTGCTAGTATCCACAAAATATGGAGCATGATGTAGACCCAGACCAAAATTAAGAGCTGTAGACCCACTGTGTAGCTTTACATGCATGTTTGAATGGTGAATTTTTGAATATAAGATAAATACCAAAATGTTTATCAAGTTGGAATGATCTCTTAGTCATTATACATGATAGAAAGTTTTCAGGATTATTCCTGAATTCAGGATTTTGAGGCTGACTTTCTGTATAATATAATATTATATATATTATATATATATATATATATTATAATAGATTTTTTATATATTTACAGTTAATCTACAGAAAATTGACCATTTAAACTTGAAACATTAATATTTTGAAGGCATACTGTAAGTTTTAAAATAGGAATTTTCAAAGTTCGGGATATGGAAATATAAAACTTTCCCCCGTTAGTATAAAAGTTGAAGAATTTTTTATACCTACAGCATTAAGTTTTCATTATTTCAGATATCTGGTTTTGATCCATCTCCAACACTGCTGTTGAACAGAGCCTGTAGGAAGCTGGTGGCTCTAACCCCTAAACAGGTGAGATAGGGAGTTACATGTAACCTTAGAGTGACGAAAATGTACATTTTGCAGCAGATAACATTTGAAAGAGATATTTTTTTCACATAAAACAATAATTAATTTTTCCTGAGAATATCAAACATTTTTCCACCATTCACAACTTGTCATCTGTTCTCTCTTCTACCTCTTTTGCAAACACTCTGGCCTCAAGGTTATAAAACCTTTTCCATGGTCAACTCAGCTGTGCACGAAATTTATCCTGCTCATAAATGTTAAAATGCCAACAATTGTTGGCATTTTAAAATTTATTAGCATGATAAATACAACATCTGAGAGACTTAAAGCAAGAAACTTCTTTATTTGGGTATTTTAGTTTTTATGAGCAGTTGAAATTTCGTGCTCAGTTGAGTTGAGCATGAAAAAAGTTTTATAACCTCGGGCCAGAACCAAGATCAAACTAGAACACATTCGATGGCGCGCCATCGCAAATCCCCACGCTCTCGAAGAAATCTAATGGTAATTGACACTTTGACCCCATCCCAAGGTCACCAGTTTGATCGTAGGTTAAAATTTTTCAGTGTATCCTGGTCTACTGCTCATCCCCGTTAATTTGATATGCCACATGACCATGTTCAGAAAATTAAATTTTTGACCCCTACCCAAGGCCCCAGGGGGCAGGACCCAAAAAATTGTGCGGGTGCATGTGCCATTCATGTGAGTAACTCACACACGAAATCTGGTTGATTTTCTAAAAAAAAAATTTTTTGACCCCCCAGCCCCCCCCCCACTGTACCCCTAAGTCCCACCCCCGGGCCATGACCCAGGCGGCCTAATGAAAATCCCATCTGATATGTTTTATATCTTTCATTGTTCGAGCCTCACCGGCGTCACTGCGTTGTGGTCCTTGAGCAAGACACATTTATCCTAGCTTAGTACTGGTTCAACCCAGGAAGACCGTCCCGCATAACTGAAAGATTGTTGAGTGGACGTAAAGAATCAAATCAAACAAACAAAAACAAAATATCTTTCATTTGTGAGAAGATACACAAAGTTTGGTTTAAAAATCTTTGAAATTGACCTATTAATTCAGATTTAATGATATTTGACCTTTTGGCCCCTCCCTAAGGCCCCAGGGGGTGGGGACCCCAAAAATGGCGCCGGTGCATATGCCTTTCATGTAAGAAACTCACACACCAAATCTGGTTGAATTTCGGAAAAAAAAATTTTTGGACCCCCCAACCCCCCACGGTACCCCCAAGTCCGACCCCTAGGGCATGACCCAGGCTGCCAAATGAAAATCCCGTCTGATATGTTTAATATCTTTCATTTGTGAGAAGACACACAAAGTTTGGTTAAAAAATCTTTCAAATCGACTTTGTAATTGAGTTTTAATGATATTTGATGATATTTGACCTTTTGGCCCCTCCCTAGGGCCCCAGGGGGCGGGGCCAAAAAAAAATGTGCCGTTGCACACCCCATTCATGTGAGCAACCCACACACCAAATTTGGTTGGATTTCGTCCAATGGTTTAGGAGGAGATAGCGTGACGGACGGACAGACGGACGGACAGACGGACGGACGGACGGACGGACGGACGGAGGGGATTGCAATATCCCCGACGCTTTTTTAAAAAAGCGTGGGGATAACTACCAGTCTGAGATAGGGTTCATAATGTTTTATTTCATAATAAATTAGTTTGGAGTGCATATGAATATATACTGCAGACATATTAAAGGTTTACAGACCACTCTAATGTTATGCTGTTTTAAATTGTATATTGTATAGAATAATGTTTTCCAAACAAGTTACAGAAATACTTTGATTTTAAAAACTTTTTTCTTGGTTCAGAAAATATCCCCCTCCCCCAATTTTATTTTGAATTTTTTAACCAAAATAAGGACTCTTGTGTTTGTTTGTTTTTGTTTGATTTGATACTTTACATCCCATCAACAATCTTTTAGTTATAAAGGGACAAGTCTTCCTGGGTTTAACCAGTACTAAGCTAGGATTCATGTTCTTGCTCAAGGACACAACGCAGTGACACCGGTGACGCTCAAACCTGCGGCCCGTCGGTCTCGAGTCAAGCACTCTACAACTGAGCCACTGCGCTCCCTATAAAGACTTGCTATTTTCTCTGTTGCATTTGATGCTTTTAGCATGTTACAATCAAACAAATGCAAACATTCATGCTTAATTCATCAAAGGAGCTATAACAGCCTTATGAAATATAGGCAGAAAGCGCATGGATATTCTTACCTTTCTGAAGTCAGGCCATTGCCCTGTTGAATTTGGGAAAAAAGCATTTGGATCATCAAAATTGGGAACATTTTTGATGCAGTCTAAAAGAACTGGACTGCCATTTTAAATGGATTAAAAAGCATATAAGAAATTAGCAGTGTAAAGCATTTGTTGCTGTTATTGCCCTTCTTAAAAACTCATGAAAATTTGCATAAAAATGTGAATGAAAACATGTTTTCATTCACATTTTTATGCAAATTTTCATGCATCTGTAACTTGGCTATTTTTGTCAGATTTTCATGAAATTTTCACCAAAATGTAGAACTAAGAAATTGGGAATGATATACACCATTTTGGGAAGTTTTTGCTCAGTTTTAAATTTGGAAGGGGTCGATCTTCGCCCCCAAATCAGGCCTAGGAAAATTCCTGAAGCGTATTTTAATGAGTGGGATCCTTTCATGATGTTTTCACACTAATTTTCCCAATATATAATGTTCCTTTAGTATGGTAGAAAGGTCTTATACTCTTACAATAATGAAATATTTTTTTCTTTGATAGTCAGATGAGATGGAGAATGAGGTATATAGTTAATGATGTATGTTGTGTTTTATGTTAGTTTGAGCTGGAAAAATATGAGCTTGTCAATATTAAGGTTTTGTATTTTACAAAAACTATTGCTGGGTTAGTTTGACTCAGTGCTATGAGCCACTTTTTACTTAGTAAATTTGCAGCAACACAGGAGATTTTGGAACTCATGGCATCATAAGCAGTGAAAGCTCATATGAGCCTGTGCATCGATACAGTCTGGCCAGAGCCTTTGCTGCTGGCAAACACAAAGTATGGATGTAGATAAAGGCTCAGTAAAACAATCTTATCTGGAGATCTGTTTTGTTAGAATATTTTGGTCAGATTATCATTTTACATTCTGCTATTTTTTTATTTTTATAATATTGGTTTGTTTATTGCTTTCTGTACAGTTAGCTTATTGGTGTAATTTTTGTAAAAACATTAAATGTAAAATAAGTTTAATTGAAAGAGAGGATCTTACATGAGTGCTCATGTTTTATTGAATTTATTAATCAAGTTGGGAAAGTTTTCCCAACAAGTATAATTATATAATACAGGAGCACGAATGTTAGATTCTATTTATCATATGACATTAAGATTACTTTGAAATCTCATTTCTGGGGTACAAAAGTTATAATTGAGTCATTATGTACGCAACATTGTTATGGATGTCCTAATGTTTCTTGTAAATCGCTAGTGATTTATCAATTTTATTGCATGGCATTATTTCACTCCCAGATGCGACGTCATATGATAATTATGCATATGTTATAGGGAGAAAGATTTCATAGTACAGTGCATAACAAAATTAACAAACTGACTGTTGGCTCAGCAAAGCAAAGCTTCTTCTAGGAATGTGCAAATGCCGAACCAGGCTGATCTGAGTCTTTGCTTGGTACTCAGAACATTTCATTGTTATGCATGGGTGAATGTTTTCAGGATTATTCCTGAATTCAGGATTTTGAGGCTGACTTTCCATAGAAAGTCAGCCTTAAAATGCTGAATTAGGGAGATTATAATGGGTTCTCTGATTTATATTAGGTCTGACCATTTAAACTTCAAATTGTGAATATTTAGTGGGCATACTGCAAGTTTAAGATGGGTGTTTTGAAAGTTCAGGATTTTGAAAATTTTGAACTTTTATCGGGAGCGCAGTGGCTCAGTGGTAGAGTGCTTGACTCGAGACCGAAGGGCCGCGGGTTCGAGCCTCACCGGCGTCATTGCGTTGTGTTCCTTGAGCAAGACACATTTATCCTAGCTTAGTACTGGTTCAACCCAGGAAGACCCGTCCCTGTTTAACTGAAAGAGTGTTGATGGGACGTAAAGAATCAACTCAAACAAACAAACAAATGAACTTTTACCCATATATTTGGGCATCGATGTGACAAAACCTGTCTTCGGAGTTTCTGACAAAGGGAGACTCAAGCCAGCCTCCTGATCAACAGAGACTAGCTAGAAAATTGATATTTCACTTGTAGCAAGTTAAGATCCTTTCTAATAAGCGAATAACAAAGGCGCTGATCAGTCTATGCGGATGTGCAGGCCGGTACAGAGTATAAGCTAGAGGGTGACTAGGGGGAAATAGTTTCCATAGGGGCCCAAGTTTCACCCTAAATGGGACCCAGGGAGAAGTGGAAGTCTAAACGTTTGCGACACAGTCCAACTATTGGTGCGATTTCTTCAGTGCAATGGCGGAAAGTTGGAAGAAGCTGAATACTTCAAATGTGTTTTCGTCATTTATTGTGTGTTAGAATCGAAATAGATTAGCCCAAATGTGTGAGTTGTTGAGTAATAATTCACTGTTTTGATGTCAGTTGTATGAAGATAAATCACTTGTGCTGCATGCTCTTGATTTGATCTTTACAACAGACCTTTAAACAGTGAATTATTACACAACAATTCACTGATAGAGATGATCTATTTCTTAAATACATAGATATGAAGGACCATAATAGAGGGTCTCAATGGGGTTCCTCTGAAATCGCTAATCAGTAAAATTTTGGTCCAAAAATCGCCAATCTGTTAAATTTTGGCCCAAAAATCAGTAATCAGTAAAATTTAGGCCCAAAAATCAGTAATTGGTAAAAATTAGCCCCAAAAATTAGTATTCAGTAAAAATTAAAACCTGTCTAGAAGCATTTAAGAGGTGGAATACCTTTTTTCCATCAAATTCGCTAACCAATAAAACATGCCATTCTGCTATTTGGTATTTTTTTCGACCAAAAATCGCTAATCATTATATTTTTAGGCCTATTAATTCACTAATCAATAGCACCTCTCATTCCGCTATTCGGTAAAATTTACCCTAAAAATTCGCTAACCGTTAAATTTTAGGGCCAAAGTTTGCTAATCGTTAAATTTTAGGGCCATAATTCGCTAATCAGTAAACTCCATTGACACTCTCATATAATCTGTTTGATAGCCCGGATCAATTTATTGATTTATGATGTGATTTTTTCAGCATGCCACCAAGTACTATATAGTTTTTGATGTTGATATGAACCACAGCCACAAAACTCTCACTATACAGTCTCCTCTACAGGTAAGTCAATCTTCAATGGAATACACCATCAGAAAGGGTTCCCACAAGCTCTGGAAATCATGGAAAACCTGGAAAATCATCCAAAAAAGTTCAATGCATGGAAAAATCATGGAATTTGAAAATAACTGAATAATCATAGAAAAGTCATGGACATTTGTGTAAAAATTGGACCAAACCACCAGTAGCCAGAAAACTAGCTGTCAGACACACAGAACTTGTGTGTCTGACAGCTAGTTTTCTGGCTACTGATGGTTTCAAGTTTTAATTATTTCAAAATGCATGCATGGTCTACAAGCATGCTTATCTACATGTAAATACATTACTGTTGCTACATTCAGCATCTCAGTGTGGTGAAGATGCCGCTAACAGGGGAGATTGGAGGCCATGCATTAACATTGTTGATCATGGAAAATCACGGAAAATCATGGAATTGTGATTTTGAATTTCTGTGGGAACCCTGAGATTCAGATAAATAGAGGATCTCACATGAGTGCTCTTATTAAATGAGTTGAGGAAAAGGAATAAAATGAGGGGTGACATGAGATTACCAACATATGGCATTTTGACATGTTTAGACTCATACAAGCCTATGCAACCTACTTTTAAGCTTAGAAACTCCAAATGATGTTCATTCAGTAGCCTAACACTCACAGAATATTCAAACGACTGGCAAAGGCTGCCTATGGGCAGGCTGATCTGAGGCTTTGTTGGTCATACATACCACATTGTTTGAAATCTCATGTCACGGCTCAAATAAAGGATCTCACATGAGTGCTCTTATTAAATAAGTTGAGGAAAAGGAATAAAATGTGAGTTACTTTTGAATAAATTCAGCTAAATTGTGATTTTTCAAAGTTGCTTGATTTTGTAGTATTTTTTTATGCTCTTCTCGGTTTTTGGATGTAAATCAATTTATACATTGTGTCTTCAAAATTGAAAACTAGCTGTGAGGCATCACAGAATGTCTTCAGATCTATCACAGAAGTCATAATAAATGACAAAAATGATTTTGAACTTTGCTTTGCCAAGTGAGGAAGGCATAAATGTGAATATAAAAGCAATAAATACAGTAAAACCTGTCTTAAGCGGCCACTCAAAAATAAGACCAAAATTGGTTTTCAATACAGATTATCGTTTAATGCAGGTCAAACATATTGCAGAATGCTCCAAGAGAGCATTCTGCAATACGTTCGACCTTCATTAAGCTTTCATTTGTCATTAAGATCTTCGTTTTTTCTATTTTTGAGTGGCTGCTTAAGACAGGTTTAACTGTAAATTCATTTTCATTCTCTAGTTAAAGAACAGTATGACAATTGGTGTGGATGTGTATGTGAAGAAGAGAGAACTACAGACTTTCAAGAGGACTAACAAGACAGTCACGCCAGAGGAGTTCACTAAGTTAGGAACAGTAGACCCTAACAGTTCTTATACTATACCTTTATATGCAGCCTACCATTGTGCCATATATGTCTGCCCTACTGGACTCCCGTAAGTAACACCAGAAAAGTTTACTAAGTTTGGAACAGTAGACCCTAACAGTTCTTATGCTACACCTGTATATGCAGCCTACCATTGTGCCAAATATGTCTGCCCTACTGGACTCCCGTAAATACCAATGATACAATGAGGGTGTTCATTATACCCCTGGTACGAAGTATATAGGGGGTATATAGTTTTTGCCTTTTCTTTAATTATGTTTGTCTGTCTGTTTGTAAACTTTTTTTTCGTCAAAGATTTCTCAGCAACTACTTGGGTTAGGATTCTGAAATTTGGTACAAAGCAATACCCCGGTACGAAGTTTATAGGGGGTATATAGTTTTTGCCTTTTCTGTAATTATGTTTGTCTGTCCGTTTGTAAACTTTTTTTTTCGTCAAAGATTTCTCAGCAACTACTTGGGTTAGGATTCTGAAATTTGGTACAAAGCTTGATAGTGACGAGTTGTATTGTGTAACAAAAGAACAGCCACATATTGCTTATCAGTCCCTTTATTTGTTCATTTTTCTTTCTTTCCAATGGAAATTTCTGTCACAGATTTCTCAGCTCCTATTGGAGCCAGTGTTTTCAAATTTTGTGTACATCTTCAAGAAGGCAAAGTGTACTGTGTAAATGGAAAAAAAGATGCTAATCCTCATTTTGCCGTCTTTTTTCAATTTTTCATTTTTTCCTTCTTTCACTCTTATATAATACATATAGACAGTTTTTTTTCTGTCAAAGATTTCTCAGCAACTACATGAGTTAGGATTATGAAATTTGTTACAAAGCTTAATAAAGATTAGTTGTATTGTGTAACAAAAGAACAGCCACATATTGCTTATCAGTCCCTTTATTCATTTTTCTTTCTCTCCAATGAAAATTTCTGTCGCAGATCTCTCGGCTCCTATTGGAGCCAGTGTTTTCAAATTTTGTGTACACCTTCAGGTAGGCTAAGTGTATTGTGTAAATGAAAATAAAGATGCCAAAGCTCATTTTGCCTTCTTTTTCAAGTTTTCCTTCTGTCACTCCTATGTAACACATATGGACGTTTTTTGCCAGAGTTTTCTCAGCAACTACTTGATTTAGGATTATGAAATTTTGTGTACACTTTCAGGTAGGCAAAGTGTATTGTGTAAATAATAATTAAGGTGCTAATCCTCATTTTGCCTTCTTTTTTCAAATTTTCAATTTTTCCTTCTGTCACTCTTATATAACACATTTGGACATTTTTTCTCAAAGTTTTCTCCGAAACTACTTGATTTAGGATTATGAAATCTTTGACAATTTTGTCTTTTCTCTGAAAGTGTTACAACCTCTGATGGCTACCGCTGGGGGGTATGTGAGCTTTGCTCACTTCTTGCTATATTTTAATTGTGGCACTGGGGTTCTGCAAGCTGCATTATGATACTCACCCATATTTCATTCATTTCAACCCTTCAAGTATTCTACTGTGACAGAAACAGGGTTTTCTACTCTTGAAATTCAGTCCTTGAAGACATTTCTTGGCATATATGGGCCACGACACGAGAAAACCTGTTTTCGAGGGTGTGAGAATAACAGTGTAGACCAGCCTGTGCATCCTCACAGTCTGATCAGGTCTTTTTTATTTGCTTATTGGAAAGTATCCTATCGAAACTTGCTACAAGCAGTATTTCCATTTTCTAGCCAAACTCTGTAGTTTAATGGGATGGTTTGGGTATGACCTTGTCGCAAACCTCAAAGACAGGTTTTCTCACGGTCCATATTGTAATCACCGGCATATAAGCTTTGGTAGCAGTAGGTTTAGGCTGATCAGAAGGGGGACCATCTTTTAGGTCAGTTTTGTCATCTTAACCCTTAAAGCGCCAACTATAATTTGCAGCAGACGACAATTAAAAATTTTGCCGCTTTTTCAAAAATAACAAATAAGGTATGATATTTCATGAGGATCGTCTGCTGGCAGACGATTCTCCTGAAATATCATACCTCATTTTTTTCAAAAATTGGGAAAGATTTTGCAAAATTTGTCGTCTGCTGCAGTTGTGAAAAGTATTTAAGGGTTAACATTTCTTGTGCCAATCTGAAAACTAACTTTTGGACACTGCAGATGTCCTATGTTTCTAATACTATAAGAAACTGTCATGAATGTAAAGGTGGGATAGAAAAACTGTCCTGAGGATCACTGTTTGGCATCACAAGGCTTGCCAAGCATTCACAAATGGTGATCCCAAAGGAAAGATTTTTCTATCCCATTCTCACACAAATAATAGATTCATTTTCTTGCTCGCCATTAAATTTTGCATTTTTGTCTTAAAAAAGCTCCCAGAAATTCCTGATTGCGTCGAGATGCAACATGATGTGACCATGTAACTCAAAGGTGACAATGATGTCACTTGACTTCTGACAAGGTCACATATCAGTCACATTCTTATTCGCATGTACTATTTATTTGCCTGTATTAACTAGCCTCAGAGCACAGTCACTCAGTTGGTAGGATCGAAGGGTTGCTAGTTTGAGACTCACCGCCAGCAGAGTCACTGTGTTATGTCCTTGAGCAAGATACTTTATCAGCTGCTTAGTACTGGTTCAACCCAGGAAGACAGGAAATCATTCCAACATGACTGAATGACTGAAAAATTGTTGATAAGGCGTAAAGTATCAAAACAAACAAACAATAAAATAACCTGTACTAATGCATGGATGTGTCTCTTCTATAGGTATGAGAGGACGTCTAGTCCAATTTGGTGGCCAGACCTTGTACAGAACAAAGACAGAAGCAAGTTTTACTCTTGTCTATCGGACACTGGAGAGAAACCATTCAATATGAAGGTAAAATGAGAATTCTATTTTTAACTCTTTTCTTGCCCCGTCCCGACATAACTGAAAGATTGTTGACTGGGACATAAAGAATCAAATCAAACAAACAAACTAACAAACAAAATTCTTTCCTTGCTAGCAGCCACTTTTGTCGTCTGCTGATAACCTTTGCAAATAGTTTGGACCCAGATTAGGACCAACAGAATGTCGGTCCTGATCTGGATCCAAACTGTTTGACACTCTGATAGTGTACCTGAAAGAATTTTTTTTAATAAGTTAGTTTTGAAAAAAAGTTGGCAGATGACAACAAAAGTGGAAAAAATTACCCAGCATGCAAAGATTTAAAGTTTTTGCCAGAGATCGTCATTGTCTCATTGCACCTGCACATTAATCAAAACCCAATGATGATGATGATGATGATGATGATGATGATGATGATGATGATGATGATGAGGACAACGACGAGGACGACAACGATGATGATGATGATGATGATGATGATGATGATGATGATGATGATGATGATGATGATGATGATGATGATTACTATGCTTGAAAGATCAATTAAATCATAATTTATTAATTAACCAATATTCTTTTTTAATAGTAAACAATGACAGAAATAGAAAGGGCTTTGTCATAAGAAAATCTGCCTTCAGAGTTTGCGACCAGGTAAGGCTGGATCCAGCCTGCTTAGCTACAGAGACTAGATTGGTTATTGAAACTTTACATGCCAGAAGTTTATATATACTAGAGGACTTTGAAAACACATCGCCATATTTTTGCACTTTTCTTGCAAACTGTATATGCGATTGAAAAGTTACTCGCAGGTTTTAATGTGCAACCCAGAATTGGTATGAATCAGTTGTTAAGTTGACTGCACTATCACGCAACGGTGCTGATGACGTCACATGGGTACATACAGCACCTTTCTGTACAGTCGGTTGAAGATTTTTGATTATTTATGTGTTTAAACTGTGGTGTGTATGATACCATATCAGCAATAGCGTTCATATACTTTTTCTAATTAAAAGTAATTGATAACCTCAATATTTTGAAATTAAACGTCAAATTTGAACATCAATTTACAGCTCCTTTTTAGAAACATCTCCATAAGCTACCTTTATGCACGCTTTCATTACTGATATTGACTACATACACTGGCAATCATGAGGGGAAGACGTTTTGATGTAAATCATGGCAGGAGATATGCTGTTATGTGATCGAGAATGTCTTACAAATTTACGTTAACGTCACTTGCAGAATACAAAAGACACTTGATACAAGAGTTATTTATGCATAATCTGTCATTTGTGTGTACTTTTAGCCTCTTCCAATAAAACCTGACATAAAAAATTGAAACTTTAAAAGGTACAAGATGTTGAATTTTATTACTAGACTATAGTAATCAGGGATGGTGGGGTATGTTGGTATCTTTAAAGGGGTGTAAATTTGAGCATACTGGACTGTGAATTCATTTCAAATCATTCAATGATGAATGTGCAATCGTGAAAGAAGCACAGTACGCAAATCTGTTGAGTCGGGAATCAAAACTAATGCGTGTTAACTTGCAGCTGAATATGTGTCGACCACCCCTGTCTTAAAATGAATACTTTTTCAATACCTCAAAGTAAGTTTACTTCCATGAATTTTTCAGGACACACTACAAGCTGGTCAGACTATGATATGCAATAACAATTATCTTCCTCACATTCTCAGGGTTTGTGAAATAAAGGCTTTAATCTGGGAGATGCGTTTATAAAGTCCTTAAGTATATTATACCTTCAAGAGAGTGAATAGCATAGGCACTGATCAGACTGCACCAATCAACAGGCTGGTCTGCACCTTTGCATGCAGCAAAATCAGGTTTTTCTTGCCCTCAGACCCATACAATGATCTTCAAACTGTCAAATTAATCAAAGAAAGTCCTTTTTTTCAATGGACAGGGTAAAATAGCCTTTGAATTTAGAAATAATAAACTTTCCTTCACAATAAATGGAAAGATTATTAATCATGAGTATAGTCGAAACATGCCCTGCCCTGCCTTATTCGAGTATGCATGAATAAGGAATAATAGTACTATATAATCTATGTTTGCTATTGTAGGTGGCAGACTATCTGGCCTGTGACTGGAGAGGAACATTAGAAATCACAAAGGATGACATTCTAAATTGCATTTATCATGTGATACAGTAAATGTTCTAAAATTTTGAACACTTTTCACTTTCTGTTCACAAATAAAATGTTGGATATCAGGACTGGAATTAACAAAAATGTTGTCAGAATTGCAAACAGGGAAGAACCTGATCAGACTGCTTCATCAGAAACAGTCTGGTCTGGGTCTGCCCTGTTTGTCCAGGCCTTTTTTGACAGGCATCTAGTTTTTGAAATTTTAGAGCATCAACTGTACATTGCCTTGCTTGACTAACCATGCATGAATATTTTCAGGTGTGTTGTGATGATGGTGAACAATTAAAGCCAAGTCAGATGATAACGAGAACCATTCCATATTTTACGCTCAACCTCCATCCTCCGGTTATCATACATAATTACCTCCCTTATGATCTACAGTTTGCATTAGAAGTAAGTCCTATTTTACGCTCAACCTCCATCCTCCGGTTATCATTCGTAATTACCTCCCTTATGATCTACAGTTTGCATTAGAAGTAAGTCCATGCATTTAATTGTTTAATGAAAAAGAGGAAATTCAGGGAAGATAATTTTCAAAATGAGGTTGTTTTTTAAAAGAACAATTTGCTTCTAGTTAGAGGAAATGCTTCTCATATAAGAAAAAGACAGTATTTGTGGAAATATTAGCATGCAAGAAATGTATACAGGAGTTTCTAAAAATGTTTCTTTGTTCGAAATATCAGCAAAACCAGGAGCTTCAGGTATTCTTTTACCTTTTTAAACTGGAGAGTGAAAATATAGCTATATTAGAATATGGCCAAATAAAATGAAGTCATATCAGACAAAGGACACACAAAAAAATATATTTATCAGTCAAAAGGAAATTTAGAGAACAGATTTAGCTGACTTTATACCACCTTTACCAACTTTAGCATTAAATATCTTGTGATGTGCAAGGTCTACACTGATGTAGGTGGTATAAAATAGTTATACCATGTTTGTCCACCTGTACGTAAGATAATCCACTCGCTGAAGCTCATGGATTATCTCCATGTACAGGCGGACAACCCATGGTATAACTAGTACTTAACCTGTTATATTAGCAACTGATCAGACAATGAATGTTAAGAATCATCTGTGTTTACGTACCTAGTAACTGATGAATTTTTCCATTGGGTTTCATACAATGAACCTGGGGTATTCCATTTTTCATATCAAATAATTACAGTGTAGAAATTCCAGATATAGATGTACTTCAATCCATGAAGATTGTTTTTATTTTCACAAACAGTGCAGAACCTGATGAAATGCCCTGTTCTGGTTATGTTGCTTTTCATCTGGGTCATCACTGTTTGCCAAAATATCCCAATTATCAGATTTCCTGTATACAAAGGGCTAACAAAGTAAATATTTCATTCTTATGGTACATTTTCTCATTAAATAATGTAATTGACCAAATTGAGATTGTGCTAGATATGATAATATTGTGTTACCTATTTTCTAGGGATCCTCTTCACCAAGTAGTTTGACACATGGAGAGAGTACACCATTATACACTGTTGATGTAGACAAGATATATAAACTTAATCTCTATGTGAGTAAATTATTACCATATTGAATGACTTTGCATCTTGGATCTTGGGTTTCATGCTGCTTTATTCACTGGATATGTTCAGACAGGCAGGCTAGGCCCCGAGATTATAAAAAAAGAATCATGTTCAACTCAACTGAACACATTTTGACTGTTCATAAAATTAAAATACTTATAAATAAAGATGTTCTTGCTTTATACACTCAGATGTATAGAGAATACTAGGTGAGTGTCTTTTGATATCAAGTTTACCAGGCAAGGCTTTGAGAACGCTTGTTGACATCGCGAGGCTTGCCGAGCGATTCAACATGCGTTCTCAAAGTCGAGCCTGGTAAACTTGATATCAAAAGACGCGAACCTGGTATTCTATTTATCAGTTTACCCATTGTTGGACACTCTTCAAACTAGCGATAATGACGTATTTTTTGATTTTGTGTTGATTCAGCGTCATTAGCGACGTCACTCAAAAAGTGCAACGTCATCATGACCTGATAAAGGCAACATGCCGTGAGGCAATGCGCAACAACAGCAACAATGCAGTTAATATGAGAGGTAACTGATAAGTTTTTTTATCATGCTAATAATTGTTAAAATATTGAACATACATGAGCAGGATAAACAATAATTCAAGAACAGATTGCTCCTTCAAATCAAAATATGGATAATCCAAATTAAGAGAGTCAAACAGTTAAGATCAAGATCTGGCCTGACATTTTGTTGGACCTGATCTATGGAACAAATGGTCTGAACTATGGCTTACTGCAGTTTTCTAACATCACCCATATATGAATATTATTTTATATACTTATGCATTTGACAAAAATCAAATGTAGTCTCCACATCTTACAACATCATCATGCAAATAAATTGAAATTGGTAAAAATCTGAAATAATGAATGGAAAAATAAAATGCACTATTATTTCTTTAATTGAATCAGTTTATGATATTTTGGTACTTGTTGCAATATGATGCAGTGAAGGCTCAGGCCAGCCTGTGCAAATGTGCTGACTGGCCAACATACACAAAGTATGGTTGTAGAGGAAGATTCAGACCAAATGTAAAACCTCTAGGCCATGCAGTTGGATATGTCAGCATGGGCGTTTAAAGGAGGCATTTACTCATTTACTTTAAGTACCAAAATCTCATGTGCTGGTCTATATCATTTCCCCTTTATGATATATGATTCAAGCAAAACACTCCTAGTATTATATTAGTACTCCATGTTTTTTATTGTAGGTGGCAGACTATCTGGCCTGTGACTGGAAAGGAACATTAGAAATCACCAAGGATATGGAAGAGTTCAAAGCCATCACCATGGATACAGATGTTGACCCTGACAATAATAATAAACATTTAAGTTTAAGTGTGCATTTTAACCTCACAGAGACTTGCAATCTGTACATATATTCTCCCTACTGGATTGTAAATAAGACAGATATTACATTCCAAATAAGGGTAAGTTATACTTTATTTCTTAGACATTGCATCACTGAAACTAAAATCTCTGTCATTGGACAGGTCTGTTGTAAATTGGCTGTTAGTTGTAATTCACAAACTGTACACCAAACAATATAAATCATACACTAATCTATAATGGATTTGACTCAGATAGGTTCGTGGGGAGATAAATGAAATTCTTAAACTATTTTCTAGAATTTGAGGCACATCCTATATATACATGTATATAGGAGGTTGGTTTGTTTGATTTGATTCTTCACGTCTCAGTCAACAATTTTTCCGTGATATTTGGATGGGTCTTCCTGGGCTGAACCAGTACTAAGCAAGGATTAATGTGGATTGCTTAACGACACAATGCAGTGATGCCGGTGAGGCTCAAACGCGCTATATAGGAGGTGAACAGCACATGACAAGAATCAAGCCCCCGGAGAAGAGTGTGTAATTGAAAATTATTTTCTTATTTCTCTTCCAAAACACATGTTGTGGGTACTCAAAAGAACCATCCATATGAGACGACTCTTTTGAGTTCCGAAAACGTGTGTATAGACAGATTGGTGAGTAAATAATTACAACTTTACGCTCAAGCCTATAAGAATGATATTTATGCAGATAGATTAAAACTGATAGTTGTCTAGTTTAACCCTTTCCTTCTTGAATATTCATGCTAGGCTCCACCCACTATTTATTTATATAGATAAAGTTTCATGTTGGTATATAGAACAGAGAAATTACTTGTCAAGTCCACTAACTAGTGTAGGATCATATCTAATCATATTTCCATAAGCAGAGTAGACCCTGATCAGGCAGCTCTTGTAAGAGCTGCCTGATCTGGATCTACTCTGTTTGCAAAAATGTTAAAAGGCATCTCTATGAGGTAAAGGGTTAAAACTGTTAGAACTTTGACTGTTTGATTTGATTCTTTACGCCCATCAACAATCTTTCAGTTATGTAGGGACGGGTCTTCCTGGGTTGAACCAGTACTAAGCTAGGATTAATGTGTCTTGCTCAAGGACACAACGCAGTGACAGTGATGAGGCTCAAATCCACAGCCTCTCCGGCTCCAGTCAAGCACTCTACCACTGAGCTCCTGAACTTTGTCTGTGATGCACAAACATATTTTATTTTTTGCCGCTACTTAATGAAGTGTAGATATAGTTGAAAAGTGATTATATGATAAACTTTATAAGGGTGCAACTCTTATTTTAGGGTTCTATGTCTGACACAGTGTTGGAGTGTGGGCCCACTAACTACCCTCAACTGTTTAGGTACAAGAAAAATAAAAGGAAAAAGGTAACACATGGTTTTTGTTTGTTTGTTTTTAACCAAGTTTTATGGTTTTGTACCACTGCTTGTCTTTTATCATTAGAGTAAGGTTACATCTGGAATCCTTCATAATTATCATTGGAACATGTACACAGTTAATTATAAACTTCCAAACTGCCCTAAACTATGAGCATTTAATTATGAAGTCATTTTACATTTTCGAATGTTTAGAAAATGGTAATTTATTCACTTTGTTAGCTATGTAGAGAGAATAGACTTTATTTCTATCCATTGGAATTTCAATGTACAAACTATATATTTACATTGTATGGGGATTGACTCAAGAAAGCTTGTCTTCGGAGTTTATTTCAAGGTAATACTGAAAACAGCCTGCTCAACCGCAGAGACAAGCTAGAATTCTGACTTTTTGCTTGAAGCAAGTTTGACTACTTCACTTTCAAGATAGCGCATTACAAAGGTGCTAATTTGACTGCACCAATGCACTAGCTGGTCTGCATCTTTGTTTGCGTGCAACAAAGTCAGGTCTTCTTAAGTTGAGGTCCATATTATTTTTGTCCATTGGAATATCACTGTAAGAATATTTGTAGATATATTATTTCAGGCCAAGTTAAAAGTATATGACTCCCATTGGTCACATTCCTTTTCCTTGGATACCATTGGTAACTATGGAGTGGTAGAGTGCTGTGATACTCAGAGAAAACGCAAATATACAGTAAGTATTTCTTAGCCTCCTGAATTGAATTATCTGTCCGGGAATCCATACCCAATGTCCTCAAATAGGGTCAGAGAAAAATAGTACTTTCAATTTGATATCTAAAGTTCATCTCCTCTGTCCTCAAATCCATACCAAGTCAGGCTCCTAGGTTAGAGTTTGTATTTAAAAATTTATTTTCTTATTTCTCAACCAAAACATATGTTGAAATTGATGGGTAAGAAAATATTTGTAATTTTACACTTTATCTTGACCAATGCTAGTGTCTTCAAAAATGGACAGAGGCATATATGGTTTTCAAATTGATATCTCAATCTATGCTTTTAGTGCAATAATAACTGCTAGATAACTCACCATTTTTATCCTAGATTTAGGGACACATAACACCTTACAATATTTTAAAATTGCTAAAAGCAAGGGTTGCGATGGTTTGAGCTAATACAGTGCAGTCCATTTCATGGTCATTTTCTTATACATTGTAATTCCTATGTAAAATTCTATGGTAAAATGATTTGGAAGCCACAACATGACCATGTTTTAACCAAATCTGTGTTATAACAAGATGTGTTTTATCATATGATGTGGCGTCTGGGATTGAAATTATGCCATGCAATAAAATCGATAAACCACTAGTGATTTATAGATTTTCAGGAAACGTTATGAGGTCCATAACAACGTTGGGTACATAATGACAAAATTAAAACGTTTTTTACGACAGAAATGAGATTTCAAAGTATACTTAATGTCATATGATAAATAGAATCTAACATTCGTGCTCTTGTATTATTGAGTTTATTAAACTCGCTGCAAAAAAGAGGTAAATGCTCGGCAAGCCTCGCATTTTATCTCTTTTCCTCAACTTGTTTAATAAATTCAATAAAGCATGAGCACTCATGTAGGATACTCTATATCTGCTACAAGGGGAGCATTCATATTAGATCCTCTATATCTGCAACAAGGGGAGCATTCATGTAAGATCTTCTATATAAAGAGACTGCACTGTAATTGATCATTTTAACTACAATAAAGGTTTTCCTAGCATACCTAATTACAGGTAGAATGATTAGAGATGACAGGTACAGTAAAACCTGTCTTAAGCGACCACTCAAAAGGAAGGCCAAAAAAGGCTTTTCAATACCGATTATCGCTGAATGCAGGTCCAAAGTATTGCAGAATGGAGCATTCTGCAATACATTCGACCTTCATTAAGCTACCATCTGTCTTTAAGTCATTTATTTTGTCTATTTTTGAGTGGCCGCTTAAGACAGGTTACTGTAGAATGTCCATTTCAGGGAACTTGTTACTAAATTAACATCAGATGACTTTGATAAATTCCTCTTATTCCAGTTTTTGGTGCAATGTCAGATGTCGAGGTTGAAGCTGACAAAGATAATAACTGTCACGCCGTTCTTTCTCGTCGTCAACCAGTCTAGTAGACCTCTTCGCTACATGGAAGAAAATAAACACACAGACCTCTGGTTTGATCTAACTACAGGACAGGTAAACTGTTATTTTTCTTGTCTTCCTTGAATCCTACATTTGAACTATTATTTGAGCCAGTGCATGAGATTTCCAACAATGTGGTATGTGTGACCAGCAAAGCCTCAGATCAGCCTGCGCATATGTGCAGTCTGATCAGAGCCTTTGATAGTCGCTTGAATATTCTATGAATATTAAGCTACTGACCGAACATCATTTGGAGTATCTAAGCTTAAAAGGAGGCTGCACAGGCTTGTCTGAGTCTATTCGTGTCAAAATGCCACTTTGTTGGAAATCACATGTCACGACTCAATTATTTTCTTTACAATCACAAATGACGCCCAAAATAACATCACATATATGGCAAAATCTTGGCATTTCCCCAAAAATGTGTTTTCAAAGTAGATTTAGAGCCATCTAATGGTTGCGCTCCCATATTATTGAATTTATTAAACTTGTTGTGGAAAAGTGATAAAATGCTTGACAAATCTTGCATTTTCTCTATCTGATTAAAACCCAATCTATCTACCGGTGGACAGTAAGCGTAATTCAGGTTTTAATCAGATTGACATTTTCTCAGTTTTTTTCAACTCAAACATGATTTGATTATCGGACTATATATATATATGGATAATGGCATAGTGTATATGTATGCAGTGCTTGCCAAATTGTTCTATTTATTTGCAAACTTTCGGCAGGCTATTATATTCTATCAAATAAGGCTTGGTTTTACATGTGACTGTTCAATAGAACCTGGAGTGCAATGGCTCATTTAGTAGAGCTTGGATGGAAGGGTTGCTAGTTCAAGCCTCACTTCCGGCAGAGTCACTGTGTTGTGTCCTTCAGCAAGACCCTTTCTCTGCTGCTTAGTACTGGTTCAATACAAGACGACCCGTCCCCACATGACTGAAATATTGTTAACTGGGACGTAAAGAATCAAACCAAACACCAACAAGTCATATCTGCTTTCTTATAGCAAGGTAATAAAAAATTTGTAATGTTGTCTGCTGCATATTTGTGGTTATATCTTATGGATTATTTTTCATGTTGAAAGGGTTATAACTTGTTTTACAGTGTACCCCTTTCTGGCCAGTAACAGACAGCTACAGTATGCTGGTGAAGTACGAGAGAAGTAATGTGGTCTCTCAGCATTTCTCCTTCAAAACCTCACACAACACAGTACTACGCATGGAAAATGGAGTAAGTAGACGTTTCCAAATCACACCCAGAATATCACTCAAAAGTCAACTGACCTATGAAACAACATCTCAGCATGTGGCATACATTTGTAGTCCCACAAACAAAACCTTATTAGTTCAATTTGAGGTTAAAGTTTCTGGATACCTGTTTAAAGTAGACTTGGTTTTTGGAATGGTAAATAAGATTTGTCTCTGAACCTTTATCACCTTTATCACGCTAGAGGCTTTAATCTACTACACTCCTCCCCACTTTTTGTCGAATTGCCCACAATTTTTAACTTCTCCCTTTAGACCTGTCAAACATTAATGCATGAAAAGCCATATTTGATCCTTATAGGTGGAAATTAAATTAGGTTGAATCTGTTAGTCACTATTTTAACAAATGATATTGTTCTGTGAAGGCCATAAAATGTGATGGGATCTACATATAACCCTTTCCTTCATGAATATTCATGCTAGACTCCACCTACTATGAATGATTATATAGATAAACTTTAATGTTGATACATAGGACAAAGAAATTATTTGTCAGGTCTAGTTGTGTAGGATCAGATATATCATTTTTCAATAGCAGACAGAGTAGACCCTGATCAGGCAGCTCTTGCAAGAGCTGCCTGATCTGGGTCTTCTCTGTTTGCAAAAGCGTTAAAAGGCGTCTCTATGAGGTAAAAGGTTAACTCAGTGGTGGACAGGTGCTTAGGTTTGACTGACTCAAAAGTTGCTCTAAATACACACTTTAACTGCCATCCAAAAAGTATTGGAACATGCTTATTAAATATTACACATGTGCATACATATCGTGGGTCGAGAGTAAAAAACTTGTATCTTTGATTTTGGCATTTTTCAGGAGAGACAAAAAACTGAATAACTTTTGCTAGGAGTGTCCTATATTGCTGAAAGTCAGACAAGATTATATTTAGTAACATCCAAATTGACTGTTATTGGTGTTTTGAACTTCCAATAAAGAGTTCACGGTCATTATGAAGAGTTTCACTTGAGTTACATCATTTTCAGCGTATTTTTGTGGTAAACCATCCAATTACGACATTTTGAGCATCACATCAAATCTTGGTAAAATGAGCACCAAAATAATGGTATCTTTCATAGATACGATATTTTGAAGCATGATTGATGCTTTTGAAGGGGGTTCTAATTGGTCTAGAGCTATGAGAATTTGACAGAATGTGCGCCATGTGTTTGGTATTCCCATCATGACAAAAAATTGTTTTGGGAAAAATCAGTTATGAGGTCTTGACTCCGGACCAACGATATGTTCTATCCCACAAGCATAAATATGTGTCTGTTTGTTTTCAGTCTGCTTTATGTGTAACAGTAGCAGGTGGATGTCAGTCTCCTATCACAGTAACTTTCCAAGACTATGACCGTGGTGATTGTCCTGTGAGGGTAGAGAATTTCTGTGATGATGTGTTCATTAAAGTACACCAGAAGTAAGTCAAAACATTATCACAGTAACTTTCCAGGACTATAACAGTGGTGACTGTCCTGTGATGGTAGAGAATTTCTGTGATGATGTGTTCATTAAAGTACACCAGAAGTAAATCAAAACATTATCACATTAACTTTCCAAGACTATGTCTGTGGGGACTTTCCTGTGAGGATAGAGAATTCTGTGATGATGTGTTCATTAAAATACACCAGAAGTAAGTCAAAATATTATTACAGTAACTTTCCAAAACGATGACTGTTGGGACTGTCCTGTGAGGGTAGAGAATTTCTGTGATGATGTGTTCATTAAAATACACCAGAAGTCAAAACATTATCACAGTAACTTTCCAAGATTATAATCCTGGGGACTGTCCTGTGAGGGTAGAGAGATTCTGTGGTGATGTGTTCATGAAAATACACCAGAAGTAAGTCAAAATATTATCACAGTAACTTTCCAAGATTATAACTGTGGGGACTGTCCTGTTAGGGTATAGAATTTCTGTGATGATATGTTCATTAAAATGCACCAGAAGTAAGTCAAAACATTATCACAGTAACTTTCCAAGATTATAACTGTGGGGACTGTCCTGTGAGGGTAGAGAATTTCTGTGATGATGTGTTCATTAAAATACACCAGAAGTAAGTCAAAACATTATCACAGTAACTTTCCAAGATTATAACCGTGGGGACTGTCCTGTGAGGGTAGAGAATTTCTGTGATGATGTGTTCATTAAAATACACCAGAAGTAAGTCAAAACATTATCACAGTAACTTTCCAAGATGATGACTGTGCTGACTGTCCTGTAAGGGTAGAGAATTTCTGTGATGATGTGTTCATTTAAGTACACCAGAAGTAAGTCAAAACATTATCACAGTAACTTTACAAGATTATGACCATGGTGACTGTCCTGTGAGGGTAGAGAATTTCTGTGATGATGTGTTCATTAAAATACACCAGAAGTAAGTCAAAACATTATCACAGTAAATTTTCAAGATTATAACCGTGGGGACTGTCCTGTGAGGGTAGAGAATTTCTGTGATGATGTGTTCATTAAAATACACCAGAAGTAAGTCAAAACATTATCACAGTAAATTTTCAAGATTATAACCGTGGGGACTGTCCTGTGATGGGAGAGAATTTCTGTGATGATGTGTTAATTAAAATACACCAGAAGTAAGTCAAAACATTATCACAGTAAATTTTCAAGATTATAACCGTGGGGACTGTCCTGTGAGGGTAGAGACTTTCTGTGATGATGTGTTCATTAAAATACACCAGAAGTAAGTCAAAACATTATCACAGTAACTTTCCAAGATTATAACCGTGGGGACTGTCCTGTGAGGGTAGAGAATTTCTGTGATGAGGTGTTCATTAAAATACACCAGAAGTATGTCAAAACATTATCACAGTAACTTTCCAAGATGATGACTGTGGTGACTGTCCTGTAAGGGTAGAGAATTTCTGTGATGATGTGTTCATTTAAGTACACCAGAAGTAAGTCAAAACATTATCACAGTAACTTTACAAGATTATGACCATGGTGACAGAGAATTCTGTGATGATGTGTTCATTTAAGTACATCAGAAGTAAGTCAAAACATTATCACAGTAACTTTACAAGATTATGACCATGGTGACTGTCCTGTGAGGGTATAGAATTTCTGTGAAGATGTGTTCATTAAAATGCACCAGAAGTAAGTCAAAAATTCACAGTAACTTTCCAAGACTATGTCTGTGGGGACTGTCCTGTGAGGGTAGAGAATTTCTGTGATGATGTGTGCATAAAAGTACACCAGAAGTAAGTCAAAACATTATCTCAGTAACCTTCCAAGATTGTGACCGCAGTGACTGTCCTGTGAGGGTAGAGAAATTCTGTGATGATGTGTTCATTAAAGTACACCAGAAGTAAGTCAAACATTATCACAGTAACTTTCCAAGACTATGACCATGGTGACTGTCCTGTGAGGGTAGAGAATTTCTTTGATAATGTGTTCATTAAAACACACCAGAAGTAAGTCAAACCTAATAGAGCAGGTAATTTTACTAGATGTCCTTCGGAAGGAAGAATATTGTGTTGTCAGCAATATGTTTAGAACATAAGATTAGAGACAATAAAGCTTGTGTCTTGGTCATGTTGACTGTAAATTTACTTTGCTGTACTTTAAGTGCATGTTAGTATATGGTTATTATACTAAGTTTGAAAAATATTTTTTCCCAATCGAAAATAGCCACCTTTTTTCCCAATACCATGTCTGATTTTCCCAATTGAGAACAGTAAAAAAAAAGAGAAACAATGACCCTTATCAGAATGATACTTGAACACTTGTGCTTAAGTGGTATGCTTGACATAATACAATCTAAAATAACTTGATTTTGAGGATATATTTTGCTACCCTTGTTATGTTCTATGTCGTTAATATCTCCCAATTTTGACGTTAAGATGATCTTTTTTTCCCATTTTGGCCGAGGGCCTTTTCCCCAAATTGCTGAATAAAAGCTCTGCAGACCTAAAACTAGACGTATATTCACACTAGGTACAATAAGGTCCCTTTTTAAGGCTAAATTAACATTTTCGAAGCAAGCCTTTAACGAATCTTTAGATTTTTGCAACTGTTCATAGCCTCATGAACAACATAAATTTGATTGACAACTGCCAAGCTTACTTGCCTGTGCAATACGCTTCAAATATCGAACTCATTCGCCAGAAGTGATACTGCGGTTGTGATTGACAGCGAGCCACACCTGAGTCTCACATGCATAACAAGCCTCTTGTTTGCTCCAATTGCTGTCAGTGTTCAAGCTGGCTGTTCGGCTTTTCCATTATACACACTGACTAAACCGTTTATACAACTATATTTTAATTATAAAACTATTTTAATTCCTAAATTAAAAATATTTTAGATAGTTATAATAAAATGTAAATATAAGCAATAAATTCAATTTTTGGAATGTTCATGGAATCATGAATACTTCGGGTTTTGAAAAATTACCCAGCATGAAAAAAAACGTTTTTTTTTCAGAAACCAAAGCCAAACTACAATCCTGTCTTCCAACCAGACAGTGCTTTATACCTGGGATGACCCGACTACAGAAAGAACTCTCATGTGGAATGTGTATGGTAGAAATAGACCTAACTACCCTGCTGCTATTAATAAGGTAAATATAACTAGATATTCCCCATTTTAGCTATCAGAATGGAATCATCAGTCGGAGGTGTTTTTATTATGTTTATCCATTATTCCAACATGAGCATTGAACATTTGAGCCGTCTCATGACAAAAGAATAAAGTGACATTGAGTGCCCAGCAAAGAGTAACGACAGTCTTGAAACTGTCTAGTCTGATTGGTCTTTGCTGTCTGTCTGAAAGATGCAGTCAGTCTTTACCTTTATGTATAGTGCACAGTGAAGGCTGAGGGAGGGCAGTGGCTCAGTGGTAGAGTGCTTGACTCGAGACTGAGGGGCCGCCGGTTCGAGCCTCACCGGCGTCACTGCGTTGTGTCCTTGAGCAAGACACATTCATCCTAGCTTAGTACTGGTTCAACCTAAGAAGACCCTTCCCTTCATAACTGAAAGATTGTTGATGGGACGTTAAGAATCAAATCAAACAGTGAAGGCTGATCAGTCTAGGCAGATGGCCTGGTCGACCTGAGTTGTCACTTTTTGCACATTTATTTGGGTTTGTCATTTTTCGAGAAATTAACAAATAATTTAAAAATGAATAAAATTTTCTATAGTACTAGTGGAACATAGGAAATACAGTTTTAATAAAAAAACTGTCTTAAGTGGTCACCCAGAAATAGACAAAACAAAGATCTTAATGACAAATTGTAGCTTAATGAAGGTCAAAAGTATTGCAGAATGCTCCAAGGGGAGCATTCTGCATTACTTTTGACCTGCATTAAGCGCTATTCGGTCTTGAAAACCAATTTTGGCTTTCTTTTCGAGTGGCCGCTTAAGACAGGTTTTACTGTACTGCAATCAAAATATAAACTAATAAGTAACATGTAAAAAGTCAGATCACATAACAGCTGCTGCATTATTCCTTGGTAAACACCTGAATTCCCCAACCCACAAAAGGGATGTTCGCCTCTGTGGACAACACTTTTTCAGGTTGACAAATTTTGCCGTTAACCTCAAAATAATGCATCTATTGATTACTGTATTGACCCTAAGCCTTAAGTCTTCCAACACTGTAAATTTTAGGACACCATATTATCTCTTGAAATTCATAATTGAACATACCACAGATCTTCTGACAGGAGACTTTAAGAGCATGCTTCTGTGCTTGATAGGTTTCCTCCACATAATAGGCAATTTTAAGAGTTTAAAAGTTCATCATCATTTTAGGACAAGATATTAAGTATAGTCTGCAATGTGAAGGTATTCTAACAATTTGGCAAACTGCTGCCGCATTCTTATTTGTGCTAAAAAAATCACTAACATACTATCAATGAGCCCAAAATGTTTTAATGAAAAACAAGAAGGTTATGGCCATGTTTATAATTAGGGGATAATGTATTCAAAATTTTAATTTGGGGAGGTATATCGTCAGAAATACGGTCGGAAATTTAGTTTTACGGCGACACGCGAGCGGAGCTGTAAAAGGTGTTTTCAGAACGTATATCAGACGATATACATCCCCAAATTAAAATTTTGAATATGGTTATCCCCATTCTAATGCATTTCTGCAGTTCCGTCCCTAATTGGATCGTTACAAGCCGCAAAAAGCCGCGCGTAATCCAACGATAATTGACGTAATTAATGACGTCAAACTATTTCCAACAGTATATCACAGCATTATAAAATCAAGTGCATTAGAATGAAGAAGTGTCCTGTTTAAGACTACAAGTAGATGGCAGGGTCAATTATGTAAAATGCAAACATTTGTGAATGTTCTCTGTTTCTATTGTAGGATGGGTATGGTGAAGTGAATCTCAAGTTGAAATCTCTGAAGTCATCAGGGACATTTGACTATGTAGATGCCCCAGAAACCTCAGATTCTAGTCCAGAAGGTACACAGTAATTCTCTTCATTTGTTGGGAGTGGTGGTAGTTGAAGTATGGGGGTGGGGGTATGGTGAAGTGAATCTCAAGTTGAAATCTCTAAAGTCATCAGGGACATTTGACTATGTCGATGCTCCGGAAACGTCAGATTCTAGTCCAGAAGGTAAACAATTATTCTCTTCTTAGGGGGCTGGGGGAGGGGGTGAGTGGATGGGGATGGTGAAGTGAATCTCAAGCTGAAATCTCTCAAGTCATCAGGGACATTTGACTTTGTCGATGCTCCAGAAATGTCAGATTCTAGTCCAGTTCTCTTCTTTGGGTGGGGAGGGGGTGACGTTATCATCCACTTGAGTGCAAGTTTGCGCCAAAACCATTCATACCTATTGTCCTATATAATGGGACATATTTGTTATCATAAAAGCCATATTTTTTTCGTTTCTCAACCAAAATATATGTTGTGGGTACTCAAAAGAACCTTCTCAATGAGACGGTTCTTTTGAGTAGCCAAAACATATGTTTAAATTGATGGGTAAGAAAATAATCACAATTTTATGCATAAAATGTTCGCTGAACTGGACCTACATGTATGCTGGGTACAAGTTATAAAAAATCTTCTAGTGTATATTATTCTGACTTTTTTTCCAGATGACTCTGATGAAACTGATGGTCTATTAGGCAAGCTTGATGAATCTCTGATTGTGAAGACACAAAGTGATAAGCTACCGCCAAAATCTAACTTCCAATTTGTCAATCATCTAGAAGTGCCAAATTTCGATGCCGAAAATATTAAATGTTTTACAATACATTTACTTTATCAAGTCATAAAAAAATCTCTATTATATATTGTTCTGACCTTTTCTGCAGATGACTCTGATGAGACCGATGGTCTTTTAGGCAAGCTTGATGAATCTCTGATTGGAAAGACACGCAGTGATAAGCTGGTGATATATTGGGTGTCATACCTGGACCATCAACAGAGAGTGTTGCTGTTTACACAAGATGAGAGAGTAGCTAAGGGAGCAAGAAAGGTAGGGGATCAAAGATAACCCCTGTTAACCCTTTCCTGACTAATTGACTGTTTCATCTAGTCTGATACAAAAATTTTTTAGAGATCACAGGTTGTAATTTTCAAAGATAACCATTTTTTACTCACTCTTGACCAACCCTTTGTATACTAATTGATTCTTCCTCTTTAATTTGGTACAATAAACTTGGGATAGTCTATTGTACATATCTAGGGGTGTCAGGTTATAGTTTTAAAACATATTGTATTCTTTTGTCTGAAGATCTGTTTTACCTTTACAAACAGGGTAGGCCCTGATGAAATGCTGCATTATGCAGCATTTCATCTGGGTCTTCACTGTTTGTAAAGTACCTGTTTAGGGTTTCCCTGTATGCAAAGGGTTAATTGACTGCTCGATCTAGTCTGATACGACAAAAGTTTAGATGGCCATTTATTATTTTAGGAGTTGCAAAGAACTATTGTAACCTAATTAGATTTTGAATACATGTTTCCATTAAGTTTATTAGCAATGAGGGTTTCAAGTCATTTTATGTCTGTGACTTTATTTTGTGCATGTTGAAAAAATTATAACTGATTACTGAAATCTTAAATTCTTCTTCTCCTGATAAATGCTGAGCCTCATTGCACTGTAAATATTTACAAAGTGTATATGAAGTGTGGTTAAAAACAGATAAAAGAGATTCAAAATGTTTGTTTTATCTCGGACCTAGTTTAAACGGACTGGTCACTGAGGGAAATACAAAGTTATGTTGTCAAGGCTTTGTTTTAGCGCTATTTCAAAGTACTACAGCCTATAAACTTGATTCTGATCATACCCAAGATTATACAAAGTTATTCCCGGTATGCAAAGTTGAAATATTACAAGTTACAGTAAATAAAGTTGAAGTTTTATCATCTTTTATTTTGATTTCTGCCGATTTTTGGCTAAAAGTGCCAAAAATAGCTAAAAGGGGTACCTTGGTGTGTTGCTGGTGTTCGTAAAGGGGGATAAACTTTCAATAAATATAACAACACAGTCTTAAAGATAGCATATTAAACCATTGCTTTTTGAAGAAAAATCAAAGATATGCAGAGAAATAATGTAGATATGATTATTTGGGCATCAACGTGAGAAAACCTGTCTTCAGAGTGTTGTGAATAAGACAGGCGCAGACCAGCCTGCACATCCGCGCAGTCTGATCAGTGCCTTCGTTATGAGCTTTTTGGAAAGTACCATATGTAAACTTGCTACAGGTGAAATTTCACTTTTCTAGCTAGTCTCTGTAGCTGAGGAGACTGGTTTGAAACTCGCTTTGTGAAAAACCCCGAAGACAGGTTTTCTTGCAACTTTGCCCATTTAATCTTCAACAGAGGTCATTTTTGAAAGCTCAGCCTCGACAACGTATTTCCCATATATACATTTACCTGTATGTCAGATACCAGTCCGTATATACTGGGTCTGAGGTTTTATAAAGATCATTGCCTTAAAAGATACTGTTTTGAAGAGATGCATTTTCCTTTAAGTTAATAAGTGAATGAGCTTTTTGTATGAATGCTTATTTCTTGTTTGCATGCATGTTTAAGTTGAAGAGCTTGCATTATAAAATTTTAAGCATGTGAAATAATTATGGTAATTGGTTTCTGCTATTAAGGTGAATGGATGCATCTTGTGTTTTATACTTGTTATGATAAGGGATACAATATTGTTGCATTGGGCCACCCATGCGAAAACAATACTTGCTGAAGATACTTAGATCATTTTTTGACCCCATATCACTAAGAGTGCAATAGGGGAATATTTATAGACAGCAATTGAATAGGTCTAAGTCTTTTGTCTGAGCCTTTATCTACAGTAAATCCTGTCTTAAGCAACCACTCAAAAGAAGAACCAAAATTGGTTTTCAAGACCAAATATCGCTTATTGCAGGTTAAAAAGGGAGTTATAGTGCAATACTTTTGACCCGCATTAAGCTACCATTTGTCTTTAAGATTCGTTCATTTTAGAGTGGCGGCTTATATTAAGATAGGTTTATCTGTACTTCCAAAATTAGTGTGTATGAACAGCCAAGTCTCTGACTATTTTCTGTTAGTTCATACTACATGTACAAGTACATCTTTTCTGAAATGCATGGAAAACTAAACCTGCTTAGAGGAACCATTTGTGTGTGTATCCATTCACTATAACAGCAGAAAATGCTTTTTATGCATGTTTCCCTATGCCCAGCAGTTTTAATGGCATGTTAAAAATCAAATCAACTTCAAATATTTGAAAGAGTAGTTCAACTCAGATTAGATAGTCTTATGCATTGATCTTGCAGCAAACAATATCTGACAAAATGTTTGTTAGTCATGTGTTAGCAAAATCATTGATTTTTCTCATGGAATTATTTTCCATGATTTGTCAGCTAACAATGGCCAAGATTCAGAATGTTAACTGGTAATTCTTTTTGAAATTTACCATAGAATACAGCAGAAAATTTTAAATATTCTCTTTTTTACTCTATTAAACTTAATAGCGCAGACCCTATTGAGTGTCTACTTGTTTGGAGATCTTATCTGATCTACTCTGGCTGTGATTGTCTCATGATACCGACAAGTTTGAGATGTTTTTTGTCTGCATTATACAGTAAAACAGGTCTTAAGTGGCCACTAAAAATAAAAAATAAAATTGGTTTTCAAGACAGTTTATCGCTTAATGCAGGTCAAATAAATTGCAGAATGCTCCATATGCTAAAGACAGGTTTTACAGTAGACATTTGAGCAGTGTCTCATTTAAAGAAATGCTTTTTGATGATGAAATGACAATTCTCTGAGATGACAATTTGACAAAATATTTATATGGAGATTAGTATTCAACAAATTGTGGCATCTCATTACCTGGTAAAGACTCTGATTTGTAATATATAAGGATCACACATTTTTTCATGCGTTAATATTTGCCGGGTCCCTTGGAGATTTTTTGATCTAACATAGTTCGAGGGACCCTGCAAGGTGTTAATGCAATGAAACAAACATGTGTGATCATTATCCTTGCATATTTTACCTGATTCCAACCTAAACCGCACTGAAAACCTAGATTAAACATGTAAATATCCCTTTTCTTACACAGGATTTCTCTAAACAAAATGGCGTCAGCGTCAAACTTTTGAATGTCATTACATTGCCATGAGGTCATCACAATGCATCAGCAAAATGATCTGTGAAGGCTGCAATGTTTTCCCCTGTAACGTCATGCAAAACAATTTAGGGCTCAGTTTGGGCTTTTTCATGTTGAAAACCATGTTCAAACAGCATGTGAATCTCATGATTCAAACATGGATTTTGTTCATTTGACAACAGATTGGCACAAAAATTCTATAGAAGAGCAGCTTTTTTCCCATATGAACACATATATGACATATGAGTTGCTCCAGTACAATGTACCTTATTATTCTTTGCTTAATTTTTGTACAAGAAAGGTGCTAAATACTCTGCTTTTTGGTATATTTCTTTTAACCACTATAATTGTTTGCAGAAACTGTTTTGTAATGTAACACATGTCTGCATGACAAGTACTTTTTATACCCTTGCCATTGCAAAAAGAGGGGCATATAGTATCATCCCTGTTTGTATGTCCCATACATTATCAATTGTGAGTTGGAGCCCATTTTTAACTTCCTTGTGGACAAAAAAGCATATAATCATTAGGGTTAGGTAATGGTGGTTTTGTGGCCATATAACTTGTCACATTGAGTAGACATATTTATAGATATTTTTAAACAATTACAATTTGTATACATAGAGGATCTTACATGAGTGCTCATGTTTTATTGAATTTAATAAACGAGTTGAGGAAAAGAGATAAAATGCGAGGCTTGCTGAGTGTTTTATCTCTTTTTCGCAACCAGTTTAATAAATTCAATAATACAGGAGTACAAATGTTAGTTTCTATTTATCAAATGACATTCAAATTATTTTGAAAGCATTTATTTGGCGTGAAAACGTTACGGTTTTGCCATATGTGTGGCGTTGAAAGTGTTATTGCATAATGTTTCCTGAAAATCTGTAAGTCACTAGTGGTTTATCGATTTTAATGCATGGCATTATTTCACTCTCAGACGCAACGTCATATAATAACATATATTAAGTTGTTTAGGATTGCATTTTTAACATATATGGGTAGAAGATATTTTCCTCACCAACTTTAATCAAGTTACACTAATAAGCTTGTAATATGATTAACTAAAGCTTTGGAGTTCAATATTGAAGAACATAATTAAATATTTTGTGAAAAAAATAGGGCAAAATTGCAGCAATTTAACAACTGACCTAATCCTAAGTTCCTTACATAACCTGCTGTTTGAAAAATAGCTGATGGACAAACACTGGAAATCATTCACATTCAGGTATTGAGTTTCATTTGTTTTGGTACATTAATATGATTTGATAAAACATCTTTCTAACAGTAGATCTAAATAATTTGAAGTTGATTTCATTTTATGACAGAAAGAAAGAAACTGAAGAATGACACAACCTATATGGATCTCAAGCGTGAAAACCTGTCTTCGGGGGTTTGTGAAGAACACAGGCGCAGACCAGCCTGCACATCCGCACAGTCTGATCAGCGCCCTTGTTATTTGCTTTTTAGAAAGTATTATATGTAAACTTGCTACAGGTGAAATTTCAATTTTCTAGCTAGTCATTGTAGCTGAGGAGACTGGTTTGAAACTCGCTTTGATGGAAACCCCGAAGACAGGTTTTCTCGCGAATCAAAACTGGTAAAGTATGCCTTAAACCCTTCCAACCAGCTCGATGCATAAGAGCTTGTCTGATAGATCAGATCATTTTAAAGGGTCAAGTATTTCTGCTATATTTTTGGCAAACAGTCCAGATGGCGATAAGAGGATTGATATCTCATCTGGGTTTACACTGATTGTCATTGACCATTTTCAAATTTGCTGGTTTTCATTTAATAAAGGATTAACAAATTTTGAGAAAATCACACAATAGGGCTTTTAGACCAGTTTTGATGCCATTATATTTTCTTTTGGTTTAATTAATCAGGTTTTGGTGCTTTATTTATTCCTGTTTTTCTTTGTTTTGCTGCATTACAAGGTCCATGTACAGGGTATAGACATTCCTTATGAACGAGGCATGATGAAGGTAAAAGTGTATATATGCTTCTTGCTAGACCTGCTTGTTTCTCTGTCAAACAGTGCTCAAAGTTCAGTGAAATCAGTCATTATAAAACGGTCAAGTGATTATTGAACTCTAATTTTATATTTAGGGGATAACTGTATTCAAAATTTTCATTTGGGGAGGTATATCGTCGGATATACGGTCGGAAATTTAGTTTTACGGCAACGCGCGAGCGGAGCCTTAAAACGTGATTTCCGAACATATATCCGACGATATACCTCCCCAAATGAAAATTTTGAATATGGTTATCCCCATTCTAATGCACTTCTGTAGTTTCGTCTCGAATTGGAGCGTTGGAAGCGCATAAAGCTGCACGTCATCCAACGAGATTTGACGTAATTAATGACGTCAAACTATTTCCGACAGTATATCGCAGGATATACTGTCGCACATTTTTGACGTTATCCAATCAGACGTCGCGTTACAAAGGTAAGTACATTAGAATGAATAATGATATAGCTGGTATACTTTATTATCACATATCTAAAAATGTTGCAGTATAAATTCTATATTTAATCATCTGCTAAAGCTCCAATGTACCATGCTTACAAAAGATAGCTGCTCATTCATTTTGACTTTAAAAAGTGATAAACCAACTATGTATTCAAGCAGCTTGACTTCTTTTATTTACAGTAAAAATGGTGATAAGGCCAGAAAAAAATATGAGTGTTTCAGGTGACTCTTTAAAATAACAAATGTTGGTAGGTCCAAATTTTTTATTTTTCAAATTGATGTTATATCAGAGAATTCCAGCTATCTTTGTCTCTGTTATAAATGTATCATGTATAATAACAATTGTTGCATCATTTTTAGATGTTTTGTGCTTGTAAACGCCCGCTATATAAAGTAGGGAAATTTTTCACATTGACTGATAGAAAGGCAGTCACCAATTTTGTGAAGTCAACAATCAAGCTGATGCTGATTTCAAGCATCTGAAAAACATCAGCGGCAGTCACACTATTTACCTGATTAGAATGAAAGCACAAATTTGGCAAAATCTGAAAAAAAATATACCAGTCAGGGGCCATTTGGTAGGATTTGTTGGGTCACCTGAAACACCAGTATTTTTTTCTAGCCTAATGACGCAAATCTGCTTGGTCATAATTGTTTGTTTGCACCTAAGGAGGCACAAAATATCTGGATGCAATGAATTAATGTTATTATGACGTCACTGTAACAATGTCATATCAAAATCACATTGACATTGATACAACCATCGGGGCCAATCCAGCTTTGCAATATGCCATCTTGGCTAATTACACTGAAATAGACCATAAAATAAACTTATACTAGAGGACTTTGAAAACCCATCACCCAGATTTCTTTATTGCTCAACTACTGAGCATGACAGCAAGAAAAATTTTATGGCATATCTATGTCTGATTATCCTAGCTTAGTACTGGTTCAACCCAGGAAGAACCGTCCTGCATAACTGAAAGATTGTTGAGTGGACGTAAAGAATGAAATCAAACAAACAAATATCTATGTCTGACAGGCTATTAGTGTGCCAAAGAAAATTTATGGTTGTAGAGTTAATTTTATGTATTGAAATAACAGCCTTTATCATATGACGTCGCGCCTGGGAGTGATATAACTCCATGCATTAAAATCTGTAAACCACTAGTGGTTTATCGATTTACGGGAAACGTTATTACATCCATAACAACTTTGTGTACATGATGACAAAATCATGACGTTTTTACGCCAGAAATGAGATTTTAAAGTATTTGTCATATGATAAATAAAATCTAACATTCATGCACTTGTTTTATTGAATTCATTAAACTCGTTGCGAAAAAGAGATAAAATGCTCGGCAAGCCTGGCATTTTATCTCTTTTTCCCAACTTGTTTAATAAATTCAATAAAACAGGAGCACTCATGCAAGATTCTCTATTTATAAAAACAGGGGTGGACGATTTCCAAGATCACCAATTCAGAATTAAGTTATTAACCCACTTTAGTTTTCTATCTTAACTCAACAGATATGTGTTCTAGGCTTTTTGACAATTACACATTTCTCATTGAACGATTCAAAATGTAATTTGACAGTACTGCATGCTCAAATTAATATCCTTTTAAAGATGCTGACATACCCCACCCACTCTGATTACTATAGTCTAGGGATAAAATTCAACATCTTGAGTCTTTCAAAGTTTTATTCATTTTCATTCTGTTTTGTTTACAGAGGCAAAGGTCATTTACAAATGACAGATTCGGAATAAAATATACTTGTATCATGTTTCTTTTGTATTAATTTGTACAAGTGATGTTGAAGATGTTCTCAATCATGTGACAAAATATTTCCTGACAAGATTTACATTGACATGTGATTTCCAACAATGTGGTATGTGCAACCAGATTTACATTTTAAAAGGACATGTGATCTCCAAAAATGTGGTATGTGCGACCAGATTTACATTTTAAAAGGACATGGGATTTCCATCAATGTAGTATGTGCGACCAGCACGGTCTCAGATCAGCCTGCGCATATGCACAGTCTGATCAGAGCCTTTGCTAGTCGTTTGTATATTCAATGAGTGTCAAGCTACTGACTGAACATCATTTGGAGTTTCTAAGCTTTAAAGGAGGCTGTACAGGCTGGTCTGAGTCAACACTAGTCAAAATGCCACTTTGTTGGAAATCACATGTTACGGCTAATATAATTGCAAGTGTAAATAGTCAATGTCAAAATGTGAGTGTACATAAAGGTAACTTATGGAGAATATTCTCAAAATTACCTGTAAACTGATGGTTTGATTTGACGTTTATTTTCAAAATATTTACGTTATCAATTATTATTGATTAGAAAAAGTCAATAAACTGTGGTATTGGTGTTGGTATCATACACGCTACAGTGTAAACAAAAAGTAACCCAAAAGCATCAGCTGACTTTGCAGAATAGCGCTGGATGCTACCATGTGACGTCACCGGCAATATCCAATTATGATACAGTCAAATTAACGACTAATTCATGCCAATTTGGGTTGTACATTTAAAGCTGCAAGTGACTTTTCAATCGCATTTATGGCTTGTATGTGATGGTGATGCGTTTTCAAAGTCTTCTAGTATATTACTTTATGGCATGCTGTAAAGACTGGTCTTGTCTTTGTGGATACAACATTGTTTTAAGGTGTGTTTTCTTGGACATTTTTGGCATTCAAAAGACCTATGAGTTGCTTGGTATTTTTAGTTTGAGTGAATTTGTTTTCTTTGGTTATTGCTACAATACCAATGCTTCTTTATTGTCATGAATATACTTTACTGTTATATTTTTGTGTGTAGCTCATGGGCCAATAGGCCTTTTGCGAATAAAATTATCTTATCTTATCTTTATTTTGTAAATCATATATTATATAAAATACGTACACTATCTTTCAGGATTCAGTTGTCCAAAGCATGTTATAAGATGATTAAATTAGTGCATAAAATCCATGCCACAGGCTTTTAATTGTCATGTTTCAACCTAGTGCACAAAACAAGGCAATAACAATTTATATGATTATCTCAAGTTAAAACGCTGGTCAGATTCTACATTTATTAAACTAACATCGTTCTATTTACAACATAACTTTGGCCATGAAGAACCAACCCAGATATGAATGACAGCCAGCGTTGGCTCAGCTAGTATGATTGCAGACCTTTAAGCCCAGTACATGCTGTTCAGAGGATAATAAGGTGCAGCATGGCATAGTACATGCGGTCTGGCATAGCACAAGCCACTACACAGGATTCCAGCTGACTTTGACCCTGCACATGGTGGACCTGCATAGCCACGAATATCTGAAGAGATAGCTGACTGATACAGTTAGAGTCACCAATGTAGCCAGGCTGGGTCTGCCCTAGCATTTAGTGGAGCACTATGTCAGAGTATGAGCCTGCAAGTCAGGGTGGTGGACACGGTCGCAGCCACAGAGTCTGTGGTGGACTTGATCCAGCCAATTGGTGTCTTCAGACCCCTAACTGAAACAGGTTAATCAGAAAGACAGCTTGAAGGCTTAAAGGGTGTAAGTACAAGCAGGCAAGTCAGTGCATGATTCAGATCCTGCAATGTGGAGGAAATGAGTTGATTTCAGATAGAAATTTATTCCCCCCTTCCCCCTAGATTTACCTTGAAATCAAAATGCAAATTCAAACTACTGGAAGTGCCAGTAGTGTAAAATTTACACTTTCCTAACTTATATCTGGGTTGTTTCTTTCCAAATGTTGAACAGAGTTGGAGAAAGGGGTTGGTGGTGGGTATCCAAATGCAGTCCTGCAAACAGCTAGCAAGCAGAATAATAACTGAGCCCAGATTTTGTCTGGGACAGATGATGTATGCATAAATTCTATAAATAACAATTTGTCATAGAGACCTAATGTCAAATGCATACCCTAGTACAGGGCTGCAGAATAGTTACAAGTATCATATAAACTATATTTATTCCACAATAGATTCAGGTACTGTTAATGCACATGCAGATTTGGTACCTTAAATACACTCGTTCTGATCCACTACATCCCATGACAGCTGATCCGTTTATGGCTCTTATATGAAAACTTCTAACCACCTGTTAACTGTTAAACAGTGACAAAATATATTGCCCTACTTTTCGTCAATTTAGGTGAATATATTGTTGAATTTATGCAATAATGGGACCTGGCAATTGTTAATGCATGAAAAAAATATTGGGCTACAGGTCCAATAATTTGTCTGGCCTTCATTTGCTTCCATACTTTGTGTATGAGAGCAGAGAAAGCTCTATCAAGCCTATACTATACGTTTGTGTAATAAGACCAAATTTTAAAGTCTATTTTTCACTGCAAAAGCCATTGGATTTTTTTTTTCATAAATAAACATAATCATTTTACTTGAGGAGACAAAGCCCGGGAGATAAAGACTGTTTTCTAGATGATTAAGGTTGCTCAAGTTAATGATGCTTTGGGCTACTAGACTACAGTTTCTTTAATGGAAGAGATGAATTCTAGTTCCCATATTTCTTTTGATGTTTTCTGTTTATCATTATAGTATTGTTGATCCTGGTATAACCATTAGAATTGCATGCTTATTGTGTAGATTTTTGCTAGGTAAATTAGTACATGTATTATACACCATAGTACAGCCTATGAGTTTAGAGTAGTACTGTTTTGCCAACCAAGAGTGACAGTGATGTAATAGTTTGTTTACAATTATTAAGTAAAACATTAACTTGTTCACTCCACTTGAGCTAACGCGAATCAATAAATCCTGTGGATAGGATTAATACCCAAGTGATCTATCTATTATAAATGCCTGATAACAATGCGAACAAAACATGACGTCATTGTCACTCTTGGCTGGTAGGACAGTAGCAACTATTATGTTTAACTCTTTCCATGCTAGCGGTAACTGTTGTCGTCTGCTGATAACCTTTGCAAACAGTTTGGACCCAGATCAGGACCTACAGAATGTAGGTCCTGATAAAGATTCAAATCTTTTGGCATTCTGATAGTGTTCTAGAAAGAATTGATGTTCAAAAAAGTCAGCAGACAACAACAAAAGCATGAAAAATTACCCAGCATGCAGTTAAGTATAAGGACTTGTTAACCATTACCATATTCAATCCTATAGGTGCATTATGCAAACGCATTTTTTTTCTTCAAATTCCATGCTGGCCTCTAATGAAGCCAAAAAGCATGCAAAGTTACACAGCATGCAAAGGAATGAAGCAATCAAATTAAACCCAGCATGCAAAGAGTTAGGAGTTGATTACATCTGTAAAAGTCAGACACCCTACACATTTATGTACCAGACTGTTTGTTAGTAATGGCAGTGACCTATATAAGAGACTGGAAGCTCTGTTTTTCAGCCAGACAGGTATGTTGGGGCATGTGTCACATGACTTACACCTGGTGCGCCACTCATTGTATACACAAAATGGTGACGCAGCAGTGACAAGCCACTGCTTTTATATGAACATTAAAACCCATACTTCATTGTAAATATCGCTCATTGCTTATTTAGGGGATTGCAATCAAAATAAAATATATGAAATATTTACAAATGGCATGTTTCTGCAATGTTAATTTTAATCCTATGTAGTTATGACCATGTAAATATTGGCTGATTTTATGACAGTTGCGGAATTGGTCAAATATGGCTTCAACAATACCTCTTTCACTGCAACGTATAAAGCTTGAAATATATAGCTGTGTCTGTGTCTTTTTTTTTTATTAATTTTCATAAACTATTTTAATTACATTTTTGTGGGACGTAGGCAAACAGTGGAGACCCACTGTTTGCTTACAGATTGTTCTATCAAGATTTGAATAAAAATGAAAAAAATCACCCAACAACGCTTAAAAATGGAAAAGGACTGGTTCAATTGATTACAGTGGGAAATTCCATTTGGCATAAATGTGTTAATTAGAGGCATTTGCACATGTGCATTATTACCAAAACCTCATGCATTGGCACATATATTTGTTTTTGATTTGAGCTATCAACAGGAGTATGTCAGTGATTGCTCAAAATATATATTTTAACAAAAATGAGCAAATAAGTTTGGCCCTTCACTCCCTGATTAGACATAGAGGATCTTACATGAGTGCTCATGTTTTATTGAATTTATTAAACGAGTTGGGGAAAAGGGATAAAATGCGAGGCTTGCAGAGCATTTTATCTCTTTTTCGCAACGAGTTTAATAAATTCAATAATACAAGAGCACGAATGTTAGATTCTATTTATCATATGACAAATACTTTGAATCTCATTTCTGGTGTAAGAACGTTATAATTTTGTCATTATTTACGCAACGTTGTTATGGACGTCATAACGTTTCCCGAAAATCGATAAACCACTAGTGGTTTACAGATTTTATTGCATGGCGTTACTTCACTCCCAGACGCGACGTCATATGATAAACCAATAGACAAGATGTATTTTACCTCAAATTTACTTTGTACTTTCAGTTGTTGTGCTTCTGTACTTCTACCACGACCTCTAAGTAATGACCCTTGATTCATTCAATTCATTTACCATTACAGTCACGCCTCAAAGCATTTTGTGGAAGTATAGATATCAATAGTCAGCTATAAACCTTATTATTTATTTTCAGATGAATGATGCGGAACAAGCCAGTACTGTGGTATTTGTCTCCCTTGATGGCCTGGTGATGTCTGTAATCAACAGTGCCTACCAGGAGGTGGCGCTGTTGTCAGTCTCTAGTGTACCGGCTGTGTGGGAGGTTGAGGTGAACAATCGCTGGAAAATTCTTAATGTAGAACTACAGACCTGGCTAGAAGATCAGTGGAGAAACAAACAAGGACAGACAAATCTTCAGGAACAGTTTGAGGTATAATATGGGCAAGCACTTGCGATTTTGGTATTTTTTGCATTGTCCAGCAAGGAATGCTCAGAAGAGCCTGCCCAAATGGGCAGTCTTGCTAGAGCCTTTGCTGCTATCAAATGTAAAATAAGGATATAGATAAAGTCATTGAATGGCAAATGTTGCATTCTCTGATCTGGAGCAGTTTGATATACCCTACAAAAACAAAGAAACACAACAGTTAATAGATTGAAATTTTCTTGAAAACTACTTAAATCCAGCTGTAATCGAATTCTGAGGTATTGCATTCCATTCTTGATAGGGATATCATTGGTTTGATGCGTAGAAGATGAATGGCATGCATAAGAGCCAAGGGAGGTCACACATCTTATTGAACACTGTGACATTGAAAACTGACCACTGTCTTGTTCTGAGATGTATCAAAATGTACTGAATAGACATAATGTAATGTAATTTTAGGAATGAGCTGTCCAATTGTCTATCTTCACAACTCTATAAATGAATGTGTGATATTCTTAGTAGTTTTGAAGAAATTTCAAACTATTAACTGGTGCGTTTCTTTTTTTGTCTGGTATATAAGTTTATACTGTTTAGTCCTGCATATCTATAGAAGAGATTAATTAAAAATCTTTAAAGTAAAATGTCATACATCAGTTTTGCAGAACATTTAACAAAAGCAATGACTAAAGTAATTATAGCTTATAGTAATCCATACATTTACCCTCTTTGTAATTGAGACTCCTAAAGGACTATTTTGGCAAACAGTGAAGACCCAAATGAAATGCTGCAGAAGGATGGCATTTTATCAGGGTCTGCTCTGCTTGCTGAGATTTGTAGTTCTTCTTTATTTTGGAATTCTGTATTGGCACCCCTTGATACATACATACATACCTTTATTTAAGAGTGCCCAACAGAAAAATAATTTTCTTATTTCTCAACCAAAGCATACATTGTGGGTACTCAAAAGAACCGTCTCAATGAGACGGTTCTTTTGAGCACCCAAAAAGAACAGTCTCAATGAGACGGTTCTTTTGAGCACCCAAAACATATGTTAAAACTGATGGGTAAGAAAATGTTTACAATTTTACTCTCATTTTTTTTCTATCTAAAACTATGATACATACTTTGAACCATCCCAGGCTTATTGTATCTAACCAGATGGAAGTATTCATTAGTAAACATAGGGTTGATAAAATCTATTTTCTAATGTCAGGCTGACCTTGTGAAGATGCAGATGTTAAAACCCTACATGGGAGCGTTGAGGAGAAGTTACAACCCCGGCTTGTGGTTGAACTACAGAATGTCGTGTCATCATGTCTCTCTACATGCCAAAGTTCAAAGAATACAGGTCAGTTGTTCTTTTATCATTTTGACCTCAATCTAGGAAATCTGTCTTTGGGGTTTGGCCACCCTAAGTGTTAACCCTTAAAGGGCCAATCAGGACTGCAGCAGACGACAAATTTTGAGTCATCTTTCCCAATTTTCGACGAAAATAAGGTATGATATAACATGAGAATCGTCTGCCAGCAGACGATTCTCATGAAATATCATGCCTTATTTGTAATTTTTGAAAAAGCGGCAAAATTTTTAATTGTCGTCTGCTGCAAATTATAGGTGAAGCTTTAAGGGTTAATATACCCTGCTCAGTTACAGAGTCTAGCTAGACTATTGAAATTTTGCATGTAATAAGTTAAGCTTTAAAGAAAGCAAATAACAAAAAGGCTGATAAGCCTGCGAGGATATGCACGCTGGGCATTGTTTTTGTTGATCCTATGAAGAGGCAGACAAATTGCTGACATTTTAGAATTTATGACCATGACAAACTGAGTTGTGCAGGAAAAAAATCAAAACCTTATTCCCTGGCTCTACTATCTTAAATTTGCATGTACACAGTAAAACCTGTCTTAAGCGGCAACTCAAAAATAGACAAAACAAATTATCTTAAAGACAAATGGTAGCTTAATGAAGGTCGAAAGTATTGCAGAATGCTCTCTTGGAGCATTTTGCAATTCTTTTGACCTGCATTTAGCGATAATTGGTCTTGAGAACCACCTTTTGGTCTTCTTTTTGAGTGGCCGCTTAAGACAGGTTTTACTGTAAGTATATGAAATTGGTCATACCCAATAATTTTCTCATGCTGGCCCTAAACTTTATTTAAGCTTCTCATTGATTGTGATTAACCATATTTATGAGGATTATGATTTGACCATCTTAATTATTTCAGCTTGATAATCAGTTGCCAGATGCCTACTTCCCTTCTGTGTTATACCCCTCACCCACCCCAGTATACATCATGAAGAAAAAGGGACAGAAGCCTTTTATTGAAGTTGGCCTTATGAGAAGAACTGTACCTGAGAATAATGTGGATACATTTAGGTAAGAATGTTAAAACACCCGTCTCTAGATTTGCCATGGAAAACCCTTGAAATCCGCGGTTAAAATCTACGGAGTATTCGGACGGCGTTTTAAAGGTTTCCTTGGCATTTGATGGCGAATAGACCAACAACAAAAAATTGTGGAAGTTCATGAAATGCCATAGATTTTTGCCGTTGATTCCATGGAAGCATAGTGGATTCCATGAAACAATGCCGTAAATTCTATGGAAATATGCCGTTGATTATGCCGTTGATTCCATGGAAAGTTTCCGTAGATTCTATGGAAAATCTTCCATCAATTCCACGCAAAATTTCCACAAAACAGAGCAGAACAGTTTCTCACCAATGTACTCATTGGCTCAATATGACTGAAACATTGTTAATTGAAGTCTTATTCACATTTGATAATACATGTACCATTAAATTTTAAGTGAATAAAAATTGAAAAAAATGAGCAAATAAGATTATTGTACATAAGGCAGAAAACATATTTTCGAAATTTGCACACTAACAAAAACAACATTGAACAGATATATACATTGTTTTGTGATGGGTGGGGTATAGGAACCTAAGAGCCATTAAATTATTATTCAAAACAAAGTTGAGTATCACTCACATGAATAGACCAGGCAATGCTATGGCAATATTGAAACCATAATACATTTATGGCATGGAAGAGAAAACAAATTAGCCTTAAATAATATCAGAAATTGAAATAAACAACATACCAAATATGTGCTTCAAATGTTTCCCTCCAAATTGAATCAAAACAGGAAGTGATGTCACTCTTTTTTTCCGTAGAAAATTGCCGTGATTTTTTTCCATGGACTCTATGGCTATCTATCTACTGCCTACACAGATAGGTACTTGTGCCAACTGATATTGTCAGCATTGGCTCTTAAACAAAGATGCTGATCTGAGTAGGCAGCTATACAGGCTGACCTGTCACTTTATTGTTTGCAAATATATAAGAGAGATTTTCACTTAACCTTGCAGAATTCATATTTTCCTTCTGATCCAGTTATACAAGTATTTAGTCTTAAATATCACATAAAAAGCATCCAAAACAGGGTGGGTTGCTAGGTAAAGCCTGCGTTTTGTTTTAAAGTCTACTTTTGAATGTCTTTGACAACACCCAATGTGCCTTATGTAAAAATGTACCTCTTTGGTATTGACCACTGCTAACAAATGAAATAAGAAAATCACCACTGAGTACAAAGATGTAGCTGAATGCAAGGCCTGTACTTAATAACAATAATTATTATCAATATCTCAAGGCACTCATTCACACTTTTTTGAAAGAAATTTAAAGTCATTTGTTCAATGCTCTCAGGTACCAGAATAAAACTAAGTCATTTTCCATTCCAAAAATTGACAAAGTTATTTTGCCATTCATTTTTGGCTCTGAAAATTTGTTAAGTCCATTTTCCACGGCATAAAATATGAAATCCATGGCCAAAAACCAATTATCCATAGAAAAAAAGTGAAACCATAGAAAAAATGCCATTTATTCCGTGGAAAACAAATCCATAGAAAATGTTTTCTACGGAAAGTAACTTATTTCGTAGAATCTACGGCAGTTTTCTATGGAATCCACGGCAAATTTGATGATTTTCTGTGGAATTCGTAGAAAATTTTACAAATTTCATGGAAAACAACAAAATGCCATGGCAAATCTAGAGATGGATCATCATCATGCATGGATCCAGAGGGGGGACAAGGGGTTCCGATCCTCCCTGAAAAATCACAAAAATATAGGGTTTCTTAGCAATTTCTGGTCCAGATCCCTTGAAAAATCACAAAGCTTCCAAGCCAGCATTCAATTTTGGGCCATCATCAGCATGACAGCGAAAGGCCATTTAAATGGCATTTTGCTGGCGGGCAGATGATGGCCCGCTTATAGTGGTATTTTGATCCTCTCTCTCCTCATCAACTAAAAAAAAAAAAAGTAGATAATCCAAAAAAAAGAAAACAGGGATGAGTCTTCCTGCCAGGATGCAGTGACGCCGGTGAGGCTCGAACCCACGGCCTCTCGGTCTTGAGTCAAGCACTCTACCATTGAGCCACTGCTCTCCCTGACTTATATTTACATGTAATTATCCTAAAATTTAAATGCCTGATTAGGTATGTTAACAGTAATGAGAGAATGGTATACGGTAAACGTTTTAAAATTTCAAGAATCGTTGCCTGCCATAAAAGCCTAGACAAACAGGACAGACCCAGATCTGATCAGGGTCTTCCCTTTTTAGCTCACAGGAGCTGAAGGCTTATGGATAAGCTATTAGTATACCAGTCACTCAGGCGTCAGTCTGTCTGTCGTAGGAGGCAGGCAGGCTGCAGAGGAGAAAGGTGTCTCGGGGTGATGCTTCGGCTGGTTAGGGTTTTGCTGACTTTTGGACAAACAAACACCTATCTAAACATCTTTTTCTCAGAAATCACTTGGCTGTTTGAATGATTACTAATAAGATTGTTTAGGTCACTTGACCAAAATGGCTGCAACCCCCATATATGGTAAAACAAAATTTGTTCAATTATAAGCTGTAGTTGACTTTGACCTATTTTAACATTATAATGGAGATCAGGTGAGCGCCTCAGGACCTTCAGGTCCTCTAGTTGCTATTCTTACCAGCATTTTGTGAGTTCCAGTCCTGATATCCAACATTTTATTTAAGGACAGAAAGAGAAAAGTGTTTGAAATTTTAGAGCATTTACCCTATGCACTAACTGAGATACTGCAGTAGTGATAGGTACTCATCAAAAGTATTCTGAGAAACCACATGATGTTGGCTATCAAGTCTTTAATACACAGAGTTCTTGTGAGAATAACAAACAATGAAATATTTTATGCTCAGTCTGAACTTGGTCTGCACTCTATTTCTTTTAGGTAGTGATGTCTATCATACATTTTTGATTATACTTTCAGATATTTTAAAGTACTGGTCCAGGAATTTAATGTAAAGATAGACAAAGGTTTTATGATGTCTCTTTATGATGTGTTCGCCCACCTCATGGCAGCTGAGGAATCCGAGGTAAATAGAGCCAGATCTAGAAAATATACTTTCTCACTTTCAAATAAAAGATGGCATTTTCTATTGATATTAAAACAAAAAAAACAACAACTTTTAAATGTATATTGATACTTTATAATTCTCACATTTCATAATAATTATTTATAAGTAAATTCTAGTGTTCACATATATGTAAGCTGAGATGCGAGAAAGTCTGTCTTTGAGGTTTCTGACAAAGTGAGATTCAAACCAGCCTGCTCAGCTACAGAGACTAGCTAGGGAATTGAAATTTTGCTCGTATTAAGTCTAGATATGATACTTTCCAATAAGTGAATAGCAAAGGCACTGATCAGAGGCGGTCTGCTCCTTTGTTGTTTACAAACACAGTAGACAAGTTTTCTCACGTCAAGGCCATTGTAATAACCATATATTATTTCTGGTTTTCAGAGTTTCCAGCTACAGTCTGACCTTCTTCTTGCTCAGAAATCACTTCAGGAAGTGGCAGCCATCTTGGTAAATATTATCAGAGAAATATTAGTTTGCCCCCTGCTCTGAGTGAGGTGCTTATAGGTTATCTTAATGTTTCCATATTTTTGATTGTTCATCATAACATTTTATTTACATATTCAAAGCAATCATTTAATGAATCTTTAGATTTTTGCAACCGTTCATAGCCTCATGAATTACAAAAATTTGATTGACAGCTGCCAAGCTCACTTACACATGCAATATGCTTTGAACATCGAACGCATTTGCCAGAAGTGATGCTGGTGTTGCAACTGACAGCAAGCCACAACTGAGTCGCACATGCAAAACAAGCCTCTTGTTGGCTCCTTCGGCTGTCCATGTTCAAGCTGGCTGTTCCGCTTTTCCATTTTACACTCTGACTAAACCATTAATAGGATTATACTTTAAATACAAAACTATTCCTAAATTAGAAATATTTTTATATTTAGATATTTATAATAAAATGTAAATATAAGCAATAAATTCAATTTTTGGAATGGTCATGGAATCATGAATACTTTGGATCTCTTGCAAAGTACTTTGCAAGAGACCGAAGTATTCATGATTCCATGAACATTCCAAAAATTGTATTAATTTTTTATATGTTACACCTAGTTCCAAAAATATACAACCTGATATAATGCATGAAACTATACAATATGTATCAATTACCATACATTTCCCTGCATTAGTATTTTCAGGACTATTAAATATGTAAATGCAGAGTAATGACCCTTGAAATTGTTAATTTGCATTCACAGAAGTATACATCGGACAGTATTGGTAAATAAAGTTATGCATCTTGGTAGATTCATGTCTATGAAGTCTGTAGTCATGACTCTTTTATAGAAACTAAATGAAATTCTAATGCACTTGCTTTTGTAATGCCACTTCTGATTGGATAACTTCAAATATTTGTGACAGTATATCCTGTGATATGCTGCAGGAAACATTTTGACGTCATTAATTAGGTCATATTTTGTTGGATGACATGCTTAATTATGCGGCTTGCAATGCTCCAATTTGAGACTTAACTGCAGAAGTGCATTAGAATGGGGATAACCATATTCAAAATTTTCATTTTGGGAGGAATATCGTCCGATATATGTTCAGAAATCACGTTTTACGGCTCCGCTCGCGCGTCGCAGATAAACTAAATTTCCAGCCGTATATCCCATGATATACCTCCCCAAATGGAAATGTTGAATACAGATATCCTCTAGATGGAAGGTGGTGACATTCATGTCCTGTAGACACATAATCTAGTTAATTTTAAAATTTTGTTTTCCCTACTCTATGGAATAGATTAACACTTAATCCGCCAATCGCAACAAAAGTCGTCTGCTATAGTTGTCTGCTGAAATGTTTAAGAAGCCTCTATGGCAAACAGTGTGGACCCAGATCAGACTGCTCCTATAGGAGCAGTCTGTTCTGGATGCACGCTGTTTGCTTCTATACTTAACTCGTCAGTAATGCTAGGCAATTATTTGCAGCAGATGACTTCAGCAGACGACATTTTCAGATGCATTTTTTTCTTGGCGCTTTAAAGGTTAATTTTAAAATTTTGTTTTCCCTACTCTATAGAATAGATTAATTTTATATGTTATATTTGAGATGATTAAGATAAATCAAAACTTAGTATGTAGGGTAAATGTTCTAAAATTTTGAACACTTTTCCCTTTCTGTTCTTAAACAAAATGTTGGATATCAGGACTGGAATTGACAAAATGCATCTATGAATAGCAAACAGAGAACACCCTGATCAGACTGCTTCCAAATAAGCAGTCTGATCAGGGGCTGCACTGTTTGTCGAGATTTTTTTGTAGCCAACGAAATTTTGAAATTTTAGAACATTTACCATACCTTCACCACCTTTAGGAATACTCTAGCTATATCAAGCAAACATAAGAACTGAATTTTTAAGCTATGATTTCTCTTAAAGGTTTGTTAGAGCTCTTAGTTCTCAAATATATTAATAGATATTGAAAGTCTTATAAAAAATATTCTTGCACACCGGATAAGGATATCTGAGATTTTACCTTGGGATAGAAAATCTTATCTAACCCATGCTATTTTACCCAGGCTGTCACATGAGGGCTTCATACATTGGTTGTATTGGAACTCACACACTTTGTTGTCAAGTGACGTCATTGTTATGTTTAAATGACGTCATCATGTGAAATTGCATCTTACTGTATTCAGGGACTTCTGGAAGCTTATTTTCAAATAAAAAAACAATGATGAGCAAGAAAAAGAATCCATTATTTGTGTGAGGGTAGGACAGAAAAATCCGTCCCTCGGGATCACCGTTTGTCATCACTCGACAAGCCTCATGATGCCAAACGGTGATCCTCTGTACGCATTTTTCTATCCTACCCTCACACTCATGATAGATTCTTATAATCTTTTTCTGTATTTTTCAGGCATCAGAAAGGCCAGGAAGAATCTTCTTTGAATATCTTCGTCTTTCACCTCTGAAGGTAAGCAGTTACAGAGGCATATCCTAGCCCTTAAAGCACCAATCGCAACAAAAGTTGTCTGCTTTCTCGTCTGCTGAAATGTTTAAGAAGCCCCTATAGCCAACAGTGTGGACCCAGATCAGACTGCCCCTATAGGAGCAGTCTGTTCTGGGTCCATGCTGTTTGCTTCTATACTTAATTAGGCAATTATTTGCAGCAGACGACTTCAGCAGACGGCATTTTCAAATGCATTTTTTTTCTTGGCGCTTTAAAGGTTAAAGGGCTTCAGAACATAAAACTCACAACTCTATCTGGATCTGTCATTGAGATATTGTCTATGTGCAAGTGCATAGACTATTTATGGATTGATTAAATCTACCATTTTAGAAACTCTTATGACTTGTGGCAATCATATGGGCCGCAATGGGAGAAAACCTGTCTTCGGGGGTTTGCGAACAACACAGGCGCAGACCAGCCTGTGCATCCGCGCAGACTGATCAGCGCCTTTGTTATTCGCTTTTTGGAAAGTATCATATGTAAACTTGGTACAAGTGAAATTTCAATTTTCTAGCTAGTCTCTGTAGCGGAGGAGACTGGTTTGAAACTGGCTTTGTCGGAAACCCCGAAGATAGGTTTTCTCGCGACGAGACCCATATGTAATGGCCTTTTTTCAAGATGTAATGATATCAAATTTCATCAAATGAACCAACAGTAATATTTGTAAAAAACACTAAATACCAAAATTGTACTTATGATTTTATGGAGCTCTGTAATTTGTTTTGTGAAGATCTACCATGCTGTGGTCTGAAGCAGACAGACAAGTTTCAAATTCAAAATGTCCCAATTGGTCAATACTTATAAAGTAGGTGATGGAGAATTGAACCACCTGGGTAGCTCAGGGGTTTAGAGTGCCCAACCAATGTTTTTGAGGGCTGTGAGCAAATAGCAGATGACAAAAGTCTTGCCTGGGAGATAAAAAGTAAAATGTAAAAAAAAGAAATGTGACTATTTCCTGAATGTCACTAATTTCTATTTTTTGTAGTTTAACTCAACATATCTGTCAGGACTTTAGTTAAGAGTGAAGAGTGTGTAACGAAAATTTAATTTTCTTATTTCTCAACCAAAACGTATGTTGTGGGTACTCAAAAGAACCGTCTCAATGAGATGTTTTTTTTGAGCACCTAAAACATATGTTAAAACCTATGGGTAAGAAAATATTTACAATTTTACGCTGAAAAACAATGTTCATCTAAACCTGTGTCTGTGTCGTATTTTGTTTTATTTTCAGCTGCATGTTAGCTTCTCTTTGAATGGTACAGCCCATGTAGCCAAGGAGAACAAGCCAACTATAGTGTCAGATATAGTCGATTTCTTCCTCAGCTCAGTTGGAGCTACATTGACTCACATTTTGTTTTATTTTTAGCTGCATGTTAGTTTCTCTCTGAATGGTACAGCCCATTTAGCCAAGGAGAACAAGCCAACTATAGTGTCAGATATAGTGGATTTCTTTCTCAGCTCAGTGGGACCTACATTGACTCACATTTTGTTTTATTTTTAGCTGCATGTTAGTTTCTCTCTGAATGGTACAGCCCATTTAGCCAAGGAGAACAAGCCAACTATAGTGTCAGATATAGTGGATTTCTTCCTCAGCTTTGTCGGAGCTACATTAACTCACATTTTGTTTTATTTTCAGCTGCATGTAAGTTTCTCTCTGAATGGTACAGCCCATGTAGCCAAGGAGAACAAGCCAACTATTGTGTCAGATATAGTGGATTTCTTCCTCAGCTTTGTCGGAGCTACATTAACTCACATTTTGTTTTATTTTCAGCTGCATGTAAGTTTCTCACTGAATGGTACAGCCCATGTAGCCAAGGAGAACAAGCCAACTATAGTGTCTGATATATTGGATTTCTTCCTTAGCTCAGATGGAACTGTATTTGACTCACATTTAATTTTTATTTTTAGCTGCATGTTAGTTTCTCTCTAAATGGTACAGCCGTTGTAGCCAAAGAGAACAAGCCAACTATAGTGTCAGATATAGTGGATTTCTGCCTCAGCTCTGTTGGAGCTACATTGATTCACATTTAATTTTATTTTCAGCTGCATGTTAGTTTCTCTCTGAATGGTAAAGCCCATGTAGCCAAGGAGAACAAGCCAACTATAGTGTCTGATATAGTGGATTTCTTCCTAAGCTCAATTGGAGCTACATTAACTCACATTTTGTTTTACTTTTAGCTGCATGTTAGTTTCTCTCTGAATGGTACAGCCCATGTAGCCAAGGAGAACAAGCCAACTATAGTGTCAGATATAGTGGATTTCTTCTATGCTCTGTCGGAGCTACATTAACTCACATTTTGTTTTATTTTAAGCTGCATGTTAGTATCTCTCTGAATGATACAGCCCATGTAGCCAAGAAGAACAAGCAAACTAGAGAGTCAGATATAGTGGATTTCTTCCTTAGCTCAGTTGGAGCTACATTAACTCACATTTTGTTTTATTTTCAGCTGCATGTTAGTTTGTCTCTGAACGGTACAGCCCATGTAGCCAAGGAGAACAAGCCAACTATAGCGTCAGATATAGTGGATTTCTTCCTTAGCTCAGTTGGAGCTACATTAACTCACATTTTGTTTTATTTTCAGCTGCATGTTAGTTTCTCTCTGAATGGAACAACCCATTTAGCCAAGGAGAACAAGCCAACTATAGTGTCTGATATAGTGGATATCTTCCTAAGCTCTGTTGGCGCTACATTAACTCACATTTTATTGTATTTTCAGCTGCATGTTAGTTATACCCCCCGAAAAGGTTGTTTGTGGTGGGTATACTGTTTTCACATTGTCTGTGCATCCGTCCGTATCATTTTGTTTCCATAATATCTTGAAGAGTCATTGCTGGATTTTCATTAAACCTTGCAAACATGTTCATATATGCAAGACAGATACTTTAGACAAAAAGTAAGGGCTAGGGGCTAATTCTATTAGAGTTATTTCCCTTTGTAGTTCTAAATGGCTTTTAATATAGGGTTTTATGCTTATGCTATTATAGGCAATACATGGGCCGATCAACTACTACTACAGCTTTTTATGGAACAATTTGATACTTTTCCTATACAATGTAGACACATCGAACATATGCATGAAGGAGTTTGGTCCAGAAAAAATAATTTTTGACAAAATGACACCTGTGAGAACTTAGAAAATTTTTCCCTAATAAGGCTTTTGTATATGCATAGATGGTGCCTTCATGGGCCGATCAACTCCTACCACAGCTTTTGATGGAGCAATTTGATTTTTTGCCTATACAATGTAGACACATTGAACATATACATGAAGGAGTTTGGTTTAGAAAAAATAATTTTTGACAAAATGACAGCAGTGAGAACTTAGACAACTTTTCCCTGATTAGATGTTTGTATATGCATAAATGGTGCCTTCATGGGCCGATCAACACCTTCTACAGCTTTTGATGGAACAGTTTGATACTTTGCCTAACAATGAAGACACATTGAACATATGCATGAAGGAGTTTGGTTCACAAAAAATAATTTTTCACAAAATGACAGCTGTGAGAACTTAAACAATTTTTCCCTAATAAGGCTTTTGTATATGCATAGATGGTGCATTCATGGGCCGATCAACTCCTACCACATCTTTTAATGGAGCAATTTGATACTTTGCATATACAATATAGACTCATTGAACATATGCATGAAGGTGTCTGGTTGAAAAAAGTTAATTTTTGACAAAATGACAGCTATGAGAACTTAGACAATTATTCACTTATATGGCTTTTGTATATGCATTGATAGTGCCTTTATGGGCCAATCAACTCCTAACACAGCTTTTGATAGAGCAAGTTGATACTTTGCTGATACAATGTAGACACATTGAACATCTGCACAAAGGAGTTTATAATTTCTGTTTGCACAGATTCTACTGAAATCTTCTTTTCAAATCTAAGGTCTGCTGGTTTGAACTATAACTTGCCAAGTATTCTCTGACTCTTACTGTGCGGGGGTATCTAATAAGCATTGCTTATTGACTTTTTCATTTCTCTCTGAAAGGTACAGCCCATGTAGCCAAGGAGAACAAGCCAACTATAGTGTCTGATATAGTGGATTTTTTCCTAAGCTCAGTTGGAGCTACATTAACTCACATTTTGTTTTATTTTCAGCTGCATGTTAGTTTCTCTCTGAATGGTACAGCCTATGTAGCCAAGGAGAACATAAACCAACTATAGTGTCAGATATAGTGGATTTCTTCCTAAGCTCTGTAGGAGCTACATTGACTCACATTTTATTTTATTTTCAGCTGCATGTTAGTTTCTCTCTGAATGGAACAACCCATGTAGCCAAGGAGAACAAGCCAACTATATTGTCAGATATAGTGGGTTTCTTTCACAGCTCTGTTGGAGCTACATTAACTCACATTTAATTATTCCCCCCGCAAACTTTGTTTGTGGTGGGTATACTGTTTTCACGTTGTACGTCCGTTTATGTGTCCGTGCGTGTGTTCGTCCGTCCGTATCATTTTGTTTTTTTAATAACTTGAAGAGTCATTGCTGGATTTTCATCAAACTTTGCAAACATGTTCATATATGCAAGACAAATACTTTAGACAAAAAAGTAAGGGCTAGGGGCCAATTCTATTCGAGTTATTTCCCTTTGTAGTTCTAAATGGCTTTTAATATAGGGTTTTATGCTTATGCTATTATTTGCCATACATGGGCCAATCAACTCCTACCACAGCTTTAGATGAAACAATTTGATACTTTTCCTATACAATGTAGACACATTGTACATATGCATGAAGGAGTTTGGTCCAGAAAAGATAATTTTTGACAAAATGACACCTGTGAGAACGTAGAAAATTTTTCCCTAATAAGGCTTTTCTATATGCATAGATGGTGCCTTCATGGGCCGATCAACTCCTACCACAGCTTTCGATGGAGCAATTTGATTTTTTGCCTATACAATGTAGACACATTGAACATATGCATGAAGGAGTTTGGTTAAGAAAAAATAGTTTTTGACAAAATGACAGCAGTGAGAACTTAGACAACTTTTCCCTAATAAGATGTTTGTATATTCATAGATGGTGCCTTCATGGGCCAATCAACACCTACAGCTTTTGATGGAACAATTTGATCATTTGCCTATACAATGAAGACACATTGAACATATGCATGAAGGAGTATGGTTCAGAAAAAATAATTTTTGACAAAATGACACCTGTGAGAACTTAGAAAATTTTTCCCTAATAAGGCTTTTGTATATGCATAGATGGTGCCTTCATGGGCTGATCAACTCCTACCACAGCTTTTGATGGAGCAATTTGATTTTTTGCCTATACAATGTAGACACATTGAACATATACATGAAGGAGTTTGGTTTAGAAAAAATAATTTTTGACAAAAAGACAGCAGTGAGAACTTAGACAACTTTTCCCTGATAAGATGTTTGTATATGCATAAATGGTGCCTTCATGGGCCGATCAACACCTTGTACAGCTTTTAATGGAACAGTTTGATACTTTGCCTAACAATGAAGACACATTGAACATATGCATGAAGGAGTTTGGTTCACAAAAAATAATTTTTCACAAAATGACAGCTGTGAGAACTTAAACAATTTTTCCCTAATAAGGCTTTTGTATATGCATAGATGGTGCCTTCATGGGCCGATCAACTCCTACCACAGCTTTTAATGGAGCAATTTGATACTTTGCATATACAATATAGACTCATTGAACATATGCATGAAGGTGTCTGGTTGAAAAAAGTTAATTTTTGACAAAATGACAGCTATGAGAACTTAGACAATTATTCACTTATATGGCTTTTGTATATGCATTGATAGTGCCTTTATGGGCCAATCAACTCCTAACACAGCTTTTGATAGAGCAAGTTGATACTTTGCTGATACAATGTAGACACATTGAACATCTGCACGAAGGAGTTTATAATTTCTGTTTGCACAGATTCTACTGAAATCTTCTTTTCAAATCTAAGGTCTGCTGGTTTGAACTATAACTTGCCAAGTATTCTCTGACTCTTACTGTGCGGGGGTATCTAATAAGCATTGCTTATTGACTTTTTCATTTCTCTCTGAATGGTACAGCCCATGTAGCCAAGGAGAACAAACCAACTATAGTGTCTGATATAGTGGATTTCTTCCTAAGCTCAGTTGGAGCTACATTAACTCACATTTTGTTTTATTTTCAGCTGCATGTTAGTTTCTCTCTGAATGGTACAGCCTATGTAGCCAAGGAGAACATAAACCAACTATAGTGTCAGATATAGTGGATTTCTTCCTAAGCTCTGTAGGAGCTACATTGACTCACATTTTATTTTATTTTCAGCTGCATGTTAGTTTCTCTCTGAATGGAACAACCCATGTAGCCAAGGAGAACAAGCCAACTATATTGTCAGATATAGTGGGTTTCTTTCACAGCTCTGTTGGAGCTACATTAACTCACATTTAATTATTCCCCCCGCAAACTTTGTTTGTGGTGGGTATACTGTTTTCACGTTGTACGTCCGTTTATGTGTCCGTGCGTGTGTTCGTCCGTCCGTATCATTTTGTTTTTTTAATAACTTGAAGAGTCATTGCTGGATTTTCATCAAACTTTGCAAACATGTTCATATATGCAAGACAAATACTTTAGACAAAAAAGTAAGGGCTAGGGGCCAATTCTATTCGAGTTATTTCCCTTTGTAGTTCTAAATGGCTTTTAATATAGGGTTTTATGCTTATGCTATTATTTGCCATACATGGGCCAATCAACTCCTACCACAGCTTTAGATGAAACAATTTGATACTTTTCCTATACAATGTAGACACATTGTACATATGCATGAAGGAGTTTGGTCCAGAAAAGATAATTTTTGACAAAATGACACCTGTGAGAACGTAGAAAATTTTTCCCTAATAAGGCTTTTCTATATGCATAGATGGTGCCTTCATGGGCCGATCAACTCCTACCACAGCTTTCAATGGAGCAATTTGATTTTTTGCCTATACAATGTAGACACATTGAACATATGCATGAAGGAGTTTGGTTAAGAAAAAATAGTTTTTGACAAAATGACAGCAGTGAGAACTTAGACAACTTTTCCCTAATAAGATGTTTGTATATTCATAGATGGTGCCTTCATGGGCCAATCAACACCTACAGCTTTTGATGGAACAATTTGATCATTTGCCTATACAATGAAGACACATTGAACATATGCATGAAGGAGTATGGTTCAGAAAAAATAATTTTTGACAAAATGACACCTGTGAGAACTTAGAAAATTTTTCCCTAATAAGGCTTTTGTATATGCATAGATGGTGCCTTCATGGGCTGATCAACTCCTACCACAGCTTTTGATGGAGCAATTTGATTTTTTGCCTATACAATGTAGACACATTGAACATATACATGAAGGAGTTTGGTTTAGAAAAAATAATTTTTGACAAAAAGACAGCAGTGAGAACTTAGACAACTTTTCCCTGATAAGATGTTTGTATATGCATAAATGGTGCCTTCATGGGCCGATCAACACCTTGTACAGCTTTTAATGGAACAGTTTGATACTTTGCCTAACAATGAAGACACATTGAACATATGCATGAAGGAGTTTGGTTCACAAAAAATAATTTTTCACAAAATGACAGCTGTGAGAACTTAAACAATTTTTCCCTAATAAGGCTTTTGTATATGCATAGATGGTGCCTTCATGGGCCGATCAACTCCTACCACAGCTTTTAATGGAGCAATTTGATACTTTGCATATACAATATAGACTCATTGAACATATGCATGAAGGTGTCTGGTTGAAAAAAGTTAATTTTTGACAAAATGACAGCTATGAGAACTTAGACAATTATTCACTTATATGGCTTTTGTATATGCATTGATAGTGCCTTTATGGGCCAATCAACTCCTAACACAGCTTTTGATAGAGCAAGTTGATACTTTGCTGATACAATGTAGACACATTGAACATCTGCACAAAGGAGTTTATAATTTCTGTTTGCACAGATTCTACTGAAATCTTCTTTTCAAATCTAAGGTCTGCTGGTTTGAACTATAACTTGCCAAGTATTCTCTGACTCTTACTGTGCGGGGGTATCTAATAAGCATTGCTTATTGACTTTTTCATTTCTCTCTGAATGGTACAGCCCATGTAGCCAAGGAGAACAAACCAACTATAGTGTCTGATATAGTGGATTTCTTCCTAAGCTCAGTTGGAGCTACATTAACTCACATTTTGTTTTATTTTCAGCTGCATGTTAGTTTCTCTCTGAATGGTACAGCCTATGTAGCCAAGGAGAACATAAACCAACTATAGTGTCAGATATAGTGGATTTCTTCCTAAGCTCTGTAGGAGCTACATTGACTCACATTTTATTTTATTTTCAGCTGCATGTTAGTTTCTCTCTGAATGGAACAACCCATGTAGCCAAGGAGAACAAGCCAACTATATTGTCAGATATAGTGGGTTTCTTTCACAGCTCTGTTGGAGCTACATTAACTCACATTTAATTATTCCCCCTGCAAACTTTGTTTGTGGTGGGTATAATGTTATCACGTTGTACGTCCGTTTGTGTGTCCGTGTGTGTGTTCGTCCGTCCGAATCATTTTGTTTTTTTAATAACTTGAAGAGTCATTGCTGGATTTTCATCAAACTTTGCAAACATGTTCATATATGCAAGACAAATACTTTAGACAAAAAAGTAAGGGCTAGGGGCCAATTCTATTCGAGTTATTTCCCTTTGTAGTTCTAAATGGCTTTTAATATAGGGTTTTATGCTTATGCTATTATTTGCCATACATGGGCCAATCAACTCCTACCACAGCTTTTGATGAAACAATTTGATACTTTTCCTATACAATGTAGACACATTGTACATATGCATGAAGGAGTTTGGTCCAGAAAAGATAATTTTTGACAAAATGACACCTGTGAGAACGTAGAAAATTTTTCCCTAATAAGGCTTTTCTATATGCATAGATGGTGCCTTCATGGGCCGATCAACTCCTACCACAGCTTTCGATGGAGCAATTTGATTTTTTGCCTATACAATGTAGACACATTGAACATATGCATGAAGGAGTTTGGTTAAGAAAAAATAGTTTTTGACAAAATGACAGCAGTGAGAACTTAGACAACTTTTCCCTAATAAGATGTTTGTATATTCATAGATGGTGCCTTCATGGGCCAATCAACACCTTCTACAGCTTTTGATGGACCAATTTGATCATTTGCCTATACAATGAAGACACATTGAACATATGCATGGAGGAGTATGGTTCACAAAAAATAATTTTTGACAAAATGACAGCTGTGAGAACTTAGAAAATTTTTCCCTAATAAGGCTTTTGTATTTGCATAGATGGTGCCTTCATGGGCCGATCAACTCCTACCACAGCTTTTAATGTAGCAATTTGATACTTTTCCTATACAATATAGACACATTGAACATATGCATGAAGGAGTCTAGTTGAAAAAAGATAATTTTTGACAAAATGACAGCAATGAGAACTTAGACAATTATTCCCTTATATTGCTTTTGTATATGCATGGATAGTGGCTTTATGGGCCGCGCAACTCCTACCATAGCTTTTGATGGAGCAACTTGATACTTTGCTGATACAATGTAGACACATTGAACATCTGCATGAAGGAGTTTATAATTTTTGTTTAGCACAGATTCTACTGAAATCTTCTTTTCAAAACTTAGGTCTGCTTGTTTGAACTATAACTTGCCAAGTTTTTTTCACTGAATCTTACTGTGCGGGGGGTATCTAATAAGCATTACTTATTGACTTTTTTCATTTATTTTCAGCTGCATGTTAGTTTCTCTCTGAATGGTATAGCCCATGTTGCAAAGGAGAATAAGCCAACTATAGTAACTGATATAGTGGATTTCTTCCTCAGCTTTGTCGGAGCTACATGAACTCACATTTTATTTTATTTTCAGTTGCATGTTAGTTTCTCTCTGAATGGTACAGCCCATGTAGCCAAGGAGAACAAGCCAACTATAGTGTCTGATATAGTGGATTTCTTCCTGAGCTCTGTCGGAGCTACATTAACTCACATTTTGTTTTATTTTCAGCTACATTTTAGTTTCTCTCTGAATGGTACCAGTGATTTTATTTGGCCATTTTTACCGCCTTATATGGGAGTCATTCCCAATCCAAAAATGGCCTTTATTTTCCCAATTTCATGTATTTTTGCACTTGTTTTCCCAATTTTTATGAAATATTTTCCCAAATGTTCAGAAAAAGGTAGCGTCCCAAAATCCCAAATAAAATCACTGGGTACAGCCCATGTAGCCAAGGAGAACAAGCCAACTATAGTGTCAGATATAGTGGATTTCTTCCTGAGCTCTGTCGGAGCTACATTAACTGACATTTTGTTTTATTTTCAGCTGTATGTTAGTTTCTCACTGAATGGTGCAGCCCATGTAGCCAAGGAGAACAAGCCAACTATAGTGTCTGATATATTGGATTTCTTCCTTAGCTTTGTCGGAGCTACATTAACTCACATTTTGTTTTATTTTCAGTTCATGTTAGTTTCTCTCTTAATGGTACAGCCCATGTAGCCAAGGAGAACAAGCCAACTATAGTGTCAGATATAGTGGATTTCTTTCTCAGCTCAGTGGGAGCTACATTAACTCACATTTTGTTTTATTTTCAGCTGCATGTTAGTTTCTCTCTGAATGGTACAGCCCATGTAGCCAAGGAGAACAAGCCAACTATAGTGTCAGATATAGTGGATTTCTTTCTAAGGTCAGTGGGACCTACATTAACTCACATTTTGTTTTATTTTCAGCTGCATGTAAGTTTCTCTTTGAATGGTACAGCCCATGTAGCAAAGGAGAACAAGCCAACTATTGTGTCAGATATAGTGGATTTCTTTTTCAGCACAGTGGGAGCTACATTAACTCACATTTTGTTTTATTTTCAGCTGCATGTAAGTTTCTCTCTGAATGGTACAGCCCATGTAGCCATGGAGAACAAGCCAACTATTGTGTCAGATATAGTGGATTTCTTCCTCAGCTCAGTTGGAGCTACATTAACTGACATTTTGTTTTATTTTCAGTTCATGTTAGTTTCTCACTGAATGGTACAGCCCATGTAGCCAAGGAGAACAAGCCAACTATTGTGTCAGATATAGTGGATTTCTTCCTCAGCTCAGTGGGAGCTACATTAACTGACATTTTGTTTTATTTTCAGCTGTATGTTAGTTTCTCACTGAATGGTACAGCCCATGTAGCCAAGGAGAACAAGCCAACTATAGTGTCAGATATAGTGGATTTCTTCCTCAGCGTAGTTGGAGCTACATTAACTGACATTTTGTTTTATTTTCAGCTGCATGTAAGTTTCTCTCTGAATGGTACAGCCCATGTAGCCAAGGAGAACAAGCCAACTATTGTGTCAGATATAGTGGATTTCTTCCTCAGCGTAGTTGGAGCTACATTAACTCACATTTTGTTTTATTTTCAGCTGCATGTAAGTTTCTCTCTGAATGGTACAGCCCATGTAGCCAAGGAGAACAAGCCAACTATTGTGTCAGATATAGTGGATTTCTTCCTCAGCTCAGTCGGAGCTACATTAACAGAGATGAAGGATGTTGAACTCAAGTAAGTGACCTTTTATAGTAGAAATGAGCCTGCTCATGAGATGTTGATACCCATTACATATGCCAGAAGAGGAGCGCAGTGGCTCACTGGTAGAGTGCTTGACTCGAAATCGAGGGGTTTCGGGTTGGAGCCTCACCAAAGACACTGCATTGTGTTCTTGAGCAAGACACTTTCTTCTCTGCTTAGTACTGGTTCAACCCAGGAAGACTTTGTCTTGACATGACTGAAACAAGGTTGACTGGGATGTAAAGAATAAAAACAAACAAACAAAAGCATATGCTGAAATAGAAGGCTCAGATGGGCCTGTGCAAATATGTTGTGTTGCCGGAGCCTTCACTCCAGGTTAGCACAGGCTTTATACAGGACTGTCTTGAAAAGTCCTTGAAAATTAAATATGCCTCGAAAAGTACTGGTAAATCACACAAAGGCCTTGAAAAGTCCTTGAATTTTTCTATTTTCTGTTGATAGAGATCTAAATCAGAATAAAAATGTTATGCACCAAATAAAGGCACAACAATTTTATACTAATTTTCTAGTACTAATTTCTTCATAATCTCAGTCTAACATTTCAAAGTAGAATTTTTACACTTCAATCAGGATTTTTCAAAAAAATTTAGTCCTTGAAAACTTAAGGATAGTCTTTAGAAGTCCTTGAAAAGTCCTTGAATTTTACTCAAACTTGTCTGTATGAACCCTGTCACTTCTTGCACACACAAAGAAGTGACATAAGATAGGACATTATTTTGCAAGATCTTATGCTGTTAAAGCTGCAACAAGTATGAAACATATAGTCAAATACCCTACATTCGGCTGCTCCATATGTCCACCATGTTTGTTGTTTACTCTGTAATATCGCGAAATCTTGAGTGCCCGTGACAGTGACCATGGGAATTTTTTTACGGAAGTGTAAACACTGCGAAGAAAAGTTGATCCTGTCGAAGTGAGGCACAAACAGTTAAGTACACCAAATTTAAATTTAGATAGCTTACTTTACTCAGTTTTACTTAAGTCAAAAAATGCCCTTTATTATTCTCGTGATTTTCTAAAATTCTGAATTTTGGGCAAAATTGAAGCCGGTCGTCTGCAATGTTGACATTTTATGAATGAAAGCCACCTGGTAGCGAAACACAATTATTAGGCCAAGCTATTTTAATATTGATTTTTTGTAGCTTGCGGTCTTAGAATAGAACACATTTTTATGACGTATTTTGTGTGTGTGTCTTTGCCCTTTTTTTGAGGCAAAACCTCAACAAATTCTTCACCAGAACAGAAGTCAGAACTCCAAAGGTCTACACCCATGATGCACTGACAAATACCTACATTCAGTGTCTAGAAAATAAGATGCCAGTGAGAAAATCTGCAAAACTGTACAGCATACCCCACACTACTTTGAGAGACAGGCTGTCTTGTAGTGTGTATATAGATTCTTTGCTTTTACGCATTGAAACAGTTCTTTTTTCCCAATGTTGTATTTTAAGAAAGTTGAATGTTGTTAAAACCCAATATTAAAATTATACTTGGCCTTAATTTTGAATTTTTGAGCGGGAATAGTATGACGTCACTAACTAGGCGGAAGAAGGTTAACCAAAATGGCGGACATCAATTTTACCATGTTTACATAAGCTTAGGTTTTCATTGTAAAATGTTGGTTCGGAGTAAGGATTTATCTGCAGTCGAATGCAAAAGTGATGCATAAATAAGGCATGCATATTTAATTTTGCATGCTTCATTAGTTTTATAGTTATCATTACCGATAAAGCTTAGCGGGGTGCAGTTTGGTCAGCCGAGGATAGTTGAAAATATTCACACACCCTGATTGAGAATCAATCCTGAGTTGTACAGTTACACTAAGCCCAATGCTCTAACCACTGAGTAAAGTAATTGACTTTTTTGCTCAGTGGTTAGAGCATTGGACTTGTAACAACTTTTATATATTGTTTGTTTGTTTGTTTGATTTGGTTCTTTACGTCCACTCAACAATCTTTCAGTTATGCGGGACGGTCTTCCTGGGTTGAACCAGTACTAAGCTAGGATAAATGTGTCTTGCTCAAGGACCACAACGCAGTGACGCCGGTGAGGCTCGAACCCGCGGCCCTTCGGTCTCGAGTCAAGCACTCTACCACTGAGCCACTGCGCTCCCCAAACTTTTATATACTACAAACATATAAATCAATGTTTGTTATTCAAGGATCAGATGTCCTTTTCCCTACAAAAAATAATCACAAAAATCTAGATTATAGGTCCAGATTTAGCGTAAAATGATAATGATTTTCTTACCAATCAATTGTTAACTTGTTTTAGGTGCCAAAAGAACCGTCTCATTGAGACGGTTCTTTTGAGTACCCACAACATATCTATGTTTTGGTTAAGAAATAAAAAAAAAATCAATTTCAAAGCATTATCAGGAAGTCTGTAAATTCATTTTACAAGATGAGTCTAAATTTTGGAATATTTTGGAAGTGAAAACTGAATTATATTCGTTAGGTTATTTCTCTCTTTTTTTCTGTAAATTTCCAGGATGGCATTTTTTGAAGTGAAGGGTGCTTCATTGTCATGGAAACAGCTATCAGATCAGATACAGTCTCACTACACCCACCAGGCAATACAACAAGCCTATGTTCTTATCCTGGGACTGGATGTTTTAGGTAACCCATATGGCCTGATCAAAGATTTCACTCAGGGACTAGGAGACTTCTTCTATGAACCATTCTTGGTATGTATAATAGAACACATTCACCATGACTGTAATTGTTGCATAAAATTGTTATAATGAGTATGATAAATGTTCTAAAATTTCTAACACAAGTTGCCTTTCAAAAAGGCCTAGACAAACAGCACAGACCCAGGTCAGACTACTTCTAAAGAAGCAGTCTGATCACTGTTTTCCCTGTTTGCTATTCTGTCAACCATTTTGTGAATTCCAGCACTGAAAACCAACATTTTATTTGAGAACATGAAGAGAAAAGTGTTTGAAATTTTAGGACATTATATAGACACTGTCCTGTTTACTATAATTATTTTGGCTGCATTGAGTTGCAAGGTACTTTTGGTGATAATCTTTTGAAATTATGCCAAGTAAAGTTTGTATGGATAAATATCGTCCTTTCAGCAAAAAGATGCTTCTTAAAAACAGATAATAGGTACATGTATATTTATATAATAGCTAGAGTGGTATATATGAACAGATTTTGTAGAATCAAAGATAAAAAAATAAGCCGGTCGATAAACTTTGTTATTGTTTCATCTGCATCTCTTGTTTTATGTGCTTGATGTTTGTATGTTTAATTTGTAATTCTTGCATTAATACATACATGTATGTCCATAGCTGTTTGAAGCCATTGTCAAATGAACAAAAATCTGTGTTCAAATGATGAGGTTTACATGATACACCAGTGGAAATAAAAGCCTAAACTTTCCTTACAACAGTCAATCAATTAAACTTTATTTTTAGCCATAGTATTGTTGTTCAAACACAGCCCTGTCATCTAAGACCACACACCACGGGTTTACATTTGTACAAAGCTACCTGGATGAAAATAACTTTTGATCAGCCTCAAATGACCAGTCACTTTTGTTACCATAGCTCTACAGTTAAAAATTTCAATGAATTGTAATAGATTTTATCAAATGTTTGGCTCATGAAATAGTGCTGAATGATAAAATCATCATCATCATCATCATCATCATCATCATCATCATCATCATCATCATCATCCATAAAATAAAAACTCTAAGATTCAAAATAGAGGCATATTTGTACAGAAAAAAGAACATATTTTTTGATGCATGCACAAATAAATAAATTATTTAACTCATCTATGATTTTTTATTTGTCAATTATAACTGATGATTATGAAATTACAATTGTCATTTAATTGCCACTAATGTAATGTAAAACTAAAGTCACGGTTGAGTATCTAATTGTATTAGTAAGTATGGTAACCTTCGGCCACTGGGTTAGACAGGATAAAAGATTCTCAGTGATATATGTTTAAAAACATGTCAAATTTGAACTTTGATGAATCTTGAGTGGACAATGCAACCTTCATACCAAAGTTAAAGCTATTATTTCTAAAGGCTTATGTGAATGTGGGTTTTATCTTGTCAATACTTAAAATGAGCCCTTATTTGTTTGCATAATGTTACGCATTTAAAAATGTCACCCTTGAAAAATCATTTTGCAGACATTTTTTTTTTTTATGAAAAAAAGTGTGCACGGCAAAGATATAGTGACAGTGTTAAGACCTTCAAAAATTTGCAAGCTGATGCCTTTTTGTATAGAGAAATTCAGTGTAAGACCAAAGATATTTTTAATTTTTTATTCGTATTATCTGACAAGTGTTAATGCAACTATAGGTGATCATTATTTTTGCATTTTACATGATTCTAACCAAAATCAGACTGAAAATACTATTGATTTTGGTTGGAGTCATGTAAAATGCAAGAATAATGATCATCTATACATGTATTTGTTTCTTTGCATTAACACTTGCCAGAAGTTCAGAAGATGTTTGAACCAGAGTCTAGTGGCCTCATGTACAAGCAGCTCTTTCTGAACATGGCAAATGTTAATGCATGAAAAACCAAACATGCATGATCCCTATAGTATAGCTCATGGGAAGATAGACTGTTATCAAATCGATTGATTTTATGAAGTATCTTTGTAGTTGAACTGCGGCCTAAGATTCCCTTTAATGTGGTATGCAACCAGCAAAGTCCTAGATAAGCCTGCACATATGCACAGTCTGATCAGAGCCTTTGCAAATGGCTTGAATATTCTATGAGTGTTTAGCTACTGACAGAAAATTATTCGGAGTTTCTAAGCTTAAAAGGAGGCTGCACAGGCTCATCTGAGTCTGCACTTGTCAAAATGCCACATTGTTGGAAATCTCATGTCACGGCTCATTTTATTTATAGGATTCTGTACAAGGGTCTGATGAGTTTGCTGACAGCTTGGTGAGAGGTGTCCATAGTTTACTGGGTAATACAGTCGGTAAGTCGCCATTTAACCCATAAAGCATCACCTATGATTTGCAGCAGACGATTCTCATGAAATATCATGCTTTATTTTTTTTCGAAAATTGGGGAAGATGTTGCAAAATTTGTCGTCTGCTGCAGTCGTGATTGGCGCTTTTAGAGTTAAATATATTCTTAGAATATGTCTCTTCTCAAAGAATAGCAAATATTTATGAATAAGAATGGGTTAACAAACTAGAGTTGGGGCAACTACACTCCTCAAAATATTTAAAGGAACACCACGTATTTTGCCATTAATCACAATACAAAGTCACTCATAGTCTGACTCATAACGAGAGTTGGATAAATAAGGCAAAAAAATGTTTCTCCTGTGATTGGTTTGGTTACCCATCAAGGATGATGCTTGTTAATAAAAATGAAGTAATACCTTTCCAGAAATCTCGATGGAACGCTTTATGAAAAGAAAGAATTTTGTTAAAAATACCCCTTTTTTTCAAAACAAAATTTTAATAGGATGTTTCAATCAAGCACCACAACAGCATCATTTCTGTACAGTCAATAGCCTTTAAAGGTTGCAGAAATCGTTAGGTTACGTTATTAACAAATTCGGAAGATTCCACAGAGTTCTGGAAAAAATCATCATTTTCAAGAAAATTAAAAATTACAAAATTTGAGCCATGAACTTAAGCAGCAATTTTGTTTTATCAAAAACTTTTTCTGATCCAAAACTTTGGCTATCGTAGCACAAATGGCAAAAGAAAATGGGTTTCTGCCTTATAGTCTAGTGAAATACATTACTTGTCTATTGAACAGGGGTTAACATTATCATCTATGGAAAATCATCAGGTGTTCCTTACAATATTTTGAGCAGTGTATACATTCATGTCCTTCTTTGTAAAGTTTAAAAAAATTGGTGAAAATATTCAAACTCAGTGTAGACTGTGTTTCCCACTAAAATAACCATTTTTATCCCCACACTTTTTAAAAAGCAGCAGCTTTTTGTTAATACCTTTTTTGTTCTTTTATACTAACTCCTCTTAAACTACTGGACTAAATCCAACTAAATTTGTTGAGTAAATTGCTTAAATAAGTGGCGGCAAGCAAGAATACATTTATTTTGGGCCCAGGGGAGGGGCCAAAAGCTATGAGAATATGCCATCCACTATGTGATTTCAGTTCAGCATTAAAAATACAGTGTAAAAAGTTGCCTTATCACTGCTATACATTAGATGGGACTTTTTTTCATTCTATACACATTTGTGCAGTGGAAATGCAGATACACTTTTGCAACTGCTTAAAGTACATATCCTCGGTCGGGAGTCAAAACCTCATAACTCTGATTTTTACCAAAACGACTTTTTGTCAACGCGGGAATACCAAACGCATGGCGCACATTCTGTCAAATTCTCGTAGCTCTAGGCCAATTAGAACCCCCTTAAAAAGCATCATTCATGCTTCACAATATTGTATCTTGGAAAGATACCATTATTTTGGTGCTAATTTTGCCGAGATACAATGTTTTGCCATGAAAAAGATGCTGAAAATGTCGTAACTGGATGGTTTACCTCGAAAATATACTCAAAATGACATAGCTCAAGTGAACTCTCCATAATGACTGAAATATTTATTGGAAGTTCAAAACACCAATAACAGTGAATTTAGATGTTACTATATATAATCCTGTCTGACTTTCTGCAATAAACGAAACATCCTTGCAAAAGTCATTCTGTTTTTGTCTCTCCTGAAAAATGTGAAAATCAAAGATATGAGTTTTGGACTCCTGACGGACGATATGATAGTTCTAGTTTGCAATCACTGGAAATTGCAATACCTGTGCAAGTTTCTTTTTTTTTTTTGTCTTTTTTTATTTTATATATAGATGCCTAAGTAGGTCAATCCGCTTTTGGACGATTTTTGCACAAAATTTGGTTGAAAAAAATATACTGGAGCTTTCACCTCTAGACTCTGTGCCCGAGCCAAGTTAACCCCTTGGCCCGGGCATGGAGCCCAGAAATGATATATATAGCATTAGGTTAAGTGTTAAGATAGTATTATATTGGACCCCAGAGAGACCTCACTCACATGAGTGAGGAAACAAGTGGCTCTAATAATCAGTCTTATAAGATAGATAAAGATCATTCTGCAGAAGACTGAGGTGAAACCCTACCCTGGAACTGGTGAATATAAGCTTCTGGGGTATGGGGCCCACAATATAACTTTATCAAAGCTTTGGTGACTTTTCTTTGAAATATTTTTCAAGGTTACACCAAGATTAGTTATTTATGTGTGTAACTATAAATAGATCTTGATGGAATTACAAACAGATGCAATAATAGAAGCTATGGCTAATTGATTATAAGAAAGGTTTCTATTTCTAGAGATAAAGTAATAATTGAGACACTGTATTATTGGAAGGGTTTTCCATCCAAAAACTGCTGGATGATTTTCTGTCATGGAATAGACGTTCATGTGCATGATAACCACAATCACAATTGATTCTAAGAAAACATGGTAATCATTTATGAACAAAAATACATGTATTTAAGTCAATCAGTCTCAAAGCTGTTATTAATATCTATTTTCTGCAGGTGGTGCTGCAGGGTCGGTGGCTAGAATCACAGGATCTGTTGGCGGTGCCTTGGCAGCTCTCTCATTTGATCAAGACTACAAAAGAGTATGTCCTTAACTAATTCTGCTGGAATATAGCATAGTCATACATAAAAGGGCATTCAGATAATTAGTGGACTAGCTCATGTGTAGAAATGGTACTTACTCCATATGCATAGTCATTTGTTTAAATTCATGAAACTTGGCAGTGTAGCGCAGTCGGTAATGTGTCTGACTGCAGATCCAGTGGTCGCGAGTTTGATGCCGCTCAAGTCCCACACTTTCGTGGAGATTGATCATGAAATAATTTCTATGGTCATTCTCCTCACTACTCTGATTCAAGAAGGGTTATGGTCAGTTACAAGCAAAAGTATGTGCATAAAATACTGATTAACCGCGTAGTCAAGTTTGCACAGGAAAAAAGGGTGGTAAGGTGAACTGACCATCCCAACATGACCATAGCTGTTGACTAGGATGTAAAGAACCAAACCAAACGAACAAAATTCATGAACATTTATCCAATGGGGCTAGATTTTCAGTGTTTGGTATCATCTAATTCTATAATTTGTGTTTGTCAGGAGCAAATCTAAATCGAGGTTTATCTATGTCTTTTTCTGTGGTAAGGCCAGAATTTTTTTATTAGTTGATTTACGGGAATTTTTTTCAGATTTAGGGTTGGGGAAACGGAAAAAAAAAAGCTCTGAAAATGACCAGTTGACTGGTTTTTTTCAGAGCTTTTTTTTTTTTAATATCTCCAGAACAAGCAGTAAAACTAGTAAAGTGAACCAAGAGAACCTAAAATGTATTATTTTTTTCAACAAAACAATTAATGTTTAGAGTCGGCGGATAAAATAAAAAAAAATAATTTAAGAAATTATATTATATTAAATTTAAGTAGAAGAGTTCGTAAATCAACTGATAAAAAAATTCTGGCCTAAGTACCATTTCTCACCAGCTGGCTCATGGTCTTATTTCTCCATAACATTGTTGTTGTGCTTAATAGAAGCATCTCATTGAATGCCTATAAGGAGTATTTACACCATATTTCAAATTGATATGGAGATATACAAAAGTGTGATTTCCACCTTATAGACAAACTGTACACACAACTTTTTAAAAGTTCTTTATGAGCTGCATAGCTCAGTCCGTAGCCTGTCTGATGGAGATTGATCGTGAAATAATCTCTACGGCCATCTCCTCCCTTCCGCTAATTCAAGAAGGGTTGTTGTCAGTTGCAAATGAAAGTATGTGCATGAAGTACTGGTAACCGCTTAGTCAAGCTTGCCCAAGAAAAGTGTGGTTAGGTGAACTGATCGTCCCGACATGACCATAGCTGTTGACTAGGACTTAAAGCATTAAATCAAACAAAACAAATAGAGTTCTTTACAATCTTTTGAAAACAGTGTAGATTCTGATCAGCTGGCTTCTGAAGAAACCAGCTCATCAGGATCCACACTTGCTTCATCAACATGATAAATCCAAATTGCTACTGTCCTGCCAGCCAAGAGTGACAGCGACATCATGTTTTGTTTACAATTGTTATGTAAACATTAACTTGTACACACCACTTGAGCTAATGTGAATCGATAGATTAGTTTTGTATTAATCCTATCCTGTGGATAGGATTAATACACAAATGATCTATCGGTAACGGATAACTGTGTAAACAAAACATGATGTCACTTTCACTCTTGGTGGGCAGGACAGTAATGATGGGTTGAATTGAAATCAGAAGCTCATCTAATGTAAACAGCCTACTCATCGTACACTTATAAGAGCTTCTGAAGAAGCAGACTGATCAGGGTCTTCCCTGTTTGCTATTCTGACAAGCATTTTGTGAATTCCAGCCCTGCATGATAACTGACATTTTATTTGAGTACAGAAAGGGAAAAGTGTTAGATATTTTGGACCATTTACTCTACCTGTTTCTTGTAGAGGAGAAGAGCTGCCATGCAACAGAGACCTAATCTTCCCCTCAGTCTTGTGTTAGCAGGACGTGGCTTTGTGATGGGAGTTTGTCTGGGGCTATCTGGCATTGTTCTAGACCCTATAAGAGGTATACTTTTCTCATTTCATTCTTCACTTAAAAGCAGCAAGATTTTGTGCATTTGGGGCAATTTTATGTCGTTCCATCTGTATGTAAATATTTGGAAATATTGCATTCTGATAATTGTAACGATTTTTCCTCCATCACCCCTAGTTTTTCTTGTGTGCAGGCCTATATCTTAACTGCCAGTCAGTACTTAATTAAGTACTTGCCTTTCTATGGCCAATTGTGCAGATTCATATGATGGCTATGTTACTCCATCAGGTTTCATGAGCTTCTTGTTAGATAAACTGCTTCTTTAGTATGGCTGTACATGACATTAACAGCAAACATCACATATCTTTAACTATATCAGAGTTTACCACAGCATTTTTGAACAAAGACTAGCTGTAATTGAAACCCTGTGCATATAATTTTCTTATTTCTTGACCAAAACATATGTTGTGGGTGCTCAAAAAAACTGTCTCAATGAGACAGTTCTTTTGAGCACCCAAAACAAATTGTAAAACTGATGGATAAGAAAATATTTATAGTTTTGTTTATCTTTACCTATGTAACTAGCTTCTGGATTCAGACATTTTTTTTACTGTTATAGGGGCTCAAGAAGAAGGTGTTGAAGGGTTCTTCAAGGGAGTTGGAAAGGGGATCATGGGGTTGTTGACCAAACCAGCAGGAGGTGTGTTTGATATGGTTAGCATGTCCTTTGATGGATTACAGAGGTAAGATTGCTGGTTATTTTCAGTACTGATATTAACTAAATGTTTGTCAGACTACCTTTATGTCAAGCAACTAGTGTCCAAATTGTTAGAGCACCTACTGTAAGCTCTGTTTGACCTCCATGTAAGGTAATTGGTGTCTGAGTACTTTGATTTTAATATTTAAAACATTTCCCTCCTCTGCACGGAGAAAAACCTCAATTGTCATCTTATGGGATAAGCATTCTTCAGTTTAATTTTTTGTTGTCGACATACTCACTTTAGTCAGTACATTAGATTGTTGTACATATGAGCCAGCACACCAGCCCGCTCTCTCCTGACCTTGCATAGCTCATACACTAAAAAAGCGATGTTGTTAAAGGCTCAGTCTAAAACTAGGCCACTAGCCCCACTAGATAGCTATACATGCATGTTTAAAGGAGGACTTTCACATAATATTGAGTCGTGGCATGGGATTTCCAACAATGTGGTATGTGCGGCCAGCAAAACCTCAGATCAGCCTGCGCATACGCGCAGTCTGATCAGAGCCTTTGCTAGTCCCTTGAATATTCTATTGGTGTTAAGCTACTGACTGAACATAATTTGGAGCTTCTAAGCTTAAAAGGAGGCTGCACAGGCTCGTCTGAGTCTACACTTGTCAAAATGCCACATTGTTGGAAATCACATGTCATGGCTCATATGTGATAAGCACCAATATCTAAACAGCTGGTCCATTGTTACTTAAAAGTTTAATAGAGTAACCATGTTTGCATGGGTGAAAGACTTCAGGATTAATCCTAAATTCAGGATTTTGAGGCTGACTTTCCATAGAAGGTCAGCCTCAAAATGCTGAATTGGGGAGATTATGGTAGTTTCTCTGATTAATTTTTAGATTATCTAAACACAATTAACCATTTATACATTTAATTATTAATTTTTGTAGGCATCCTGCACGTTTAAAAAATTGAATTTCTAAAGTTCAGGATTTTGGAAATTTTGAACTTTCACTCATGTGTTTGTATATTTCAGGGCAGCAGAGGTAGATAGTGCTGTAGTTCACAGAATGAGAAAACCAAGGTTCATTAATGCCTATATGGTAAGATTTAGGCTGTTATCACATATTTAAGACACTTTTTGCTGTGAGAACCTAGTCTGCATATGCAATCAGCTCTTTTCTGCCAGCTTCTGCCAACTGGTTATCAGCCTGCCGTGATGATAACCGGAAGTCATGTATTTTGAACTGAGAGATGTTATCATGCCCGGCACAAGGCATTGATCATTAGATGACGTCGGATAGCAAAATTCACGTCGGTTCTCTGTTTTACTTACAATTTTGTATGCCAAATGCGTTAAAATGGTGAATTTGAATAGGTGATAAACAGATTATAATACAGGGTTATGGTTATACCCCTCAGTATCAACCCTCAACCAATATTAGCCTTCTTGCTAAGCTCTCTGGCTGATAATGGGGTCTCGGGTTGATACTTCAGGCGATAACCAAAATGCGGTGTGATAATCTCTAATTATCAAACCTCATGAACTTGTTCAGTTATGACCTGTATTATAAGACCACTTTCTCATACTTTTCAAACAATTACATGTAATAGCATTGATAATCAGTTCAGTTTGTTCAGTGTAACACTTTGTCTGAAAACAAAAAGATCAGTTAAGTATGGGTAGTCAGCTTTAACAATTATTACAGTGCAAAGTCACACCATTGGTTGTAATCTTCATTGTTAATTTGCTAAACTAACAGAAATGAATTACATTTCATAGAGATATTTTAACATTTTGCTGTAGTTGATTTTCTTACTGTTTGCCTTGGGTCTTAAAGATGCCAAGCTGAAGAGCATTCAGAGATGTGGGATCTTCATTATTTTTTTTTAATCTCTTTTAACCCTTCGCCTGCTACAAAAACATTGCATCTAAAAATGTCATCTGCTGAAGTCATCTAGAGGAGCAGTCTGATCTGGGTCAACACTGTTGTCTACAGAGGCGGTTTAAAAGGACCAGCAGATGACACAGAACAGTCAGGTACTGGAAGGAAAACCTTCCAACTGATTTGGATGTAAATTCTTTCCAATCTAACAGTCTCTCAATTTTAGTTCTATTTCTTGAAATAGAAACATTTCTTCTCATAAATAAGCCAAAGCATCTGTTTGTGATTGCCTTGATTTCCATCCAGATTTATTTATAGTAACACACTTATGTAATACTGCATGCCTTGAAAAGATATCTTCGAGAAAAGTCATCACAAGTTTGCAAACTTTCTCTAACACCAGTGACAAGAAAAGATTGATAAATGATCTTAATTAACTGTTACCTATATTGCAATAAGGTTTAACAAGAAGAAAGATGATTTTTCTGCTTGGTTATGTAATAAAAACATACTAATTACATCATTAACCCTGCGATCAGACAGCCGATCGGATGCCAAATTTGCAATGAAAAGGATGTTTTGTGAGGGTTTTCCATCCAAAACTTGTCATTAAGATGGATGGTAAGACCTGCCAACTCAGTGAAAAAACTAATTGGAAGGAAAATCCATCCATAGTGAAATTGTTCAGTTGGAAGACTATTCCTTCCAAAAAGGCATACTTTTGGCTTGCAAGGTTTTCCTTCCAGTGCCTGACTGCAGAAGGCGATAGACACGATTAGTAGCGGAAGAGTTAAAAATTATAAGGCATCACCCCATATAAGAGGGCAAATTTTCTTAACAATCTTTTTCATAGCCAAAACATATACCCTGGGTCATCAAGATGTAATGTTCATTGCCACAATGTATGCTTAACTTTTTGGCAATCAGGGGAGACCCTGTTGAATTACCACAGAACCAGGCATTTCATCACAGTCTGCTATCTTTGCTTAGATAAAAACAATCTTCCAGGCTGAAGTAAATCTTAATTTAGCAATTGTAACCTGTGACCCCTTAATATACAATGAACCATCTCCGGTAGATTAATTATATCAAACCAGATGGAAGAATACATAAGTATACACAGGGTTAAGTTTGTTCTCCAACATTATGTTGTGGTTGAGTGATGGGAAAATTTGGCGTTTTATGAGTAATATTTTCTTTGTAGGGACTGCGACCCTACTCAGTTTATCAAGCAGATGGCTATAATCTCCTGCTGGGTCTCAACAAGGGACAGTTTTCTAAAAGTGATATATACTGGGCTCATGCCCCTCTTAGTCCTGGAGAAAGAGCGGATATACTCCTGGTGACTGACAGGTGGGTATAAACTTTTATCATATGACATCGCATCTGGGAGTGAAACCACTAAACCAGTGGTTTACAGATTTTGTAATGTTATGTAATGACGCCCATAAAAAGTGCACAAATATTTGGCAAGATCTTGACATTTTTGCACCCAAAAATGCAATTACAATATGATATAAAGGTTAAATGATAAAATGCGTGCTCCTATATTATTGAATTTATTAAACTTGTATCAAAAAAGCAATAAAATGCTTGGCTGCGCATTTTAGCTCACCTGAGCCGAAGGCTCCGAGGTTAGCTATTAGTATAGCAATTGCGCAAATTTTTGGCAAGATCTTGACATTTTTGCACCCCAAAATGCAATTACAATATGATATAAACGTCAAATGATAAAATTCGTGCTCCTATATTATTGAATTTATTAAACTCGTTTCAAAAAAGCAATAAAATGCTTGGCTGCGCTTTTTTAGCTCACCTGAGCTGAAGGCTCCAAGGTGAGCTATTAATATACCAATGACTCCGGCGTCCGGCATCTGTCCGTCCGTCCGTCCATCAACATTTTCGAACATCTTCTAGGCCAATTGAACTCAAATTTCATATGGAGACTCCTTAGGATGGGGGAACAAAAGTTTGTTCAAATGGTCCTGGTCACATGAACAAGATGGCCGCCATGCCCATATATGGTAAAAACCCTTTAAAATCTTCTTCTCCAGAACCAGGAGGCCGGTGACCTTGGGACTTGGTATGTAGCATCGGGGATGTGGGACCTACCAAGTTTGTTCAAATGATGATCCTGGGTTGACCTTGACCTACTTAACGTCAAGGTCAATTTTGCTTCCTAAAGCATTTTAATGGGGAAATTTTTGAAAAGTTGATTTTTTGAAAACTATTGAAGCCAAAGTCATTATTCTCACTTGATATTTTTAATCTAATGTGACAATGGCTATAAATAAGTTACAAAGGTGAAGGTTGACCTTTCAGCCAAGGCCACTCATATTGGAGTCCCATCAATATATTAAAACATAGTTTTCTCAGAAACCATAGGGCCAATTGAACTCAAATTTTATATGAAGACTCCTTACAATAAGTTAGCCAAGATTTTTGCAAATTTGATTTGGTCACATGACCAAGGTGGCCGACATGCCCATATATGGTAAAAACCCTTTAAAAATCTTCTCCAGAACCAGAAGGCTGATGACCTTGGGACTTGGTATGTAACATTTGGTATGTGGGGCCTACCAAGTTTGTTCAAATGATGATCCTAGGTTGACCTTGACCTACTTAACATGAAGGTCAAATTTGCTTCAAAATGCATTTAAATTGGATTTTTTGGAAAAGTTGATTTTTTTAATACTGTTGAAGCCAAAGTCATTGTTTTCACTTGATATGGTTAGAGGCAATTCCAAAGGTCAAGGTTGACCTTTCAGCCAAGGTCACTCATATTGGAGGCCCATCAATATATTAAAACACAGTTTCTCAGAAACCACTTGGCCAATTGAACTCAAATTTCACATGGAGACTCCTTAAGTTCAGTGGAGTAAAACTGAACCAAATGGTAATGGTCACATCGCCAAGATGGTGGCCATGCCCATATAAGGTAAAAACCCTTTAAATATCATCTACTCTTGAACCAAAAGGGCAATGGCCTTGGGACTTGGTATATAGCATTGAGGATGTGGGCCCTACCAGGTTTGCACAAATGATGAATCTGGGTTGACATTGATCTTTTTTAAGGCCAATTTGATTCCTAATGCATTTATATTTGAAAAATCTTGAAATGTTCATTTTTCTATGTAACTTTTTAAGCAGAAATCATAATACTTGCGAAAAATGTTAAACCTATTGAGACACTGGTTTTATATAAGCACCAAAGGTCAAGCTGACCTTTGACCTTTCATTCAAGGCTACTTGTATTGGACTGCCTTATACATATCTAAGCACCTTTTTCTCAGAATTCACTGGGCTGTTTGAGCTCAAATTTCATATGGACTATTCATAGATAAAACAGTATAAATATGATATTAATTTAGATCACTTGATCAAAATGGCCACTGCCCATATATGGTAAAACAAAATATGTTTTAATAATAAGCCTAAGTTGACCTTGAACTATTTTACATTATTATGAAGATCAGGTGAGCGCTCCAGGTCTTCTAGTATCCCTTTTTCCCAACTCTTTTAATAAATTCAATAAAACATGAGCATTCATGTAAGATTATACATTATTGCTCCATAAACTTCTCATAGCCACTGATGTGACATGTATCCAAGTTGATAAGGCCAAAAGAAAAAAAAATATGTGTGGTTCAGGTAACACCCTGAAACAAATTAGGGTAGGTAGGTAGGATACATTTTTTTGAAAACTTTTTTTCTTGGAATATTCAGACCTGCTTTGAAATGTGTTGAATAAGACATATATGATATAAAAGGGTCTATTTACAAGGATATAAACTTGTTTAATCTTTTACTTCCAATATCACAGACTTAATGCATAGAAATTTAGATTTCCTTTCCAGATGGTCATATTGCTATGTATTTTTTTTTCCAAATTCTGAAGTTGGAAGAGAATAGTCGAACAAATTTTTTTTTTTTCTGCTTATTCTCTTCCAAGTTCTGAATTTGGAGATTAGAACAAGCACATTTAACCCTTAAAGCGCCAATCACAACTGCAGCAGATGACAAATTTTGTGACAATTTCCCAAATTTTCGACAAAAATAAGGTATGATATTACATGAGAATCGTCTGCTCTTGCAGACGATTCTCATGAAATATGCCTTATTGGTTATTTTTGAAAAAGCGGCAAAATTTGAAATTGTCGTCTGCTGCAAATTATAGGGTTAATAACGTGAAAAGGTGTGTAAATGGCAGTAATGGAATGTTTTATATGGGCCACACCCAGAGAAAATCTGTCTTCGGGGTGTCAGGCAAAGTGAGATTCAAACCAGCCTGTTCAGATACAGAGACTAGCTAGAAAATTTAAAATTCGCATGTAGCAAGTCTAGATATGATACTTTCAAATAAGCGAATAACGAAGGCCCTGATCAGACTGTACCCATGTTGTTCGCAAATGCCAAAGACAGGTTTTCTCACGTTGAGGCCCACATAGTGTAGACATTGGTGAGCTGTTCTTTCAGGAGCAGTCTGATCTGCATTTATACTTTTTATCTTATGGCTCTCTATAAATATGGTTAACAGTCTGTGTTGTTTTTATTCCTATCATATACTCTTTATGATAATTGATATTTACTGGTATTTTCAGACATATACTACTGATACAGAAAAGACGTTGCTGGGGAGGCTGGGATATCGAGTGGGAGGTCAAGGTCGATGACATACTTGGTGTGCCCGCTGTAACCGGAGATAAATTGATCTTTAAAGTCAAACAGGTTAGAGTTTACGCTGGGCTTGTCAAAGAATTTGAAACTCAATAACTATATCTGCATGAAGAATGGGACTGCTAAAGCATCCAGGCCTCCAGATAAAAGTGTGTACTGGAAAATTATTTTCTTATTTCTCAACCAAAACATATGTTGAGGGTACTCTAAAGAACCGTCTCAATGAGATGGTTCTTTTGAGCACCCAAAACACATGTATAAATTGATGAGTAAGGATTAAATGCAATTTGTGGTGCACAAACTATACTTATCTGGACCTTTGAGCATCTCAACTTCTTTAATTACAAGCAATCTCATTCTTAATGCAAGTCCTAAATGGAGTTCTAAAATAAATAAATAAATATAACTATTATCATTTTGATAGTTAAATTGTTTTAGAGGGAAAACTGACTGGGTGGGGAAAGAATGTGACAGTTTGCTATACCAGTATGAAACTACAACTATATTACTGTCGATGGAATTCGACCATGGACATTGCGTCTGAGCGACGATGTCAAGTCGCTTGTCAATAAAAATGATTCAGTCACATGTTAGATGTAGATTAGTTTGTTCTCTCCCCGCCTTCTGTGTAAAGTTATTAACCGCGACGCTTCGAACTGTCTAGGAAAGCAAAGCCTACCAGTGTGAAATATATGCAACATGTCATGCAGTGTTCTATTTTGGCGATTTGTGGTGTCAATTATCACATATACAAAACCTTCATCATTCTTATCCAAACATACATTTCGAACTGTCTCGGTGACATAATCTCCTTATTGTCTGCAAATAGATTTGTCGTTTTAACTTTGCCTACCTTGCATACAATTTTAAAAGGTCAGTTTGTCCCGAAAGTGACACAAAAAGATTGCCGCCAATAACCCTTGCAAACAGTTTGAACCCAGATCAGACCCGACCAAACATCTGTAGCTGTCTGGTGATGTTCCTATAATAGTAATATATTGACAAAATATGCAAACTTATCCAGCATGCAAAGAGTCACTAGATTCTATAAATAAGTAAGCAACATAATATGTTAGTGTCAAAAAATCTTTTTATCTGGGGCTTGAAAAGGCTTTGAAATTGATACCGCTTTGATCTTAACCCTTAAAACGCCGATCATGACAAATTGCACTGTACACTTTTGTGATGTATTGCTTGAATTTCAGGGAGAAAATAGACCTTGATATTTCATATGAATCATCTACCAGCAGACAATGCACATGAGATGTTGTTCCTTATTTGATTCCTAGGACAGCAACAAACTTTAAAAGTGCTGTCTGTTTTTTTGTGGACATGCGAATAGGGTCCGCTTTAATTATTGCGTAAGAAATGTGCGATTTACACTGCAAGCACAGTGAAAGAAAGTGGTCTTTCTACACAGAGGATACACGATAAGGTTATATGCTGCGGAATATATACGTGGAGGTTAAAACTACCCAACATGGAGCCTGATATTTTTGATCTATGACACGCCAAAAGTAGCTATTTTCGGAGCTCTGACACATTACGTTTACAGTGACCTTCCCTTACACAGGTAGACGTTGCTTTCCTCTTGCGGTTTAATATTTGAATCCAATCAGGATTGACCATGTAACTTTGTGATGAGCTGCTGACAATTATTGTGATCGCGCTCGCGAATCCGTTTGTCCACGGTCGTGTTCCAAGCCCAGTAGCCCCTTAATGTTGTCAATGTTTTAAGTATTTAAGTCTCTGAAATTAAAAGCACCCAGAACATTAGCTTGAGTAAATACTTGTACATTTTATATCTTTACAGAAATCTAATAAAGTGCACCTGGTTAACTCTAAATAATGACTTATTCATGTATGTAAAGTAGATAATACTCATAAAATTGATACAACACATTTTTTCTGACTGCTCCACATAAACAAATGTTTCTTGGAAAAACTGGTGGATAGGCAAGTAAGCTACTGTGAAGTTTCACCAAGACCTACCTCAGGTGTACCCTGTACATGTATTTACTATATTTAAATGGCAATCTTGCAGTGCTAGGGTATGGTCTGTGATTGCTCTATGTTTTTAGTCACCTTTGTATCTCGGACCCAGTATAAACGGACTAGTCACTGACGGAAATACAAAGTTATGTTGTCGAGGCTTTATTTTAGCGCTATTTCAAAGTACTGCAGCCAATAAAACTGATTCTGAACATACACGGGATTATAAGAGGTTACTCCGGTATGCGAAGCTGAAATATTACAAGTTACAGTAAAAAGAATTGAAGTTTTCTCATCTTTTTATGTTGATTTCTGACGATTTTTGGCTAAAAGTGCCGAAAATAATTTTAAAAAAGGTACCTAGGTTTCTTGCTTTATTCATAAAGACGGATAAACAGTTAATAAATATAACAATACAGTCTTAAAGATAGTATATTGAACCATTGCTTTTTGCAGAAAATTCAAAGATATGCAGAGAAATAACGGAGATATGATTATTTAATATTAAGCCTACGTCAGTTTTGAAAGCTCAGCCACCGTTGAGCCACGACAACGTATTTCCAATATATACATTTACCTGTATGTAAGTGACCAGTCCATGTTTATTGGGTCCGAGTTTGTATGGAGATGATTCTGTTAACACTATTTCAGGATGAGTCAAGTGTGAACCTGTTTGCTGGTGGAGAACAAGAGATCTCTAGTACTGATCCGGATCTACTCAAATGGATACAAAAGAGGATAGAAAATCTCATGAAGTATAAGCAGAGGTGAACAAGTCGGGAACCATACTTGGGAACAAGTCAGGAACCATACTTTAGGATAGTGCAATAAATTAATAAAATAATTCTCTTTGTTTGCATAGAAACACAGGCATAGATAAAAAGAATTGAGCTTAAAATTGTAAATATTTTCTTATCCATCAGTTTTAACATATTTTTGGGGTGCTCAAAAGAACCGTCTCATTGAGACGGTTCTTTTGAGTACCCTCAACATATGTTTTGGTTGAGAAATAAGAAAAAATGTTTTTGATATGCACTCATAACTGAAGTCCTGATAGAAACATTAGCTGTGGTTTTTAATGGAATTGTTCACAGAGATGATTCCAATGATAGAATGGCAGTTGTGATCAGGGAAGGCTGTGTATTTTGTATTTTTGCTAAGCTGTGTATTTTGTGTGGGACCAAAGTTTTAGTTGATATTGTTGATTCAAATATATGTATGATCATATTTTGGTTTGGTCTGATGCTTAAAGTCCCAGTCAACAGCTATGGTCATGTTGGGGTTGTTAAGATCATATTACATTAGATTGATTTGGTATATGTGTATGTTTATTATATATATGTTTATGTTTACTAATAAGCAGGTTTGTTGCTTTGTGAATTATTCTAACTTAACTTTGCATCAACAATATCTGCCACAGAAATTGGTTTAACTCTTCGTCTGCTTGTGTTGTCTGCTGATAACCTTTGCAAACAGTATTGACCTAGATCAGGCCAAACAAAATGTCAAGCCTGATCTGGGTCCATCCTGTTTGAGACTCTGATGGTATTCCCAAAATAATTTTTCGAAGAAGTTGATGAAAAAAGTCAGATGACAAAAAGCATGCAAATTACCCAGTTGGCAAAGAGTTAAAACACACCGGAGGCTGAGCAATTCAGTGTTCTTATCCGTTTTCTGATGAAATTTATACATATCCATTGTTATAACTATTCTTGTTTGCATCTTTTAGACTGGTTTATCGCTCGCATTTTTAGATTGATTCTTAGCTACATGTTTTAGACTGGTCTTGCTACATGTTTTAGACTGGTCACCTGTTTAATCTGGTGTTGATCAAATGTTTTAGAATGGTCTACCTGGCATGGGTTAGTCTAGTTTTGGTGTAATGTTTTAGATTGGTCTACCTGGCATGGGTTAGTCTGGTTTTAGTCACCTGTTTAATCTGGTGTTGGTCAAATATTTTAGACTGGTCTACCTGGCAAGAGTTAGACTGGTGTTAGTCACCTGTTTTAGTCTGGTCGACCTGACATGTTTATGAATTGACTTGTTTGCATGTTTAGACATGTCTAATTTGCATAATTTAGTCTGGTCTTAGTAACACTTATTAGACTTGGGATGTTTTAGACTCGTATTAGGCCAGAATTTTTTTTTATTAGATGATTTACAAACCCTCCTACTGTAATTTTCCATACAGTAGAAAAAAAATTAATTTCTAAAATTACTTTTATATTTTATCCATCGACTCTAAATAATATTTGTTTTGTTGAAAAAAAAAAATATTTTTGAGGTTCTGTCTGTGTCTTTTTGAGAGTGACACTGTTAAAAATGATAGTCCTGTCCAGATTTTTAGGAAAATGATAAAATGTTTAATGCTTTAATACAGACTGTTGGAACAGCTATAGTCATGGCGGGACGGTCAGTTCACCTAATCACACTTTTTTCCTGGGCATGCTTGAACAAGCAGTTAACCAGTACTTCTTGCACATACTTTCGCCTGTAACTGAAAACAATCCTTCTTGAATGATTCAGGAAAAGGGAGGAGAATGACCGTAGAAATTATTTCATAATCAATCTCCACGAAAGTATGGGACCGGGCAGGGATCGAACTCGCGACCCCTGGATCTACAGTCAGACTGGCATCTGTTTCCAGACACGTTACAGACTGCGCTACGCAGCTCGGTGTTGGTTGGGACTTAAAGCAACAAAACAAACAAAACAGACTGTTGGTTTACCTTACTAGTTTTACGTAAATGACCAGTTAACTGGTCATTTTCAGAGCTTTTTTTTTTTTTTTTTTTTTTGTCCCCTGACCCTAAATCTGAAAAAAAATCCTGTTAATCAACTTATAAAAAATTCTGGCTTTACTTGCAAGTTGAAGACTGGTATAGCTTGGGTGTTTTGGACTGGTGCAACCACCATATTCCTGAAATATTTTTTCTGTCATGCTTTGTTGTTTCAATAATTTTGTTTATTTTTGTAACTATATTTTTGTTTATTTTTGTAACTATATTTTTGTTAATTATTATAACTTGATTACAATACATGTATTTATATACCAGAATTTGTAACTGCAATTGTTAAACTTATTAATTAAAGGACATTTTTATGTATAATACTGTTGGAATATCTGTTGATTGATAATGGTCTATAAACTTGTTCAGGCATTATTTGGTCTGATATAGTATTTGGGTTCAATGTAATATCTTGTTTATTATGGTATTTTGTTGTAAGTCTTGTAAGTCTTTGTATGTATGTCTATGGGAATTATTGGAAAATGTCAGGCCTGATCTGGAACCAAACTGTTTTACACTCTGAAATAGTTTTTTTTAAAAAGTTGATTTTGAAAAAAAATCAACAGACTATAAAATCACAGAAACTTACCTGGCATGCAATAGGTAAGACAGATGACATTTTTTTTAGAAAGTTTTGAATTTAGGCCAAAATTTTTACACAGGCCCCGAGGTTTTTTTTTTCTTGCACAACTTAGCTGAGCACTGTGCTCATAAAGACTAAAAACTTTCTTTTACATGGGAAATAGGAAATGATTATATGTTTAGGTTATAGATCCTATAATATTACAATTATAAAGAAATTAAGTGGGAACAAGCATAGGGAGTATCTTTCTTTTACATGGGAAATAGGAAATTATTGTATGTATAGGTTATAGATCATATAATATTACAATTGTAAAGGAATTAAGTGGGAACGAGCATAACAAGTTTCTTTCTTTTACATGGGAAATAGGAAATTATTGTATGTATAGATTATAGTTCATATAATACAATTATAAAGGAATTACATGGGAGGGAGCATAGCGAGTGAACCACTTAATTCCTTTATTATTGAAATATATGATCTTTGACCTACTAATAGGTCACTCAGCCCCTTTTCTGACGTCTCCTTTGGAATTGATCGCATTGACCACTTAAAAGATTGACTTAGTTACTTAATGATTTTACATAATAGATATTACAAGTATTGACAAAATAAGTGATTAAGTTGGCCAAAAAATTAAAATTAAATTTCTGTGCAAACTGATTGGTTGTAAAGCACAGGAAGGGGCGGAGTGAACTATAAGTGAAATAAGAATAAGGTAAAATGGAAATAGCCTATGAATAATAACAGAACTGGGTCATAGTGTGGATTATTTTTCTATCCAAGTTTTAAGCTTTCAGTATTTTAAAGGTTCTTCTTACATAAGAGGGTAAAGCAATATTCAAGAACAATATAAATCCAGTATTTTTGTATTTAGAGATGTAAAATGTTAATTATATGTAAACTTTTAAGCTGACAGCCACACAACTACCTATTTAGCAATATATTCAAATGAAACATCTCAAGTTAAGCTGTCAAATGCATAAAATAGGCAGTCTATTATTGTCACCCAGGTGAATGACAAACTACATGTAAACATTTTCATTTTTGTGGTCATTTTTCTAAAACAATGAAAGTAGTTGAGGATTTGTTAAATAAAGCTTATGGTGAAAAACTTATTGAAAAGACATATGATGTTATGTTACTGAAAATAAGGAAAACTATTTAGAAGATTACACTTACCAAGTATCATGTCCATTGTCTTTGCCACTTTTAGACATCTCTAACTGCCAATCAGTATTAAAATACATGTCACTACACCACAAATTGATTATATTTTCATGACAGCTGTATCTCCAAATTCGATTTCATGAACTACCTTTTTGGTAACCTGGTAGTTGTGTGGTTGTATTTTATAAGTATCTTGGTTTGCACTAGTATCTTGGCGTTTTTGTGAGGTATTTAGTGTCAACACATTTAAACATTTATTGTACTGTTTGTTTTATATTCTAGTCGTTATAGTGCCATTGTATACTAGACATAAATTAGTTAAGAAATGAATTCAATTTTTTGAATGTTCATGGAATCAGGAATACTTTGGGTCTCTTGCAAAGTAAGTGAAGCACGAAGAGATTCACGTTAACTTTGCAAGAGACCCGAAGTATTCATGATTCCATGAACATTCCAAAATTGAATTTATTGCTTATATTTACATTCTACAATAAATATCTAAAATATAAAAAAATATTTTTTAGTTTAGGAATAAAAACAGTTTTGTATTTAAATATATTCACATTAAGGGTTTAGTCGGATTGTAAAAAGGATAAGCGGAACAGCCAGCTTGAACACTGACAGCCAATGGAGCAAACAAGAGGCTTGTTTTGCTGTGACTTGCTGTCAGTTACAACACCAGTATCACTTTTGGCTATTGAGTTTTATGTTCTAAGCGTATAGCACGGGCATGTGAGCTTGGCAGCTGTCATTCAAATTTTGTGTAATTCATGAGACTATGAACCGTTGCAAAAATCTAAAGATTGGTTAAAGGATTGCTTCGAAAATGAAAATATTGTATATGAACTACAATGATCTGCAGCTTTGTGCAGCCTGAGCAACATCATTTTTGTTCACTGTCTGGATAGGATAAAAGCAAAGGGTTTTCAATACCATACTTAACCTTAAAAGTACACATGCCCTTATTTAACTCTTGTCTGCTCATAATGTTTGCAAACAACATGATCTGAATCTTATCTGCTTGACACTCTCATGGTATTCCTGAAATAATTTTTCCCAACAGTTGATTTTATAAAAAAATAAGCAGATGACAAAAAAGCATGAAAAATTTTCATGGGGACAAAGAGTAAATAAGCAGACACAGAGTATTTTTCAGTTGTGAATGCTGTATCTGCCAGTCATGTGGTGTAATTCATTACTAACACATTTATGCCTAATGGAATTTCCCAGCCTTAGTAATTGGATGAATCCATTTGGAATTTAAGGGTTGCTGGGTAGTTACAATTTCATCCAAATTTTAAAAGTACATTCTGTAAGTAAACAGTGCAGAACCTGATCAGATGCCATCTGATCTGTGTCTGGACTGTTTGCATATGTCCCATAAATAGGCCGTGAGGCTAATATAGGTTGACATAAGTTCATCATTTTGCAGAAAAACAGTGTGGATTCCATTAGATCATCTGATCTGGATGTATACTGTTTTAAAAATAATTTCCTATTCAGTTTAATAAAATAAAGTCTGGATGGTTCAGTACAGTTTTCAGGAGTCACATATTAGGATTTCTAAATTATACATATAAATCATTCTTTCCCTAATGTAGCTAATAGTAGTTATTGCAGAATCTGGCCCCGAGATTATAAAACTTTTTTCAAGCTCCACTCAACTGGGCACGAAATTTCAACTGCTCATAAAAACTAAAATACCAACAAATAAAGAATTTTCTTGCTTTAAGTCTCTCAGATGTTGTATTTATCATGCTAATAAATGTTAAAATGCCAACAATTGTTCGCATTCAAACATTTATGAGCTGGATAAATTCCTTGCTCAGTTGAATTGAGCAGGAAAAAAGTTTTATGACCTCAGGGCCAGGAGATGTTACATTTTCCAGCCTCTCCAATCTGGGAAATGTTTATTAGATAGCAGTATTTTAGCCAGTGTATTAATATACACATACTTGTTTTGTTATGCATATATTGTTGATATTGATTTTATATTTTTTATTTTTTTCGGGTCGCGAGTTCGATCCCGGCCCGGTCCCATACTTTCGTGGAGATTGATCATGAAATAATTTCTACGGTCATTCTCCTCCCTTCCGCTGAATCATTCATGAAGGGTTGTTGTCAGTTACAAGCGAAAGTATGTGCACGAATTACTGGTTACCCGCTTGTTCAAGCTTGCCTAGGAAAAAAGTGTGGTTAGATGAACTGACCGTCCCGCAATGACCTTAGCTGTTGAATTGGGACGTAAAGCAACAAACAAACAAACAAACAATATTTATTTTACTAATTATGTCCCCCCGCTGAATGACAATGGCGTAGACAGAATGCTGAAAAAGTCAATCACATCAAAGGGAGACTACTGGATCAAGCAGTGATTCTCTTTAATTGTGTCCCTTTTCAAAATGGGAACTTCTCTTAAATGAAAGAATTTGCTTCCAGAGGGAGCAAATTCTTTCCTTTAAGAGCAGTTCCTTATGGTATGGAAAATCACTTTTACCGCAGTAGGTGACCTCCCTTGGTTGTTACTATTTTTATTAGGCATGTGCGTAACTGTGTAATGGGGGCTATGCCAATGGAATGAGGGGGCATAATGTTTTTGGGGTGGATTGCGTTAGCATCTGTGTGACACTTCCATCTCATGAACTAGTGGGGCAGATTGGAACCAAATTTTGCATGAATATAACATTAGGGCACGATGAAGACTTGATCAGGTTTTGGTGGCCTTGCTCTAATTTTCCAAGCCACAGCAAAGCTAACTAGGTCAAATTTAAGCGTTTGTGGTGGGGGGACATCTGTTTTCCTGCAAAAACAATGCTTAGCCCTGAGAGGTCAGTCCTAGTTGTAGTCTGAGGTCTTACCTTGCAGCGGTGTTGATAACCATTGCAAACACTTTGAACGCTGATCAGGCTTGACAAAATGTCGGTCCTGACCTGGATCCAAAGCGTTATACACTCTCATAGTAATCCTGAAATATTTTTTGACAAAGTTAAATGTTGATAAAAGTTAGCAGATGACAACAAAGATTTTAGAGCTTTCATCCATTTGTGCAGGGCATTGGCTGAAACCTTGTTTTATGTCTATAGGTACAGTTTGTATGACATGGTCATAGTTCCAGACAAGAATAGTTTTAGAGTGTAAAAGTGTGATTCTTTTCTTATCCACTCATTTAAACATGTGCTATGAGTGCTCAAAAGAACCATCTCAAAGAGACGTTTTTTGAGTACCCACAACATATGTTTTGGTTTAGAAATAAAAAAAATATATCTTGACTACGCACTCCTACCTGGAGGCCTGGTGGCTCATGTGCGGATCCAGAAAGTTTTTTAGAGGGGGGCCAACTTTGGAACTTTTATGTGTTTTTTAGTTAATGAGTGGATCCAAATACCACTAAAATCGGACCATCATCAGCCTGCCAGCGAAACGCCATTTAAATGGCCTTTGGCTGGCATGCCAATGATGGTCCAACATTGAATGCTGGTTTGGTAGCTTTGTGATTTTTCAGGGGTTTCAGACCAGTATTGCTAAGAAACCCTATATTTTGGCGATTTCAGGGGGGGTCTGGAACCCCTGTCCCCCCCCTCTGGATCCGCACATGTGGCTCATGTACATGTTGCTTCTTAAGTGTATGATATATCTATTGTACGGTCTGTGATACTGGGTATCGTAAGTGTGTAAAGATCTATTAGTTATATCTATCTTTTACTCATTTTACTTCTCTTTATTTTTCTTTATGTTAATAAACTGTTGATCTTTTATGCTTTGTTCTTTGTCGTTTATATTCATTCCAATGTCCTGGCTCCAAGGTTTAAAACTTGAGTATAGTCTCAAACCCAAAATAAAGTGCAATGATTGGCTGATTGGCAGCCAATCATTGCGCTTTATTTTGAGTTTGAGACTAAACTCAAGTTTTATAACCTCGGGGCCTGGTCTCTGATTGGTCAAGGGCATATCATGAATAATTGGTATTATGTATGTGGCAAATCCATCGTATGTGTGAAGTTCTGTTCAAAAACCATTATACATGATATAGCCTCAAAACCAAAAGCTAGGAATGACAGTGAAGGTAAGCAAAACTCAGAAGCAAAATTACGGGGAGGTTATCATTGAGGACAGGCTAAGACCACACACAGGAGAGAATATATTCTGTCTTGAATAAAATAAGTATGGATTATAATGGGCCTCGACGTGAGAAAACCTGTCTTTGGTGGTTTTCGAAAAAACAAAGGAGCAGACCAGCCTGCACATTAGCGCAGTCTGATCGGAGCCTTTGTTATTTGCTATCTGGTAAGCATAGTAGACAAGCTTGTTCCATGCAAAATTCAACTTTTCTAGCTAGTCTCTGTAGCTTAGGAGACTGTTTTGTGTCTCGCTTTGTCGGAAACCCCGAAGACAGGTTTTGTCGCGACGAGGGCCATAATTATGATGATGATGGTAGCACTTAGAATTACATTTGTAAGTTAAAAATGGTCAAATAATAACATGTATTCCACCCCCTGTATTCTAACTGTAAACCGTAGTCTGGTATGTCTTGTTTACCTTGGCACATGCATGTTGGCGGAAAGTAAAAAGGCTTAATTTCATTATTTTCCTTTGTTCTACTACATCCAAATTTTGTAAAACATATACATCCCCATGTACTCTGCTAACGTCCTGCAAATTCCGATTGTATCAAAACATTTGTCATGTGCATGCTTGCGTCTCCTGTATTTGAACCATAACCCACAGTCTGTTACAATAACTAACAATCGGGCATGATTGCATTGGCGGAAATTCAATTTGGTTGTTTTTCTGTAGTGTAACCAATCCTGATGGGAGACCAAAGTGTCAAAATGATCCTGTTATAGTAGGCCTAGTCCATTTAATAAAATATAATTCTTTAACGAGCATGCTCATTTAAGAAAGTTATAAAAGAAAAATTTATTATGTAGTATGCTATGATAGCAGCCAGTTGCTTTATATGGTAACATGGTATATTATAATAAAAGTATTGGGTCAGTGTATAGGCGGCAACTTTAATATTTACATCTGGGCGTGGTTTTGCTATTTTATCTGCTCAAGAAGAAGGATGAGGTAATATTTATAATTTGATGAAGAGGCAACCCATTAAGCGCCACCTCCAATTTACAGCGGACGGCATTTTGAATTCTGCTGCTTATTCAAAAAAAGCAAATAAGGCATGATCTTTTGAGAATCGTCTGCTGGTCTTATGAATTATTATACCTTATTTTTTTCAAAAATTTAATGAAAGATACTGCAAAATTTGTCGTCTACATATATATGTATACTTCAGTCGAAATAGGCACTTTAAGGCCAACTAAGCTGTTAGAGCTGCTTAAAACATGCATGCATTTCATTTGCATTTGACTATATTATATATAAAATCGTATCATTTTCAAATTTTATCTATGTCTAAGGTAGACCAGTCCTAATAACACACTTGTAGGGCACCGCCATTGACCCAATAGTCACAAAACATAATATAAAACAATGACAAATGTTTGGATGGCATATTAGGGAATGCATTTTTCAAAGATTAATGGAAAATATTTTTTACACATGCCAAGGTAACAGGAGTTGATATTATTAAATGCTTAAATATCATTTGATGTACTTTAATGAGTCTCGAAGCAATATGTATTTTCTTTCCTAATGGGGTGGGCTAAAAATTTGGCTAGAAATTCAGAAATCACTTCTCACTAAAATGCAGTCTCAATTTGCTAACCAGTAAAAGTGGCCTTTAAATTGTAATTCGTTAATCAGAAAAAAAGAGGTCCAAAATTGTCTATGCCACCAGAGACAGTGACTCTAATAGCAGGTTGATCTGGGTTTTTTTTTTATTTGTCCCAGGGTCTATATTCGGGGGTAGATCTTTCCAGGGTCTATGTAATAGTTATACCATGGGTTGTCCGCCTGTACGTGGAGATAATCCACGAGCTTTAGCGGGTGGATTATCTTACGTACAGGTGGACAAACATGGTATAACTATTTTATACCACCTACATCAGTGTAGACCTTGCACATCAAGTAATAGTTCATGCTAAAGTTGGTAAAGGTGGTATAAATCCCAGGAGGGGTACTCTGATAATTTCACATTTACGTAGACTCAGGTCATTTTTTTTTTTATTCGAAATTTTGAATTTCAATATTATTTTGGTTTTTCAGAAAAATAAATATTTTTTGGGGTATGAAGATTTTGTGGATATTTTTTTGGGGTCTTCACAATATTGGACTATATTTAGGGGGTCATTTTTATGCATTTTAGGGTCTTTTCTTAAGGAGTGCTTGAAATTCCTGATAGTTGGCAATCCGAATCGAAAAAAAGATGCATATTTTTGGTTTTGTTGGCATTTTTGAGTACATTTGTTAGACCACTTTTAACGTAATATTTAGCATGTGTACAAAGCCACAGGGGTGGATGCCAAGTCTGAATTTGCATATGAAGGCCAGAAATTAGGTCAAAGGTCATTGAGTGCAAAATGTGAAAATACGTACTACTGTAAAACAACTTTATCTTTTTATATGTAAACATATTTCATTTCAAGCCAAATTTTGTATGCTTATAGTTATAAGTCTGAAAAACATTGAGAAAATGTTTTTTACTAAATGTTCATATGTCGACTTTAAAATGGGGTCAAAGGTCATCAAGAGGAAATTATCGGAGCATTTTTACAAACTGTGTTTCTTTTTCTCTCTGATCCAACATCAAGATGTTTTTAAACTCTAAAAAGGCTAGAAGTCTTTCAGAAGGCTTAAATTAACATGTTTATTATTAAAGGAACCCCTTTGGAAGCATCCTTTTATGGATTTTACAGACAAACATCGTAAGTTTTGTGCAATTCTGACGGAAATTCTCCCTCAATTGGGATAAACTGAGTTATATTTGGCTACTTTGAGAGTCTGCAGCACCTCTCAGAAAGTAAAGCTATTTTCAGTTTGGGACATGTTTTTGAACCTTAGAAACCCATAATTAAAATTTTTTCTGTGGTCATTTTTTTTCTATAAATCACCTGTAATCAACGTTACCCTACTGACATTGAAAATAACAGTACACACAATACAAGGCTTATGTTGATTTATTTATATAGTATTAGTACGACATAACACAAAACACAATGTCACATATAAGCTTCCGTATATTAGTGAAACACTTTAAGCATTAAATGTTTAAAGTAGATATAAAAATCAATTGCATACATCTGTGATATGTATTTCTGCTCGTCAGCGATATTTATGTTACATTTTATACTAAATTGCAGATAATGACTTTTATTTACAAATTACACGTATTAGAATGAACCATGATACCTGACCTGAAACATACATGATGTTCATCTATATTCTTATTGAAAATGTTCATTTTCATATATTTGAAGTTGTTTATAATTTTTAACTTGCAATGAAGTGAAATGAAGTAAATATTCAAATATGCTAAGTAGTATGTAATTTGTACCAGCTCCAGCATGTAAGGCATAGATAGCTTCTTACAGATTCATTTTTCTATTATTTACATGGTATTGGATTTGGCAAAATATCTTTTATAATGAAATCAAATTATAACAATTAACAATAATGGATCTTAAATTGCTGCACATATATTAATGAGGTAACGTAGCTAACAAAAGGTGCCTTACATGAATGAATCAAGGTAGTAAATTATTGCTACGCTTATATAAAATTTGGGTCTGTTCTCCACAATTTGCTTACATATACTACACACACTTTATTCTATATAAGACTTAATTTAAAAGAGTGCCATGGGTTGGTCTGCAATATGTGAATGTGGCATTTCCTGGTCTTACTCAATTACTTTTTGTAATTTGCTTGGTTCTTTTACATTCATATTGCAGTTTTCAGATTTCTACCAATGGTACATAACGATAAACATGCAATCTACATCATGATTTAAATATTGACGTAATATCAATTATTTACTTAAAATAGCATAGCAATATTTCATACATCTAGTGGCAAAGTAGGAATTAAGGCAGGGGTAGTGCCAAGTGTCTTCTAGAGCAGGAATAGGTTTTTGAAGATTGCAAATGTAAAATCAACCAAAGTTTTCGTTATTAGATAACAAGCATGGTTTATGTCCAAATATAGGATGTAACATAGATCTAGTATTGAAGATTTTCCTTGTATGCTGAATTCTATTAATTTTCACTTTTCACTGTTGACAATTACATTATAAAATTAATTTATCATCTGTCCCCATTAAAATCTTCTATGTTTTGTTGAACTAGATTTCATATCATATTGTAATGATGATTATCTTATTATATTCTGCAGCAATTCTGATAGATACTATTCTGCTTGTCAATTATCTTAGACTAAGGTTGGTTGAGGTAAGATTACCCAAGCCATGTAGCAGTCTTGTAAAACATCTGAACATATTTCATGGTAACATAAACAACAAATCATTCGAACATTAGTGATACTTTATTTTAAAGATCAGTTGACTGTTTTATTCTGAAGCATAAAACAAAAACATGACTCCCAAAATTCACTAGTATGGTTTGCATCTCTGAAACTCACAGATTTAACTGAATGTTGAAATAGTAGTGTCACACGCAGCTGATTTCTTTGCTTTCCTTTTTCACAAGGTAGTTTGTTTTTAGTTTTGTTTATGCACTATTTGATCTTTTTTGAGCTATTTGTAACCCTAGAACATGCTTTATATATATCCTATGAAAAGTGAGTTATGGTCTGTTTCTTGGTTTAAAAAGGTTTACTAATTTAGGCTTATTATGATAGTCTTAAATATACATGCAAAACCATCGAACATGTGAACAACATTGCTGACAACAGCCTGCAGAAAGCATTTTAAGCATAAACTTGCTCACTCTTGTACCTATATCGTTGTAGATATTTGTGAAGACTAACACTGTTTTAGGACTGTCTTGTATATATAGTGAATTTGTAAGGAAAGTAGTTCAGTTTTATTTCAAGAGTAATGCCATATAAAAACTACACGTTTCGATTATGTTACCAGTTACAAGTGCTATCTAGTCTGATATATTGCACTTGTATCTACGAGCAGTAGATGTATACATTAATGTAAGTCACCTACCCTATATGCAATCAATCCTTGTCTTAGCAAATTGTCATAGTTAACAGATAGATTCTACACTAGAACAGGCGAGTTAACTACACTAGGATCTTATATACATCAAGCAAATCAGAGGTGTTAAACCAATTGATTATGCTAGTAAATGTACATATTAGATAACAATTTCAGGACACATTTACTCTAAATACTAAGAAATGACCCCAAACTGATGGAAAACTATGAACACAATCAAATCATTAGGTGCTCCAATATGGTGAATGCCTGCGCTCCCAAGAAGTCACCAGACATCTGTTTTGGGGAAATTTAATTTGGAATAAAACGTGCACTGGCATTTTACAGTTAAAAAAAATAACATAAAGAAAACAAATGCCAATAACCTCATCACATTTGATCCCTATCATCATTGCAAAAAATAATAAGCAAAATATGTTTGATAATGATACTTAGAATTGAATTTATCGACACTGAAACAAGTACAATGTATAAAAAGTTGCGCTGTGAAAGACATAGATATATATTTTATGGTATCTTAAAATTAGAGGTAACCTTCAATATCATATCTTTACTGCTTCTATATATGGATGAACGTTTACACAAGCAGCCTGATTTAAAAAAAATGCTGCTTTTGAATCATTTCATTAATATGTGCAAATGAAAGGACATCCCTACAATTAAATGTTTAAAGTTATATGAAAGATTACCCTAAATGTCAAGGCTATTTCCATGATATACCCTACAAAAAGTTAACAATGTTTTCACTGGATTGTCATTATTAGAATTGTACCTGTATATTAGTTTTATGTTATGTATGTTACCATCTGCTAACAGGCAGATGTTAAGACCAATGTGAGGATATATTCCTTCCAGTATATGGTATTTACCATATTCTATCATAATTTCAACACGCCTGATGTTTTATGAAAGGAGGCTTAGCCTTGGTCTTTGTGTTTTCATGAAGCTATGCTTAGTACATGCAATTAGCAGGTAGTGGCCTTGTAAAAACGTGGTTTACAATTACTCATAGATGGGAACAAACACAACAAATGTGAGAAATGAGAAAAGAAATATATTTTAGTCCTATAAGCATGATATAATAGCCAAGTCCTTTATGAAAGCTGTAGCTTGGAACTTATACCTTTGAGAAATGACTCAATTTCAGATGGTAAAATGTATCGTAAGTAACAACTTAAACACATCTTATGTATAAAGGGATAGAAAGATGATTGCATAAAATGATGTATTCATACAAAGCAGTAAGCAAAAAAATATTTCTTTAAAATGAAATGGTTATTCTTAGTTGTATTACATTTTAATTGATTTTATACAGTAACATACTTTACATGCCTATTATGAATATTTGACCGCGGGAAAATTGGTAAATCATTGCTTTCCAAACATGATAGACACACACCTAGCAGGATAGCAATAAAAAAGCTTCCTTTAGGGTAGAAGGGAATTTGAAATTTGCCCCTTTATAAATAAAATATTGCTTCAATTTTCTCCGATTTTGCACTTAAATGACCTTTGATCCAAATACACATCAAACCTTAATGATGCAGTTTGTTTATATTGCATGGCTATATTATCCAAAAGAGATTTTGGATTACTTTGAATCATAATTTTTGATAGCTAATTGATAAAACGCTAAAATCTGACGTATATACAAGAATTTGCACTCATTTGACCTTTGACCTAATTCTGGGACTTTTGGGCATTTCCAGACTTGGCATCCACCCCTATCCTTCTTAAAGCACATCAAGATACACTTTGAGCATGGATGCCAAAATGTACTCAAAACTGCCAACAGATTTTTTTTCAGGCTCTTGATGACCAACTAAGATATTTTTTGGGGGTGAACGGTAAATGCTGGGCCCGAGCCTACGTATGTCGAAAAACTAAGAGTACCCCTCTAGGGTATAAATACAATACATTACTTTTTATTGTTCATAACATTTACAATTGCAAACAGTGCCACAACATAAATGTAACTATGTTGGGAGAATCAATAAACAAACAATGCACTGTTACAACACGTTATGAAATAATGTAATAATTGTTTCATTTTGAACTTTTGATTTCATTTTGCGTTGTCAATGTCAACGAAAAATGAAATATTCTGAAGTTTTTATTTCATTTAGCATCAATTTCATGCGATCGGGTCAAAATGAAATAATTATTTCATGTTGCGTTGATAGAAAGCATACTTTATTTCATTTCATTTTGCGTAGATGGCAGGAGGTCTGTTCTAAATGATACACATTTTTTGTGCTATGATACATGACATAATTATATTCAACTGTTTTGAGGTTGAATTTAGAAATTTCGGATACCTTTTTCAAAATCAATACTGGCGTTCGATTTCCCATGTTTATCATTTCTGTAAGCTAGTATTTTCGTGATTACAACGTTAACAAATTTAGAAATCAAAGCACTGAGAGTACTGGTGGGGACGGCTGCATTGAAGCATTCAAATAGGGAGGTTGCTAGTTAGATATCTTTTCTATAACCTGCAAATGGAAACTGGAAGTCCTGTCTCTGATGTAGGGTCAAACATATTGCCACAAAGTGAAATGGGAAAGCAATCTTTCTGACGACATTGGCATTTGTTCATTGGACAAAAACAGCCTTTTTTGGGGAGAGTTTATCAAATGTAATCCATTATTGAACAATGCAAGAAACCAGATGATAATTGCTAACTTAAGTAGTGAATAATCAAACTTTATTTTCAAACGCTTTTATCATAGAGTGTTAAAATGATCCCTCAATAAATGTTTGTGAAAGCTTTTCAGGCAGGTAAGCGGTAAACAATTTTCTCTTAACTTTGTTTGGCACAACCAAAACTAAACAGTTGTAATTTGTTTCCTAATACCGTGGCATGTTTTTTTTTCTCCTTTAGATTTCCATTTGGTTTCTGTTGGTTAAAGATCTTATGAGGATGAGGGAAAGTGTTTCCTAGTATCTTACCTAATACAAATCCACCCACTTATTCATAGAAATCAATGAAAATCAAGAAATGATTTGATAAAGTTCTGTCCACTTTTGTATATGTTTTTCCTACTTTTACTTAATCGCCACCATAGACATTATGTGCAAGCTTGAATGAAGTCTCTTAATGGCAGAGCCAAACCAATTGTATAATTTTGGTAGAGTGCATCATTAGGGCCAAGTTTGTGAAATTATTGTACATTTTGGATCATTGGTTCAGGAGGAGAAATCATTCAAAGGCATTTCTTATCTGGAGCTTTTGCGGATCCATTGTTCAGTGGAGTGGAACCATTTGTGCAAAATTGGTAGAAGACACCATAGGGGACAGTTCTGTGAAATTAACTTGCTTTTGGGCCAGTTGTTCAGGGGGAAATTCTGTTAAAAGAAGTTTCTTAGCTAGAGCTCTGGCAGTCATTTTGTTCAAAAGAGTGGAACATCTGGTCACGAACCTGAAGGCCTAAAGTCACAGAAAGTAAGAAAATGAAATAGTACATGTTCTTTGAATACAAATGGTTCTATAAAATAACTGGTATTTCCGCCCAGCAAGGAATTATTTCAATTTCGGAAACATAAAGAAATCACATGGGGCAAGATCTAGGGAATGCAGGAGGTGAGGCAAAATAGTTACTTTTTCTTTCTTCAAAAACACTGTAACTATTTCAGAGGCATGAGCAGGGCCATTGCCATGTAGAAGACAGATATGTTTAAAACCAGTGACAGGGCGTCGTTTCTGATATGTTTTAGGCTTCTCCAGTACTATATGTCTTTGTAGTCCTTTCCAGTGATGTTTTTGCCCTTTTCCACCAGCACTTTTATTGCGACTCCTTCACCAGAGAAGAAAATTGCATACCAAACCTTCCTTGCACTTAAAGACCGTTTGACAATTATTGGGCGTCTGCTATGTTTAGTGGCCAAGATTTTATTGCTAACCTTTCTGACCAGCTCAAATTAATAGACCCGATTTTCATCACCTGGGACGACATTGGGAAACTGCTTTTTGTCATAAGTTTGAAACATTTTAAGCAGCTTTTTGGCAACTAAAACCCGTTGTCTTTTTTGCTCATCAGTCAACAGATGTGGCACCCATCTAGCAAAAAATATTTTGGACTTTTAAATGTTTCTTCAAAATAAAGTGAACCGTTGATAGTGACATGCCTACTTTTCATGCAATATCACAAACTGTAAATCTGGCATCTCCTTCAATGGTTTCCTTCATTTTTGAAACAATTTCTTTACAAGCTGCGAATTTTCGCCTTCCTGATTTTGGTGCATTTTTGATGGACTCTAAGCCAGATTAAATTTTATTTTTTCAGCGCCTAACTGTGTCATTAGACACAGAAGAAGGTCTGTAAGTAGTGGAAAGTTCAATCATCAGCTGCTTCAAAGAACAGACAAGTTTTGAGCGAGCTTTGATGTAACCCCTTATTTCATCTTTCTGGTTGACTCTTCTACATGTACCAACTATTTTCATTACAGTGGTCAATGACTGCGTGTATTAATATGGCAAATTTTGTGTCTTACATTAAGCCTAACGTGTACATTTATACACCGTTGTGTAGACCTTAAATAAACCTATATAGGTATATATTGGGTTTTATCGTGTCCCGCGTGGATATTGAGATATAGGCAATTCATTTCGAACATCCCTCGTAGGTACCATCATTAAAGTGTGCCCGCAAACGCTCACATTGTTGAACTCGTCACTGTTGTTCAAACCCAAATGATTCTAAAAAGGAAATAAGATGTCCTAGATTTTGACCTCTAGCCTCAGAGAAATGAATATTTTGGGGATATGAAGATATATGGATATTTCTTTTGGAGGGGGGGGGGGGGTTCACCACGAAATTGGACTATATTTAGGTGTAATTTCTATGCATTTTAGGGTCTTTCTTTACGTCAAGGATTTTTTGGGGGTTGCTAAAATTTCAAATATTTTTGAGGTCCTTGAAATTCCTGATATTTCTTGGGGGTGAATGGTAGAAGCTGGGCCAGACCCTTCGTATGAAGAAAAAAAGAGTTACCCACCCCTCCCAAGCCCCCTGGGACACGCAAATACTCTTCTGTGACAAGAATACACTTTTACAAAGAGGCTCTGTCTACACTAAGAAATTGAAGCGGTTGATTGGGCAGGCTGGCTGACTGACTGATTGATTGACTGACTGAGAAAGCAAGCAGACAGACAGCTATCTTTTGCTGCATACTGCTCTAAAACACTGGTCAGCTTTTTGGCGGGAGGGGGGGGGGGGTGTGGCACACTGATATTATCATATATAAGTAGGTTCTGTCCATTTTTGGAGATTCAAAATTTTGAATTACATTTTTTGTTGGGGGGGGGGGGGCAGGAGATCAGAAAAATAAATATGTTTGGAGATATGATGAAATTATGATTTATTTATTTTTACGTTTTGGGGGTCATTTCTATCAATTTGGGGCTTTTTAAGGTCAATGTTCAGATTTGGAAAATGTTTTTGGGGTCGCTAAAATTCGAATATGTTTTGGGTATGCCTGATATTCCTTATATTTTGGGGGTAAAGAGTAGATGCTGGGTCCAATGCCAAGCGTAGGTATTTAGAAAACTTGAAAGTATCCAAAATATGGTCAGGCACACTTACCACCTGAGATACTAGATAAACTAGCAAAACAGGCATACAAAAAAGTCAAAAGAGCAAAGAACGAAACAGACAGAAAAAGCGAGACAGACAGCCATTGGAAAGTGGACAGACAGAGAAATGGCTAGATTATGCTGCTCACAGCCTTCAGAACATTGGACAAGTGCTCCAACCACCTGACCTACTAGACACATGTAAGCAGGCTAAACGAGCATATAAGTAAAAGAAGGAAGAACCAATGCAGACCGACAGACGGACAGACGGATTAACGGACAGACAGACAAACAGCTAGATTTTGCTGCTCACAACCTTCAGCACTTTGGTCAGGCGATCCTACTACCATAAAAACTAGATAATTGTGCTAAATCAGCATACAGAAAAATAAAAAAAAGCGAAAACCCAATGGCTACATTCTGATCTAACAGGGTTTTAATCCAGTCGTTTCAGCACACCAGCTACCTATCTTTTGTCATAGATGATTCTGACGTTTTGATTTTTAGGATTTCTGTGGACAAGAAAGCATATTGCAGAACCCCGCGGCCATGAACAACGCCAACAATGGTCACATCCGCGGTAAGATTAGGAGCATGCTCTCAACCCGGGGTTCAGATTTGCATCAAACTCGCAATAGAACCAGTATCAGCTGTCCCTGCTGGTAGAAACTACAGGCTTTCAAAATGTAAGTGCCTTTGAGCCCATTATTAGTTCTTGCCACTTTTAATATGTGGAAAACGGTTCTAAAAAGCCCTGCCCCGCGGCCAGATAACAAAACCCCGCGGACGCTATAGTATTTTTCCACGCACCTCCATGAATTAGACTCGCAACCGTTGAAGGGGTAGGGGCAGAAATCCCGTTCTCATAAACAATCGACGCTTATTTAAGCCAAATCATTAACATACAGGTAAAAACAAGTAAATGTCGTTTCACCAAAAACGCAAAAATATAGAAACCATTGCTGTTAAAATGTGTAATTGTCAATCAATCTCAAAGTGTCCCGATTTCAAGGACTCGTTCATGATCTATTTGCATTTTTTTCTCGCATATTTAACCCTTAAAGCGCCAATCGCAACAAAAGTCGTCTGCTTATCTCGTCTGCCGAAATGTTTAAGAGGCATCTATGGCAGAAAGTGTGGACCCAGACGAGCAGTCTGTTCTGGGTCAACGCTGTTTGCTTCTATACTTGATTCGTCAGTAATGTTAGGCAATTATATGAAGCAGACGACTTCAGCAGACGACATTTTCAGATGCATTTTTTCTTGGCGCTTTAAGGGTTAAGTACCGTAATGCCTTAGCCATGATGTGATGTTAGAGTGACTATTCAAGAATATGTATATGCCTTTAATCGCGCCTGACAAGTGTTCGTAAATAAGTTTTAACTATTTCAGATGAGAGCCCCTACCTTCAATTTCAGTTTATTTATTCTCCGCGAAAAGACTAGTCAAAAAATATCCGCGGCCAAGAATTCGGTATGATACCAGTGGTGAAGCCCGCAAAATAATAATCTTTGCTAACAGGTTGGACCCAGATCAGACCAAACAAAACGTCGAGCCTGATCTGGATCCCAAATGTTTGACACTGTAGCGATAGAACCGCAGGGGCGCATCCAGGATTCCATGTTGGGGGGGGGGCAATATTTAAAACATGAAATATTTTCATGCGAGCGCAGAAGACGCGAAGCCATGCTAGGGCGTGGGGGGGGGTCGTTATGAACTTGGCACACTTTCACACACCGAAAATAATTCCAACCTATACTCAGGGTCATAGCAACGAGTTTGAGAGTTAATGTGAGTGTTTTGATTCACAGAATGCATGAATGCGAGTTCTGTAGGTGCCAAGCGCGGGTAAGGGGTTCTGGGGCATGCTTCCCTAGGATTTATTGAAAAATCCGCGCACTTTGGTGCCTTCTGGCACATTTTCATGCAGTTTAATTCTTTATCAGAAAGCTTCAATTTTTCGACAGGCAAAGTCATTAAATTTTGAAATGAATGGGTAAAATGAACTTCGATGTCATTTCTTCAACTTTCAAATGGTTTTCTAAACGAACTTGTAGTCTACATCATGCGCGATTGGAAAAAAAACTGTTTTGTGAAAATGCGAAGAACATAGTTATATGCAGACAAAAGATTCATCGTGTGTACGTCCGAGAAACATGTTTCAAGAGATTTTTGGAGTTTCATGAAACAGTTTCATCGAATAGGACATTGCTATATTTTCTGAAACTTGTCTCATATTTTTCCAGACAATTAGCCAATCACAGCTCGGCTATTTCTGAAGGTCAGTTTACCTGTAATTCCTACAAATGTGCATACACAATTAAGAAAGGGGTCTTTTAGCTAGGTACAATATAGTGAGCCCTATATACATTTCTTCGTTGAATCCAAACTTCGTATTATTCGCGGTCCATTTAAATGTTGCGTTGCAAGTGCAATGATCATCAGACACAATGGGACAGCAATTTCGTCCTCCTCAGCATGCTCAGTAAGCACCATGTTAAAAAAGTATGCACAATTTTAGCGGGAAAGAGCAACATGTAATGTGAAGTTGCATCGTCTGTACAGTAGTGTATGGTACACACAAAAGTTGCATACATAAGTTGCAGACAAAAGTTTCATCGTGTGTATCAGGCTTCAGACTGCTCTGATCCGGTGCCACAATGCTTGACCGTATGATAAAATTGGCAATTGTTGTGAGCATTAACACATAGTGCTCAGATGACTCCAGTAGACGTCATTCAGAAAAAGGAACCGAAAGATATGGTAGGCTACAATAAAATGACAGGATTTTAGCAGGGCGCCGCCGATCTGGCACCTTTGAATTTAGATCTCTATATGTACGTTTGTGAGCGGAGCGAGCAAGAAAAAATCAGACTATTTAAAATTGAATAAAAAAATCAACAACAAAAAACAGTAGCCGCTGCTAAAACCATACTAACAAGAAAAACTATAGCATGAAATATCATGTTATACTGGGGCGGTTTAAGTGGCTCATTAATGGTTTTACCGAGTTTATGATAGAGCAGTAGATATCTTTTTAATGGACTGATACATGAGGATGGTGCAATATGTAATTCAAGTGCAGCAGCTAGGGTTGAAGGTTGGTGCTCAAAAGAACCGTCTCAATGGCATTGAGGTGATTCTTTTTGAATACCTACTATGTATTTCTGGATTTAGAAGAAAGGTTTTTATTATTATTATTAAACATCCCTGAAAGTATCTGGTGGTCTGGATGTTATTATGGCGATGTGCAGACTGATCTAAAGTCATGAGTTGCACCTCTTGAGTAGGTAGATCTGAACATATGCACCATGTAATTTCGGCAGACGAGATAAGCAGACGACTTTTGTTGCGATTGGCGCTTAAAGGGTTTACTTTACAGCCTATTTGCTGTCATGTGTAAAGCTGAAAGAGATGTCGTAGTACGTTAACAGTTTGTCCAGCTTTCCTATCATTATGCGTAGGAGCTTTGGCTACTGTTCTATGATCTCTATACAACAGTACGTAATCTACATTCTCAGAAAACATATAAAAGTGGGCCACCATCGGCCCGTCACCAAAACTCCATTATGGCATTTGGTTGGCGGGTCGACAGTGGACAACCTGGCATAGTTATGGTAGCGCTCTATGGCATTTTCAAATGCACTTAAGTGTTCAAATGTACGGTCCAATGTGACACATATGAACCATTCTGACAATATAAACTGAAACTTTTGTGAAACTGAGTCAAATTGCAGAATGAAAGAGTAATGATCAGTAATTACTTTTGGTTTGATTTATCTATTATAAAGACCGATAGTTAAAAGACCTTTTTGATCTGTTTGCGGCAGGTAGCAGGTAATAGGGATCAAAGACAATAGGATAATTTCAATTTATTGTTTTCGTCGTATGAAACATAATGCTCTATGCTTATGTTTTTCGCACACACGACACCTTATAAACTGACATTGAGATTAAAAAAAATATTTGGGCCTCGGAACGTGAAAGCCTGTCTTGGGGGGTGCGAAAAACAAATGCGCAGACTAGCCTGCGCATTAGCGTAGACTGATCAGCGCCTTTTTCATTTGCTTTTTGGGAAGTATCATTTCTAGAATTGCTACAAGTGAAATTTCAATTTTCTAGCTAGCCTCTGTAGATGAGGAGACTGCTTTTAGACTAGCTTTTTCAGAAGCCCCAAAGACAGGTTTTAGTCGCGTTTGGGGCCCATTTTGTGTCGAAAATTGCACAACATGTAACACAAACGCAGTAGCCTACCTAATCAATGCAATTATATATTTTTTGGTATCAATGGAACATTGCAAACTGTTTGTAAACGTCCCTTGATGTCAATATAGCAACCCGAATAATGATTATGCTACTGTACTCCTAGCTTACTGATACACACTTCCTTTAATAAAAGCCAATACTTATTAATCATGACCTACATCCGTCATCGATAGGAACAGTTTATCTGCCTGTTATATTACTGGGTCTGAGCTGTTATTTATTCTTTTACAATTAATCATCGTTTCCTTTGTTGAATTAAAAGGGAAAACTTAGATTTGTTCTTACATTTTCAACTTTCTAAGCGTTGTCGAAAACGTAAAATTGATCAATGCCTGACCGATTGTATATATATAAATAGAACGTACTAAATCGCGTTGCGATTGGCTGTGTATAAATAATTTACATATACATGTAGTGTGTATATCACATGGCCGTTTTGGCGGGATAGGCATAAAGTAAAACTTCGAATGAAATCATACAAGTAAGATTATTTAATCCCCAATATTTAAGCGACTTTTTGGGGTCAGCTGACATAATTCTTGATTTATATGAATGTTATATTATTTACATACATAGCCGCGTAAAAAACACGCCGACTTGTTTGTGTGTTGTCAATGAAAGCAGACTACAATGGCAAGTCCACTATGTCTTTTACGATATGCCTTTCATTATTATATTACTGCGCAAGGTATTATTTTTTAAATATATTTGTATTTGAATTAGCAATTGGCAATAAATCATTGCTTCGATACCCAAACTGAAGTTTCTAAACTGCAAAGCATAACAAACAATAAAAAAAACAACCAAAAAAAGAACTACTTTTTACGCGTAATATTTTCCAGAAAGTTGTTCGGTTTGCATTAAGCCTTTATCCTGCGGAATCCGGATATACCTCGTTCTGGAAAACATTGTAGATCCGGATCAGTTGGCTTCTCAGGAACAAACTAGTCAGGATCTTTACGACTCTTTATCATGCATCTAATTAAATTGTTAATATTGAAACCATGCAACTTATATGTCTGAAAATTTGCAAGGAGTGTAGCATATATTTAATGTATGGCCTGGCAAGGGTAAAAATCGACGTGACTGAAAAACTGTAAGGGCCGATTGCATGACGAAGTTTATTTTAGTCTCGACTAAGGCTTAACACGGTGCTTGCTAGCCTCCAGTTTAAATCTGGTTTGCATAACGAAAGGTGACCTTGAGTTTAACTATCCCCAGGGTAAATTATCCTTGAGGTTAAATTAGTCCAGAAATATTAGTCTAAGAGTAGGACAAAATAGAAGGATATTTTCTTTAATGCACCGATTTTTGTCATGGCAATTCCAGCTTATCAACTGGACGAGACCATTTCCAATTGTAGGGATGTACGGTGATACTTTTATTCAGATAATAATAATATATTATTGTAAAAGCAAACAGTAGAGTCCCTGATCAGACGCCACAATATACGGCGTCTGATCTGGGTCTGCACTGTATGTATAGATGCGCATACGTATATGTACATCCGCGCGTGTGTGTATGGGTATAAATGTGTGTCTGCGTGTAGGTACATGCGTGCATGCATGTATGTGCGTGCTTGTGTGCGTGTGTCTGACCGTTTAGTATGTGTGTGTGTATGTATACGTTCGTGACTATTCTTATGTCTTACTTCTAACTTCAAATGTTGGCGTGCATGCGTTCGCATGTACGCCAATAGACCAACATAGATGTTAGATTCTAGATGTAATAAGTCAGAGGTAAAAAAAAGTAACGGACATACGTATATACATCACACAGACGCACGCACGCACATGCATGCATATACAGAAACACACATACAAACATATATACACACATACATATATACATACATACATACAGACAACCAGACGGACAGACAAGCGCATGCGTTCTCGTACGCAAGCATCATACGTACATTCATATATGCATACACATACTCATACATACATGTATGTACATACTGACAGATATATGCATTGGTGGCTACGCGCGCATACTCACGCATGCGCGACCACATGTACTTAAAAAAGCATCACATTAAGAAGTAAGAAGTTAGATGTAAGAAAAGTCAGGGACGTTTAAATATACACACATGTATGCAGGCGTGTACCCAACACAGACATACACTCATACCTATACACATGCGAAAGGATGCACGCACGCAAGCGCATGCAACAGACAGACAGACGCACGAATGCCTGCGCACGCCGAATGCATGACTACATTCATACCTACAGACAGACAGGTGCACGACGGACTGCCTGCGCACACACACGCACAAATGCATACGTATGTACGTACGCACGTACATTATACATACATACCTTTTGTTTGTTTGATTTGATTCTTTACGTACCGGTCAACAGTTTTTCAGTTATGTCGGACGGACGGATCTTCCTGGGTTGAACCAGTACTAAACAAGGATTAATGGGTCTAGCTCAAGGACACAACGCAGGGACGCCTGTGAGGCTCGACCCCGCGGCCCTCGGGTCTCGAGTCAAGCACTCTACCACTGAGCCACTGCGGTACACACACACACACGCACGCATGCACGCACGCATATATACAAACATACATGAGCCACTCACCAAGGGAGGGTCTATGCTCCTTTGCTCCCTTAAAATAATGCATTGATCTCCCCAAATTCATGAAATAAATTCCTCAGCTCCCTGAAAGTATTTCGCCTGTGCGCCCCAAATAAAATCCCTAAAATTAATTCAGCTTCTCCCCAAATCCCCCGAAATAGAGAATTACACACCAGGCGCTTAGGTAGCACTGTAACAATGTGGTTTCACACTCGCACTATGGGGGTCCGGGGGCATGCTCCCCGAATAGTTTTTTCTAAAAAACGGTGCAATTTGGTGTATTCTGAATATTCCAAAGCATGTAATTATCAACCTAAAAATCAACAAAGTTAAGGATAATAAATTAAAAATAAAAGTTATTGACCATATTTTTCTCCAATATAAAAGCCAAGGTTTTCGCATCTTAGTATGAAAATGAAAATAACTACATTTGCATTTTACAAGTGGGGTCTGGGGAGGCAACAGCCCCCCCCCCCCACCCCAGAAGCCAAATATTTTTTTTTCAAACAAAGTGGAGGCCTTTCCTTTAAGGTAAGATTTATAAATTTATTTTTTACTTTTTACAGGGCTCCCTAAATCCCCAAAACCATGAGCTTGCTCCCCAGCTCCCTAAAAATAATTGCCAGTGCTCCCCAGCTCCCTGAAAATAAATATCCCTTCTCCCCAGATTCCAAAAACCCCTTGGACCCATACATATGTCCATATGTAAGCATGCATGCATACGTACATACATACAAACAGACAGACAGACAGACAGACAGACAGACAGACAGACATTTTTTTTATTTTATATTTATCTTGTACGTTCAAAATCTAATATTGAACGGACAAGATAATATCTTGTTTATACCAGATTGAAAGCAATAAAAAACTAAAACTAAAACTGAAATGAAATGTCCCTTCTCGGGTTTCGTATATGATATTCTAAATAAATGTACTTTAAAGCTGCTTTTTAAAAATATTTTTGGACAACTTCACCATTGACATGAATGGAAAAGTGGCATTTTTTGAAAAAAAAAAGTTTTAACTTTTGTATTTAAAAAAGTGCAAAGACGACCTTAATTTTGTCGTTCTGTGTGCCTATGACTTGGGAAACTGTCTGGACCCAGACCAGGCCCAACCTAACGTCGGATCTGATCTGGATCCAAATTGTTGACAGTCTGATGATTTTCCAAATACATTTTGTTTTTGAGAAATGTCAATTTTGAAGAACTAACCAATGCTTCCAGTGGGTAACTAGGGACATGCATCTAGCTCTTAAGCTCTGGCGACACTGCGCATTTGAGCGTCTGGCATTAAGAAAATAGATTAGGGGCCGAGTGCATGACGAAACTTTATTCAAGTCTAGTCTTAGACCTAACACGGAGCTTGCTAGCCTCCAGTTTAAACCTGGTTTGCATAATAAAGGGTTGCCAATACATGAAAATAAGCATTACAGTTTCAAAGAATCCCCATCACCTGACTCCTTAGTCGGGCTCAAATGCCAATCATTTAAATTTCTCAATAACTAAGTCAATTGTCAATATTTTTACCGAATCTATCCAGCCGTTTAGCAGGTAGAGGAATAATAGACATGAAACATATTAATGGGATTTTAGTTTGAAGCCCTTGGTTTGATCCCTGGGGTGAACATAGGGGGTAGAGTTGAGGCACAAAATTCACCTTTTTCGGAATATGGTCATGTTGCATATCAAATTCAAGGGAAAGACATATACAGTAACATGGAAGCAAATATGTGCTGCTATATTCAAGAGTTTCATAAAAAATTTCCTTATCCTTTCGCTTAAACTACCCCCCTGGCAGGTTTAAATTTCTCGAGGTTTTCGGATAATTTAAACTCAAGGTTAGCCAAAACTGGTTTTATGCAATCCATCGATTTAAAGGCTAAACCTGAGACTTGTTAAACTTGCTTCATGCAATTGACGGCCATTAACCAGGAGTTTAAGCTTAATGTTAAGCCCCATTCTCACTGTGCCGGTGTAGCCACGGTTCATCCCGACGCAGGACAGCCGGTATACCGTGATGCACCGGGACACATTTCATAAAAAATAAATTGCGTTCTCACTGTGCCGACGTTACCCCGGTATAGCCCCGGTTCTCGAGAAAGCAAGACGCCGGTTGAGCCCCGGTTCACCACGGAGCACTTACGGTGCAGCACGGTGGAGCCACGGTTCGTGCCGGTATACCCCGGTGTTACCCAGGTTGTTTACGGTGATGTCCCGGTAACTGCCGGTTGCGCCACGGTTACATGCCGGTAGGGCCACGGTTGCGTCCCGGTGCTACTCTACACTATAAAACCAGGATAAAAACGTGGAGTAACATCAGTTTTCTTCTGTCTCTATCGCATAACAGTTATGACACAAATTGGACTGCACATCCATATACGAGTTACTAGAGGAATCATGATCTGAGTAGCGAAAGCAAAATTGCCTAGTAACCTCGCAGCTCAGTTGCATGACAAATAAGCAGAAGCAGACCTGTTTTCTTACGACGAGGTTTAAATGTTGTTGATCTGGGCCCAGAATTACAATGCCTCCTTAAAGTTAAGGAAGATTTAATTTAAGTCTTGATACTTCAACATGTACATTAAATGCTTAATAAATTGCCAAGACCGATGCAGTACTCATGGTCAAAGATATCATTGTGATCTACGGAAAAAAATGAAACTATTTTGGTTTTAATCAGTTTGGAAACGTTATTTTTCGCATCCTGGAAATTCAATGCTTAACTTAAGTACTCCTTAACTTTAAGGATACGTTGTAATTCTAGGCCCAGATTGTCTTGCTTTTTCGTAAAAATATATAAACACTTTGAGCGGGGCATGTGATTTCCAACAATGTGATATTTTGAGAAGTTTAGACTCAGACAAGCCTGTGCAGTCCCCAATTAAGCTGTAAAGTTGTTCGGTCAGTAGCTTAACAGTCATAGAATAATCAAGCGACAAGCAAAGGCTCTGATCAGACTGCGCCTAGGCGCAGGCTGGTCTGAGGCTTTGCTTTTGGCAACTACCACATTGTTGGAGATCTCATGTCGTGGCTCATATATGCTTGACTCTTCAGTAATTATAAGTGCATTTATTCATATTTAGCTTTGTAAATGAGCAAATTTATACTGCTGACAATTTAACCAACTTGTGACGAATGGACTTTCCCATCCTTATCATTTGGATGAATCTAATTTCATTTTAGGTGCAGCAGGAGTGACTTTTCATTTTTATTTTGCATTTTATTACATATACATAGGCAGTGGAACCACACGGTTTATCACGGTGGAGACACGGATGTTCCCGGATTACGCCGGTATCGCCCCGACGCCGTCCCGGTGGAGACACGGTTGCTCCCGGCGTCTTCCCGGTTTATCACGGTATTTGACAGCCTTCCCGGTTACTCCCGGTGAGTCCCGGTTGTTTTAAACATTTTAAAACAACCGGGGACATGAGCCGGTTTAACACGGTTCATCCCGGATCTCCAAGGTTGTCCACGGTGCCGCCACGGTTGCGACACGGTTCATCACGGTTCATCCCGGATCATCAAACCGGGGTGAACCGGCACCTTAAACCGGGACAGTGAGAACGGGGCTTTAACCTGAGACTTGTTAAACCTGACTTTATGCAATCGACGGCTGTTAACCTGGAGTTTAAACTCAAGGTTATCTTTAAACTTTTGTCATGCAATCGGCCCCATGTGTTAAAATTGAGTCCGGATGCCAGCATCCGTCCCCAATAAGGAAAATGCTAGTAAGGACCAGATTATGAGAAACCCTGCCTGATACATGTATATACGTACATGGTGTCGATATAAATGTAAACATCAGTCTGCGCATCGTCTCCCTAATTGCCCTCAGGACTATTTGCACTCGGGCCTTAAGGCCCTCGGGCAAATACAGAGACATTAGGCCGTTATGCCTGGTATTGCGGTGGTGGCCATGTATAAATCTCTAAAATTTGCTCTTAAACGTTAATAGGCTTAAATGAGAGCATAGAACAAAATGTTAATAAAGGTCCATAGCTTTTCAACTCCAAGAAAAGAAGAAAAAATAAGTCATTTCAATTTTCAAACTTACTCTATGAAATTTCAAGATTCTATCTCTAATTTTACTCGAATGAGCGAAGAAAGCTAGCTTTTGCAAAATTATTTCATTTTCCGTTGATATGCACAATATTGACGCAAAATGAACTAATTCTGTTACTTCATTTTGCGTCGACATTGCCAGCTCAAAATGAAAGAAAAAAAATCAAAATGAAATACATTATAACATTATTTCAAAATGTTGTAACAATGCACAACAACAATACACATGGAAAAAATCAGTTGGTTTCCGGACGTATATTGAAGGTAAATTAGTTGCAACAGGATTTAATATTGAGACCGAGGTTTTCGTGTGAAAATTTTTCCATAGGTTTTATTTTGATTTTGTTAACTTGTGAAATTGTCAGCTTGTGAAAAGCCCTCAAACACTTGGGTCCGCCCCAGAGAGCTGCACTGGAGCGTCTCCCAACCTGTCGGGTTGGGGTAGGTCGTACTACACGGAGTATAGCACATCCAACACAATTCTGTGAAATTGAAGATGAATGCACGATACAATAAATATATATACATAGACAATATTAATTTTCTAGTAGTTTTAAGAACAGAAAGGGTGCTTTTTAAAGGAGATATTTTGATCGTTCATACATCAAATTACATTAAGTCAATAGCATTAATTTACAAAACGGCTGTAAAGAGTAAACTTTCTAAAAATGACAATTAAAAGGTTGACTCATTGCTTTTTTTATAACTTCCCTTGAAAAACAAGTATTTGTTTTCTTAAAAAGTTGGGTAAGTGCTAGTTTGCCGATTACCAAACAATTTTTCTTGAACAAGGCACATTAATCCTGCTTAGTAATGGTTCAAACAAGGAAGATCCGTCCCGACATAACTGAAAAATTGTTGACTGAGACGTAGGCATATTCAAACAAAAAGTATTTTTGCCTAGGTGCTTAAATTAGTCAATGATTTTAGGAAATATATGCAGCGGACGACTGAAACAAACGACCCTTTTCGGGCATACTGAATTACTGGCTAACCGCTCAAGCGTGCTCAGGAAAAATGTGGTTAGGTGATCGTCTCGACATGGCCGTAGCTGTTGACTGGGACGTAAAACCACACGCCAAACAAACATATGGGTTTAAAGCAGCCTCTTCAGAAAGCGTCAAAAAGCAGACGTCTTTTGTTGTGATTGGCGCTTCAGTAAGTGTTAACTCTGCCTACTGGGTACTTTGGCATTCTTTTTTGTCGTCCAAAATAAACTTTTTCCAAACATTCTTTCAGAAAAGCACTAGAGTGTCAAACAGTTTGGAGCCTGATCTGGGTCCTAAATGTTCGCAAAGATCAGAACCCTGATTATCACTGAGCAGAAGACACTTGTAGGGAAATAGTTAATACACATTTTGGGCTAACATTCTAGACTCTTTACTCTGCATCATCTGATCTGGTTTTGCACTGTTTGCCAATGTCTGAAAAAGTTTCTCCAGATAACCAATAAATGATCTGGAAAGAAATAGAGAACATGAAATATAAGAAAACAGCAGACTCATTTATTGCTCAGTCTGAGGCACTTTCGGTATGATTTGCATGGATTTGTTTAGGCGCGATTAGCGGCCGAGTTTCAGATGAGAGACTGACATAACGGTACATTTGGTACATCGAGTGACACTCGTTAAATTAATTGGATACAGTTTCCGGTGCTTCGCCCTTCCCAACTGTGTGTTTAATGCATTAGTCACGTACTGGTAGCCTCAGGGTTCTCGAACAACTAGTAGTAGAGGCATCGGTTGAGGGTCAATAAGGGCATCGAACCAAGATGGCCGCCACTGACTTAGGGCATGATCCATGTGACCCCTCGACCTCAGATAATAATGTGATGCGTTTGTTAACACCTCAGAGAGTGAGTCAACCCACTAGACCACGAGAGGGTAGCGTCTTGCCCAAGAGCATCCCCTCCTCCCCTCATCCTACCATCCTCCTCCTCCCCCTACTCATCCCCCTCCTCCTCCTACATCTTCCCTTGTGCCATTGCATTTAAGATACAATACATTACCTTCGATGTGAACACCATCAAGCCCAAAGCCCAAATGAGGTGCCACTCAGAGCGCTCTATTCAGAGCCTAAGTGTCCTGCAATTCTCTGCTATAACCCCCCCCCCCCCAACACACACACACACACACACACACACACACACACACTGTGTGGACAGCAAGCTGGTAAAACCATGTCAGTTCTCACTGGCAGTCTATTATGTGCCGTGTTTGCCCAGGGACATTTCTGCTAAGGTGATGGGGGTATGGTTACAAATGACTGATGCATAATGTAGTGCCTAGCTGTGGGCACTATAGCCATAGTGTATTTCTGTCTTTGCCATCTAGTTACTGGGTGTGAGCACCATAGCAATTGTAGGCCTATATTTATGTCTAGGTCATATTGTCCTGTGGGCACTGTTTGTATTTCATTTTGTATTTATGTCTTTGTCATGTAGCAAAATGTGAGCATGGTTACCATTGTTTAGTTCTGTCTTTGTCATGTAGTGCTTGGGTGTGAGCACTGTTTCAAGTATGTGTTTGTCATGCAGAGCCTGGGTGTGAGCACTGTTTCAAGAATGTCTTTGTCTTGTAGAGCCTGGGTGTGAGCACTGTTTCAAGCATGTGTTTGTCTTGTAGAGCCTGGGTGTGAGCACTGTTTCAAGAATGTCTTTGTCTTGTAGAGCCTGGGTGTGAGCACTGTTTCAAGCATGTGTTTGTCTTGTAGAGCCTGGGTGTTTGCACTGTTTCTATAATATATGGTCATGTAGTGCCAGGGTGTGAGTGTTGTTACCATTATCTCTTTGTCATGTAGCAACTGGATGTAATCACTGTTACAATTGTGTATTTATATCTTTATTATCTAGTACCTGGATATGGCTACTGTTGCCTTTGTTCATGCATTTTTTCATGTTGTCCCTAGATAGGAGCATTGTTTCCATTGCGTATTTAATTGTGTATGTAAAACCAAATCAAACCCGACAAAATTTTAAGGTCTTTGTAAGGTAGCCTCTGGATGTGAGCACTGTTTCTATTGTGTTTGTACTTGTAAAATAGTGTCAGGTTGTGAGCACTGTTTCTATTGTGTATTACTGTCTTTGTAATATAGTGCCAGGATGTGATCACTGTTGCCATCGTGTATTACTGTCTTTGTAATATAGTGCCAGGATGTGATCACTGTTGCCATCATGTATTACTGTCTTTGTAATATAGTGCCAGGATGTGATCACTGCTGCCATCGTGTATTACTGTCTTTGTAATATAGTGCCAGGATGTGATCACTGTTGCCATCGTGTATTACTGTCTTTGTAATATAGTGCCAGGATGTGATCACTGTTGCCATCGTGTATTACTGTCTTTGTAATATAGTGCCAGGATGTGATCACTGCTGCCATCGTGTATTACTGTCTTTGTAATATAGTGCCAGGATGTGATCACTGCTGCCATCGTGTATTACTGTCTTTGTAATATAGTGCCAGGATGTGATCACTGTTGCCATCGTGTATTACTGTTTTTGTAATATAGTGCCAGGATGTGATCACTATTGCCATCGTGTATTACTGTCTTTGTAATATAGTGCCAGGATGTGATCACTGCTGCCATCGTGTATTACTGTCTTTGCAATATAGTGCCAGGATGTGATCACTGCTGCCATCGTGTATTACTGTCTTTGCAATATAGTGCCAGGATGTGATCACTGTTGCCATCTTGTATTACTGTCTTTGCAATATAGTGCCAGGATGTGAACACTGTTGCCATCGTGTATTACTGTCTTTGTAATATAGTGCCAGGATGTGATCACTGCTGCCATCGTGTATTACTGTCTTTGCAATATAGTGCCAGGATGTGATCACTGCTGCCATCTTGTATTACTGTCTTTGCAATATAGTGCCAGGATGTGATCACTGTTGCCATCTTGTATTACTGTCTTTGCAATATAGTGCCAGGATGTGATCACTGTTGCCATCGTGTATTACTGTCTTTGTAATATAGTGCCAGGATGGGATCACTGTTGCCATCATGTATTACTGTCTTTGTAATATAGTGCCAGGATGTGATCACTGTTGCCATCGTGTATTACTGTTTTTGCAATAAAGTGCCAGGATGTGATCACTGCTGCCATCATGTATTACTGTCTTTGTAATATAGTGCCAGGATGTGATCACTGTTGCCATCGTGTATAACTGTCTTTGCAATATAGTGCCAGGATGTGATCACTGCTGCCATCGTGTATTACTGTCTTTGCAATATAGTGCCAGGATGTGATCACTGTTGCCATCATGTATTTCCGTCTTTGTAATATAGTGCCAGGATGTGATCACTGTTGCCATCATGTATTACTGTCTTTGTAATGTAGTGCCAGGATGTGATCACTGTTGCCATCATGTATTACTGTCTTTGTAATATAGTGCCAGGATGTGAGCACTGTTGCCATCATGTATTACTGTCTATGTAATATAGTGCCAGGATGTGTTCACTGTTGCCATCGTGTATTACTGTCTTTGTAATATAGTGCCAGGATGTGATCACTGTTGCCATCGTGTATTACTGTCTTTGCAATATAGTGCCAGGATGTGATCACTGTTGCCATCGTGTATTACTGTCTTTGTAATATAGTGCCAGGATGTGATCACTGTTGCCATCGTGTATTACTGTCTTTGTAATATAGTGCCAGGATGTGATCACTGTTGCCATCGTATATTACTGTCTTTGTAATATAGTGCCAGGATGTGATCACTTTTGCCATCGTGTATTACTGTTTTTGCAATATAGTGCCAGGATGTGATCACTGTTGCCATCATGTATTTCTGTCTTTGTAATATAGTGCCAGGATGTGATCACTGTTGCCATCGTGTATTACTGTCTTTGTAATGTAGTGCCAGGATGTGATCACTGTTGCCATCATGTATTACTGTCTTTGTAATATAGTGCCAGGATGTGATCACTGCTGCCATCGTGTATTACTGTCTTTGTAATATAGTGCCAGGATGTGTTCACTGTTGCCATCGTGTATTACTGTCTTTGTAATATAGTGCCAGGATGTGATCACTGTTGCCATCGTGTATTACTGTCTTTGCAATATAGTGCCAGGATGTGATCACTGTTGCCATCGTGTATTACTGTCTTTGTAATATAGTGTCAGGATGTGATCACTGTTGCCATCGTGTATTACTGTCTTTGTAATATAGTGCCAGGATGTGATCACTGTTGCCATCGTGTATTACTGTCTTTGTAATATAGTGCCAGGATGTGATCACTGTTGTCATCGTGTATTACTGTCTTTGTAATATAGTGCCAGGATGTGATCACTGCTGCCATCATGTATTACTGTCTTTGTAATATAGTGCCAGGATGTGATCACTGTTGCCATCGTGTATAACTGTCTTTGCAATATAGTGCCAGGATGTGATCACTGCTGCCATCTTGTATTACTGTCTTTGCAATATAGTGCCAGGATGTGATCACTGTTGCCATCATGTATTTCCGGCTTTGTAATATAGTGCCAGGATGTGATCACTGTTGCCATCATGTATTACTGTCTTTGTAATGTAGTGCCAGGATGTGATCACTGTTGCCATCATGTATTACTGTCTTTGTAATATAGTGCCAGGATGTGAGCACTGTTGCCATCATGTATTACTGTCTTTGTAATATAGTGCCAGGATGTGTTCACTGTTGCCATCGTGTATTACTGTCTTTGTAATATAGTGCCAGGATGTGATCACTGTTGCCATCGTGTATTACTGTCTTTGCAATATAGTGCCAGGATGTGATCACTGTTGCCATCGTGTATTACTGTCTTTGCAATAAAGTGCCAGGATGTGATCACTGCTGCCATCATGTATTACTGTCTTTGCAATATAGTGCCAGGATGTGAACACTGTTGCCATCATGTATTACTGTCTTTGCAATGTAGTGCCAGGATGTGATCACTGTTGCCATAGTGTATTACTGTCTTTTCAATATAGTGCCAGGATGTGATCACTGTTGCCATCGTGTATTACTGTCTTTGCAATAAAGTGCCAGGATGTGATCACTGCTGCCATCGTGTATTACTGTCTTTGCAATTTATTGCCAGGATGTGATCACTGTTGCCATCGTGTATTACTGTCTTTGTAATATAGTGCCAGGATGTGATCACTGTTGCCATCGTGTATTACTGTATTTGCAATATAGTGCCAGGATGTGATCACTGTTGCCATCATGTATTACTGTTGCCAGGATGCGATCACTGTTGCCATCGTGTATTACTGTCTTTGCAATATAGTGCCAGGATGTGATCACTGTTGCCATCGTGTATTACTGTCTTTGTAATATAGTGCCAGGATGTGATCACTGCTGCCTTCGTGTATTACTGTCTTTGCAATATAGTGCCAGGATGTGATCACTGCTGCCATCATGTATTACTGTCTTTGCAATATAGTGCCAGGATGTGATCACTGTTGCCATCGTGTATTACTGTCTTTGCAATATAGTGCCAGGATGTGATCACTGTTGCCATCGTGTATTACTGTCTTTATAATATAGTGCCAGGATGTGATCACTGTTGCCTTCGTGTATTACTGTATTTGCAATATAGTGCCAGGATGTGATCACTGTTGCCATCGTGTATTACTGTCTTTGTGATATAGTGCCAGGATGTGATCACTGCTGCCATCGTGTATTACTGTCTTTGTAATATAGTGCCATGATGTGATCACTGTTGTCATCGTGTATTACTGTCTTTGCAATACAGTGCCAGGATGTGATCACTGTTGCCATCGTGTATTACTGTCTTTGTAATATAGTGCCAGGATGTGATCACTGTTGCCATCGTGTATTACTGTCTTTGTAATATAGTGCCAGGATGTGATCACTGTTGCCATCGTGTATTACTGTCTTTGTAATATAGTGCCAGGATGTGATCACTGCTGCCATCGTGTATTACTGTCTTTGTAATATAGTGTCAGGATGTGATCACTGTTGCCTTCGTGTATTACTGTCTTTGTAATATAGTGCCAGGATGTGATCACTGCTGCCATCGTGTATTACTGTCTTTGCAATATAGTGCCAGGATGTGATCACTGTTGCCATCATGTATTACTGTCTTTGTAATATAGTGCCAGGATGTGAACACTGTTTCCATCATGTATTACTGTCTTTGTAATATAGTGCCAGGGTGTGAACACTGTTGCCATCGTGTATTACTGTCTTTGCAATGTAGTGCCTGGATATGGGCACTATAACCATTATGTATTTATGTCTTTGTAATTGCTTATTAACTTTTTTATTTATGACTCTTCCACAAACATGTCCAATGAGAACATAAAAAAATATTTCTTGAAGAAATTGGAACTGTGGATAGGCATGTAAGCTGCTGTGGAACTTGATTGAAACATTTCCCAGGTATGCCCTGTATTTGCTAAATTGAAATGTTTAAACAATTATTGCCTGGAGTTGGTCTGTGATTGTGGTATTTCCTGGTTGGTCATACTCAATAATTTAGGGGGTCACTTGTGGCATTTCCTGGTTGGTCATACTCACTAATTTAGGGGGGTTTACAGGTTTACAGCAAATACAGGGCATACCTGGGAAATGTGGCATTTCCCTGTTAGTCATACAAATTTAGGGGGTGACTTGTGGCATTTCCTGGTTGGTCATACTGACTAATTTAGGGGTCACTTGTGGTATTTACCTGTTGGTCATACTCACTAATTTAGGGGTCACTTGTGGCATTACCCTGTTGGTCATACTCACTAATTTAGGGATCACTTGTGGCATTTCCTGGTTGGTCATACTCACTATTTTAGGGGTGACTAGTGGCATTTTCCCTGTTGGTTATACTAATTTAGGGGTCACTTGTGACATTTCCCTGTTGGTCATACTCACTAATTTAGGGGTCACTTGTGACTTTTCCCTGTTAGTCAAACAAATTTAGAGGGTCACTTGTGACATTTCCTGGTTGGTCATACTCACTAACTTAGGGGTGACTTGTGTCATTTCCCTGTTGGTCATACTCACTAATTTAGGGGTCACTTGTGACATTTCCCTGTTGGTCATACTCACTAATTTAGGGGTGACTTGTGGCATTTCCCTGTTGGCCGTACTCACTAATTTAGGGATCACTTGTGTCATTTCCTGTTTGGTCATACTCAAAAATTTAGGGGTGACTTGTGGCATTTCCCTGTTGGCCGTACTCACTAATTTAGGGGTCACTTGTGGCATTTCCTGGTTGGTCATACGCACTAATTTAGGGGTCACTTGTGGCATTTCCCTGTAAGTCATACCCACTTATTTAGGGGTCATCTGTGGCATTTCCCTGTTGGTAATACTCGCTAACTTAGGGGTGACTTGTGGCATTTGCCTGTTGGCCGTACTCACTAATTTAGGGGTCACTTGTGACATTCCCTGGTAGGTCATACTCACTAATTTAGGGGTCATTTAGGGGATTTCCTAGTTGGTCATACTCACTAATTTAGGGGTCACTTGTGCCATTTCCTTGTTGGTTGTACTAATTAAGGGGTGACCTGTGGCATTTTCTTGTTGCTCATACTCACTAATTTTGGGGTCACTTATGTATGTTTCTCTGAAAGTAGAAAATTGTCTCACCATTTCAGGATGAGTCAAGTGTGAACCTGTTTGCTGGGGGAGAACAAGAAATCTCCAGTACTGATCCGGATCTACTCAAATGGATACAAAAGAGGATAGAAAATCTCATGAAGTATAAGCAGAGGTGAACAAGTCGGTAACCATACTTGGGAACAAGTCAGGAACCATACTCAAGGATAGGGCGATGAATTAACAAAATAATTCCTTTTGTTTGCTTAGAAACACAGGTCTAGATAAAAAAAATAGCTTAAAAATGTAAATATTTTCTTATACATCAGTTTTAACATGTTTTTTGGGTGCTCAAAAGAACCGTCTCATTATATCTGCCCAAGAAGAAGCATCAGGTTTGATGAAGAGGCAACCCATTAAGCCGTGCCACCTACAATTTGCAACAGACGTCATTTTAAATTCTGCTGTTTTTTTTAAATAGCAAATAAGGCATGGTATTTTGAAAATCGTCATCTGGTCTCATGAATTATCATGCCTTAATTTTTTCAAAAATAAGGAAAGATACTGCAAAATGTGTCGTCTGCTTCAGTAAAAATTGGCACTTTAAGGGTAAATAAGCTGTATGGACAGCTTAAAACATGCATTTCATTTGCATTTGACTGTACATATAATATGAAATCACATATCATTTTCAACATTTAAAGGTAGACCAGTCCTAATAACGCACTGGAAGGGCGCCGCCATTGACGTAATAGCTTAATAATAGCAAACAGTTACAAAACATAATATAAAACAATGACAATGCTTGGATGGCAGGAGGTTCACAAAGTATAAGGGAATGCATTTTTCAAAGATTAATGGAAAATATTTTTTACGCATGCCAAGGTTACAGGAGTTGATATTAAATGCTGAAATATCATTTGATGTACTTTAATGAGTGTCCAAATGGGGTGGGCAAAAATTTGGCTAGAAATTCAGAAATCACTTCTCAGAAAAATGCAGTCTCAATTTGCTAACCAGTAAAAGTGGTCTTCATAATTCGTTAGTCAGTAAAAAAAGGAGGTCCAAAATTGTCTATGTCTCCAGAGACAGTGACACCCTCTTTCTCAAAAGTAACTGACCTGTCACCGGACTACTCCTCAGCGGCTCTAATAGCAGGTTGATTTGCGACTATTTTTGTTTGTCCTAGGGTCTAGGTAGATCTTTCCAGGGCGTAGGTATCTAGATCCTACCAGGGTCTAGGTACTTGTAGATCCTCTTTGTACAAACTTTACCTAGCTGTTGTGATGTTATGTATTCAGGTGCAGATCCAGAATTTCTGGAAAGGGGGTTCATATGTATAAAGGTGTGGGGGTTCAGTTTGCTGATTTTTATCTCATTTTCCTTAAATATCCCATGAAAATGAAATAATTTGGTCTCACTGAGCACATCTTTTGGACACCGCTACATTTAGCACATCTTTTTTCTAGAAAATAATAGCAAAATAAATGCCTGAAATTGTAGAAGCATACAATACAATACATTACTTTTTATTGTTCATAACATGTACAAAATTTACAAACAGTACCACAACATAAATATAAATGTAGGCTAACTATGTTGAGAGAATCAATAAACAAACAATGCACATGAAAAAAAAATAATCAGTTAGCTCACGGTTGAAGGGGAGGGGGGGGGGGGGGGGTAACTACCTATATGATATATGACATAGTATGGATGTGCGGCCCGAATAGCCCCCCTTTTCAGCGCTGCCAGGTATTCGATAAGCCCCCTTTTTCTAAGAAATAGTATATGACTGACCCAGTTTTTTTTTATCATTGTTATATGAACGGACCCATTTTTACTGACATCCCTGTTTAAAATGCTCATATTTTTGCTCTGGTATTCAGCTCAGAGACCAAAATTGTAATGTTTATTTGTAAACTTTGTTAACAGAAAGCAAAGGGGGTATATAAAATCAAAGAACAGTATATGAATATGCAAACATTTTGTTCAATGTATATGAATAGGTCATTTTTTTTTTTCGAAGACCAGGTATATGATTGGCGTAGGTTTAAAAAAACTGGCCCGCACACCCGTACCAAAAATTACCCTCAAGTTATCCCCCCACCCCCGAGGGTTGGTTGCAACAGAATTCATTTATAGCCTCAAGTGTTGTTTGCAACAGAATTCATTTAGTCAATATACGTGGGCAAACTTAACGTGGATTTAATTTTGTTAGCTTATGAAAAGCCCTCAAAACTTGGGACCGCCCCACAGAGCTGCAATGGAGCGTCTCCCAAACCTGTCGGGTTGGGGTGAGTCGTACCACACGGTCAGTGTAGCACATCCAACACATTTGTGTGAAATTATTGATGTGGTTCAGACACAATTAATATATATACATAGACAATGTTAATTTTATAGTAGTTTTATGGAGTTAAAGGGCGATTTTTAAAGCGGATATTTATGATCAATTATAGATCAAATTTCGTCAAATCGATATCATTAATTTTTACAAAACGGCTATAAAGAGTAAACTTTCTTAAAATGATAATAAAAAGGTTGAATGCTTTCTTTTGATTTTTTTTATTATTACTCCCCTTGAAAACAAGTATTTGTTTTCTTAAAAGTGGTACTATATGCTTTATCCTCGGGTCTGACGGTGTAGAAAGAGTCGGCTTATAACGAACCCCTACACCGCATTCAGACAACCACACTCATATACTCAGGAACGCAAAAGTCATTGATGTTTTTTTTTTTATTCTTGCGTTTTCAACGGCTAATTTGCTGATTTTTTTCAAAAAAAGTAAGTGAGTATGATCAGGAATTACCACGATCACAAACTGCAGACAACCCCAAGGCACCGCGAGGAAGAGCCAATCAATCATCACGAGACACCAGGAAGACAAATTAAGCAAAGCAACCAGCTCTCTCTTCCCCATCAAGATGACTGCAATACTAGAATTTTATCTCATTTTCCTTAAATATCCCATGAAAATGAAATAATTTGGTCTCACTGAGCACATCTTTTGGACACCGCTACATTTAGCACATCTTTTTTCTAGAAAATAATAGCAAAAAAAGTGACGTACAACAAAACATAGAACAATTACAGACTCCCACAATGGGAGTAACAATCAACAAAAAGTCAACAAAAACAGAACCACCGCCTTAGAATGGACAACAGCCTATGCCACCGGGGGGCTTAAATGCATTTTACTGGTACCAAATCTTCGCCCTAGATTCTGCTGTTGATGAAGTACAAGAAATGTTCAGCCCGCATGGAAGCCTTCTAACTAATGCAATGTATCATCATTGAGAAACACTCTAATCAAATTGACACACCATGATGAAACAAAGAAAAGGGCTCATGACTCACAGATAGTCAGAGCTAAAGAAAACCTCAAGTTGAGCCACGGTGGGTCCAGCTACAGATAAGCGTCAGGCACCAACCCACCGATTAAAGGTTTACGTCAGAGCCGTCATAGAGTCTGAGGCCTGATCCACCGTCGTGCAATTAAAGAGGAAAACATAGTTATAAACCGTGATTGGGTTTAAAACCAGGCATGCAGACTGTCGCATGACATCCAAGTTATATCAAACCCTTATGGGCCTCGTCGCGAGAAAACCTGTCTTCGGGCGTTTCCGAACAACACAGGCGCAGACCAGCCTGCGCATCCGCGCAGTCTGATCAGCGCCTTTGTTATTCTCCTTTAAGAAAGTATCATATGTAAACTTGCTGCAGGTGAATTTTCAATTTTCTAGCTAGTCTTTGTAGCTGAGGAGACTGTTTTGAAACTCGCTTTGTCGGAAACCCCGAAGACTGGTTTTCTCGCGACGAGGCCCTTATATAACGTTTTACAATCTTTTTGAATTGGTCACTAAAATTAGGTTTTCCAATAATTCGCTTGAATTTATAAACTAAATCACCATGAAATATAGGTTCTGATATGCCCTGTTGCAGAAGAGTTTTTAACCCAATGTTGTATTAAACGATTAACTCTGACTGTCTGCGGTAGAATTTAGAAAATGCTTTTCGAATTTTATAATATCTATAACCTTGTTTTAATAGCTTAGCAGTTAAAATAAGTTTCTTTTGTTGAAGTCATCAACATAAGAACACACTCTAGCAAAACGAATAAGCTGAGAAATATATACACCATAAGAAGGGGAGCGAGGAACATCTCCATCAAGAAATGGGAAATTTACTATTTCAAAATTAAAATCATCCCGTTTATCATAAGTTTTAGAAGAAACTTTGCCATTTGCTATAGACAAGTTTAAGTCCAACAACGGAGTATCAGAGGAATTCGCCTTATTTAACTGAAGTTCAGTAAGATATATTTGACCTACCATTTTCTCAAAATAAGGATTATCAATATTAAGTAAGTCATCTAATTATCTGGAGGTGGAGTGAAAAGCTTCAATAATATCAGTCTGATTATTGTCTGACAAAGACAACATAAAGTCCCTCTCATAACAAAACAAAAACAAATCTGCAACAAGAGGAGCACAATTAGTACCCATTGGAATACCTACAATTTGTCTATATAATTTCGACCGAATCTTATAAATATATTGTCCAAAAGATAATGTAGAGCATCACACATGTTCTGACATGACCACAATTTGTATCGTTTAGGTTGTTCAGAAGTAAAAAAGGCATTTTTATCATTACAAGCCAAATAAAGTGAGTCCTCTCTGTTAAATGTTTGTTCAAGTAATTATGTTAGTTTTTCTTTAATTAGATTATGAGGCAATGTAGTATAGAGAGTAGAGAAATCATATGTAGACAAACCAGATGCTAGAAAACCTCTTGACTTCAATTTATTAAGAATTTCACCTGAATTTTTAATAGACCAAAATAAATTTTTACCATTTCTTTCATACACTGTTGTGCAACATTTAATGACATGGTTTTTAATCGCAGTGAGGCAAGAAGTCAAACGAATAGACAACTCAGTAGTTATACATGCACTAGAATTAGCAATAAAACGTGGCTTAAAGGGCCGTTTATGAAGTTTAGGTAACCAGTATAACGTAGGAATCTTGCTTTGGTCCTCATCAACATACAACCCAAACTAACAGCCATATGACATCGATGCCTATCAACGATAGACGTTTCATCAAGTCTGTTATGCTCATATGTTTTTGCAGTGCTAAGTTCTTGCTTTAGGGTGTTAATATAGTATCCCTTTCAAACGATCACAACATTGCTAACAGCCTTATCTGCGGGGGCTAAAACAAACCTCCTATGGAATTCCTGGATCCCTTTCTTCAAATGTCTAAAAGTGAATTTAGGTTTAGGTGGTAGAAGATCTAATTTTTTGCAAAAAAAATGAAATTCTACCATCAATAATCTTAAAAATATTTAGTTTCCAACTATTTAAGGCATTAGACTCAATATGTTCCCGTTTGCACCAGCGATTACAAAATTCTTGTAAAGCTCCTGCAATTTCCTCACGGCATGATTTGAAGTCTTTTGGAAAAGGAAACCTATATTTAGGTCCCTTACAAATAATAGACCGAATTCTTGAATCAGTTATGATTTTTAAATCCCCTGTTACTATATGACCAGCTGGTTGATAGCAATACCTAAAGACTATACAATCTCAAGAGTCAGGAATAGAATTTTCAATATCAAGTTCTGTTACTAATTTGTTATAGTTAAAAACAGTACTACGAATATGTTTATTATACTTATAACAAATGATAGGGGATTCCTTATTTTCAAAATAAGTAGGAATAGAAGAGATAACAGATTTATCTTTAAATATACTGGGTAAGTTAATGTATTCAATCCCCTTGTTGACCAATTAAATTTTGATAAAATGCCTAATATGATTAATTTCGGAGTCTATATATGGCCGAAGAGCATGTTGAGTGTAACACGGGGTAAGAAGTGCTGCATCATAAAGTCGATGAGCTCTATCATGGAATTTATTAGCCTCAATATCCAAATTACGAAGTGAAGCTATAGAAAGAGTTACTAAACGTGAAAGAGCCATATGTCGGCCTGAATGTTTTAAGATGATACTTAATTCTGAAAGAGTTAAAACATGTTTATTTTTGCGTTTTAAATTTCCATTTTTCCGTTTACCATGAGATCGATTATTGCGTTTACGAATATCTAAAAGAGAAAAAAACATCAAAATCAGGTAATTTAGAAATGTTACCCACATGGTAAATATTATCATTAAAACCAAATGGATGTGGTGTTTGTAATAATTTTATCCACTTTAATTCTAATTCATGCCTAAGAATATTTCTATATCTTTTAGTGGAATTATCACGATATGTAATCTTTCAACAGGCTGAATAGAAATACTGCTAGAAGAGTGATTAGTTTGTTTGAAATGCCTATAAAGAAAATTATCAATTTTGCAAGGCTTTTTTATTCGACGATAGTGGTCAGAAAATCTAGTTTTTAGAAATCTACAAGTCTGGCCAACATATTGCATGCCACAATCTTTCTCTGCTCAAGATAAAACATAAATAACATCAGTTGATCTTCAATCAAGATCAGAATTAGTAATTACAGAAAATTGTCTACAATTAACGTTTGATTTAATAGTTGATTTACAACATAAATGTTTGCAACAACTACACCTCTTGGCATTGCACTTATAAATAGAGGGATACACTACACTTCTTCTATACGTACTCCTAGAGTTTCTAAGTACAGGTGACTTAAGAGGAGAAAGACGAACTTTTAAGTGGTTTCTAAATAGGGCAGAGTCAGAAACTCCATGTAAATTAATTTTAGTGGCCGAATGAAGTTTCAGAGGTGAAACGTAAACATATGGTAACATAGAATTATATCTATTGGTGGACTGGGGAATCTGTATGGAAGAAGCAGAAGGTAACCGAAGAGGAGAAAGTAAAGTTTTGACTGGTTTTGGCTATTCATTATTGAGTTTTAAGTTTATACCATACTTTGAAAAGCAGCATTCATATAGGTTATTTATAGCAATATCCAGCTGCTGTATTTGAGAAATAGCTAAAGCTCCCAACATATAACTAAGTCTAATGCAAACACAAAGAAACATAGAGAAAGCAATAGTTATAAACGAGATACGAATGTTGGTCTACACTGCTCCTTAAATGAGGTATTTAAGTGATACCAATAGGGAAGTTAATGCAATGAATGATTGTCAAGTGTAAATCCTGACTATAGTAATAATAACGACTTTAAATGCAAGTACGGGGAAACTTTTAACAGTAACCACGCAGCACAAACACAAGAGTCGTGATATTAAAAATAGTAAGTGAGTATGATCAGGACATACCACAATCACAAACTGCAGACAACCCCAGGGCACCGCGAGGAAGAGCCACTCAACCATCACGAGACACTGGGGAGACAAATTAAGCAAAGCAACCAGCTCTCGATCCCCATCAAGATGATTGCAATACTATTATTCTGCCAGTCAAGAGTAGAAGTGACGCCATGTTTTGTTTGCAAAGTTATGGGACTAACCTTACATGTCAGGATTTATACACAATTAATCTATCGATTCGAATTATCTCAAGTGGTAGCGAGGAGGATTACTATGCCACAAAGATTTTTTTAGGTTCGAATCTCACTGGCTGCTCTTTTTTTTTTATTCAGTTTTTTTATTTTATTTTTCTTATTTTTTTTTTTTTTTTTTTGGGGGGGGGGGGGGGGGGGTTGATTTTATTATTCTCTTCATGTCTTATTTTTTATTTATTATTTTTATCATTTCGCTTATATTTCCGAATTTACAGTAGTTTGTGCTGTTCCTTATGTTATATATATATATATATATATATATATATATATATATATATATATATATATATATATATATATATATATATATATATATATATATATATATATATATATATATATATATATATATATATATATATATATATATATATATATGCCTTATACATGTTAAAGGGATAAAAGATAAAAATAAATAAATAAATTAAAAGAAAAAATAAGACATGAAGAGAATAATAAAATCAGACCCCCCCCCCTGAAAATAAAAATACAAAAAAAAAAAAAACTGAATAAAAAAGAGCAGCCAGTGAGACTCGAACCTAAAAACATTCCTTGTGGTTCAGTAATCCTGCTCGCTACCACTTGAGCTAACTATAAACGATAGATCAATTATGTATTAATCCTGTCATGAAAGGTTAGTCATATAACTTTGTAAACAAAACATGACGTCACTTATACTCTTGGCTAGCAGAATAATATAATGGACCTAAAGTAACGTACAACAAAAGTTAGAACAATTACAGACTCCCACAATGGGAGTAACAATCAACAAAAAGTCAACAACAACAGAACCACCGCCTTAGAACAGACAGCAGCCTAAGCCACTGGGGTGGGGGCCTTAAATGCATTTTACTAGTACCAAATCTTTGCCCTAGATACTGCTGTTGTTGAAGTACAAGAAATGTTCAGCTCGCATGGAAGCCGTCTAACTAATGCAATGTATCATCATGGAGAAATAGATAATCAAATTAACACACAAAGATGAAACAGAGAAAGGGCTCATGACTCTCAGATAGTCAGAGCTGAAGAAAACCTCAAGTTGAGCCACGGTGGGTCCAGCTACAGATAAGCATCAGGCACCAACCCACCGTTTAAAGCTTAACGTCAGAGGTGTCATAGAGTCTGAGGCCTGACCCACCGTCGTGCAGTTAAAGAGGACGCCATAGCTATAAACTGTGATTGGGTTTAAAACCAGGCATGCATACTGTCGCATGACATCCAAGTTATATCAAACCCTTATATAACGTTTTACAATCTTTTTGAATTGGTCAGTAAAATTAGGTTTTCCAATAATTCGCTTGCATTTATAAACTAAATCACCATAAAATATAGGTTCTGATATGCCCTGTTGCAGAAGAGTTTTTAACCCAATGTGTATTTAACGATTAACTCTGACTGTCTGTGGTAGAATTTAGAAAATGCTTTACGAATTTTATAATATCTATAACCTTGTTTTAATAGCTTAGCAGGTAAAAATAAGTTTCTTTTGTTGAAGTCATCAACATTAGAACACACTCTAACAAAACGAATAAGCTGAGAAATATATACACCATAAGAAGGGGAGCGAGGAACAACTCCATCAAGAAATGGGAAATTTACTATTTCAAAATTAAAATCATCCCGTTTATCATAAGTTTTAGAAGAAATTTTGCCATTTGCTATAGACAAGTTCAAGTCCAAAAAACGGAGCTTCAGTATCAGAGGAATACGCCTTATTTAACTGAAGTTCAGTAGGATCAATTTTTTTGTAGAATTCTTCAAGTCAGGAATACCATCAAAGTGACAAACAGTTTTGATACAGATCAGGCCAACATTTTGTCGGGTTTGATCTTGGGCTCGATCTGGGACAAGCTGTTTGCAAATGGTTATCAGCAGAAGGCACTAGTAGGCTGCTATTACACCTTAAAGTTACAATCACAACAAGTCTGCTTATGTCGTCGGAAGCCTCTCGCGGACAAACAGTGTTGGTGAAGTCCACTATGGTTGCTGCAGTGGTAGAGTGCTTGAGATCGAGACCAACATTTTGTCGGGTTTGATCTGCATGGGTGGGCGTAAACGTAAATTTGTTCCTTCGTCATATCCGAGACCTTTCGCGGTTACGTAGCATCGTCACGGAAAAGACAAACTAAGGTAGTTACTCTCGCTTGCTTTGATTTTTGTAAAAGAATGAGTAAATTATTTTAAAATCCGGCAATGCTATTCCATGTAGACATGATTTACCTTGCTAAACAGGCCAAACGTGATGTTGAAAAAAGCTTTGCTTTGAGACGAGAACCATACCCAAATCGAACCATGAACGGGATTTCTTCAGTTTTATGTCAAAACGAAGAAAGTATGCAGATGTTTTGAAAAGCATTTTACACATGTCATGTACATGGCAGCCCTTATTCGTCCGTCAGGCGTAAAAAATCGAACCGATCATGTTCTATGAAGGGATAAATGCCAAAGTTTTCAGGCGCAGTATCGCCTTCGCCATCGCGTGTCTGGATGTGGGTACTGTAGCCATAGTGTATTTCTGTCTGTGCCATCTAGTCACTGGATGTGAGCACCATAGCAATTGTATATTTATGTCTAGGTCATATTGTCCTGTGGGCACTGTTTGTATTTCATTTGGTATTTATGTCTTTGTCATGTACCAAAATTTGAGCGTAGTTGCCATTGTATAGTCCTGTCTTTGTCATGTAGTGCCTGGGTGTGAGCACTGTTTCAAGTATGTATTTGTCATGTAGAGCCTGGGTGTGAGCACTGTTTCAAGAATGTCTTTGTCTTGTAGTGCCTGGGTGTGAGCACTGTTTCAAGTATGTATTTGTCATGTAGAGCCTGGGTGTGAGCACTGTTTCAAGTATGTGTTTGTCATGTAGAGCCTGGGTGTGAGCACTGTTTCAAGTATGTATTTGTCATGTAGAGCCTGGGTGTGAGCACTGTTTCAAGTATGTATTTGTCATGTAGAGCCTGGGTGTTTGCACTGTTTCTATAATGTATGATCATGTTGTGCCAGGGTGTGAATGTTGTTACCATTATCTCTTTGTCGTGTAGCCACTGGATGTAATCACTGTTATCATTGTGTATTTATATCTTTATTATGTAGTACGTAGATATGATCACTGTTGCCTTTGTTTATACCATTTTTATGTTGTCCCTAGATAGAAGCATTGCTTCCATTGTGTATTTAATTGTGTATGTAAGATCAAATCAAACACGACAAAATTTAAGGTCTTTGTAAGCTAGCCGCTGGATGTGAGCAATGTTGCCATCATGTATTACTGTCTTTGTAAAATAGTGTCAGGATGTGAGCACTGTTTCTTTTGTGTTGTGAGCACTGTTTCTTTTGTGTTTTTCTGTATTTGCAATTTAGTGCCAGAATGTGATCACGGTTGCCATCATGTATTACTGTCTTTGTAATATAGTGCCAGAATGTGATCACTGTTGCCATCATGTATTACTGTCTTTGTGATATAATGCCATGATGTGAGCACTGTTTCCATTGTGTATTTTGTCTTTGTAACGTTGTGCCAGGATATGAGCACTTTTGTCATTGTGCATTTTTGTCTTTGTAATGTAGTGCCTGGATGTGGGCACTATAGCCATTATGTATTTATGTCTTTGTAATGCAGTGCTTTGATGTGGGCACTGTAACAATTATGTATTTTTGTCTTTGTAATACAATGCCTTGATGTGGGCACTGTAGCCATTATTTTCGGGATCCACTCATGATTTATACTGTTGTCATTGTGTATTTCTCTGCCTCGGTCATGAAGTCACTTTATGTAAGTACTGTTGTCATTGTGCATTTCTCTGCCTAGGTCATGAAGCCCCTTTATATAAGCACTGTTGTCATTGTGCATTTCGCTGTCTTCGCCATGAAAGTAAGTAAGGATGCAAAGATCAGGAATCGATACAATCAAGTACCACACCTGACCCAGGATACCAACGGGAAAGTGACAGACTCACAGTTAGACACCACAAACGAGAGCCAAGAGGTCAGCCCTTTCCCAGCAGGTGACCACAAAGCACATATAAACAGACGCGCACAAAGACATAGCAAACACAAGACAGAACAAAAACATAAAAGATCCACAAAAGAAGTACCGCCTTGGAACGGTCAGTAAAATATTTTACTGGAGGGCTTAAACCGATTTAACGGCACCAACCTCACCCTTAATTCAGATGTGGATCAAGACACATAGATGTTTGGTTTGCATGAAAGACCCCTAACTTATCAATGCATCATCTTCTAGAACATATAAATCAAGATATAACAAGGAGATAAAGCAAAGATAAGGACTCAAAAGTAAATAAAACGGAATACCAGAGCAAAAGAAATCCAACAGGTAACCCCGGTGGACCCGAAAAACAGCCAAAGCATCAGGCCCCTTCCATCTTATCAATAGATAAGTCTTTAAGTCGGAACCATAATAGAGTCTGAAGTGCGACCCACTGGCGTGCAATTAAAGAGGAAAGCAACGTTGCCAACTGTGATTGGTTGACCACCAAGCATGCAGTCTGTTGCAATACATGAATGTTATAGCCAATCTTTATATAATGGGAAATTATCTTAATGAAGTGTGCTGACAAATTATTAGAGCCAACAATCTTCTTCAATTTATACACCAAGTCACCATAGAGTGACATTATCATTGTGCATTTCCCTGTCTCTGCCATGAAGCCCCTATATGTGAGCACCGTTGTCATTGTGCATTTTTCTGTCTAGGCTATGGCATGAAGCCCCTATATGTGAGCACCGTTGTCATTGTGAATTTCTCTGTCTCGGCCATGAAGCCCCTATATGTGAGCACCGTTGTCATTGTGCATTACTCTGTCTCAGCCATGAAGCCCCTTTATGTGAGCACCATTGTCATTGTGCATTACTCTGTCTCAGCCATGAAGCCCCTTTATGTGAGCACTGTTGTCATTGTGCATTTCTCTACCTCTGCCTTGAAGCCCCTATATGTGAGCACTGTTGTTATTGTGCATTTCTCTGTCTCGGCCATGAAGTCCCTTTACGTGAGCAATGTTTTCATTGTGTATTTCTCTGTCTCGTCAAGAAGCCCCTTTATATGAGCACTATTGTCATTGTGTACTTCTATTTTATCAATTGAACTCCTGGATAGGAGAACCATACCCAATGTGTATCTCAGTAGTTGTCATGTATCCGTGGATGTGGACATTGTTTCCATTGTGTACACAATGACATCAGCGTTCTCCTTCCCCGTACCGAGAATTGCATCAGTGCTCATATCCAGGATTAACATGACTACAAGACAATTAATACTCAATGACAACAGTGTTGACATACAGGGGCTACATGACAAATACCCCATAGTCTATTTTCCGAGCTAACCCTAGGAGCTGCCTGTCCACGCAAAAGACCAGCATATGTGCCTGTAGGTAGGAGGCCGCGGAGAGAGGCCGAAGAGCAGACATACGGAGGAATGCATCAGTGCTCATATGTAGGAACTACATGACTACAAGACATTAATGCACAATGACAACAGTGTTCATATACAGGGGCTACATGACAAATACCCCATACGGAGGAATGCATAAGTGCTCATATATAGGAACATGACTACAAGACATTAATGCACAATGACAACAGTGTTCACATACAGACACTACGTGGCACAGAGAAAAAAATGGGAACTGTATACCACGCACAGGGACAAGTCTGACTTGATACACCGTGGCTAACACCTAGGGACTTTGCGACAGTTACATGCGCTGATCCAGATGAGGGGAGAGAGGATCCAAATACCACAAAAAGTGGGCCATCATTTCAGTGGCGTTTTGCTGACGGGCCAATGATGGCCTAAACATTGAATGAGAGCTTTGCAGCTTTGTGATTTATTTTTCAGGGGATCCTGGCCAGTATTATTAAGAAACCCTATAACTTTGTGACTTTTCAGGGGAGGGAGTCCGGATCTCCTGGTTACAATGCTTTCACACAGGGATCAAATGACAAGATCATAAATGCACATGTGAATGGTCAAATGTATTAAACATATAATAAGGTCATTACATGTACAATAAGTCATTACAAAATAATAAAAAAAAGTTTGTTTCACACAGATACACTCTCTTGATCGTGTGGTTGAACTTTCTCATGCATCAGTCATTTTGGTTGAGCAGAATCAAGGTGGCGAGGTAAACCAAATTCACTGGAAAAGAAGAGATAACAGGTTTAACTCTTTAAAGATCAGAATCTCCTAAACGGGTACTTTGGCAAACGGCGAAGACCCAGATGAAATGCTGCAAAATATGCATGCGCGGATCCAGAAAGTTTTATCAGAGGGGTCCAACTTTGACAACGTTATTTTTCAGTTATTGAGGGGAAGGAGGATCCAAATATCACAAAAGCAGGCCATCATCGGCTCGCCAGCGAAACGTTTAGCTGGCGTGCCGATGATGGCCCAACATTGAATGCTGGCTTGGTTATTTGTTATTGTCAGGGGATCCGGACCAGTATTGCTAAGAAACCCTATATTTTGTGATTTTTCAGGGGGTCTGGACCCCCTGTCCACCTCCTCTGGATCCGCGCATGAAGTTGTGGCCGTTTCATTATGGTCTGCAGTGTTTGCTAAGACAAAATCGATCTTTACATAGAGAAATGCTATATGATATTGTTTTAAAATTTTAACCTGTGACCACTTAGTATATATGCTATGCACAATGTATTTAGCAATTTCTTATGTTTTGTATCTTATTTTGCTCATCTTGGTGCAGTATCGAACAATTTCAATGACCACGGTCAGAACAGGATTTTAGGCAAATAAAACCACGAATTAAAAGACACCGTCCTTTACAGAGCATCTCCTGTGTGGTTTGTGACAAGGAAACATTGAAACGCAGTTACTAAGCTACACAGCCCAGCTGGACGCTTGGTATTTGATATACAGCCATTTAGAAGAAGGTAAAACAATAAGTACTGATCAGACACCAACAAATTTTGTCTCGCGATATGGCATATACAGAATGTCTTTTTTGTTATTAATTACATTTGTATTTCATTTCAGAAACAACTTCACACAACATATACAAGCACAATACATTTTACAATACACAAGTACATGTATAAGGTTGTCAAACTTTGAAATATGAATATTTAGGTATCCCATTATGGGTAAAACGTGACAAAATATGTCTCAGCTGGACAAAAAAAGCATATATTAACAGATAATTCCGCGCACATTGTATCATCTGGAAAAGGAGATTCTGAACAATTCTGAGACATGCTCTATACATACATTGTTTGCAATGGCAAAGAGATATAGACGGATGGCTGAGAATGGGTTTGCTCCCCCCCCTAGGGAATTTTGCAGACATATCCTATCTTGTAGAGAATTGAAAGCCGAGTCTTTTAAGAGATGTTTGCACTCTGTGCTCCGGGGCGTTAGTCTGTAAGAGCCTGTAACATACGTTACTTAATCAAACTAAGAAAAAGTAAATTGAAAGTTTGGGCTACAAATTAAAGACATTAAAATATTTATTTTTAAAAATCATTCATATAGTCTGCATACTGGATATCTTAACTAAGTAGGACAGCCGTTTGAACAAAGTTGCGGATTCCTAAGGTGTCATATGCGTTACATAAATCAGATAACCCATTCAAATTTGCAAGTGTGGCTAACATCATTTACATTCACAATCTCTCTGTGTTTTTTGCAAAATGTTTTTAACCATGTCTGACTAGCTTATGCAATTGGCTAACAGAAAAATTAAAGTTTGCTTCCCTAGCTTAAATATTTTTTCTGAAATAAGCAATTTAACAACCCTACCCCTACCCAGTTTTAAGGTGAAATGTTAGGTATTAAAACTAAAGAAAAAATAGTTGAAAAATATTTGCAGTTGATGAATGTGTTTCATTGTTTGGGATTTATTTGCTTATATGAAAAAACTCATAAATCTGCAAGTTTGTTGCAAAATTTTTAATATCAGAGGCTGTAACATATGTTACCTGATGTAATAAATGGCCAAGCTCATTGTCTTTACGTAAGATATGCCTAAAAATGTTTTAATATCCTTGAGGGAATTTTGCAGACATATTCCTTCTTATAGTACAACTCAAGCTGCATCGAATAAGGGATGTTTGCACTCTCTATGTTGGGGCGTTAGTCTGAAACAGCGTGTTACATGCGTTACTATATCAAATAAAGGAAATGTAGTTTGAAAGTTTGAGCTAAAATTGTGAAAAAACTCGCAGCTGTTGGATATCTTACATTGTTTAGGGATTTTAAACTGGCTCCTATGATAAAGACTTATAGATCTGCTAGTTGTCATCAAAGTTTTTTAGAAGTTCAGAGAGCGTTACATATGTTAGCGTGATAAGTAAAATCATCAAACAGTATTTTGACATCAAGCTGAGTAAGGGCCTGCTCCATCCTAATCCCCTTTGGAATTCTGCAGACAAATTACATCTTTGTAACCATTCAAGGTGCATGTAATAAGAAATGTTTGCACTCTGTAAGTCGGGGCGTTAGTCTGTAACAGCTTGTTACATATGTTACTATATCAATTTGAGAATGAGAAATTTGAATGTTTGAGCTACCAAAAGAAGACATTAAAATTATCTAATAAATTGACATTCTTATAGTCTTTATACTGGATGTCTTTACTACATATGGAAGCTGTTTAACATTAATACGGCTAACTGTGGTGTTATGTGCGTTACATGAACCTAATTATAATTTAAAAGCTATAATTGTGGCTATCGTCATGTAGTTAAACAACTACTATGACTTGGTTTCAAACTGTTTTTACAAATATATACTCAACTGATGAATAGGAAAAACCAAGTTTGCTTTTCTATCTTAAATATGTTGTCTTATAGGAGCTAATACACAGCCCTTCTCCCAGTTTTACAGAGAAGCGAATTTTGTTATTACCGTTTAAGTAAAACACATGAAAGCGATTACAGCGTGTGGATATTTTTCATTTTCTTAGTCTGTCTTGCTCATATATCTACAAGATGTCATTAAGTTAAAGATCAGGACACTTAATGTGTACTTATAAGTCTTTGGTGCCAAAACACTAGGAATTATATTCATTTCTGATTATCAAGCCCATGGACTGGTGTTACAGATGTTATCAATGACCTTTTGGACACATTTCCTAATACTGGGCATATAATGCTAAATATAGAGCCACAAATAGAAAAGATAGTTTTACATTTTTACAAGACAATACAATAAATGAAATGGTCCAAACTATTTCTCATCGATTTAACACTCATGTTAAACGTTTGTTGTTGTCTGCTTCTGTGGTAATCATTATTACAGGGTATCACACGCCTCCTTGCAACTAGTAGAATCATTACACAATATTTCAATCATTTACTGTTATACAGTTTTACCACCAGTCCACTCAAAATTGATGAGCCATTATCAACTTTCCAATTTTGCCATTTATGGCTTGGAACATTCGGAAACTGATATGAATTCCTAATAGTTGGCTCTTTGAGTATGTGTTTCAAGTGATACTCTGCAAGTAGGAGAAAGACTAAAGCTTTACAAGGAGGAAAACTATGCCATTAAGAGCAATGAGAACCTGGACTGATGTACCTTGATATTTCTATGATAAAGAATCATATCTTAGCTGGTTAACTTTTATAAATGTAGCCTTTCCATACATGCAACCCACATATTTTCATCTAATAATGTCTCTGCACTTATTATCTTTCCCCAAGCATTCAAAAACTTATTTGAAGTCTTAGTACTTCTGAAGTGCTGAAACCGAGGTAACTCTTTCCCTTCAGATAAAATAACTAGATGTATCACAGCAAGTAAAGCAATGAAATGCAGGATGAAAAGAGCACAAATTAGACCCTTTCAATTCAATGATTCACTAAGTTTCTAAGATAAGAGCACTTATTAAAGGATGTAACATATATAACTCGTCATAATAAATGAGCAAGGGCATTGTCGTGACATCCTTCTTGACTACACAGTCAGAAGCAAGTGTTTTCAATTTCAGTGTTTTCAATGGATCATAAAATAAGGCACCTTATCAACTTGTTTACTCTGTATAAATCATCCATAGAGCATAATATAGAACTACTGGTTATCCCATTCTACCTATAGTCCACTTTCCTTCTTTTGAATGCAACAGCTAATGATATGGCTGCAAAAACTGAGAAATCATAGGTTTTACATTATTTTAAGACATGCTTCAATGTACTGACATCAAAAAACAACCAACTGCAAACATAATTGATGGCAATGTCCAGCTTCATATTCTTTCTCTTATACAAGATAACTTTCAAGGTGTAACAGAAATTGTTTCAGACGGTCTGCCAAAACCATCAAGAGTCAACATTGTAACTAAAGAAAACTTATAAAGTTCTTTGGGCGCAGCAAAATACTATTGATCTAAGACCTGAGGACTTAAGCACCAAAAGACTGAATAGGTTCCATGGCAAATGATGCAAAAAAGCAGCCTATCAAATTTCTGTTTGACCAATGTCAGAAATCTTAAAGTATTCTTAGAGGTACAGGGTAGAGACATAGATTTTGCAAAATCAGAGCAAAGTTATCATTTGACTAGCACGGATGCAGAGGCAGCTGCAGTTAGATTGCTATTGCCACTTCACAGGAAGAGATATATACCAGAGTCATACTCCATTGTATGCATATATGTGAAATGGCATTAAACATATATTTAATCAGGTGTTTGATCCCATGACACTGACATGCTGTTTCTGCTTTTGAAGAATGCTAAGGATTCAAGTTTGGCTGAGTCAAGTTGTTTGACGCTGGCACTGGCCACACATGCAAAGAAAATTAAGTCTTTTGATGGCTAAAGAGGAGGATCACACGAAATGCTTATAAGTGATGTGTGTCACAATTACCAATTTTAAAAAGTAATCTTTATTAATGTAACACATATAACACCATAGGAAGCTGTATATTTGTTAAAAAATCTTTTCTTATGTATCAAATGTATTCAGCATGCAAACTACATGAATAATTCAAATAAATAGATAGTTTTATGTCTTCTTTCTGTTTCTCAGACTTTCAATTCATTTATTCTTAAATTGATATGGTTAAATACGTATCATACCATTACAGGTCAAACATCTCTTATTTGATGCAGCTTGAATTGTTCTTTAGGGTAGGATATGTCTGCACAATTCCCAAAGGGGTGGAGAGGAACAGGGTTGTACTCAGTTTGCAGTCCTAATACAATGCCATGATTCTACTGGTTGTGATGAAATGGGTGATTATTTTGCAATAGAAGCAGACACAATGATAGACATTGTGAGGGTGACTAGAATAAAGATTGTTTTTGAATAATTTCATTTAATAGGAATATTTATTAAATTGTGTCATTTAAATGAGAACTATTATTTTCTATCTAAATGTCTATATATTTTAATATTATAGGCATTGGGAAATATGTGATTACAAAGGTTATATATAACATAGGTAACACAATTCCAAGGGCTTGTTATCAGCAATGACTGTAATTACTAAGACTTATGCACCAGAGGCTAGAGATTAATAGGAAAACATGTGAAAAACGGTTTTTTTCTGAAATATCATCTCTTACTTCCAAGAAAATTTTGTAGCTCATTCATTATGCCATGTAACATACGTTACATACTTGAATAAGTGCTCTGATCCTGATGTCAAACTTGCAAATGTATGATTCTTTATTGCATTAGCAAGACAGTGCCAAAAATGTAAGATATCCATGAGCGTCAAATATTTTCATATATTTTTCTTCAATAATAGATACCAAAATTGGATACTTAAAACTGGGGGTAGGGTTGTTTAATAGCTCATATAAAACAATGTATTTGAGATAGAAAAGCAAACTTTGTTTTTTCTATTAGTCAAATGAGTACTTTAGTAAACTAAGATTAAAAACACTTGTAAAAATGCACAAATCATCTGTAAAATGAATGATGTTAGTCACGATTTCAACTTTCAAAGGGAAATTTAATCTATGTAACGCATATAACACCATTGAAGGCTGTAATTTTGTTTAAAATGCTGCTTTTATGTAGTTTAGGCATCCAGCATGCAAACTACATAAGAAATTTGAATAATTAGATGGTTTAATGTCTTCTTTCTGTAGCTCAAACTTTCATTTTGATTTTTTCCTTAGTTTGTTACAGTAACATATGTAACAGGCTGTCAGAGACTAACGCCCCGGAGCACAGAGTGCAAACATCTCTTAAAAGATGCGGCTTGAAATTTTCTTTAAGATAGGATATGTCTGCAAAATTCCCTAGGGGGGGGGGAGCAGGACCTTTTTTAGCTCGAAGTCTAATACATTTAGTCATGTTTTGCTACTAATTGATGTTCATTATTCTCAAAGCGTCATATGTTTTACAAGGTAGCTTCAGAATCAATTTATGAGAAAGGGTGGCTGTAAAAAAAGGGGAGGGGGGAGAGGGAGTTTAATGGAAAAACATGAACAGCAAAGTTACTGATGGTCAATATAATATTAATATTTGTAACTACGGACCTCTGACACTTTGATAGGGTATCTGCCTATTTTTCAGATGCTTCCCGAAACTTCTCTACTCAAAAACCATCAGTGGCATCCTTTTGTATAAGAGTCTTGATGTATTAGGAACGGATAAAGGTTATAATTAGACAGGCATACCCCTATGACAAAACAGGAGACGCGACCAAAGGGGGTAGGGGTTGCAACATTTGGCTCAACCAAAACATTAGAAATCAAATACTATCACGTATAAGGGTATTGTATCATCAATACTCGATAACAAATCACAGGGAAAGTATTTAGTCCAAAATCATGAGCATTTTGAAGATTATTTTTAATGTTGTTTTTTTTTCTATCTGATTTATTACAAAAATATTGAAGTGCAACTGTAGTCTATATTTAGCCTTGATGACAATATATTTCCCTGGTGCAATATTATGCAGAATTGTACTATAACCATTCATCCATGAGTAAAGTACACCTATTCCAGGGCCATGTAGCTTATGTGTATTGGATAGATACAGTATATGTGCGAAATAATCTATCAACAGAAATTAGTTAAAGTACAATTTTCATAATCTGAAGAGAAATATGCTAAAAATTGTAATATTTCATGACTAAGGGGTTATGAAAAAGAAACTTACTTGTACTTATTATATCGTTATATTGGGAACCTTTTTTTGTCAAGAGAACACACCAAAAATCCAAATACTAATGTTCAGGCTCACCCAGACATCACATTTTGGGCTGTGGGACATCATCCCCACACGTCCCAACTAGATATTCACATATATTATGTAAAATATGAGAACGCACTTACCTGCAAAAGGATTAGTTGGGACTCGGGGGGGGGGGGGGGATTGGAATAGTTTTTAAAAATATTTTTCTATTTCCTATATATGTTTAATACAAAAAGTGACCATTTTAGCCCGAAAATAAAGCTGTACATTCATGGAAATAGGAATTCAAATGCAATATCATACAAAAGACCAACAGCGAGCTTATATATGAAGATGGAAGCATATGATCGACTTTAATTTTTATCAAAATTATAGGCAGCGACACACTGTGATTCCCATTACCAAATGGGAAAAATTACTGTAAATAAAACTCTTGTTATACCAATATAAATCTACTTTTTTAAAAAAATCTTTACCACATCCAGACGTCAAAATAAATGAAACTATAGATAAAACTCTGTATGATTTCTTATGGAATAAAAATCCAAAAATTAAAAAAACAAACAAACAAAAAAACAGTTATGATAAAGAAGTATATAGAAGGAGGAATGAATATGATAAACCTAAATGCCTTTGTAAGTGTATTTAAATCTACATGGATAAGAAGGCTTCTTTTAAATGAAAGTAAATGGCAAGAAGTAGTAAAAATACATATAAATCTGGAAATGTTGACGTCATGTAGGCTAATGTAGAATATATTCAGGATATTTTAAGGCCATTGAATAATCAGTTTTGGAAAGATGTACTAAATTCTTTTCTTGAAATAAAATATAAAACAGAAATATTGAAGAACGCATTTTAAAAAGTCCTCTGTTCCATAAAGGAAATATTGAAATATATAGAAAATATATATGTTATTTTATATATGATAAAGTTATCAGATTTGTGAATGATCTGATGAACCAGCATGGAAGCTTTTAAAGCTATCAAGAACTTGGAATTGATGGCAACCCATTGAACATTTTATAATATAAAGGCTTTATAGACTTACTAAAACACCTCTATAATAATATTTATATTATTGTATACTAATTGGCCATTGATGTTCGTATGAAAAGAAATCAGGATTTCTTTCGACGAGGTCCATGTTATAGTGAGCTTCGAATACATACGAAATGGACCAGTCGTAAGAGTGTCGTAGTCGTATTCCTCCGACCTCGTAGTTGCGTAGTACGGGCGCCAATATACTGGAGGTCCCCCAAGTGCCTGGTTCAATCCAACTGCACACAGAAGTAACAATACGATAGTGATCCTCATCTCAGAAGCTGGAATAAATGAGCGGGTGTCCAGCCTCGGTCCTAGTTTATACTGGGCCCGAGGTATAGGGACAGGTGCATCTTGGCATGTGCGCCCATCGAATACTCAGATCAGCCTGCGCATCCGCGCAGTCTGATCTGAGTCTTTGATTGGCGCACTATGGGTAGGCAAGGGTCCAACGTTTTTCAGGCTCATATCAAATAAGGAACTAGGTTTTGAAAAAGTATAGACAAAAATTTCTATTTAATTTTAGTGCCAAGAGAAAACCAAACAGGGGAACCAAATATATTAGCTCTTGAGAAAAAAAGGTAAATAAAACATGGTTGTAAGTTTTTAAGGAACTCGATTTTGATAGTCAGCCTGAAAAACACTGAAATAGGCAGGTTATAAATTATACCTTCTCAGATTTAGTTTTAGTTTATCTAAAGACAATTGACCATTTAGACTTCTGGTCAGGTTGACTTCCAGAAGGATTTGTGCGTTAGACAGATTCAACTGTCATTTATTGATGCTAAAAATGAACGCAGATGTGGGACCTAATTATATCCTGTAATCTTTATATAATAAAACTACTGGGATATACGTTTTTAGTAATGATCTTTTATGGCATTAACTCTGCTTCCTAGTGTCGTCTGCTGATAAAATTTGTAACTGTTTTGGTTTCGATCAGACCTGACGATGCGTTGGGCAATATACGTATATATCCAAACGGGTTGGCATTCTATTCCGACGGTATTCCTGAAAGATTATTTTTGAAAAAGTTGATTAAAAATCACCAGACGAAAGTCATGAAAAATTACATAGCAAGCAAAAAATTAACGTTTTTTTTTTTTTTTAATATATCAACACATATTTATTAAACCAAGGTCGCTTTATTATAATAGGTTGACATAGAAACTCAATGACAAATTGCTATCGCCAAGGGAACGTTCCCATGTCAAAGTGACACTCGTGAGTTTGCAATGGGAAAACTGACCAGAACAAGAAATGTTACGTTATCAAATGGAATGGAAGTGGTTTCCGCTATGATATGGTTCATTCCTTTGTCCAAGACATATCAGACCATTTATGCATTTAAGCTGTTTATCGTCTTAAGGTTGCATTTCAGTTTTCTACACTTTCTAAGGTTGAGCTTGATTAAACCGTTGCCGAATCCCTCGGACCAAAGAGGATAAGCCAATAGTTATAATGTTAAACAATCTACCATGACGTTTCTAAGCAATTTGACAACCAGCAAGCATAATGCTGCAATCAAACATCAATTTGTCCTTTTATATTTAAAGGGGACGGCAACCCTGATGATTACTATGTTTGATATGAATATTCTTAATAAACCATGAATTTTGATATCAGTTTCGTCTAAATCGGTTGAAAAATATGGAAGTTATGGGCGTTTGAATATTTGCAAATGGACTGTAATGGAAGCGGCCATATTGTAGGCTTAGTGACGTCACCAAGCCTAATTAAATATGCGTAATCAAAATAAAAGACAAACCAATGGATTATTTGCATTAATCTTTAATGAAGCATTTACCTTGTGTCTAAAGCTACATACCTGCTGAAACACAGATATTGTAATAGTAGTGATAACTAAAAATTAAGCAGTTGAAAAAATTCTGAAAACTAATTAAATATTCAAAATGGCGGTTAAATGTTGGCCATATTGAAATTTTTAAATGCCCATAACTTGCCCATTTTTCAACCGATTTTGATGATACTTGTATCAAAATTCATAGTTCATAGAGCTATTTCTGATAAAACATACTTATCATTAGGGTTGCAGTTAACAGCAATGCCACATGAAAGGGGAGTTCATATTGTCAGTAACTGTATGAATGGTTCATTCTCTTCTTCTGGTGACCAGCTTATACATCATAAATGTACTTTATGAATATGAATTGGCAATATTTATAGGGGTGACACGTTTAACTCAAACGGTGTTGATGCAGATAAGACTGATATGATTAGTCTGATCTGCGTCTAAACTGTTTGCAAGTACACATACATAAGTCAATAATGTAAGCAAGTAAATGTAGCAGACGACATTTTCAAATTGATATTTTGGGGGCAATTTTAACGGTTAACTTATTGCAACAGATGGTGCTTACTGAGACAATTAGATCTGTCAGGCTTGGTTAATATTAGTGGATAAAGGCGGGTCAATGTTTAAATACTTAAATCTGGTTGGTGATACAAAACATTTAGAAAATTCTTTTACTCGTATTTTTATAAACTGACTCAGGAGCTTCGCCCCCTCGTCACTTTATAAAAATTACTTGTACAAAGCATTCTCTAAATATAACATAAAATATATATAAAGAGATTTACATCATAAGAAGTGGTGATATCATGTTTTATCACACATACATATAAAATACATGCAATTGGGCTTTTAAAATATATTAACAAATAATATTAATCCAGCAAGATTAAAAATCAAATAATTAATGCTTTAAGTAAGACAATATTTGGGATATTTTGCTTGTTTGATGATTTACGTCCCAGTAAACAATTTTAAGTCATGTTGTGACGTTTTTCTGTCTTCCTGGATTAAACCAATACCAATCAGAGTGCCTTACTCAATGACAAAACACAGTGTCTATGGTGAGTCTCGAACCAGCCACCCCTCGATCTCAAGCTTAACACTCTATGACTTCTAGACATTGGGACTTCCATAAACTATGCTTTATGTAGGTCTACATGCATGTTCTTTTAATTACATGTATTAATAGACTTTTCGCTTACTGTAAAGGCGGCAACTTTAATATTCATATCTGGGCGTATAAATGCCTTAAAGCGCATAATCACAATATGTATTTTTTGTCGTCCACTAAAATATTTGAAGCCTCAAAGACAAACAGTGTGGACCCAGATCAGACTGCTCCTGTAGGAGCAGTCCGATCTGGGTCCACAATGTTTGCCTCTATGCTTGTATTAAATAGACATTTCAAGATGCAGTTATTTTTCTGGCGTTTTTAGGACTAGATAATGTGTTTTGCGTCTATACTGAGATAATGGCGCAAGATGATACAGTTACTTTTGAATAAAACCACGCCTCCTTTTCAGCTTTTAAAATGTACCTATGTCTAAGGTTGACCAGTCCTAATTTCGCATTCATGAGGTGCCGCCTTTACAGTAAGCGAAAACTCAAAGAATGCACGATAAAGAAGTTTCACGATAATTAGACTTCTGAATAATACATGTACATGTATTTGTATTCTGCCATACGCGGATCCAGAAACTTTTGTCAGAGAGGGCCCAACTCTGACAACGTTTTTTTCCAGTTGATGAGGGGAGAGAGGATCCAAATACCACTAAAGCGCCGATGATGGCCAAACATTGCATTGTGGCTTGGTAGCTTTTGTAATTTTACTGGGGATCCAGACATAAGTGCTAAGAAACCCTGTAGCTTTTTTCAGCGGGGGGGAGGGGGGGGGGGGAGGGGGACTCCCCCCTCTGGATCCGCGCATGACTACTTTTTTATGGACCGTGACGCTAGATGACACGGAACTGTGTTGTATGCGAACAAAAAAGCCACTTACCAGACTGCGCGCATACGCGCAGTCTGATCAGCGCCTTTATTCAGGTCGGTAAAGTTAGCACTAATTTTGCTGCAGCAAAAAAACGGTAAAGTTAGCAGCAATTTTTTGCATCAAAAAACGGTAAAGTTAGCAGCAACTGTAAAAAAACGGTAAAGTTGGCAGCAATTTTACTGCAGCAAAAAACGGCCAAGTTAGCAGCAATTTTGCCGCAGCAAAAAATGGTAAAGTTGGCAGTAATTTTATGGCAGGGAAAAAATGGTCAAGTTAGCACAAAAATTTCTGCTAGCACAAAATTTGCTGACAGCAAAAAAATTTCTGCTAGCACAAAAATTTCTGCTAGCACAAAATTTGCTGCTGGCAAAAAAATTTCTGCTAGCACAAAATTTGCTGCTGGCACAAAAATTTGTGCTAGCACAAAATTTGCTGCTGGCACAAAAAATTCCGCTAGCACAAAAAAAATTTGCTAGCAAAAAATTTGCTGCCAGCAAAAAATTAGCTGCTGGCGAAAAAATTCCTGCTAGCACAAAAAAAAAATGCTAGCAAAAATTTTCTGCTAGCACAAAAATTTCTGCTAGCACAAAATTTGCGGCTGGCACAAAAATTTCTGCAGGCAAAAAAATTTCTGCTAGCACAAACATTTCTGCTAGCACAAAATTTGCTGCTGGCACAAAAATTTCCGCTAGCAAAAAATTTGCTGCTGGCCAAAAATTCCTGCTAGCACAAAAAAAAATTTGCTAGAAAAAATTTGCTGCTAGAAAACAAAATTCTGCTAGCATAAAAATTTCTGCCAGCACAAAATTTGCTGCTGGCACAAAAAATTCTGCAAGCACAAAAATTTCTGCTAGCACAAAATTTGCTTCTGGCACAAAAATTCCTGCTAACACAAAAATTTCTGCTAGCACAAAATTTGCTGCTGGCACAAAAATTTCTGCTAGCACAAAAAATTCTGCTAGCACAAAAGTTGCTGCTGGCACAAAAAATTCTGCTAGCACAATATTTGCTGCCAGAACAAAATTTGCTGCTTGCACAAAAATTCCTGCTAGCATAAAAATTTCTACTGGCACAAAAATTTCTGCTAGCACAAAATTTACTGCTGGCACTAAAATTTCTGCTAGCACAAAATTTGCTGCCAGCAAGAAAATTTCTGCAGCACAAAAATTTCTGCTAGCACAAAATTTGCTGCTGGCATAAAAATTTCTGCTAGAACAAAAATTCCTGCCAGCACAAAATTTGCTGCCAGCACTAAAATTTCTGCTGGCACAAAATTTGCTGCAGGCACAAATGAGCCGTGAAATGAGATTTCTAACAATGTGATATGTGCGACCAGCAAAGGCTCAGACCAGCCTGCGCATACGCGCAGACTGATCAGAGCCTTTGCTTGTCGCTTAATAATTATATGAGTGTTAAGCTACTGATCGAACTTAATTTGGTGTTTCTAAGCTTAACAGGAGGCTGCACAGGTTCGTCTTAGTCTACACTTGTCAAGATGGCACATTGTTTGAAATCACATGTCACGGTTCAAATATTCCTGAATACCGGGCCGCATGTGCAGTCGGTAACGTGTCTGGCTACAGATGCGTGTCTGACTGCAGATCCTGGTGTCCCGACTTTGATCGCAGCCCGGTCTCATACTTTCATTGAGATTGGTCGTGAAATAATTTCTACCGGCATATCACTCCCTTCCGAGAAGTAGCTGTCAGTTTTAAGCGATAGTATGCGCTCGAAGTAATGGTTTGATTTTATTCATTACGTCCCATCAACAATCTTTCAGTTATATAGGGACGGGTCTTCCAGGGTTGAACCAGTACTAAGCTAGGATAAATGCGACTTGCTTAAGGGCACAATGCAATGTCAGCGTTGGGGCTCGAACCCGCGGCCACTCGGTCACGAGTCAAGAACTCTCGCTCCCAAGTACTGGTTAACCACTTCTTCAAGCTTTCCCAGGAAAGATGTGATAAGGTGAACTGACCGTCTCGCCATGGCCAAAGTTGTTGACTTGGGGACGTAAAGCAGCAAAACAAACAAAACACAAATATTCCTGCTAGCACAAAAATTGCTGCCAGCACAAAATTTTCTGCTAGCACCAAAATTCCTGCTAGCACAAAATTTGCTGACAGCACATAATTTGGTGCTGGCACAAAAATTCCTTCCAGCACAAAATTTGCTGTCAGCACTAAAATTTTGCTGGCACAAAATTTGCTGCAGGCACAAATGAGCCTAGGCATGAGATTTCCAACAATGTGGCAGACTGATCAGAGCCTTTGCTTGTCGCTTAATTATTATATTAGTGTTAAGCTACTGATCGAACTTAATTTGGTGTTTCTAAGTATAATAGGAGGCTGCACAGGTTCGTCTGAGTCTACACTTGTCAAAATGGCACATTGTTGGAAATCACATGTCACGGTTCAAATATTCCTGAATACCGGGCCGCGTAGGCAGTCGGTAACGTGTCTGGCTACAGATGCGTGTCTGACTTCAGATCCTGGTGTCCCGAATTTGATCGCAGCCCGGTCTAATACTTTCATGGAGATGATCATGAAATAATCTCTACGGTCATATTCCTCCCTTAAGCTGAATCATTCAAAAAAAAGTATCGCGGCCCGATATGAAGATTTGTGCCTGAAGCAGCTTTTGTGCCAGCAATAATTTTAGTGCCTGAAGCCAATTTTGTGCTAGCAGGAATTTTTGTGCCAGCAGCAAATTTTGTGCTGGCAGCAATTTTTTTGCAAGCAGAAATTTTTGTGCCAGCAGCAAATTTTATGCTAGCAGGAATTTTTGTGCCAGCAGCAAATTTTGTGCTAGCAGAATTTTTTTTGCTAGCAGCAAATTTTGTGCTAGCAGGAATTTTTTTGCCAGCAGCAAATTTTGTGCTAGCAGGAATTTTTGTGCCAGCAGCAATTTTTGTTCTAGCAGGAATATTTGTGTTTTGTTTGTTTTGCTGCTTTACGTCCCCAAGTCAACAACTTTGGCCATGGCGAGACGGTCATCTCACCTAATCACATCTTTCCTGGGGAAGCTTGAAGAAGCGGTTAACCAGTACTTTGTCATGGGAGCGAGGGTGCTTGACTCGAGACCGAGTGGCCGCGGGTTCGAGCCTCACCGGCGGTGTTGCATTGTGCCCTTAAGCAAGACGCATTTATCCTAGCTTAGTACTGGTTCAACCCTGGAGGACCCGTCCCTATATAACTGAATGATTGTTGTTGGGACGTTATGAATCAAATCAAACCAGTACTTCGTGTACATACTTTCGCTTAAAACTGACAGCTACTTCTCGGAAGGGAGTGATATGACGGTAGAAATTATTTCACGATCAATCTCCATGAAAGTATTAGACCGGGCTGCGATCAAAGTCGGGACACCAAGATCTGCAATCAGACACGTATCTGTAGCCAGACACGTTACCGACTACCTACGCGGCCCGGTATTCAGGAATATTTGAACCGTGACATGCGATTTCAAACAATGTGCCATCTTGACAAGTGTAGACTCAGACGAATCTGTGCAGCCTCGTGTTAAGCTTAGAAACACCAAATTAAGTTCGATCAGTAGCTTAACACTTATATAATAATTAAGCGACAAGCAAAGGCTCTGATCAGTCTGCGCGTATGCGCAGGCTCGTCCGAGCCTTTGCTGGTCGCACATACGACATTGTTGGAAATCTCATGTCACTGCTCATTTGTGCCTGCAGCAAATTTTGTGCCTGCAGAAATTTTAGTGCTGGGAGCAAATTTTTTGCTAGCAGAAATTTTTGTGCCAGCAGCAAATTTTGTGCTAGCAGAAGTTTTTGTGCTAGCAGAAAATTTATTTTTTGCAATCAAAATTTTTTGTGCTCGCAGGAATTTTTGTGCCAGCAGCGATTTTTGTGCTGGCAGAAATTTTTGTGCTAGCAGAAATTTTAGTGCTGGCAGCAAATTTTGTGCTGGCAGTTTTTTTGTGACAGCAACAAATTTTTTTGCTAGCAAAATTCATGTGCAAGCAGAAATTATTGTGCCAGCAGCAAATTTTGTGCGAGCAGAAATTTTTGTGCTAGCAGAAATTTTTTTGCTGGCAGCAAATTTTTTGCTAGCAAAGTTTTTTGTGCTAGCAGGAATTTTTGTGCCAGCAGCAAATTTTTTGCTGGTAGCAAATTTTTTGCTAGCAAGATTTTTTGTGCTAGCAGAAATTTTTGTGCCAGCAGCAAATTTTGTGCTGGCAGAAATTTTTTTGCTAGGAGAAATTTTTGTGCCAGCAGCAAATTTTGTGCCAGCAGAAATTTTTGTGCTAGCAGAAAATATTTTGCCAGCAGCAAATTTTGTGCTAGCAGAAATTTTTGTGCTAGCAGAAATTTTTTTGCCAGCAGCAAATTTTGTGCCAGCAGAAATTTTTGTGCTAGCAGCAAATTTTGTGCTAACGACCGTTTTTTTCTGCCATAAAATTGCTGCCAACTTTACCATTTTTTGCTGCGGCAAAATTGTTGCTAACTTGACCGTTTTTTGTTGCAGTAAAATTGCTGCCAACTTTACCGTTTTTACTGTTGCTGCTAACTTGACCGTTTTTTGCTGCAGAAAAATTGCTGCCAACTTTACCGTTTTTTTTTGCTGCAGCAAAATTAGTGCTAACTTTACCGACCTCCTTTATTCACTTAATTGAAAGAATTTTATTATTCTTTTTACATGGAAGATTTTAACATTCTAGCTAATCTCGGTAGCTTAGCAGGCTGGGTTGAGCCTTACTTGTATCGCCCCCCCCCCCCAATACAGGGCATGTGCGGATCCAGATGTAGAGACAGGGGGTGCGGACCCCCCCCCCCCTTGAAAAATTACAAAAATAGGGTTTCTTAGCAATGATGGTCCAGATCCCCTGAAAAATCACAAAACTACCAAGCCAGCATTCAATGTTGGGCCATTATCGGCCCGTCAGCAAAAAGCCATTTAAATGGCGTTTCGCTTGCGGGCCGATTATGGCTCCTGTTTTAGTGGTATTTGCATCCTCTCTCCCCTCATCAAGAAAAAAAAAAGGAAAAAAAAATAAAAAATTAAAAAAGAAAAGTTGGACACCCCTGACAGAACTTTCTGGATCCGCGCATGCAGGGTTTCATACGTCTGAGTCCCAATTGTAATATGTGTAGCATTTGTACCATTAATGAACAGGTTTGAAGCCATTTCCATGGAGATACCAAAGGAGCTCTAGCGATAAGGCATATATTTTCCCTAGTTGACATGATTACAAAACCTAAATTTTCAAATTGCCCTATTTTTTTTTAAAAAATTGGTCTGTTTTGGTAGTAAAACATGCATAGAAAGTACATCAAAATAGGTTTCAAAGCGATTCATCATTTACAAAGCCGTGAAAACTTGCGCCTTCTACTCTCACCCCCCATCTTACGTCTTTAGACTGGGTGCCGTATAGACGAGAGTTTTAGTAAATCCTTTGCAGGGTTTCAAAAAGTAAAAGTGCTAAAATATTAAGGATATAAGTGCCCTTTATTTCCATAACTCTGTTGTATTCCATCTGCGCATGCGTACGAAATATACTTAAAATTGTGACGTTTGTCATTGAAAAGATGAAACTGGCGTCTTTCAGTTTGTTTTTAGATGCTTTCCCCCCTAGACCCAAGATGCCCTTTGGACAATTAAATGTCGCTTTACAAATATATAACATATGTAAAGGGCGTCTTGGGTCTAGGGGGGGAAAGGAGTTGTATAAGCGAAAGAAGACATCACATATCTGACAAACATACATGTAGACCACTTTGCAAGATGGTCGTTTTTATTGTACACCAACTGTATAAATAGTTTTACTGTGATATAACATAGCGTGATAGGACGACTGTTTACCCTTGTTTAACGGCCTGGTTCCCATATAGGTTACTGAATAACAAGCACAGTTGATGATCGAAATAAATTCTCATTCAATAAGAAGTAGAGTTATTACATGCATTAAAGAAACGCCGTTTTAAATGTACAAATTCGGGGGCAATGGTGCATCGACGGCTCGTCTATATATATTTGTTGAATGTGCCTAGTTTCTCAAGTCGTTATTTCAACAAAATACCCATAGGACAGAGACCAATTGCCTTACTAGATTCTAGTAAATCAATTAACATTAAATCCATCTCCACAGCAGCAACTATTTATTTAATGTCAACTGCTCTTCAAACTGCAAGATTAATTGTTTATACAGTGTGCTCCCTGGGAAACTGGAAGTTATAATGCTTATTGCGTTAATAAATTGGTATAAAAGCTATGTTTTATTCCATTGTCACAATATAGATCACAGCAACAACAATAACAGGTAGAGATGTCTCAGCTTTAGTACGAAAATAAGTGTAAGTTTATACCAAAAGGGATGGCAGTCTGCTACCAAATAACAGATATATATTTGTACTAAAACAATACGAGGTTAAACATTTACCGGTGATAAATCCTTCACATTTCTACCTATTATTAGGTGGCAGCTGAACAGCCTACCTTATTGGTATAAACTTACCACTATTACCATACTAAAACAATATGAGTTAAAACATTATCTTGCGATAAATCCTTAAAGTTGCTACCTGTTATTAGGTGGCAGCTGAACTGCCATCCCATTTGGTATAAACTTCCACTTATTTCTATACTAAAACAATACGAGGTAAACATTTTCAGGCGATAAATCCTTTTTACATTTCTACAGGTTATTAGGTGGCAGCTGAACTACCATCCCTTTTGGTATAAACTTACACTTATTTTCGTACTAAGGCAATATGAGATGAAAAAATCCAAGTGATAAATCCTTAACATTTCTTCCTGTTATTGTTGTTGCTGTAATCTAGATCGTGACAATCGAATAAAACATAGCTTTTAAAGCAATTGTAATGTTACACAAGGATCAGTTGCAGTTCTGCTGTCACCAAATTCTATAATGTATGCTATTTAACTGTAAGTATACCATAAGGGGTGGCAATTCAGCTGCCACCTAACTACAGGTATAAATGTTAAGGACTTATCATTGGAAAATGTTTTACCGCATAATGTTTATTGCACAATAATAAGTGAAAGCTTATACAATAAGGGGTGGCAGTTCAGCTGCCACCTAACAACAGGCAGAAAAATTAAGGACTTATCACTGGAAAATGCTTTACCGCAGATTGTTTATTGCATGAAATAAGTGTAAGTTTATACCATAAGGAGTGGCAGTACAGTTGCCATCTAACTTCTGGTAGAAATGTTCAGGACTTATTACTGGAAAATGTTTACCGCAGAATGTTTATTGCACAAAAATAAGTGTAAGTTTATACCATATGGGGTGGCAGTTCAGCTGCCACCATATTACAGGTAGAAATATTAAGGAATTATCATGGGAAAGTGTTTTACTATGATCGCAGATTGTTTATTGTGCAAAAAAAGTGTAAGTTTATACTATAAGGGGTGACAGTTCAGCTGCCATCTAACTACAGGTAGAAATGTTAAGGACTCATCACTGGAAAATGTTTTACCGCTGCAGATTGTTTATTGCACAAAAATAAGTGTTAGTTCATATTATAAGAGGTGGCAGTTTTGCTGCCACCTAATTTGGTTTAAAGCTTACACATTTGTTTTACAAAACACACATAAATTAAGATTACTGTTATGTAGTTTTTTTCTTCAAATGAAACAGTATTTAGCCACTTATCGTCTGCTTCCCTAGTCTGTTGATGTTCTTAAGAAGCTCTTATGTAGCTTATATTGCAAACAATATGGACCCAGATCAGACTGCTCCCCCGTAACATTGTCTTCCATGAAAAGAAATCTCCATGAAAACCTAGTCTGAAGTGCATTTAAATGTGTGCAGCAGACTAGAAATGCAGACAACATTTTAAAGAAAAAAGTTATTGCTAGCTAAACATTAATCAAGCTTTTCTGGTGTAGATTTGTAAAAAAATGCTTGTCACAATGCAGGATGCAGATTGTTATTTTAACAACTGAGAGTCTTGCTAGCAAATTGATGTTGACAGATTTTTAACACTAAAACAAACACTGATTTTGAAGCTCCTCCCCACATTTTAAACTCAGGTCGTGTGTCTCCTGGGTAAAAATAAAACGAACGCCTCGTTTAGGGAGATTGCTCGCCTTATCGCTAGAAATTCTTTAACGCTTTCCTCTCTGGATACCGGTTAAACAGGTACTTTGACCAATATTGAAGACCTCATATAAGGGCATTTCACCAGGGCCTTCACTGTTTGTTAAGTTATAAACAATGTTGATCAATGTTCAGGGATAAAATTTGGAAATATCTACCTGTGACCCCATGAAATATGAAATGGACAAAATGCTTATTGTATCAATATGAGTGGTAAAATCCATCATAATGAAAGTGTTAAAATATACACTTGGAAATAAGTTAAGCATCACCTTGGCTAATGCAAGGGTAAACTTAACGCTAAAACTTCCCAACTTTTAAAAAACGTTTCATCAAACTTTTTCAAATAATAAGAATTTATATAAACCAATGTTACTTCTGTGTTAAAATGACGAAGATTCAGCAACGCCTGTGGTAGACAGCCGCCATCTTATATACAGAATATTCGTTTCTGATTTTATGACCATATTGATATCTCTTGTGATTATTTCTTTGATCGTCTTAACTTTTGGTCGCCCTTGAAGCTGGCATTCTGTTAAACAAACTTTGACCACCATTTTTTAGTTATCTGATCCACTGTTGACGGCAGAGGCATATTTAACTGATGGTAGGTTTCGAAGTAAGTAAGTGTGCAAAGATTAGGAATCGATACAATTAAGTCCTATACCTGACCCAGGATACAAATGAGAAAGTGACAAACTCACAGTTATACACCACATACGAGAGCCAAGAGGTTCGCCCTTTCCCAGCAGTTGACCTCAAGGCACAAATTTTCAGACGCGCTCAAAGGCCAACAAACACAAGACAGAAAAAAAACATAAAATATTTTACTGGAAGCCTTAAATCAGTTTAATGCGCCAACCTCACCCTTGATTCTAAAGTGGACCAGGACACATATGGGAAAGTGACAAAACACAACACACGACAGCCAAGAGGTCAGCCCTTTCCCAGCAGGTGACCACAATGCTACAAAGAGCAGACACGACATTACAACACACACCAACATGAAGCATAACTAACAAAAACGATCCACAAAAGTAGCACCGCCTTGGAACGGTCAGTAAAAATACTTTAACTGGAGGACTTTAACCGGTTTCACGGCGCAACCCTAACCCTTAATTCAGATGAGGATCAAGACACATAGATATTTGGTTTGCATGAAAGACCCCTAACTTATCAACGCATCATCTCCCAGAACATATAAATCAAGATATAAAAGGGAGATAAAGCAAAGAAAAGGACTCAACAGTATATAAAACTGAATACCGGAGTATAAGAAATCCAACAGGTAAACCCCTGACAGCCAAAGCATCACACCCCTACCATCTCATCAATAGATATATCTTTAAGTTGGAACCGTCATAGAGTCTGAAGTCAGACCCACCGGCGTGCAATTAAAGAGGAAAGCAAAGTTGCAAACCGTGATTGGGTTGGCCACCAAGCATGTAGTCTGTTGCAATACACTAATGTTATAGCCAATCTTTTTATAATAGGAAATTATTTTAATGATTTTTATTATTTCGTCCTTTGTTTATAAATTTTGGAAGTTGATAAATTAACATGGCCTTTTCAGACTTTCATTATCAATGAATTTATGTTTCCATAGCAATTAGTGCAAACTTCAGATAATTTACGGAAATGTGGTTCGGAGCTAATACACTACTTTTCAAGACCAATTTAATTATTGTGAATGCTCCATTCTTTCATTCAATGCTGTTTTGCCTTCAAAAATTGTTTTCTGTGGGGTGCTGAAACAAAAGGGTAAACTAACTTTCAAATATTAACACCATTCACGTGTTGCATAATGTATCCTCCGTAGCCAAAAAACTTAATCTGACAAACTTCAATAATTCAGACTGAACCTAGACAATGTAGACGACTCTTTGAAATATAAGCCATAAAATATCAGAAACGTCAAGCTTTGAAAAAATTCGATTTTTCAAAACAATTCCTCAGAATATAAAGTGGTGCTTATTTTTTTTCCAAGTGTATAATTTATCTTGCAGAAGCATGATACGGTATTTTCCGGAAATTTCGCGAACGCTAACAGGACAGGACAAACACAGATCTAACTGCTTCTCAAGAAGCAGTCTGATTAGGGTCTTTCCTGTTTGCTATTCTGACAAGCATTTTGTGAATTCTAGCCTTGATTACCATCAATTTATTCGAGAAAAGAATGGGTAAAGTTAGAAAGTGTTAGAACATTTACGGTATGCTTCAAGCCACTTATTTAAATGGTCTGTGCGTTTGTATATGCGATGATCTTCTGGGAATAGTTTCTCGTACAGACAGACGCACACATCATACACTAAGTAACTTACATTAAATATAATATTTCTTACCTGCTAATATCCGATTATACTGAAATACATTGAACACACATGTACACTTGACTGCCCAGGGGAAAACTGATACTTCCTGTGAAACTGACCGCGGTGACCGACGTCAACTCACGTGGTCTTTGCTTTGACGTAGTTACAGTTTGTATTTAATTGTAAATGAGTCACTCAGTTCATGTGAAAATGCTACCTGGCAGAGTCTTCACTGTTTGCACATTTATACGAAGAAAACTATGCATCTTCAACGTCGATGGACAAAGTATGTGACGGTATATATTTTCATATTCGAAAAACATAACTACTATTAGCGCTACCATGAGCGAAAAACAAATTAAGAAGAAAAAAGCAATACGCAAGATATAAAAAGGATGTTTTGGTCCTCAAATAGAACATGATTAAAGTAACTGTAAACTTTAACTTTAAATTTATGATTCTCATAGACGCTAAAGGTAGAAGTTATGATCTCTCTTTCACTAGATGCATTTGGTTGGTGATTTTTGTTGATGCAAAGTCGGATGCGAGGGTGGCTGGTCAACTCGTACCCCAGCTACCTGCGCATCCGACTGTATCATTAGTTGCGGCATCAACAGGCATTAAAAATCAAAGGTATCAGGAGACAGAGAGAACAAGGGTTGGTAAAATTCAAATATCCTTACGATTTATCACGAGAGTAAAATATGGGCGAGCGCACTAGCTCCTTGTCGAGCGCACTATCTCCCTGTCGAGCGCACTAGCACAGACAGTAATTTTGTCAGTCAATATTCTCCAGGGTCCAAAATTACAATGCCTCCTTAAAATTAAGGACGCCTTTAGATAAGTATTGATTTTTAGGATACAAAAAATAACATTTCAAACTTATTAAAATTAAAATTATTATTGCACCTTTGCGTGATATTCAAATGTTTACATCAAATATCTCACAATGTACAAAATGCACATGAATGCTGGTGCAATAAGAAAGTTATTGTATGGTTGTGCGTATGTACGGGAGATAATCTACTCGCTAAAGCTCGTGGATTTACTTGTTTGATGTATTCTGTAGATTACAATATCTTTGGCCATATATACTGCAACCATCCTGGCAATTTATTTAATATTTAAAACACCGTGTTGAACAAAGGTCGTCCTTAACTTTAAGGAGACAGTGTAATTTTGGACCCTGACCGTTTTCACCACCGGCACCTTTTGCTTATTTATCTCTTTTCATGCTCGATTTTTTTCAGAGATGGTGGTTTAGGGCTTGGACAGAAAATGGAAAAAATCGGATACCAAAATCTCCGTGTTGACAGAAATTGATATATTTTTCAGTTCGTCGTTTCAAAGTTGGAGAAAAACTATATTCAAGCCCTGCATATTTCTGAGGCGAATTCTAACGGAGAATAAAGTTAAATCATATCTACACACGATAGCATGATACAATTAATCGAGACCTACCTTTAACGGGTTTTCTGTTGTGTCGAGAGAACAAATTCCGCTGACTTTTTTTGAGCTAGTGCCACTGACTGACTGAGGTAAAGATCAATGCCATTCACAGGTTTAGATAACTAAAATTTTCAGCGTAAAATTGTAAATATTTTCTTTACCATACTTTTTAGCATATGTTTTGGGTGCTAAAAAGAACCGTCTCTTTGAGACGGTTCTTTTTGAACACCGACAACATATATTTTGGTTGAGAATTAAGAAAATTCATTCTGTTACGCACTCTTAAATAAGTCCTGGCCATTGAATTGTCATTTCCGGAATTCTAAAATTCTCTCACATATTTTAATTTTAATACTTTTAATTCAATTTAAAGATAAAGATGTATCGATTTTGTTGAATTTGAGGTCCATCTCGTTCATTGGAAACATGCCCCTCTTCTTCATTTGATTCTATGCTATGAAGTAGATGGATTACCATGTGTGATTTTGAGCGAGGGTTGTGAAACATGCCATTTGTCATATGCATTGTCTTTGTAGAAAGATGAGAAAAGTCAGACCAAAGAAATAAAAAATCCTGCGTGTTCGAACATTTCGCGACAAAAACAAACAAACAAACAAAAAACAACACAGGTAAAATGTATTAAAAACAAAAATAAAAACAATACTTTCGATGTATAGAAAGAACACAGATTTAGAGATTTCGCTTAGTCCTTTGGGCATTACTAACTTTGCATGCAACCACTTTGTTCGTACTTAATTGAGTGTCCATCTCTTATGTTTACTTTTTTATAGAATTTATCTATGATACATAAAACAGCAGAAACTGGGCAAAAAACGGCCACTCTCAAAAAGGCCATAAATTGGTTTGCAAGGCCAATTATCGCTTAATGCAGGTCAAAAGTGTTGCATGATGCTCCATGAGGAGCATTCTGCAACATGAGGAGCATTCTGCAATACTTTCGACCTTCATTGAGCTACCATTTGTCATTAAGATCTTTGTTTTATTCTATTTTTGAGTGGACGTTTGACACAGGTTTACTGTCAAACATTTGCATATTTAATGTTAAAGGGGTAGCCACACTCAGAATCAATGAACGTACGTAAAATTAAAGATAAGCCAAAGTGCGCATATGAATACATATTTACTAAAGCCCGAAGTAAATGAAGAAATGTATTTGCAGCAATTCAAGTCTATAATCTGAGTTCTAATAAGCCAATGGAAGCCGCCTTTTGGAAGGTTTAATAACCGTGTAAATTTCATTGTGCAAACTGTATATATGTTTTTCAAAATCAACTATATTGAACAGAAGTATCTATAAACATGCAAAAGTTAAAATGAACAACAGGGTATTAGTTATTCTGTTTATGCATATCTAAGCATATTTAATTATAAACGTATCAAAACGTTAATCTTTTGTGGTGTTTCAAATTCAGTCCGTTGCGAATATTCCACTCCTCGCTTAGTTGGGGCATAAGCCAGTTAACTCTGCACTGTTTGCCGATGTTTCACAAAAAAAACCCCCAAAAAACGCTAGGCTTATATGAGTTCAGGATAATTGTCTGCAGTAGTATAAGGCTGTGTTACACCTCACACCCTAAAATGGCTGCCTTCAATTGCTTCCAATTTTCTAATATACTGAAACCTGTAACTTTCCTATTTTATTTACTTGATTTTGACCTGGTTCATGGTTTGACAAGGGAATGCATCTCAGAATAACATGACGTCAAGGTTGCATTCCCCATTTAATCGCTTAAACGGATTTGTTGCATTATCTTCCAATGGATGGTATGCATACCACATACTAAAGTATCTTATTTTAGCACTAAGGGTACATGTGGCATACTTGTTTACCGAATGCGTCAAGAAGTCATGTTATTCGCCCGATTAGTTGATTCAATCTTGTTATCAATTTGCACCATCATGTGTCACTGAAAACGCTTCTATGACCTGGCCATGTACAAAACTTTTTCAAAAATGTTTTAGTGTAGAAAATATTATCATTCTATCGCCAAAAACTGTAAAACCAATCATTGTTATGGTCTGGCTATCAAAGACGACTTGATGTCTCCACAGACAGATTCTTTATAGCCATTCGCGGCTTACTCCTTTTTAATGTAGTGTTTTGAGTAACAAGTACAAGTACAAGTACAAAACTTTATTCAGAAAACATTCTCAGGCTACACGCAGGTAGCATATGAGAAAAAGGAAGAACAGTTAGGTAATACATGGTGACATATTCATAATAACATGTATCTGTGTCCTGGTAATTTGGTTTGATCCAACAGTGGAACGCCATGTCGGGGCGCTCCGGTGGATGCGATCCGATATGGCATTTCAGTTTGAATACCTAGAAATCAGATTGTAGATAGGTTATTCAAACTCTGTACGGGGTGGAGTGTACAGTTTTGAAAAGTATTGTTGTTATTATTTTTTTTATATAAAAACAGGACTTTAGTTAAGAGTGCGTAACGAAAATTTATCTTTCCTACCTCTCAACCAAAACATATGTTGTGGGTACTCAAAAGAACCGTCTCAATGAGACGGTTCTTTTGAGCACACAAAACATATGTTAAAATTGGTGGGTTAAAAAATATTTACAATTTTCCGCTGAAAATTTTTGTTTATCTAAATCAATTTAAAAATACTGCACATACTGCATATAAACACAATACCCATTTACAAAGGAGATGTGCCATAGCAGACAGGTAGAGCATGCACAGACAATGGGTTTTGTTGGATTGTAAAACGGAACAGATCAAAGCCAAATTAACTCGTCAATCAAAGCTGCAGTGTCACTTCAGATCACTTCTGGCCAATTAGCATAGTTTTCATGCAAACTGGCATATATAGCTGTTGCTAATGAATTCATTTTAAATTGTGTGTCTGATATCTAATAAGTGTGCAGTCTTCTAGTTTGTAAATATCCACATTAACTCATATATGTCGAATAGAAACTTCCTCTATTACAACCAGGCAACTAGCAATTTCGCAATATACTCACATGAAACATCTCAAGATAAGCTGTTAGAAGCATAAAATAGACAGTCTATTATTGTCATCCAGATGCTTGACAAACTACATGGAAAGTTGTTCATTTCTACATGCTTATTTCTGTTAATAAATGAAAGTGGTTGAGAATTTGTTTAAAAAAGTTTATGGTGAAAAACTCATCTTTTGACAAGACATGTGCTGTAGGTACACATTGGAATTGCCTCATAGAGACAATTCCAATGTGTACATACAACATATGCTACTGAAAATAAGGAAGAAAACTATTTGGAAATTTACATTTTCCAAGTATCATGTCCATTGTCTTTACCTCTTTTAAACATCCTAAGCTGCCAATCAGTATTAAAATTCCTGTCACTCTTTGCAAATTGTTTATATTTGCCTGACAGCTATATCTCCAAATTCGATTTCATGAACTATCTCTTTGCTAACCTGCTAGTTGCGTGTGTTGTAATGTTTTATCGCCTTAGAATAGTCTTAACCCTTGACACGCTAAATATCTGTATGTACATGTACTTCACTCCTCCAAAATTTATATTATATTAATCTGCAGCATTCTAATTGTAAGCAAGTTTTTTTTTCAATCAGAGTGGAAAACAATGTGAATTTTGATCAGATCCAGCTGATCTGGATCTACAGTGTTTTCAAGGAAGGATAGATCCAGTTTCAACGGGAAAAGGGTTAAGGAGTGCAGGTTGAAATTTCCAAAATATTTTAGATTTTTCACCCTTTTAAGACCCGTGGAATTTTCCATAAAATTTGATACAGTTTAGTCAGGATGGCACTTTGTATATATTGATGGGTGAAAGGTTATAATTTCTAAAAATATTATATTAATATATTTCTTTCTCTGAAGATCGATTTTGTGTAAGCAAACAGTACAGGCCCTTATGAAATGCCGCCTTATTTCATATGGGTCTTCACTGTATGCTATAGTACCCGTTTAGGGGTATGGTTTCCACTCCTCAAAGGGTTAAATGTAATGACAGTAAACAATGTAGACCCTGAGTAAATGCAGCACATAATCTGGATTGCCAATGTTTGATTTGTATCTCACTTATAGGTCTTTAGCCTAAAATGGGGTTAACTCATTCCTCCTGGATGGCATGGATTTGTGGCAGGTTGCCATAGGTCGACAATACAGGCATTGGAGGCCGTGTAAAGGACAGTTTATCATACGACGTTCGCACAATGCCTCTGTCCCTGCACGGGTTTTCTCTCATCTCGTGATCTATTATATCATGAGGGCCAGCCAAATATTCCCCTGCATCAATGGCCATGCTAGGGTTTTGCTGGGCCATTGCTATGTAATCAGGGTCACTCACATTTTCACCCCTTTCAAAGCCCATGTTGCAATTCTGCTGAAACTGTGTTATATCCTTATCATTCACATATTCATCCACATCAGTGACCTTAGGCTTTGGTTGAATCTGTTTTACATCGTGAGAATCATTCACATATTCACCCGCTTCAGGTATACCAGATGTTTGGCTGCTGTTAACATACTTCATGCTTGGTTCAGCTTTAAGAGATTCTATCGAGATTCTTTCATAGTGTGATGTTCTCGGCTTTTGCTCATTCTTATCACTAACAATTCCATTTCTATCATTTGATTTTGTGGCGGTATTCACAGTAGATGTATTTGTATGACCAACGGGTTTGCTCTTGTGAACTGTTATAGAATCTGAGGATTGGTTTGAGAGTGTAGCATCATCAAACGGTTCTGGATCCAGGGTAAGATACAAAGGAGGATTTTCCTGAACACCTCTGGTTTCCTGAATAGCTGGTGACGAGGTCTTGTTATAAATCGCACTACACCTGCAAATACGAAAGAAATCCTGATGCATGGAGAGGTAAGCTAAATAGGAGTTGTGTATCAATGGCATATGCGCAAAACGTCAACTAAAGACTGATATGTATAGGTTATAGTGCATCATATATTACAATTGCAAAGGAATTAAGTGGGAACGAGCGCAGCGAGTGAACCACTTATTTCCTATATAATTGCAATATATGATATATTACCTACTTATAGTTTTCTCCATCTTTTTCATGACTGTGCCTTATGAAATGGTCGCATTGACCACTTCACGAATTTACTTAAAGAGATTAGGTCTGTAACTATGAACATTTTTCGAAAAAAAAATCTTTTTAAATCATTTGTAAAAATAGAAATAAGTTATGTTTTCACAATAAATATGTTCAGTACAGCTGAAAACTGCATGGAAAAGTGAATTATCTTATAAAAACAGGTGTTTGTCTCCAGTTAGTAATTATTTACGTCCCTCTAATAATTCTAGACAGTTGATTTTTAACATAAAAGCTGTTGTATTGATTGTGATAATTCGCTAAGATTTACCAAATGGTAAAATGTTTACCTGAATTTGAGTATTTTTACTGTATTCTTGAAAAATAGAAACTTTATTTCTAAAACTTGAAGATCAAAAGTTTAATGATTTACTTCATAGATATTACAAATATTGACAAAATTTGAGATTAAGTTGGCCAAAAAAGTAAATTCCTCTGCAAACTATTTGGTTGTGAAGCACAGGAAGGGGCGGAGTAAAATATAATAATGAGTACGTCCAACCAAATGTTATTTGTGTTATTTATGACAAATCATAAAGACATAGTTTTCGCAACAGTTGGTGCATATTTTGTCGAACTGACCAGATATGTTTGGTCCCTATATTGAGAACCAACCAGAACATAGACATATCAATATTTTAGCATTAACATTTTATAAGACCTCGTGCATGTTTTGAATAACACAACTATATGCAGATAAGAGTGCGTACCAAAAAAATAACTTTTCTTATTTCTCATCCAAAACATATGTTGTGAGTAGTCAAAAGAACCGTCTCAATGAGACGGTTCTTTTGAGAACCAAAAACATATGTTAAAATTAATGGCTAAGAAAATATTTACAATTTTACACTCAAAAAATTTGTTTATCTAAACCTATGTATATGACTAAGGAAAACTGATAAAGGGACCCTTGTAGAACACACATGAGCTGCACGGGATCATCATTGTCCGTTACTATTTGGAGTAGTCAGGTAAACTCATTAGTGAAAAGTCCGAGCCTGAGTCACATGAATAGGTTATAGATCATATTTATCAATTATAAAGGAATTAAGTGTTAACGAGCGCAGCGAGCGAACCACTTAATTTCTTTATAATTGTAATATATGATCTATGACCTACTCATGCTTTTCTCCTCCTGTGCCTTATTTGAAAATGGTCGCATTGACCACTTCACGCATTTACTTAATGATTTACTTAATATATATTACGAATATTGACAAATTATGTGATTAAGTTGGCCAAACATTAAAATTTCTGTGCAATCTGATTCTCTGAGAAGCACAGGAAGGCGCGGAGTAAACTATAAAAGGGGAAATCTATTGAATATGAAACCTGTACAAAAATTAATATGTGATTTTATTGAAAATTACTGCTTTGTTTATATAAATGATTTTAGTATAGTTTGCGCGCGATCATAGAAGAGTGACAAAAGTGATTCACAGCCAGAACTATGGAAGAAACACATGTATTTGTAAGCTTAAGCGAATGCAATGTCAGATGGTGACCAACTACGTAACTCTAATATTACCGTGTGCAAACTATACAGCAGACAACCTGTCTTCTAAAAGGAAACATCCTAAGAACACCGACGCAAATAACAAAATTGGCAGTACAGTACATTGTAATTTAACTGCAAAAGGTGGCATTTTAAAGAGGAATACAAAAATATATATCCTCGAAATTTTTTGATCCAGTTCATAATATTTTGGGAAAGTATTATATAAACGTACACTTTCACGCTTTAAACATGCACGCGCAGCTATCTAGTGGGATAAGAGGCCTATTAAAGGAGGCTGGGCCATCATCAATGCCTGTACATTCATCCACGAATCTACTTTGTATTTAAGAGCAGTGAAGGCACTGGCGAGACTTAGCCTTCGGTGATTGCATGAATAAATGAGCCAACATATTGGATGATTGGTATTCATACCACCCTTACCAACTTTAGCACTAAGTATCTCGTGATGTGCAAGGTCTACACTAATGTAGGTGGTATAAAATAATTATACCATGTTTGTCCACCTGTTCGTAAGATAATCCACTCGCTGAAGCTTGTGGATTATCCCCACGTACAGGCGGACAATCCATGGTATAACTATTACTTATCGTATATGCAAGCTGCTAAGTCTCTGTCTGGTCCGTATTCTATAAGTACAATACACTAATATAACATAATAATAATGTAATGTGCTGGCTCATTTCTTCATGCGTTGAGACTGACCGCATTATACCTTTTTCTCAAGAGGAACCCTGTAAACACCAGCGCAACTATGGCAACAACTGCCAATGGTACAGCTATTAGAACAGCAAGACTGGGGCAACACACAGAACAGTCGTTTGAAACACTTTCTCCAGTCTTAGGTGTGTCGGAATCTAGAAAATTAACACATACATATATCAGTCACGCTTTCCGTCCCTGCACAGCGCAGATCTGAAGCTGTTGAGCCAGCTTTGACAACAACAACAACAACAACAACAACAACAACAACAACAACAACAACAACAACAACAACAACAACAACAACAACAACAACAACAACAACAACAACAACAACAAGTCCCAATTGAAACCCAAAAGAATAAACCAGCTCAGGATTGTTTGTTGTTGCTCCAATTGTGTGAAGGTTGTTTGTGTTTGGTCTTGGTAAAAGCAACCAGCTCTCTCTTCCTCAGCCTCGGTGTGATGATTGCTTAACTATAAAGGGCACAAAGAATTCTTGAATCTTAGCAAGATGAGCTCACCAATTGTTGTAAATGATATTCGTTGAGCATAATGTGTCTTATGAATAAAATGCTTAGAATTTTCAAGGCATGGTAAAAGAATTTCCAGCGATAAGGAATGCCATTTCCCTAAATGAGACGTTCGTTTTATTTTGTTGAAATAAGGACTGGATACACTACATTCAACAGATACACATTGACCAGCCGTATATGCACCCTTGCAGCCTAGTCCTTATATTATAATCGTTTTTGTCCTTAATGCATATAATAATCCTACTTCGTTTTGAATTGGAATTTATCATGATCATCAACTGTGCTTGTTATTTCAGTAACATGTATGTGAAATAGACCGTTACACTAAGGTAAACAAGGTTAGATTTAAAAAAAGCTTAGAACCATCGCATGGCGTTTTACAGTTATTAAAGAACTTTTATAGTGTTTTATTATTGCATTTGCTTAAGCCACTCTTTTCAGTGTTTCATGGGCTTCAAGCTCTGAGTATTTATTTTGTTTAAGTTAACGATTTGTACAATGGTGATCCATTGGAAGCAAATAAAAGACAGGAAATATGCATATTCCAGTAAGACTCTGCTCATGAACACACTGAATAATTGTAGAGTTAACCCCCTCCCCAGCAGTATGAATTAGGTCATTCAACCGTATTCCTCAATCGAAGTCAATGCACATAATGCCTAGGGGGCATATTGAAACTGACCCATCTACATCTAGATATTACGTCACATTTAGTCTAGAATATCCGAAGGCCCCATGTTTGATCTGTATTCTCGCTCAGTGGTAAGGTCTCTAATAGGCCTTTTCGCTTTTAGAAGCAATCCAGTATCCAAAGTATATCAACATCGCTCACACAATGATGGAATTTTGGGAGTAACTAGGTCAACGGAGAGTCTGAGAAAGAACTGTAAAAGACACTGCTGTTGGGAAGTTAACTGATCCATTTCCGCAACTTGCTAATGGAACAGGCCCGAATCGAACACGCGCCCAATGGAAGTTTACTAACGTATATCACCAGCGCTGATGCGCTGGTGAACAAATGGTCTATCACGATAGAGTATATATTTTTATACAGTTGCAGTACAATGAAAACGACCATTTGGCATAGTAGTCTATTTTTGTTAGATGTTTGATGTCTTCTTTGGTTTCTACAACCCCTTCCCCCCCTCTAGACCCAAGACGTCATTTACATATGTTTTATATGTTATAGCGACATGTCATTGTCCAAAGGGCATCTTGGGTCTAGGGGGGAAAGCATCTAAAAACAACCCGAAAGACACCAGTTTCACCTTTTCAGTGACAAACGTCACAACTTTAAATATATTTCGTACGCATGCGCAGGAAGGATATTGTAAAGTTTTGGAAATAAATAGCCCTTCTATCCTTTACAGATTAGCACTTTTACTTTTTGAAAACGAGCAAAGCATTTACTCAATGTCTGGTCTAAATGGCACCCAGTAGAAAGACGTAAAATGAGGGGTGGGAGTAGAAAGCGCAAATTTTTACTGCTTTGCTAATGATAAATTGCTTTGAAACGTATTTTGATGCTTACTTTGCATATTTTGCTGCCGAACCCCACCAATTTTAAAAACAAGAGTGCAGTTTGAAAATTAAGTGTTTGTAATAATGTCACTTAGGGGAAATACACGCCTTATCGCTAGAGCTTCTTTCCATTTTTACTGACCAAAATTGAGGATGAAGCACATTTTATATGGTTAACATGTTTACGATGGGTATTAAAAAATAAGCATGTGTTTAACTTACCCGATATATTTGTGGAAAGCGTAGAAGAACAGCTGATTTTAACTGGACTGTCCAAACCTACAAAATTAAAAACTTAAGGTAATTTTTTCCTACGCATGAAAAATAGTAAGGTCAGCTAATGCTTCGCTGCTTGTCAAAGCAATACATACCACTTTCACATTGACTGGCTTACACAGATATCTAATCATCTATCTATACTTAAACGCAAAAGTTTCGCAACCGTTTAGTATCTGTGTTTTCTTAAGTATGGTCCATGTTAGAATATTCATATAATCATATTTTATGCTCCTGCACAATGTGGAATGATTTACCAATAATCGGTTTTGATCTAACTCTTCATTCTGACGTTATAATGACGTCAGTGTTTTTCAACAATTTACGTCTAGCATAAAGAATGTTGTCTCAATTTGAAAACAAACGGTGCGATGTGATAGCCAGATGTCGTATCTGACGTAAAACATTTTAAGGTTTAACAATCAACGTTTATGAACGCTCAAAGTTGCTGCGTTTCTTTGTTAACGTCAGCCAATTTATCAAAAGTGTTAATTTTATTCCGTTTTGTTGTGCGATACGTCTGTCTTCTATGCAATATGTTGAAGGCTTTTACTTGTGACATTAAAAACTCGATTATTTATGTTCAGTTGTGCTTAAACGGCCAATTACGTCATATATTGAAGTCTTTACGTTGACGTAATGTACGTTAACAAATGCATAAAATAACCTGCTTTGATTTGTCTGCCGGTCTGCTTTGAAAGCAGACAATGATTAAACCCCTTTTCCGAAAAAAATGTAATGTGTTGTAACACTGTGACTCGATAAAATGTAAGGTACTGTAACTCTGTGACTTTTCAAATTTCGGTTGCCTTACATTTTTTGTTGAAGATTGGCAATCGTAAATCTCACTGGTTTGATTTTTATTTTGTTTGGACGGCAAATCATAGGACTTGTTAATCACAATATCACGGAGTAAAATATTTTGGTCAAAAAGAAGGAAATAGCATTTTAGTAAGAGTTGCGAAACTCTTGCGTTTAAGTATATTTAATGAATGAACGAAAGAACGAACGGACAAACAAACAACGGCTGTTAATTTTTTAAAATAGAGTGTAGGGTCCAGAATCTCAATCGTTCTGACCGCTAGTATTGATATTTTTGGCACGAAGTCTGAAGCTGGCTTTTTGTGTATTCTGCAGATCACAATAACATCTTTGACCATAATATACTGCGCCAAACCTAGCATAATATGATCTAATATCCAATGCTTCAAATAACGCGTTGAAATATAAATATGCAACTAAAATACTTAACTATAAAGGACGAGTGTGATTCTTCGACCAAATGGAATTTTTCCTAAAGTTTTTAAAATACAGTTAAGTCAGGATGGTCAATTGTATATATTCTTATTAAAACAGGTGTTTTTCTTTCTTTGAAGATTGTTTTTGTCTTAGCAAACAGTGTAGACCTTGATGAAGTGAAGCATTATGATGCATTTCATCTAGGTATTCACTGTTTGCCAAAGTTCCATTTTTAGAGAGGTTTTCAGTGTACAAAGGGCTAATAATGTCATGCATATTGCCAGTATGTTTTATCAATATGTTGGTGAGTTCACACAGTCATGATAAGGGTAGGTCTTACATTAGAAATATGGAATAAATTGTTGCATTTGTCAAATAAGTTGAATACAGTAATATAACGTGACCAACTACGTAACTCTGATCGTGTGCAAAGTAGAACGAAATCAAGTTCTCCAGTCAAATATACCATGTCATTCATATTTCATTGTGTACATGTACCATGTGTGGGGTCAAACTATTAAAAATGGTCTGTTTTGTCTCTGACAGCGAACTAGACTTTAAATTTAAAGACTGCAATATCATCTGGTTCGGCGACACTGTCGTCTAGAGTTATTTTCTCCCACCATTATCAATTCGACGAAGCCAATTCGAATTTAAGGGTTGTTGAGCAGATGTTATTCAAGCTTAAAAAGTACATTCTGTAAGTAAACAGTACAGAACCTGATCAGACGCTGCAGTCTATTGCCGATGTCCCATGAAAAAAGAGTAAAGTAAGGAAGAATGCAAAGATCAGGAATCGATACAATCAAGTACCACTAACACACTATGTAACTGTTTTAACCAGCCTTATTTGTTGCAAAATATGGCCAGGAGATGAAAGAAACATTGTGGTATATACAGAAAATTGAAGCCATGGAACGGATTTCCTGTCAAGCATAGACACAAAAGGCAGGATTTCGCCATTGATTGGTTCGAAATCGTCAGTGCAATACGACTTTGACGGCGTGGTTTATCAGAGGCTTTAAATCATCTGAAAACTATGACAGAAAGTCAACAACACCGTTTCTGCAGTTTGGATGAATTATCCTGTTTTGGTTATATACACAGCGTCAAAAGTTAAGCACCTCAAACTTAAATTAGTAGCTAAATTTATTCAGAGCAAGGTTTTGTGATGTAATTCAACCTTACAAATAAAGAAAAAATACATATTGGCCTAAGATAGTAAAACAGTCAAGCTATTTTGCCCAAGTATGTGATCGTGAGTTCAACAAAAAGGACATAGGGGTCATCTTATTGTCATTGCAACTTTATGTACATCGATAAATGTTGACAATTTTGTATGAACAAACGTTGTTCAAGATGATGGAGATTACTTCTTGAAGATTCCAGGGCAATATCAAGAAGTTTTGATAAGGCGCGAAAACTCATGATTTTGTAACAATATGGGATTATCACATGTATTTTTAAACTTTCATTTAAATATTTATGTGAGACACAACAGATAAAGATTGTTCATGTTCAATGAAACTTCGGTAATGTGAAACTTGTTTCAGCAAATATTTAGGTGGTGCTTATCTCTTGACGCCGTGTACATGCAATTCTCGGGTTGCCTTCACGTCACCAGAATTCGAAGAGTTCCACAATTATGGATTTTGAATAGCAACATTGAAATGTGCACTAAACATATTTCTGAAATCGACAGTCTGGTTAAAATAAGCAACATCGTCGCCTGCTACGAAAGAATGCATATAAAAATGTCGTCTGCTAAAGTCGTCTATTGCAACTGGTTGGTAACATCACAGACTAATTTAAGCATATATGCAAATTGTGTGATCCATGAGCATCAGATCGATTCTAAAGGAGCAGTTTGATCAGGGCCACACTGTTTACTACAGAGACGCTTTTAAGTAGCAGACGAAACTTTAGCCGAAGAATTAATACTTATGGCATAAAGTTAAGAATATTTTGATTGTGTTGCTATTTTTACCAGACTGTCAAGTTAGGCAAAATATTGTATTGAACAACAAAATTTACTGTTATTAAACAATCCAGCAGTCAGCAATATAGTACTCTTCCAATCCTGATGGCATCACGGCAACCAGAGAATTGTACCTGCTAAGACACCTCCAAAAATTAAAAAGATGTTTTTCCCAAAATTTCAGAAGCGGTTTTGTTGACTGTCTATCAAAGTTTTCAAGATAACCATAAAAATAGTAAGTGAGTATGATGCCTGCTAAATCGCCCTGGCATAGCTGTATGGCTCTAACGATTTCCAATGGTTTAAATAATGACGAATTCTAGCCATTTGGGTCTAGGCTGATATTCGGGATTTTTCTTACGTCTCCAAGCAATACTTTGCAACAAATAATGGCGCTTAAAACCATAAAACAATCAAATAACATAATTATTGACTGAATTGTATATAATTATACATTTCATGACTAACTGTGTACATTTTTGTTTCAAAATGCTCCGTACCAGATCATATAATTTGTTAAATTTGCTGTCATAACTTGGATCGAGCATTTGTCTTGAAAGCCTGAAAAAACTAAACCATCTTGTATTTGCTGTTTTTAAACAGCACCGAAGTTTGTCATTTGGCTGCTGAGAGTATATTCAGAAAACTCGTTTGTTTGAGTCAATAAATACGTTTCAGAATTTTAAAATTTCGCATGCCAACTCGAAATAAGTAGGGTAGACTAATATAAGAAGCATTTAATATGAGCCCATCAAATCTCATTATTTTTGTCAATGTAAGTACAATATGCTTAACTTTATGCCAATATTATAAATAATTTAATGTCGTAGCTTACATCACAGAAATCTTACCTGTAAATGAAACCCACACCATCTGTGGAAGGTCACTGGTGAATAACTCAAGGTCAATAGTTAGTGACTCGTCATACCACATAGTTAACCCTGTAATGAAGCTGTTAGATTCTCTACAGACCATATATATCGTGTCGAATATTCGTAATCGTGTTGGTGAACATGTGCCATTTTGATTGATCAGCCTGACATCAACTATATTTAGCCTTATGGTATGACCTCTTTTAGATGTAATATTACAGTGACAATCTCGTTTGACAACTGTAGGTTCGTTAGTTGCTGTATAAATCACACTGGCCAGTGTATCGTTATCAAATTCAACATCGATATCTTCACAGAAACTAACAGTTTTGGAATCTGAAATAAGAGCGTAGCAGGCGACATTTTCACATTATGTTACTTTTCTCAGAAATGACAATAAGGCTTGATATTTAATGCGAATCGTCGTGATATTTCATGCGAGTCGTCGATTCGCATGAAAGGTCACGCTCATTCCCCAAACCAAAGAACTAGGCCGAGTTGGCTAATATTGATATAATATTCTCCCTCCGATAATACCAACCAATCAAATGGCGAGTATGCTCTTAAGATTTTCCCTACATATTTTGATACAACCTTGCTGATTGGTCAATATTTCTCATCCGGGTATTTCTGGGCAATAGCCACGGTAATGCTTCTTAATATGGTCGCGGCTATAGCCGAGCTACAGCTGTTCTGGTGAGGCTACATGTGTCGCCGACCAATAGCCAGGCTATAGCCACAAGCGAACTCGGCTAGTAACACGAGAACTAACGTCTAATAACAGTTGATACTTATATTGTATTGGTGTTAAACATAGCTTGTTTTAATAGCTCAAATATTGGCTTCTTACTTACAGCGAATCCAGGGAGAGACCCATACAAACCATTATGAAAGTTTATTCCAAATCTCTAAAATATCTTCCAATATTCTTTTCAAATTCAATGGTGGATAGGAAAGTTGGCTCTTAACCTTAGAAAGAACTTTAGAGCTGATTTCATTAATCATCATTTCAATCTTCATCAGTGATTCGTTTACAAAACAAGTGTAATATGTACTTCACGTGTGACCATACTGTATTACAAGGAAGGTGTTGAAAATTAAAATATTTGTCCAGGTTCTATTGTCAAGAGATTAAGAACATAGATTTTGATGAGGATAAGAGGAAACTACCAACAAAATCATTTCTCAAATATTCAAGGGAGTTATCAACCTACCCCTAGCCTAACCAATCTTCATTGTCATATCAACACCTAGTGATAAGTTAAAGAAACACATATTAAAATCTTTTCTATGCTTGCCAGTTAACTTTATAACCCTTTAATGAATATAAATGGAAAGTTCATAGTTTGACAAGAGGTTTAGAAGTAACTTTCATAATGGTTTGTATGCCTCTCTGTCTGGATTAGCTGTAATTAGATATCACACCACAGAGTAACAATGTAATCAAATTTAATCAAATTTAATAATGACGAGACAATGAAAATGGCAGAGATGAAAAAAACAAAACAAGTAGTTTAGCCACATGGTGAGTCTAGACAAAGACACGCATCAGACTCTAATCCAAAAATGGAAGTTTTACGTCATGTTCATCTGTGAGTCATAGTCAAATACCACCGTCGTGCAATGAGATCTAAATCGACGAATTCAATTTTTAGAATTTTCATGGAATCATGAATACTTTGGGCCACTTGCAAAGTAAGTGAAGCCTTCGGGCTTTACGTTAACTTTGCAAGAGACCCGAATTATTCATGATTCCATGAACATTCCATAGATTGAATTTATTGCTTATATTTACATTTCATTATAACTATCTAAAATATAAATATCATTTTGAATTTAGGAATTAAAACAGTTTTGTATTTAAAATTTAATCGTATTAACGGTTTAGTCGGAGGGTAAAATGGAAAAGCGGAACAGACAGCTTGAACACGGACAGCCAATGGAGCAAACAAGAGGCTTGTTTTGCACGTACGACTCGGGTGTGGTTCGGTGGCATTCACAACACCGGTATCACTTCTGGCGAATGAAATCGATGTTTGAAGCGTATTGCACGGGCAAGTGAGCTTTGCAGCTGTCTGTAAAATTTGTGTAGTTCATGAGGCTATGAACGGTTGCAAAATATTAAGATTCATTATAGGATTCCTTTGAAATTGTAAATATCTCCCACACAACAGCTGAGTGGTCCATTATGAATTTATGAGGTCTGAAATTTTTCGCCAAAATTCTTCTCAATCTCATTGGTAATTTCTCAAGTGGTTTCTATACCAGTGAACTATTTAACGAGCTGCCATCGATGGTTCATCAGGTGGTTGAGTTTTAAAAATAATTTACATTGGTGTTGCTCCCATTGCGCAGTTGCGCATGTGCGTGAAAATAATAGTAACATTCAAGGGAGGTCACCTAATGTGGTAAAAGTGATTTTCCATACAAAAAGGAGCTGCTCTTAAAGGAAAGAATTCGCTCCCTCTGGGAGCAAATTCTTTCCTTTCAGAGAAGTTCCCGTTTGAAAAAGGACGCAATTAAAAATAATCACTGCTTGTTCCAGTAGTCTCTCCTTGATGTTCGTATTTTTTTCAGCGTTCTAGCTACGCCATTGATTTAGAGCCTTCAACTAATCTCGTAACAATACGGGCTTGATCTGCTACAACAGTCGAGCAATGCCGTTAATTTCAAATCATCAAATAAATATAGGTATCGCCTAAAGAACTGCAAGAAACAGCTTCAGAAACAAGAAAAGATATGACAATGAACTGCCATATCAAAGACCCGACCTCATTGAAGTGGTGGAAATTGAAATTGATTTGACTACATCAACAAATGTTCATACTAGTTTTTATAAAAGTGTAAGGGAATGCCTGGATTGTTGAAGAAATGACGTAAAAGCTGACACCATTTGTAATTATTGTGTCCCTATTGTCACAGTGTAACAAGCTTCCGATAATTTGAATTTTCGATAATTTGAAATTAAATCTCCAGTACCTTGGACTTCGTATTTACGAGATTCGACTGTATTTATATTTTATATTTATCAGTCAAGTGTCCATTTTCAATTTTCACCAAATTGGCTGGTTTTCCAGTTATTTCGAATTATTTCAGACATAACGGAGTTTTTGGAACAGGCAAAACTCCAAATTCCCGCGCTCAACGTCTTTGCGATAAATGTTTCACGTCTTAAAAAACGTATAAGTAAACAAAAAGCGCTACTGGAGAAGCACCAAACGGACGTGCAAACAGGCATCAGAGTGGAAAACAGTTTGGATAAAGATCAGATCCGACGTTTTGATAGGGTCTGATCTGGATCTAAGCTGTTTGCAAAGGTTATCAGCAGACAACACTAGTAGACACAGCCACTTTTTAAGTAGTGCTGGTTCAACCAATCCCAACATAACTGAAAAACTGTTGACTAGGTTTAACACATTATCACACATTTTTCCGCACTGCGTTACCAGCATGCAAAGAGTATTCCATTGTATTCTATTGTAAAACGGCCATCATAATTGGGTCGCCTTATCAAATGAATACGCTTTATCAGTACCCTTTACCTGGAAAGCTTGTCTGTGTTTAGATAAAATTGGCTGTAATAAATGAATTTCGCATTAAATTTTAAATATTCAGACCAATATGATGTCCAAACTATGACGTCGGTGTCCCAATAGACAATTGTCGGTTTTCAGTGTTACATGTAATATATGTGGATATATTAAACGTTTAGCCAAGGACCTTTTCCCAAGGCCAGATAGGCTGACAGTCCGCGTAACTTTAAGAGGAATTATTTTAGTCTGGTTCCCTCCCATGGATCTACCTATAAACAGGGCACCAGTTTAGAATTATTTCTTTAAGTCTCCTTTACCCTAAAGTAATTACAAATAAAAAATAAATAGATCTAAATAATTATAATAATAAAATAGATCTTACTTTCAATAAAACATATCGTATAATTAAAATGCATTTCGACTCGACCGTCCATGAAATGATTTTGTGTATAGCCCTGAAACTGTGTACCTTTCAACCGGAACTACTTGTGTAAGTCTCATTTATTGTATTCCAATAATAGGAACCAATGAATGTTAAGGAATGATTTGATCAGGTCTCAAAAAGCTTACTTCTGGAGAAGTTTTGGTATTGAACAATGATTTTTTTTTAGACAATTTGATTGGATTATTATCACATTTAACCCTATCAAATGATCGGTAAAGCTTACTTGCAAATTATGTTCACAATTAATTGATGGAGTGTATGTGCATTTGGAAAATGACTCTCAACGTTTACTTCCTTTTATTTTAATTAGTCAGAAAAACAGCAGGAAATGCTCAGTTTGAAACTGATGACGGAGACTCTTTTGATTTTGAGTGGGCGAGACGTGTTACTGTAATATAGGAACTCGGACGCACCTTGTGATGAAAAATAATTATGACACCATTTGAGAGGACGAAGAAGGCAACACCACAAAACATGCAACATAATAGGTGTTATGTAAGAGGGATAATCTGATGAAGATGCGTTTGAACAAGGAAACCTAAAACTGTCAATGATTAGTTAGTCGCAAACAAAAGTTGATTAACCCTTAAAGCGCCAATCACGACTGCAGCAGACGACTTATTTTGCGACATCTTTCCTAATTTTGGAAAAAATAAGATAATATGATGTTTCATAAGAATTGTCTGCCAGCAAACAATTCTCATGAAATATCATACCTTAATTGTTATTTTTGAAAAAACGGCAAAATTTGAAATGGTCGTCTGCTGCAAAATGTAGGTAGCGCTTTAAGGGTTAAAAGTGCTAGAGCTGTGCAAACCCTCTGTATACCGAAAACCCTAAACGGAACTTTGACAAACAGCGAAGACCCTGGCGGAAAGTTCTACAATGATACTTTCTAGGGAGAGAATTACAAACGCGCTAATCAGACTACGACATTGCTAGCAACCAGCCTAGCGAGGTGACTGCACAGCTAAAAACGACACTAAGTTCAAAGAACGACGATTCACAAACTCCCAAACAAGTGGAGCATCAATAAACAATGAATCGACAACACAACAGGACGACCGACAGTTTAGTGGATTCAAAGATCGATGAGAATCGTTGTAAACAAACACTGTCGAGTTTACCTTGATTTTAGGCGTGCAGGTAGCCTCAGTTTACAGTTATATTGCACCTACCACAGATAACTGCATATGCGCATGGCAGTGAATAGTCACGCTTTACCTGTTTATAAGAAAAATAGAATCACCTCACTACTATGCATCTTTAAAACTATTGTAGCCACTAACTTAAATTAATTTTACTGGCCAAATCTTTGCCTTTGATTCTGCTGTTGGCAAAACACAAATACTGGCGTAGCTCGCGTCGGGGCTTCCTAACTTATAACATTTTCCACAACGTGGTCTGATATCTAAAATAGAGGTTATTTGCATACCTTTAACACATGAATACTCTAGCCATATATAATCAGCAGATTGGAGATTGTCTGTTAACATTCCTGGACTGTCTATTGAGCAACTCCTCTTCCCGTTACACTGTTCGAAGAAAGGGACCTTTTCTTGTAGTGTTAGTGTTTCTTCACTGTCATCTTTGGTAATGGAGCAGCATCCTGTGAGTGGTATTTTACACTCGTCAACAGCCTTCGAGCAGGTGATGTTTGCTGTTGATTTCACACCACGTCTAATATTAATTATCTCAATACGTTCATTTTCTCCACACCTCGGCGTTAGTGTAGCGCATGTATTTGCGTAAGACGTATCATGTTCTGTTAATTTCTTGGCGCAAGCAAACTCATTCTCAACTTTTAAACCCTCTGTGAAAATAGTACCAGCACCTAAAAATTAATAATTAGATAAATGAGACGTTTGTATTTATCAGTTAGCTGGCGTCACAGAAACCATGCCAACTTACAATAACATGTTCGATTGCAGCGAAACAAAAGAATCAACATTACACAAGATGCTATAAATGAAGTTTAGGTTTTTTTTTTTCAAATAAAATATCGCAATAATTCAGATGAAGTTTAGTTTTTTTTTCAATAAAATATCGCTATTGCGATATTTTATTGAAACAAAATTAAACTTCATTTATTCTGTTGACAGAATAATGCATGTTGATAGAGCTGAACCCACATGCTACAGAACTAATTTTTCTTACGCCAGTTCAGACTAACAAAAGGTGAGTATGATCAGGAAATACCACAATCACACACTGCAGACCAACCCACGGCAACGTGGGGAGGAGGCACAGAGCATTAATAGTAACAAGACATCCGTAAGACAATAAAAGCAAAGCAACCAGCTCTCTCATCCTCTTCAAGATGATAGCAAAACTAGTAAGGACACAAAATAATGAATACCAAAAACAGACCACACAAAATGGGAAGTACACTAAACAATAGACCAACAACAACAACAACAACAACAACAACAACAACAACAACAACAACAACAACAACAACAACAACAACAACAACAACAACAACAACAACAACAACAACAACAACAACAACAACAACAACAACAACAACAACAACAACAACAACAACAACAACAACAACAACAACAACAACAACAACAACAACAACAACAACAACAACAACTACCGCCTTAGAACGGACAACATTCAAAGCTACCGGGAGGGGGGCTTAAATGCCTTTTACAAGCGCAAAACCTTCACCCTAGATTCTGCTATTGTTACATGTAAATCACGACACAAAACACAAAAAACACAACAAATACATTCACTACAACAATAGCACATCCAAAGTCAAGCAAATATATCCCTATTGCATCAGATGATCACTTGAAAAAAAGGCGTAATACAACCTTACAGCAAAGCTAAGGATACAACATCAGCTGCCACACAATGGAAGCAGTAGAAACAATGAATTAACGACAACAGAACCACAGCCTTAGAACACACTGCAGCCGTAGCCACTGGGAGGGTTAAATGACTTTTACTGGCACCAAATCTTCGCCCTAGATTATGTTGTTGTCAAAACACACAATTGTTTATATCGCATGGAGGCTTCCTAACTAATGCAAAATGTCTCATTACATAGAAACAATCAAATCAAATTTACACACTATAATGATGAAGCAAAAAAGGGATCATGACCCACAGGTAGTCAAAGCTAAAGAAACCCTCAAGTTGAGCTACGGTGGGCCCAGCCAACGACAATTCTGCTGGCACTAACCAATGGATTAAAGCTTTACGTCAGGGCCATCATTGAGTCTGAGGCCTGACCCACCGTCGTGCAATTAAAGAGGAAACCATAGCTATAAACCGTGATTGAGTTTACAACCAGGCTGACTGTCGCGTGGTATCCGTGTTGTATCCCAATCTTTTTTTAAAATGCCGCTTTTTCATACATAATATACTCAGAAAAACAATTAAAGGATATTTAGATTCAGCTCCATTTCTTACATTCAATACAAAATAAAAACTTAACTAATTAGGCATGCATTTTATAGTTCCACATATCTGCAATCAAAATGGATGCTTGATTTCAGTCACTCTTCAATGGTTATTGTACATTACAAGTCCAAATTGTGCAGCCCTCTATATTGAAAAGTCACAAACATTAAAAATGATTGAACATCATTTTTATCGTTTATATACTCCTCAAAATAATTAAAGGACCAAGATTTTAGAATGCGAGTATAATTAGCTCAAACATTTAAATTCTGTAAAACTTGGCCCAAAGCTTTCTATCCTTTATGCCCATAAGTCAAGAATCATTATTACTGTTTTCCATGCCTAATTGTGTCATGACTGTGTCTCAAATGAACATACCCTCAAAAACACACTTTCAAAAGGCAGTGGGTGGAGTAAAGAAATTCTTCTGTGGTCATTCGAGTGGAATGAAAGTGACATCAAATTAAACTTTGTTTTAAACAGTACAGCTTACATGCAAAAAAATCTTCAAACAGTTTCAATATACTGGGAAGCAAGCATTTTCATCTCTGACAATGGAGTTTTGACATTGTTTTGTTTTATGAAAACAATGTGTGTACCTGACCATCAAGAATCAGATTTTCAATCCTCATTCTATGCCTTTGAGTGTTAGAAAGATGTCCTGACGAATTGTTTAAAGTTTGTCACAGACAAACACCATAACAAGTTGTCTGAACCCATAGTCTGGTCATTACGCCGCAGCCAAAAGGGGCAATTTTCTCTCACAGGCAGAGGTGGGTGGTATCGATGGGATTAAAACACCATACAATCATGTGAAAACATAGATTTCAGCATCTAAAAGCATTTTTCATTCATTTCATGCAGTTCTGTGGTCCATGGATCACACACAACAAATGATATTCCAATGCATTTAGGCCAAGTTTTAAAATGACCAAGAATCCTTGTTAGTAACATTTTCTACCATTTTCTTTTTGCCGTTTCACTTGGCAATGAGGCGTCAAAGATGTCCGAAAAATTTAGGCTAGATCGTAAAATTGGTTTTCAAAATACGTTTTACACAAAATGCATCAATGTTATAATTGATAGCATTGGTCCTTCAATTATTTTGAGGAGTATATTCCATAATGCCTGGCTCCAAAATCATTGTTGACTCTCCGTCAAAAGTATGACACCTTATTTTGTAGTTATTGTCAGTGTTTTACTGCCAATATGCTGTCATAGTGGCTCTGGTATGCCATATCTGTACATTTTTGTTAGAGAAGCGGAGGCGTTATTTTGGCAATGACTGATAAATTGGGTGTGAACACTCGTGTGTGGTCGGAATTAGAACATAAGCAATGACCAGGTAAAGGTTGCAGCTAAAATATAAACACTAAATTTATTGCTTCAAGAAGGTTCAACTTTGTACATTTGGTGTGGTACTGTATCGTAACCACATTGTATTTTTCTGAATTGCATATTGGTAGTTCTGTCAGATATAAAATTACTTTGTTTGGAAATTATTTTCTCAAACGTTTTAGTCAAAAGAATTTTAATATCCTTCAAGTGTTTTTCTGAGAATACTACGCCTTACATACATCCGAGACTTGCTTCTCGAATTGGGCCGAGATTTTCCGATAGCTTTAAAATATCGCATGTGCGAAAAGTACATGTTTAGGCACTCACGTCATATCATTACATCTCGCGCGCGCGCGCACACACACACACATACGCACGCACGCACACAAAAGATGTTTCATGTTTTTTTTTAAAAAATTAACTTTGTCAAAAATTCTTCCAGGAATTCTATTACAATAGAGTGTCAAATCCAGATAAGGCCCAACAGCATGTGGTCTGATTTAGGTCAAATGTTTGCAAAGGTTATTAGCAGATGGCACTAGCAGGTAGGTGTTAAAGATGCAGCAGGGCGTGCCCCGTGGTTATAAACTTGTTTTCATGCTCAACTCAGCTGAACACAAAATTTATCCTGCTCATAAATGATAAATGTCAACAATTGCACCAATCACGACCTCAGCAGACAACAAATTTTGCGACATCTTTCTTAATTTTCAAAAATAAAAAAAAATAAAAAATAAAAGTTATGCTGGCAGACGATTCTCATGAAATGTCATGCCTTATTTGTCATATTTGAAAAGGCGGCAAAATTTGCAATTGCCGTCTGCTGCAAATTATAGGTGGCGCTTAAGGGTTAAGCATAGAAACTAATCGTAACCCAAAGTTAAAAATCTTACGCTCTCCTTATATCCTATAATGTCACGTGATAGAAGCTGACAACAGCGCCACCTAATGTCATCCTCATTAATCATATTCCAAACTGTCAGTAAAGCGTCATCTACATAATATTATACACTCTTCCATTTATACCAACCAATTGGAAGATAGATACTAAAGTGACTAATATTCATACCAATTGCGCAATTTCCAAAATGCCATAAGACTGAATGTATTGAGAAATGCTGCCAATCAATGTCAAACTTGACATGATATTCTTTTATATGGTTGGTGGAATATTACTAAACTAAGCAACATCTATCAACAGGACCTTTCCAGGATGTTAAACATCCCATCAGAATTGACATGCTTACAAACATGACCTTTAAGAAACAATGGCAAATTGGTGTCAGAATTGCCTATCAAAACATAAACATGTCAATCGCTAGTGTCAACAGTACATCTGTAGTAAACTACTGTCGTGCCAACCAAGAGTGACAGTGATGTAATATTTTGTTTACAAATGTTAAGTAAAACATTAACTTGTACACTCCACTTGAGCTAACACGAATCGATAGATCACTTGTATATTAATCCTACCCTGCGGATAGGGTTAATACACAAGTGATCTATCGATTATAAATCCTTGATAATTTTGAAAAAAAGACATGACGTCACTGTCACTCTTGGCTGGGAAGACAGTACCTGCATCTAAACTAAACCATGCATTTGCAATTATCATAAATCCCGACAAGATACATTCACAAACATTGTGTACCTTCTCAGATGAAAACAGTTATCTAACACTAGACAGCTGCCTTAAATGAACAACGGAACATCAAAATTATAATTACAAATGAAACAGTGCATGAGATTTCCAACAATGGGGTATGTGCGACCAGCAAGGCCTCAGATCAGCCTGCGCATCTGCGCAGTCTGATCAGAGCCTTTGCTAGTCGCTTGAATATTCTATGAATATTAAGGTACTGACTGAACATTATTTGGAGTTTCTAAGTTTAAAAGGAGGCTGCACAGGCTCGTCTGAATCTACACTTGACAAATTGCCACATTGTTGGAAATCTCATGCATTGGCTCAAATGCGATTATGACCTTATGATCGTGTATGGTGTCAATTCAACGTCATCGACGTATTGAAAAAACACAATGTCATGTTGACTTGATAAAGATAACCACAGTGAGATTGACAACGTTTATCAGGTCAATGCGCAACAAAGCAGCTGGTATGAGAGGCAACTGATAAAAAGAGAATAGTTGCGGTGAGTTGGTGTCTTTGATTCAAGTTTACCAAGCAAGGCTTTGAGGACGAATGTTCAATTGCGAGGCATTTCCGAGCGATCGGGACATGCAATCAGGAAGACTTGATATCAAAAGACGTGAACCTGGTATCTATTTACCAGCTCACTATCTATATTGGCATTTATGACCTATTCAAAGGGTAATTTAAGTGTCGATTCAATGTCATAAAATGCATCGTTGACCTTACAAAGATAACAGTGCAGTGAAAATAACGTTTATCAGGTCAATGTGCAACAATAAAGTTAAAGTGTATATTCGTTTGTTTGCTTGTTTGTTTGATTTGATTCTTTACGTCCCATCAACAATCTTTCAGTTATATAGGGACGGGGCTTCCTGGGTTGAACCAGTACTAAGCTAAGATAAATGTGTCTTGCTCAAGGACCACAACGCAGTGACGCCAGTGTGGCTCGAACCCGTGGCCCTTCGGTCTCGAGTCAAGCACTCTACCACTGAGCCACTGCGCTCCCTATGTATGTTCGTGTACTTAAATCAAAAATAAATATTTTCTTATATACTGATTTAATTTTCACAGATCATTTATTCATCTGTTAAGTTAATTACAGCACTATTTATTGCCTTTATGTAAATATCTGGGAGCAGCCATCTTACAGCTATTGACATTAACCAGGCACACATTAACTTGAGTTTTCCTCTATATGCAGGTCAGCAAAATGATTGAAGAAGCACCTTCCAGTCGTTTCTTCATTTCATTAATGGATAATGGATATTCTGTTTTATTTAAAATCAACAGCCAGATCAATGAAAAGTAGAATGTTACAACTATCAAAAGAAAAGTATTTTGCTTTTTCAATAAGTTTCATTTGGTTCTAACTGTCTTTCTGCACAAAAAAGAGGAAAATTGTTGCAAAGTATGTCGTTTGCGATAGTAATAATTATTGTTTTAAGGGTTAAATTTTAGAAGAAAAACATATTGGCCAGGTATCAAAATATACTCATCAATGCACACACTGCCAAAAATATTACTTTGAAACATTGTTATTTTTGACATTATCAAGGATATATAACTTTGCTTGGGTTTTGTGTAAGCAGATGGTAGTGCTTCCAGATTTCCTGTGTAGAGCTCATTGACCTGAAAATGGCCAGACCCCATGAACACGCAAAAGTAATTAATTACAGGCTAATAGAAGAGCATTCACAAACATTTAATGAGGGATTATTCCTGTCATACTGTAAGCTCTACAATAAATGATTTTGAAAAAGTGTGAATTTCCCCTTTAATAAATATTCTTACCAGGTGCAGAACTATTATTTAGTCCAATAGTTATATCCAGCGATAAATACAGACACCAGAAAACGAGAAACATTTCATTATCCGTTGTGTGTTTAGTATTTATGGAAGTGCAAAACTATCATGATCTGTGTTTCAACACAAAATCCGTATCCAAATCTATTAACCTTATTATCTCTCCATTTTAGTAGACTTTCTATTCATGCCATTTTTTCATAAAAGATGAGTCACTATAAGGGAAACAATGTGTTAGTAAACAAAGCAAACAGCACACACAACGAAAAACGGCATTTAAATCAATTAAGTAATAAGGTGCACTTAGGAATAAAACAAGACCTCCAAACAACAACTTAAAAAACGAAAAAAATCGAAAAACAGTCCAATGGAAGAAACAGAATGGCAACTAGATAAATAAAAGAACAATGATTTAGTTTTGGCACAGGAAACAATAAATTGACTGACCAGTCATATCAATTAAAGCCAATCATTGGACCGTACCATGATTTGTGGACTTTAATGGCATTCGATATGCCACTCTTTGAATGTACTACATATACATTGATCTAGTGCGAACGCATGTAAATCTTATTCTACTTCCATTCTTGGTCCATGCGAACTGAAATCACTCTATCGGGTTTGCCTGACTGCTGAGCTCGTTTGGACCTTCAACTGATTTTATTAGGTTTTTAAAATTAATTTGCATATAAAAATAAAACGCTGGGTACTTACTGCACAGGAAACCGATGATTAAAATAAGGACATCTTCCATTGTGATATTCTATAAGATAAGTGTTTATGAGTCTTTTATAGATATGAAAGTAAATGTGTCACCCAACCATAAAATTTCCTGTCTAAAATTTCTACATTTGAATGTACACCTGAGCTGCGCTATACAAAAAGGTAAATCCTATTTCTGAAGGTAAATAAAATAAAATTTTGGGGGGTAAAAATTTAGAATATTTTCTTATCCGTCAGTTTTAACATTTGTTTTGTGTGTCCAAAATAGCCATCTCACCGAGGCGATTCTTTTGATCACCCACGACATGTGTTTTGGTTGAAAAATAAGAAAATAAATTTTAATTGGTGGCCTGGATCCGTTTCTCGAAGACTAAAGATTCTAAATTGCGCTGGCGTAATTAATTGCTTCCTTTGGCTCTACATGTATTAGGACCACTTACAGTATATTTTCAGTGGCGTGTCCAGGGGGGGGGGGGGGGGGCGGGGGCGGGGTTAGAGAGTTCGCTCGAATCCCCCTGCCCTCCCCAAGTTTTTAATTATCCCATGCAAATGAAATTATTTGGTCTCAGTGAGACCAAATTATTTCATTTTCACTGGGTATTGAAGAACAATGTGATAAAATCAGAAAAGCGAACCTCAACACCAATATATATATGAAACCCCTTTCCAGAAACCCTGGATTCGCCCCTGATCTTTACTAATGCGTGCAAATGTGTAGCAAATTAAACAGCCTTTTTTGAAAGTTAAAACAGATACCTATACTATACCTTTTGGAGGGGGGAGGTTTATCTTTTGTTGCGTGCTTCCTGGTGATGTAATTGAAGTATCCATAGCCGACCTTTTAAAACGAATTTTAAAGAAAAATAATATGCGTTGGGCACCTTAACCCATATAGGCCTCGCGTCCTTTTTTGTGGGACATATGCAAACAGTGAATACCCAGATCAGACGCATCAGAACGCGGCACATAATCAGGGTCTCCACTTTTTGCATACAGAACGTTCTCTTAAAATTTAAGTAAATTGATCAATACCACTGAACAAGCCTTAAATGGAAATGGATCGGTCCGATTGATAAGAGTGGGAAATTCCATTATTTCGTTGAGAGAGAGAGAGAGAGAGAGAGAGAGAGAGAGAGAGAGAGAGAGAGAGAGAGAGAGAGCTGGCTGCATTACCAGTACCTCACACTGTACAGTGTAAACATGACCTATAACCTCAAAAATTCAATAATCCAATGGGAGTCTGTATGTATCTGTATTTGTTTACGTCCACGGCGTGGAAGGTTTTCTGCACAGTGTGAAGTACTGTTACTTTAATTGTATTTTCCCTATTTCGTGTAAATACTGAATTCTCTCTCTAAGAATATCTTTCTTTCTTTTTTTTAAAGAATATCTTTTATTGGTAAGAATTTTTTTACAACATTTACTTCTTGGTGAAATAATCACGGGGTACTCTTGGATTGTTTGCGTATAAGTACAGAAATCATCTTCATAGATTAAGTTTTTAATGCCCGTTTTACATAATGAGGTAAAGTCTGAAACCAGAACTGTCAACACAAAAAAACCAAAACATATGGGATCAACAGCAAGCAAATAACTAACCTGAACAGAATCACCAGCTAACAGCAGTCGAAACCACTGAGGCTTAGGCCAGAATTTTTTTATTAGTTGATTTACGAACCCTCCTACTGTAATTTTCCGGAAAGTATGAAAAAAAAATTCTAAAATTTTTATTTTTTTTTCATCCGCCGACTCTAAATATTATTTGTTTGGTTGAAAAAAATAATATTTTTTTAGGTTCTGTCTGTGCATTTTTGAGAGTGACACTGTTAAAAGTGATTGTCCGGTCTAGATTTTAAGGAAAATGATGAATTATTTAAAGATTACCTTACTAGTTTTACTGGTTTTCTGGAGATATTAAAGAAAAAAAAGCTCTGAAAAAAAGCTCTGAAAAAAAAAAAAAAAAAAAAAATATCTGAAAATGACCAGTCAACTGGTCATTTTCAGAGCTTTTTTATTTATTTTTTTCGTCCCCCCGACCCTAGATCTGAATTTTTTTTCCCGTAAATCAACTAATAAAAAAAATCTGGCCTTATGGATATTCTTTACTGGCATATATTAACCTTATATGTTATAGTTATTTCAGTAACCGATGGACAAACCCATTCATGTTTAGTATCACTTTCCCATATATTATGACAAAATTGCGTGATGATGTTGTAATGCAGACACGTTTTTTGTGTGTGAATACTCTTAACTTTTTTAACCTTTTGAAAAGTGTGCAGAGCATTAACAATATTTCATGAAATTAGACAATTTTGTCTATCATTTGGTAGGCCACTATCTGGTAAAGTCAATATACAACGACTAAAAATCGCATGTTTTGAAAATATATAAACCGCAGTAATTTAAACAAGATAAGCAAACACACTTTGTGCTCTTTGTATTGAATTAGTTTATTTTTTATCTTGTTGCTTTACGTCCCAAGTCAACAGCTATGGTCATGGCGGGACGGTCGCTTCACCTAAGCACACTTTCTCCTAGGCAATCTTGAACAAGCAGTTAACCAGTACTTTGTGCACATATTTGTAACTGCGAAGCAACCGATGATGGCCTGCTTAAAAGTGTTAGAGGTATTTGGATCCCCTCATCAACAAAACCAAAAAAAAAAAAAAAAAAAAAAAAAAAAAAAAGGAAAGAAAAGAAAAGAAACAAGAAATATCTTGAAAAAAGATATTCGGCGGCTCTCAAATACTGACGATAAACGCAACCAAATTCGCTGGTTTTGGCGAAATTTCCATCTACCACTTTGCATGCTGGAATCTAAAACCGGCGAAGTTGTGGTCCTGTTTTTGTCTCTCTTTTGCTTGGTTTTGTGCACATCTAACTCTTTTCGCTGAGCGATATGCATCTGAATCTTTTTTTTTAATTTTAGGCATTCACCAGCAAGGGTTTGGGAACAATATTTTAAGTCCTAAGTTTTTAGGAAAATGGGGGGGGGGGGGGGTGTTGACAATAAATTAATGTAAAATTAAACGTTCACTGAAACAAGCCGAACACCAGAAAAGAACATAGCCAGGATCGAGGAATAAATACATAAAATTGTTCTAAGACTTAAAAACTGATCGACACCCAGTAAGCACGTACAATCGGGCCATTATCGGCCCGCCACTGAAACGCCATCCGAATGACATTTTGCTGGCAGGCCGATAGTGGCCCGAGTTTGGATGCCGGCTGACCCATGCGCGAATCCAGGAATTTTTGCCAGGGTGGTCCAGGCCCGACTGCCAGAAAACAGCTCTGACAACGGTTTTTGTCTTTTCTTTTCAATGGTTTATTTCAAAGAAAACTATAATTTTACAAGGTTTCGGGGGGGGGGGGGGGAGGGGGGGGGTGTCCAACCTATTCCAGGGGGGGGGGGCGGGGGATGGGGTCCAAATGCTAATTCTAGAAACCCATAGAGCTTTTGATTTTCCAGGAGGGGGTGCGGACCCTATATCTCCCTCTGGATCCGCACATGTGACCATTTGAGAGGGTCTGGATGGGGTGGGGGGTCTGGTATTCACTATTCATTACAAATTTAGCCCATTGTTCATCTCATTAAAATTTTGGGTTCATCATTAAAATAAGACCAATTATTCATTAAAAGCAAGAAAGGTGGCAAAGAAATCTGATTATTCACTATTCATTAGTTTTTTCTTCAATTCATTAAAAATATAGGAATATTCATTATTTTTTAGGCCCCCATTATTCACTATTCATTATTTTTTGGTTCATTATTCACTATTCATTATAAAAAAGGCCATTATTCACTAATCATTACACCCCATCCAGACCCTCATTTAACTACTCGTAATAGATAGAAGAGACTTTAACGATAGTTACACTGTTCTTGTACAATGTAAGAAAATGCATATGCCGGCTAGGGCAAGCTCAATCGCCTGAACCCAAAGGTTACATGCAAATTTCTGATTGATTTGACGCCATTGTAATGGAACAAATTAAATTCACTTGTTCAGTTTTTTTTAGAAATCAATGGTTTATATTCACCATTTTGGGACAATGACACATACGCCTGAAATTGGGAATTTTAGCGCGAAAACGCCTACAATTGAGAATATTTAGTGTTGTTAGCTTTATTGTCAAATCATAAAACACATCATATTTTATCTGAATTTAGCTGTACTGTTAACTTGCATGATGTATTATATGAGACTGCGCAATGTTGAATATTACCAGGGCTACCACATATATTTTGAGGGTACATAGGGCAAAATGTAGAGGGCACAATTTTTAGAGGGTACATGGGCCCACGAAAATTCCGACAGCTAAGCATTTTGAAAGCGCAGAGTAGGCTTAGATTTCCTATTAACTGCTTAAAGTGATTCTGCAAACCCACCATAAACAAATTTGAGCGAGGCTCCCCTTTACATCATTTGCATGAAAATGACTAAGTCAACACACTGAAAAAGCATTCGGCAGGGGTTCCCTTATACATTATGACTTTCCGTTCACTCCCAGCCCTTTCCCCAGCCAACATAAAATGCGAATAAAATAAAAAAAAAAACTGAAGAAGTGGGATGGGGCACTTGGTACTACAGAAGCTTACACCAAAATACCAGCTCCTTCAGGTGTGATAGACAAGAGACAGTTAAGATAGTCAAAATAACATCTAGCTTTTATCATTTCCATCTCCATTCTTACACATAGATGTACGAAATTAAGCTACCTAATTGTATCAGCTAGTTGGTATTTATCTTTTTATGCATCCAGAGAACTCGTTTTAATTGATTGTTGTACTTACAGGGGAAATTACCTGTTGAAGCAACGAGGTAAACCACGGCTGATATGCCGATCGTTAGAGGGCACAACACCCTTGGGCCCTTATAATGCAACGAGAGGATTTACAACGTAGTAGCACGACTGATATGCCGATAGTCGAGTCTGTTGAAAATGTCTGAGCGGGGAACCCAAATACAAACAATTTTAAACACAATTTACACAACAAAACGATGATTTCTTCTTTGATATTTTCCGACTTGAAATCGGGAAAAGAAACGTTTTAGCATTGGGAATATAACCGTATAACGGCCAAAAAAGACTATTGTCGTAATATATGAAACAGACTATAATCATGTCCAGATATGGGAATTGGAAAAGTTGCAAATATTTTATATAAATAGCGTGATATTACTGTAAAGTCCTTTCGGATATAGTGGATTATTTCATAATGCACTTCTTTACTGTGTGCAATGATAGTGACAGCAATTTACAAATACTGTACATCGGGGGTTGACCTATATTCGAGATTAGGTCGTTCATACATTTGCATTTTTAGACCCAGTGCACAGACTGGTTCTCTGCCATTTACATGTATGTTTTCAAGTTTAGTTTCACGTTTAGTAAGATCGTATGGACATCCTGAGTAACAACCAATGAGAGCATCTTTTTCCAGTCGGTGTGATGAATATTACAATTTAAAAATGCTTCTGATTGGTGAATAATTTAGATCTAAAGCGATAATAGAACGGCGGCAAGCCGCCGTAAAAAAGAAGAGACAGTAGACAGTAGAGTTTGACCCCCTTCTGTAAAAACTTTTTGGATACGCGCATGACAGGCATAGACTTTGATTTCTGATCTCACCTAAACTGGAATTTAATTAATTAATTACTCAATATATATAGCTAGGCGGCTAAGAGCCAAATTTTGGCCTGATTGTGCTATTCTGGATACAAGCATGAAATTTGGCACAGTTGTAGTCCATGACTGACTAAGCAAAATAGGATATAGAACCACTTTGGGAAATGCCTAATGCGCATGCGCAACGCATTTTATGATTTTAGGCTGTTATCATAGAGCTTACATACAATTTGACTTTAAAGAAGGGGTCATGCTGGCTATAGAATAATAAAATGTGGCAAAACTGGTGTTAATTGTTTGTAGTTTAGTCCTCTTCATTCTTTAATCGCTGCGCATGCGCATAAAAATTGAATTTTGTACAAAGATGGTATTCTGTTTCTCTTTTATGTAAACTGCGCAAAACCCGATGCCCCAATCAAAGGACCAAAGCATGTCTTTATCATAGGGACCTACAGACCTGTTTAGATGCGCATGTGCAGTGGGGTTCTTTTTAATCGGATGTTGTTTAGATGATAAACAAAGTTCCATTTATTTACAAGTATAAGCTTTCACTAAAACGCTCTGTCTATGTTTAACATATATAAAATTGTTCTAAGACTTAAAAGTCAAGTTTTAAGCAAAGAGGATAGTAAAGTTGTGGCAGACATACAGACATGCAATCAGTTTCTTTTTTGCTCAAGCTCAAAGCCCATGGAACACTGGACAGACGCGCTCACCACCTGAGTTACCAGTCTGGTCCAAAGTTACCACCACATATTTTCATTGTGTTGACCATTTTGGATTGTTTTGATATTGGGACGTCTCTGAAAAAGTTATGTTTAAGCCAAGCCAGTGACGTAGCTTATATAGGTTACTGGCCAAGGGCAATATACCTTTTTGATAGACAAACAGACAGACTCACAGACAGAAAGGTAGGCAGTCATATGTATTCTGCCATGCTTGAGCTCAAAGACCTCATATCACTGTCTGTCGATGGATTGTCTCCAAACTGTCAGTGAACTGTAAATGTTTATTTGTGTCTCACTTCTCTTAAACGAACCATACCAAACATTAGTTAGTCTACGCCAGTCTGTTTTATGCGGGTATGATGACGTTACATTTTCGTTTGGGGTTGCCTGATATGCCTCATAGTTTTGGTTGTGAAGCTTCGAGGCATTTGGTCCCTCTGTAAAAGATTTCACACTTGGAGTCAGTGTTGTCATTTTGGATGGAGCCTCCATTGTTCAGATTCTTAAAGGTGTAGGGGCTAGCACTATTCAGTGAGCAGTTTACCAAAGATATTTTAAAGCATTACGTAATATCAACTTTTGTGCAGTTGATCGAGTGGATTTAGTGTGCGACACATGTTAGGCGGACAGTTTAAAAGCATTAACAATACAAGAGAAAAACGAGGAAACAACATCCACCGGCGGGTCAGTCCATCAAATAACTGTCATACCGAAAAACTGGCAAGAATTCTTGTGAGAAGATGACAATAAACTATTTCATTATCGTTCCAACTGCTGTGTTTCCTGGACATAAGATATGCCATCTAAGAAACAATAACCACAGATTGAGATAGCACGATGAGAGTGCGACAATACTCCAGAGAGAACCCTGTACTTTATGGGAGAAGAAGCTCAGTCTCAGTGTGTCCAGCATGCGATATGGCTTCATTTGCGCCTTGTTTGCATGAGGAGGCAGATACAAGAATATCTGCTCGTGCTACGGAAGCAGCTAAAAGGCCTAACAATAAAATAAGTAGTTGAGCTGTTTATACTGCTATTATCATAGTAGTTCTGGTAATACCTGTGGTGCAATAGTTGTGAGTGGATGAACTGTGTGGTTGGCAAAAATCGCCTGCTATCGTTGGTGTGAAATCAAATTGTCTTGCTGTTTTTTCATTCACTCACAGGGTGCAATAAAACATCCTTTCTCCTTGGTCGTAGAAAACGGTGGGTAAGCTTTCTAGCTGTAACTGGGTATTTTGTAAAAATGAACCCTCTCCCTGAAAAGCCACCTACAGATTACCCTTGCACCATTGAACGATTCATCTTAGTACTGTATGGTAGAACAAGCAAGCACCTACATGAACATAGACATGGCTTGAAAACATTTGTTTACCAAAAGGGTTTGTTCGATGCAATGACAGCCCATCCAAAGATGGCTTTGTACCAGTTATTTCAAAGGCAGCATATCAAGGCTCATGTGTTAGGGTCAGTACTAGAAAAAGGGAAATGATTACCAAGTCCAGCAAACTGTGATGGACAGAACTAGACACTGGAATGTACAGTCCACTGTGGACCACCATACCACAAGCAGCATTCTCTTGACCTTGTGAGATATGGCTGTCTTCAAGGTTGAAGAAGTACAAAATGCAGCTCTCCAGTGTACGACCCTTTATGCCTGTGATGGCGACTTAGAACACTACATTTCTGTAAATTGATGATTGTTTTTTAAAAAAGGTAATTCCTTGAGAAGGCTGTGTCATATCAGCTTACATACAGATTATGGCACATATTGCCAGCTCTCTTGGTTAAATGCCACTTTGAAAATGTATACGTTTGTATATAAAATCAATGTGATCTTGTCATCTTGGCCCAGGTGCCAAGTAACCAAAAATAAACGCATGACAATGCATGGACATAAGTCCAAAAGACAGTCAAACACTCTTCAGTAAACTCCATATAATGAGTTACAGTCAAAGTTAAATTATGGTATGTAGTCATTCAAGAACATGATGGGTAAACCATGCATGTTCCCAGCATAACAAGAGTAATTCATTCATGTCAAATGCTGCGCTAGAGAACCACATTACTCGAACAGCATGGGCATCGCAGGTTGGCTGCTGTCGACGAGGGCTTAAAATATACCATTTAAGCGTACCTGGCTGTTAAAAAGGGTAATATTTTTGTCAATAATTACTTTGGAACATATTCAGTGCTTATTATTGCCACTTATATATACAGCTGTATATCTGCTTAACAAGGATGTATGCGAGTTAAGTGTTAGTCGATACAGCACCTGAGTTATGCCAAAAAGGAAATATTTTCCTGAAAAAAAGATGGAAGCCATTTTTGTTTATGTTCTGAAATATATGCTTACTTTAGTTAGTTCAGATAAAAAGCAAAATATTAGTACTTTAATGCGCAAAAGTTCGAAATCTGAGGGCAGAGCATTTTGAAAGTTATTGACAAGTGAAACTGGTTTAAGCTCTTCAGTAAAATACTTTTACTGACCGTTCTAAGGCGGTACTTCTTTGGTGGATCATTTGTGTTATTTCTGTGCTTTCGTGTCTGCCCATTGCTGGCTTGTGGTCACCTGCTGGGAAAAGGCTGACCTCTTGGCTCTCGTTTGTGATGTTAAATTGTGAGATTGTTACTGTCCCATTTGGTATCCTGAGTCAGTTGTGGTACTTGATTGTTTTGATTCATGATCTTTGCCATCATTCTTAGCTTCATACTGTACGCATAGTACTACATATATCGGCTGTTCTGGTCGTGTGACCGGGTCATAGATTGCATACAAATTGATTTTATTTAGACCCTCCACTACTAGTTCAATGCCCTTCACTACTCCAATTTTGCGTACAGCTACAAAATGGTTTGCGACTTCACTAAAATAAACAGAAATATGCAAACCATTTTATTCATTCACTTATTCTTCATTGTGTGATGCCATTAAATCATAACTAATGACTAAAATAGCGTCTCATTAAACTGTGAACACATTTCGTACATATAAAAAATCCCACTGGCTATTCAGCTACTTAGCTAGTTTTAGAATTTAAGGGCTGCAATTGACCCAGAATGGTCTACAATACCTAAGTGATAATTGCAAGCTGAAAACATCATCATGAAAATCAATAGCTGTAAAGAACTAGCTCATAGAATGGATAGCAGTAAACCAAATTAATATAGTGTGTGCCCTCATCGACTGCAACCGACCCGCCATGACTGCACTGTTCTAGTTCAGTAGCTTTCTAGCGTGAATGAATGTGCAGCAAAAATTATTGGATAAATGATTGTGCAGAAACACATTTATTTCCCGGTCAAAAGATATAAGTATTCCATCAATTCAATGGTTTCTACCGTTTTGACATCATTAAACGAGATAACCAGAAGTATGTGTTAGTTTGCGCATGCGTATTTATAGAAACTATTTACAAATATATTTGTTTATGTCTTTTAGGACATCTAGAGATATAGTGAGTCGATTTTTTACCATGTTAAACGCAAATATTTGTGTGTGTAGTCAAATGTCACCAAATTTTCTATAACGGAAGTGAATTTTGTCTTGCGCATGCGTAGAGGAAATTTGTCGAATTGGTTCTATATCTAAAAATCATCAGCTCACCAACCTTAACAAGTATGGAAAGTTTCATGCTTGTATCCAGAATAGCACAATCTTGGCTCTTAGCCGCCTAGCTAATAGCATTGAATATAAACAGGGAAATGCGCCGGTGTCATACTCACTGGGTGGGAGCGAAAAGTACACGTGACCCATTCTGTTGATCTGTATAGCGCACAAATCCTTGTTTGAAGCATGTCCGGTAAGTTTCAGAGTGTTTATTTTTGTGATTTAATATAATTTACCTTAAGAATTTCAGCTTCATACCATTAGTACAAGAAGCATAAGTCAAGGTCTTTTCGACGTATTACTCCGTTTTTTCTGTTTATTGCCGTGATTTCGGTTATTTACACGTTTATTCTTAGAAAATCATCATTCTCCTTTCGATTTTAAAAGCAACAACGGTCCTTTTTCATAAATATTTTCCAAAAACGTTATTTGAAATGACTGATGTTGCATTATGAGTATTTCATGATGTATTTTGTTTCAGATTATATTAATATTTCTAAATACCGTGCTATGTAAGTGCAATTAATTGCAATGGAAATCATAGAGGGGTCAAAAATTGTTCTGCATCGCGTGTTGCAAAACTGACTATCAGCACTGGACGTCGTGTTGCAGGCATGCTGTATAGTATGTTATGATAATATTATAAAGGGGTTTCGATGTTTTTTTTGTAGGATAACATTTAAATATGTTTGAAATTCCTTTTCTAAAGTGAGAAAACTTGGCAGATGCACACATTGTTTGTTGAATACTAATAGTACAAAGTGACACTCTTCCAGTCGCGGGGGTCCTTAGGCAGTGACTATATGGGGATGGGGGGAGGTACTCCGATATTTTCATATATATTTAGGTTCGGAGCATTATTTTTGGTTCAAAATCTTAGAAAAAGTAATACTTTTGGGAGTATGAAGATTTGTGGAATTTTTTTTTTTTTTTTTTTTTTTTTTTTTGGGGGGGGGGGGGGGGGGGGGGGGGTCATCACGAAATCGGACTATTTTATTTTTTTTTTAGGGGGGGGGGGCGGGGTGTCATTTCTATACATTATAGGGCGTTTTAAGGTCAAGTTACAGAATGGGAATATTTTTTGGGTCGCAAATTTTCAAATATTTTTGGGTATACCTGATATTCCTGATTTGTTATTTGTTATTTTTTTATTTTATTTTATTATTTATTTTTTTTTTTTTGGGGGGGGGGTGGAGGTAAACAGTAGATGCTGGGTCCGAATATATGTATGAAGAAAAATTGAGAGTACCCCCTTGGGTGTCTTTGGGTACAGATTTATACTTCTACTCTAGCCTTGTATGGAGGGCTCGGCATTAGGATGCTTCAAATGACCAGGCTAGAGGCACAGTTTGATAATCCTGATCATCACTAAGAAATAGATTCAGAAATGTCTCCATCTAGATGGGAAAGGCTAAAAGCCCTTTACTCCAGGAAGTCATTGTATCTTATATAATCATCATGTATAGGTGCATGACTGATCCTGGTTATCTCAACTTGATGGCCGGCTACGGATACGGATGCGTCTCTAGCACGCTCAAATAGGCCGAATTGCCTCCTTTAAAACGGGAAAGTCTAAAAGTCTCACTCGACGAAGCCATTGTTTTGATGTATTACTTGTCCTGGATATACCAACTTGGTCACACAAATTCCAGAAGATCTAAATGAGTAGTTTAGCATAAACATGTTTATTTCACTAGATTAGCATGCGCGGATCTCGAGGGGGGATAGGGTCCGGACCCCCCTCCCCCGGAACATCTTCAGTTAAATGTGTTTCTATACAAAAAAGCATTTGGACCCCCCCTGGAAAAATAGGACCCCCTCTGAATCCTTGGAAAAGCATATACGAGACCTGTTTCATGTTTATTTGAACAGATTTGAATTTCATTTTTCGAGGTTGCATGTAAATAAAATAAATGATTTTTGCTTTCTCTTAAATAACAGACGTGTCCCTTGTATATATGACCAAATAGACAAATAGGCAATTTAAAGCATAACCATAACACGGCGTCCCAAAATACACACCCACCCCCCTTTTACTGATTTTAAGAGCTAAAACGGGTGTATTTCTAATAAAAATGCGTATAAAAGTGTTCAAATTTCTTTGAAGTTTAGAGGAGCAGTCACTCTATTATTCAAATGAAAAACGGCTTCTGTGCGCCTGCTTTTGCTTGACAACTAGGCTTTATAAGTTCTACCATACGAGTGCCCAAATGGGCACTCCATGTATTAAATGTGTCCTGGAAGAATTGTGAAAAGCAAATTCTCAAAACTCACAGCCGACACAAATTCTGAAATAGTTCAAGAATATATCGCCGATAAAACTGATCACCAAATATTACATTCATGTATTTTGCTTACAATTTAGTGTTGCTTTGGAAACTGTAAACCCCAAAATTCGATGTTTAAGTTGCTTCAAAAAAGTAAATATCCAACGGAAATGCTTTCTGTATTAACAGAACACACTTTAATCATGTATGTACAATTTACAATCGGTTCCAAGATAAAAACTTGACCCCTTTAAGAGAAATCGTTCGAGAACCATTTTGAACATTTGGGTTCAGACAGCAATTTTAAACACTTAAATTTTGACTACTCACCTTCAGAGACGGTTTTAATCCAGTGAATAAAGTTAAGAGATATTTTCTTGGTGGCTGCGCATTCCTGGAGATCTGATCAACCAATGTAAATTTATTATTACTATATATAATAAGAAATGAATGAGATACGGCAATTTCAAATTTGTTCAAATAAACATGAAACACCTCTTGTTGTAGATAAGTTGAGGACTCAAAAAACGCAATCAAGGCTGTTTTCTAGCCGTTTGAACTGGATTAAGAGGGGGTCCAATTTTCCCCGGGGGGGGGGGGGGGGGGTCCAAATGCTTATTTTTTAGACTTCGAGCTAAAAAAGGTCCTGCTCCCCCCCCCCCCCTAGGGAATTTTGCAGACATATCCTATCTTAAAGAAAATTTCAAGCCGCATCTTTTAAGAGATGTTTGCACTCTGTGCTCCGGGGCATTAGTCTCTGACAGCCTGTTACATATGTTACTGTAACAAACTAAGGAAAAAATCAAAATGAAAGTTTGAGCTACAGACAGAAGACATTAAACCATCTAATTATTCAAATTTCTTATGTAGTTTGCAAGCTGGATGCCTAAGCTACATAAAAGCAGCATTTCAAACAAAATTTCAGCCTTCAATGGTGTTATATGCGTTACAGAGATTAAATTTCCCTTTGAAAGTTGAAATCGTGACTAACATCATTCATTTTACAGACAATTTGTGCATTTTACAAGTGTTTTTAAATTTAGTTTACTAAAATACTCATTTGACTCATAGAAAAAACAAAGTTTGCTTTTCTATCTCAAATACATTGTTTTATATGAGCTATTAAACAACCCTACCCCCAATTTTAAGTATCCAATTTTGGTATCTATTATTGAAGAAAAATATATGAAAATATTTGACGCTCGTAGATATCTTACATTTTTGGCACTGTCTTGCTAATGCAATAAAGAATCATACATTTGCAAGTTTGACATCAGGGTCAGAGCACTTATTAAAGTCTGTAACGTATGTTACATGGCATAATGAATGAGCTAGGAAATTTTCTTGGAAGTAAGAGATGATATTTCAGAAAAATACCGTTTTTCACATGTTTTCCTATTAATCTCTAGCCTCTGGTGCCTTAGTCTTAGTAATTACAGTCATTGCTGATAACAAGCCTATGGAATTGTGCTACCTATGTTATGTATAACCTTTTTAATCACATATTTCCTTATGCCTATAATATTAAAATATATAGACATAAAGATAGAAAATAATAGTTCTCATTTAAATGACACAATTCAATAAATATTCCTATTAAATAAAATTATCAAGTCACCCTCACAATGTCTATTATTGTGTCTGCTTCAATGGCAAAATAATCACCTATTTCATCACAACCAGTAGAATCATGGCATTGTATTAGGACTGCAAATCGAGTACAATCCTTTTCCTCTCCACCCCTTTGGAAATTGTGCAGACATATCCTACCTTAAAGAACAATTCAAGCTGCATCAAATAAGAGATGTTTGCACTCTATTAACTAGGGGTTTAGCCTGTAATGGTATGATACGTATGTTACCATATCAATTTAAGAATAAATGAATTGAAAGTCTGAGAAACAGAAAGAAGACATAAAACTATCTATTTATTTGAATTATTCATGTAGTTTGCATGCTGAATACCTTTGATACATAAGAAAATATTTTTTAACAAATATACAGCTGCCTATGGTGTTATATCAGGGATTCAGTTTGGCGTCGGCCATCGGACATAGTCCGAAAATAGTTCCAGATGTCCGAGAGTTTGCTGTCCAGTTTGGACAGTTTGTCCGAGACGATTTTCAGAAGTGCATACTGTACGGTAATGCACAGTGATGCAATAGTATTTTTGTTTTATAAAACGATCGCTGATTGGCCAAATTTCTGTAAGCGGTAGGCTGGTTCGCATAATTTTACCCCTAAAATACTTATTCACTAAAGCAAACCAGTCATGAAGTTTTGTTACGCGACGCCTGATTGGTCTATTGCATCCTGTAAACTTCTTACCTCGATTTCATCTCGAAGCGGACAGCATATTTGCATTGGCATTCGCCGATAAAATGACTAAAAAACTTAATTGCCACCAAGAAACAACGGGAACTCAAGGTTTTTATGCCCCAAAACAGTTTGCCCGCTCCATCATTACCTGAACAGCCACTTTCCATGACTAACGAGTCGTGCAGCGGCCGAAAATAGCAGCAAAAACAGTACCCCACCCACTTCCACCGATCAGCAAGCCCCAGTCGCCTCATTAAATAAAAAAGCCAGCCAATCAGTCAGGCCGCACCTACCATCCGAAATGGTAGCAAAACTGCCCCTTGTTTCATTATGAGAAGGGCAGATAGCATTTTCGGTTTATGGTGGTAAAATGAGTGTCTGAAAAAATGTCCTAAAAAATTTCCATATGTCCGAACAATATTGGGGCTGCTCGGACAAAATGTCCGAATCGAATTTCAGTCCAGCTGAAACCCTGTATATGTGTTACATTAAATAAGATTACTTTTTAAAATTGGTAATTGTGACAAACATCACTTATAAGCATTTCGTGTGATCCTCCTCTTTTGCCATCAAAAGACTTAATTTTCTTTGTATGTGAGGCCAGTGCCAGCGTCAAACAACTTGACTCAGCCAAACTTGAATCCTTAGCATTCTTCAAAAGCAGAAACAGCATGTCAGTGTCATGGGATCAAACACCTGATTAAATATGGGTTTAATGCCATTCACATATATGCATACAATGGAGTATGACTCTGGTATATATCTCTTCCTGTGAAGTGGCAAGAGCAATCTAACTGCAGCTGCATCTGCATCTGTGCTAGTCGAATGATAACTTTGCTCTGATTTTGCAAAATCTATGTCTCTACCGTGTACCTCTAAGAATACTTTAAGATTTCTGACATTGGTCAAACAGAAATTTGAAAGGCTGCTTTTTTGCATCATTTGCCATGGAACCTATCCAGTCTTTTGGTATTTAATTCCTCAGGTCTTAGATCAATAGTATTTTGCTGCGTCCAAAGAACTTTATAAGTTTTCTTTAGTTACAATATTGACTCTTGATGGTTTTGGCAGACCGTCTGAAACAATTTCTGTTACACCGTGAAAGTTATCTGGTATAAGAGAAAGAATATGAAGTTGGACATTGCCATCAATTACGTTTGCAGTAGGTTGTTTTTTGATGTCAGTACATTGAAGCGTGTCTTAAAATAATGTAAAACCTATGATTTCAGTTTTTACAGCCATATCATTAGCTGTTGCATTCAAAAGAAGGAAAGTGGACTATAGGTAGAATGGGATATCCAGTAGTTCTATATTATGCTCTATGGAAGATTTATACAGAGTAAACAAGTTGATAAGGTGCATCATTTCATGATCCATTGAAAACACTGAAATTGAAAACACTTGCCTCTGACTGTGTAATCAAAAAGGATGTCACGACAATGCCCTTGCTCATTTATTATGACGAGTTATATATTTTACATCCTCTACTAAACGCTCTTATCTTATAAAATTAGTGAATCATTGAATTGAAAGGGTCTAATTTGCGCTCTGTTCATCATGCATTTCAGTGCTTTACCTGCTGTGATACATCTAGTTCGTTTATCTGAAGGGAAAGAGTTACCTCAGTTTCAGCACTTCAGAAGTACTAAGACTTCAAATAAGTTTTTGAATGTTTGGGGAAAGATAATAAGTGCAGAGACATTATTAGATGAAAATATGTGGGTTGCATGTATGGAAAGGCTACATTTATAAAAGTTAACCAGCTAAGATATGATTCTTTATCACAAAAAATATCAAGGTACATCAGTCCAGATACTCATTGCTCTAAATGGCATAGTTTTCCTCCTTGTAAAGCTTTAGTCTTTCTCCTACTTGCAGAATATCACTTGAAACACATACTCAAAGAGCCAACTATTAGGAATTCATATCAGTTTCCGAATGTTCCAAGCCATAAATGGCAAAATTGGAAAGTTGACAATGGCTCATCAATTTCGAGTGGACTGGTGGTAAAATTGAATAACAGTAAATGATTGAAATATTGTGTGATGATTTTACTAGTTGCAAGGAGGCGTGTGATAATAATGATTACCACAGAAGCAGACAACGACAAACGTTTAACATGAGTGTTAAATCGATGAGAAATAGTTTGGACCATTTCATTTATTGTATTTTCTTGTAAAAATGAAAAACTATCTTTTCTATTTGTGGCTCTATATTTAGCATTATATGCACCGTATTAGGAAATGTGTCCAAAAGGTCATTGATAACATCTGTAACAACAGTCCATGGGCTTGATAATCAGAAATGAATATAATTTCTAGTGTTTTGGCACCAAAGACTTATAAGTACACATTAAGTGTCCTGATCTTAAACTTAATGACATCTTGCAGATATATGAGCAAGACTGACTAAGAAAATGAAAAATATCCACATGCTGTAATCGCTTTCATGTGTTTTACTTAAACGGTAATAACAAAATTAGCTTCTCTGTAAAACTGGGAGTAGGGCTGTGTATTAGCTCCTATAAGACAATATATTTAAGATAGAAAAGCAAACTTGGTTTTTCCTATTCATCAATTGAGTATATGCTTGTAAAATCTAATAAAACAGTTTGAAACCAAGTCATAGAAGTTGTTTAACTAAATGACGATAGCCACAATTATAGCTTTAAATTATAATTAGGTTCATGTAACGCACATAACACCACAGTTAGCCGTATTAATGCTAAACAGCTTCCATATGTAGTCAAGACATCCAGTATAAATACTATAAGAATGTTAATTTATTAGATAATTTTAATGTCTTCTTTTAGTAGCTCAAACATTCAAATTTCTTATTCTCAAATTGATATAGTAACATATGTAACAAGCTGTTACTGGCTAACGCCTCGACTTACAGAGTGCAAACATTTCTTATTAAATGCACCTTGAATGGTTACATAAGATGTAATTTGTCTGCAGAATTCCAAAGGGGATTAGGATGGAGCAGGCCCTTACTCAGCTTTATGTCAAAATACTGTTTGATGATTTTACTTATCACGCTAACATATGTAATGCTCTCTGATCTTTAAAACTTGATGACAACTAGCAGATATATAAGTCTTTTTCATAGGAGCCAGTTTAAAATCCCTAAACAATGTAAGATATCCAACAGCTGCAAGTTTTTTTCACAATTTTAGCTCAAACTTTCAAACTACATTTCCTTTATTTGATATAGTAACGCATGTAACACGCTGTTTCAGACTAATGCCCCAACATAGAGAGTGCAAACATCCCTCATTCGATGCAGCTTGAGTTGTACTATAAGAAGGAATATGTCTGCAAAATTCCCTCGAGGAGATTAAAACATTTTTAGGCATATCTTACGTGAAGACAATGAGCTTGCCAATTTATTACATCAGGTAACATATGTTACAGCCTCTGATATTAAAAATCTTGCAACAAACTTGCAGATTTATGAGTCTTTTCATATAAGCAAATAAATCCCAAACAATGAAACACATTCATCAACTGCAAATATTTTTAAACTATTTTTACTTTAGCTTTAATACCAAACATTTCACCTTAAAACTGGGTAGGGGTAGGGTTGTTTAATTGCTTATTCCAGAAAAAAATATTCAAGCTATGGAAACAAACTTTAATTTTTCTGTTAGCCAATTTCATAAGCTAGTCAGACATGGTTAAAAACTTTTTGCAAAACACACAGAGAGATTGTGAATGTAAATGACGTTAGCCACACTTGCAAATTTTAATGGGTTATCTGATTTATGTAACGCATATGACACCTTAGGAAGCGGCAATTTTGTTCAAATGGCTGTCATATGTAGTTAAGATATCCAGTATGCAGACTATATGAATGATTTTTAAAAATAATTATTTTAATGTCTTAAATTTGTAGCCCACACTTTCAATTTACTTTTTCTTAGTTTGATTAAGTAACGTATGTTACAGGCTCTAACAGACTAACGCCCCGGAGCACAGAGTGCAAACATCTCTTAAAAGACTCGGCTTTCAATTCTCTACAAGATAGGATATGTCTGCGAAATTCCCTAGGGGGGGGGGGGGGAGCAAACCCATTCTCAGCCATCCGTCTATTTATAGAAACACATACAACTTAAGATTTTCAGGACCCATTGCCCCTCTGACAAAAATTCCTGGATCCGCGCATGATTAGCTACATTGCAAATTGAGCATACCGAGTTGGCCAAAGTTCACAATTTAGCCTGTTCATGAGACTGATATTTAATGAACTGGATCGCTTACCTCATGTGAACATGATACAATGTAAGACTTTTCGTATAGCGGAGCAGCGAGTACTACATGCAATACGAGTCTACACAATACCTACCAGGAAGTATCTTCCTTGGCCTAAGTGATGGTAATTTTTGGCAGATATTTAGATTTTGAAGAAGATTTTAGTTATTTTAAGAGCTCCTGAATATTGAACCGTTCGTATTTTTGAGTGAGTTTCTGAAACGCAAAATATATAAACGACTGTCTCCACTTATATCAAACAATGTGTAAGCAATGTTTTAAAGATGGTTTGCAGAAAGTATTTTGATACGTATTATATTTCATTGTCTAGCAACGAAGCTCGGTGGAAATTCTATTTTTGACAATTATTGACAGATCGTGTTATGGTATAGCAACAGTTTATTCCAGAAAATAGTCAAATACGCATTTAGATATTAAAAGCAATTACTAAACACAATGAAACACTCATAAATATGATACTTATGCCATAGTTTCAATTCTGGAATGAACCATTATACTTTTGTTGGTGATTTTTGTTTTGGGAAAATTGCCTTATCCTCACTGTTTTCTGCGGAATAAAATTCAAATGCCTAAATTAAAGTTGTTACATTTAGTAAAATTGGATGTATGCATTTTGTTTGCAACAAATGCACAAATTGATGCCGCTCAGTTTTGTTATGTGTTTCAACACCTACGCTTTATTCCAGCATGAACGCACGGCATAAGATCGCGCTGTTTGTTTGCATAGCAAAATTAGCCTTTACTTTGTATGATCATGTTTTTGCATATTCTAAGGCAGGATAGTTCAAATATGCCAAATTTGACTGTCGTACGTCAACTTAATTAAAAGATCTGTATCAACTATCATTTATTTTTGAGTTACCCTCGTATTTAACTTGAATTTGGGGAGAAAACAATGTGTGTCTTAAGAGATTATTTTAGTGCTATGATAGGCCAGCTCTTAAACCATTACCCCCAGGTCTATACACGAGGCTACTAGCTTTAAAAGTTTCAAGATATCTTTATTACAAGATGTCTTTATTTATGTCCAACTTTGCAAAGGGAAATAATCGAGAAAATAAAATAACATTTTTTTTAAATCTTCACTAGGTTATCTACTCATTATCCTCTATCAGCTATTCAAGTTTGTTCAAAGCTCCTAGCTGTAAGAGTATTTGAGATATCAAGTTTTCTATATTCAAATTTGCAAAGGTTTTTTTTAAATTTTCACCAGGTAAACTACTCATTTCTTCTATCAGCTGACCAAGTTTGGAGCTCCTAGCTGTAATATTTTTGAGATATCTTAATTACAAAAGTTCATAATGGCCCCTAAAAAGAGCATTAATCTACAAAGGGAGATAATCCAGACTTAATAAATTACGGGTCACTTATATTTTGATGAGAAATCCATCTATAAAATTTCAAAACCCTATCTAAAATTTTGAACCGACTGACGCACGGACAAGCTTATTTCAATATGCCTCTTCAACTTTTCCAAAGTTGTGGCAATAATAAAATTTCACGTTTGTACATTTACCTAAAATTACTTGTCATATCCACTATATTGTAACCTTTTTTTATAATCAAACAGAGTAAACCCTGATCAGGCAGCTCTGACAAGAGCTGCTGATCTGTGTCTGCCATGATTGAAAAAGTGTTAAAGGCGTCTCTCATTGAGGTAAACGGTTAACGTAGCTTGCTTTACATACTTCAGCAGATTTATTTTTGTTGCAAAGAAAAATATTTTTCAATTAAACTTATAAACTACTGCATATTACAATCGACACACGATACAGACAAATCGAAGTGTCATAACAAAACCTATACACTAGTTCTTGGACATGCCATGCAGTCTGAAATTTTTTGGAATGGTCACTCATGCTCCTCGTGTGCTTTCATACGCATTTCTAACGACATTTATCTTAAGTGAATGTCATCATAGATCATTACTATATCTTAAAAAGGCATTGACCGATATTTTGTTTCAATTAAAGCGCTCAATCGGTCGATTTTCTGTTCACAGGTGATGTGTAATTCTCGCAAGCAATAGTGATTTGCGGAAGAAAAAAACAATTTATACCATAGAAATCGACATCTTTTTGTACCAAAAACTTTTCAATAAGGAAAACAATAATAAATAAAACACGCTCACCAAGTTGTCTATGTCCAAAACCTTATTACACAGATGACAACACACACACCGTCATCAAGGTCATAGAAAACACAAGGATTTGTCCACTATACAGATCAACACAAAGGGTCACATGTACTTTCGCTCCCACCCAGTGACACTGGTGACAATTCTACTTTCTTACAGACCATATTCGATTTTACCTCTAGACCTACACGGATTACCTGATTACGGATTTTTGTGTCTTTTCAGTTTTTTCAGTAGTTTTCATCAGAACTAAAAAAACTCCAGCTGTTAAGTTTTTAGACTTAATTTTTCGCAATAACTTTTTTGTCTTCAATTTTAGCAAATTGTGTTCGCGATGAAAGTTGTAGAGCAGAATTTCCGCCAACTTCTCCAAAAGGTCTTGTGCTTGTGGCGCAAACATTTTTGTGTGTATATAGATGAAGATCATGTTTTGCAATAAATTAAATTCGTTCTAAATTTCTAAGTCTTTTAATGACAGGTATAATTCGTATAGGCGTGACAGAAAGGGGTAGTTTCAAAAAAAAAATCGGAAGCGGTGCATATCCCGTTCTTCGAAAGCTGTACATAACATAAAACTGCCGTTAACATACTCAGAATTTACCGTGCATATGCAGAGTCAACTTAATTTGTAGGAACAAAGCCAACTGGGTTATAGCATGACGTGCAATTTTTCTCTTATATTGTAGCCTATAGATAAGTTAAAAGTGACGTAAAAGAGCGTACCAACACTTAAAGGTAAATACAGGTTATACCGTTATTAACGGTAAAAAATTACATAAATACCCGACAAAGGTTTTCAAAATACGGAAATATTATACCAAGCCGTTATAGCTCAGTCGGTTGAGCCGAGGCAAATATTTGTATCTATATCTATTAACGAGAGATTTAAAACGGGGGAAGGTTCGAATCCCACACGATTGATTTTTTTTTCATGAAGGAGATATTTTTAAATATCATTATTGCTTAAACAAGACTTTTTATCATATTTTTGTTATATTTTAAATGTTTTTACTATAGTTTTCTTTGAGTGTCTTTTGTGTGTGTGTTTTTGTGAGCTTTTTCTAGCTTTTTTTTACATTCTTCACATATTTATTTCATTACAATACAACACAAAACAATACAAAAGAGGTCGGCACATTTTAGACAACTGACCTTTTCGTAGGTAAAATGATTGTCAATGTTTCTATGATTAATAGAAAACCAACTGCTGCAAAGCTCAAATTTGTAAGTGGGTGGTAAACGACAAGCCTTTTTGTAAAACAGCTGTTTCTAAAAAATGTAAGGAAAGTAGACAGACTTACGTGTATTACAAAACATGTCATCAGGTCATCGCCTTCTTTCCGCTTTTCGTTTTCTGTCATATCCGATAAAAACAATAAAGATCATCATTCACAAACATAAATTATCAAAAAGCAAAGCAGGCCTCGAAATATCTGAAAACAGGCACTTGCCCTGCATCACAAAATTTATTGGCATACATTGGGAAAATTTAATTTTCAGTAGAAATATCAAAATATTCACTTGCCCTGCAGCCTGAGACACTCGTAAATACGAGCGGACGAGTACTATTTTCGAGCCCTGCAAAGATAAAAAAATATGCCGTGATTGGGGTTCGAACCTTCAATTGCAAAACTTCGGGACAGAGGTATACGATCTTACCACCGCACCAGCCCAACTGTAACAAATATTATTGATAAAAGAATATAATGTACAAAGTTAGCGAAACTGCTTACCTATTTACATCAATGGACAATGTCCAATTATCAAAACATGCTCTGACGTCACTTTGAACTTATCTAGTAAGTACAGTATAGCTTTACAAAGTTAAACTGGCACTCATGAATATGCCGTATGAACTCGTATATCTCCGTAAAACTAATTTTAGATTTGCAAACATTATGAAAAGTATTGATTTCAGACACAAGTAATTTCTAATCCCGTATCCATCACTGTCCCGCTTAGCCATTTGGATAGAGGGCATAGCTGTCAAGGTTGAGATCGTGGGTTCGAGTCTCACGATACACAATATATATATATTTTTTTAAACATTTTCATTTTTATCATAAATCATAACTTGCACGATTTTTAAAAGACTTACGCGTAAAAGTAAATGTAATAGAATTCATTTTAAAGCATTATATTAGGTGGGAACTATGATGTCTACTGAGAAATCTTTAAGATATTTAAAATCTAAAGACGCATTTCTCACAGCTTATGTTTCAACCTTTTTCGAGAAACACTCAGGGCGGGACAGCTCATCATATATTCAAAATACTGTTCAGGCAACTGGGGTCAGCAGAAGAACCGTTTTCCGAGTACGAAAAGAACTTTGAGAAACCGGTACACTTTCGTCGCCGCGAAGTTCGAAACGGGGACAATACAAACCTGTGGACGACTTTGATGAGGTTGTTATCAGAAACAATGTGCAGGGGTTTTACCCTAGGTGTGTGTGTGTGTGTGTGTGTGGGGGGGGGTACTCTGATATTTTCACACATACGTAGGCTCAGCCTATTGTTTTGGGTTCAAAATTCTGAATTTCAATATTTTTTTGGGTTTTCAGAAAAATGAATATTTTTGGGGGGTATGAAGATTTTGTGGATATTTTTTGGGGGTTACCACAAAATTGGGCTAGTTTGAGGGTCATTTCGATGCAATTATGGGTCTTTTTTTAAGGTCAAGGTACAGAATTGGGATATTTTTAGGTTGCTAAAATTTCAAATATTTTTTTTTTTGGGGTGCTTACAATTCCTGATATTTTTGGGGGTGAACGGTAGATGCTGGGTCCGAGCTTACGTATGCAGAAAAAATTAGAGTACCCCCCCCCCCCCCCCTGGGGTTTTTATACCCACCGCCATCAGCTTCAGACCATAAATAATCTCTTATCAGTCTTGAAAACAGACATCATGTCAACTATCCATCAAATTAAAATAAACAAGAAACAATATTAACATAACTCAAAAAGAATATGAATTTAAAAATGATGCCTAAAATAACTATACCCAGTGGGAATCAAACCCTCGCAATCCGGAATATGAGTTAATCGTCTTACCACTACACCACTGCCTCAGCATTGTCAGATCACCTTGCTAAAAGATACTTGTTCCATGCATTAATCAATCAAAGTAGCTAATACACACCGAACGTGGCCGAATGATGTACCGAACGTGACCGAATGATGTCGAAGATTAATGAGTGCCTGTTTAACTTTGTTTATCTATACACGTGCTATGAAATGAACGGTTTTGAGATGACCCTACTAGTTTAACGCACGGGCGAATCAGGCGCGATTTCTATAATATTTGAACAAGCCACCCATCGCTTTTGTAATTGAATTAGGGCGGTGCAATGTACATTTTTGACTGACATCTTGGACTTTGTTTATTTGCGCTTTTTTAAAATATTCAACGAGTGCATCTAAGCACAGAGGAACCTTCAGCATCAAGGATGTTGGAACCATTAAGAGAAGTTGGCGGAGATGTTCCTGTATACTTTTCATCGCAAACACATTTTGTTAAAATTGAAGACAAAAAAGTTATTGTGAAAAATTAAGTCTAAAACTTAACAGCTGGAGTTTAATAAGAATTTCCTAAATCTCAATTAAGTCTCATCATATTGAATGCCAGTCAAAATATAATTGATAAAACTGTACTGACTGTCGGTTGAAACTTAATTTATAAAAATGTCATTATTCATGTGATTTCGTATGGGCTCAGTTACAGGTCCGAGGTCAGCTGTATTGGTCCGAGGCCTCATTAATCATGTGATTTCGTATTGGCTTATTTACAGATCCACGGTCAGCTGTATTGGTCCGAGGCTTCATTAATCATGTGATTTCGTATTGGCTCAGTTACAGGTCTGAGGTCAGCTGTATTGGTCCGAGGCTTCATTAATCATGTGATTTCGTAAGGGCTCAGTTACAGGTCCGAGGTCAGCTGTATTGGTCCGAGGCCTCATTAATCATGTGATTTGGTATTGGCTCATTTACAGGTCCGCGGTCAGCTGTATTGGTCCGTGGCATCATTAATCATGTGATTTCGTATTGGCTCATTTACAGGTCCGCGGTCAGCTGTATTGGTCCGAGGCCTTTTCCAACCTCGGACCTGTAACTGAGACAATACTAAATCACATGATTAATAACATAACATTCAGAACTACATAGTGGGCGTCAAGTGTGACTATATGTTCCATATTTTAATTGGATAAAATATTCTGAACTCTTTCAGTGCTCGGCGACTTTTGTCGTCTGCTGATACATGTAATCTTTGCAAACAGTTTGGACCCGATCAGGACCGACAGAACGTGCGCCTAAATTATGATCTATCATATAGGCTATACCACAGGAGCTTTAAAGTTTGATCCTTATATCACTTCTATAGCCTCGGCACAGATTAATGTGTGATGTATGCGTGCTTGGCCATCAGTTCAGTATCGTGACTATGATTCCCAATGCACAAGTGGTTTCACCAGTTTAGAACGTTTAATCAATTAATGTTATGACTCTAGGTAACATCTAGTTTTAGCGAGAAAACCGGTCTTTGGAGTTTGTGACAAGATAACACTCAAAATTATCTACAAAGCTTCAGAGATGAATTAAATTCTCGAAATTTGTGCCATAAAAGCAGGTTTACTGTCCTGTCAGCAAGGAGTGACAGTGACGTCATGTTTTGTTTACAAAGTTATCATGGACTTTTCTAAAATGCGAGATTTTGATGTTTTTTTTCTGTTTTGGAATGTAAAAAACGTAAGAGTAGATCTCATGGTAAACGTAAAAATGGCAACATTAAGCGCAAAATTTGTACTGAAAAACGCTTAAATACTTCTCTAAAGGATCTTTCCTTGGCTTTAACTAATCATGGTCGGCATGGCTTATTTTCATTTTTAAGTTCCTTGCCTATCTCAGTTTTACGCAATTTAGAGTTAGAGGCTAATAAACTTTACGATAGAGCAAACAAATTATATAAAGCAGCACTCCTTACAAGGTGTTATGTTCAACATTTTCTTAGTCCTTATATCGATTCTGAGGTCAACCATAAACGACATTTTATCAAAATTCCATTCATTAACAAAGGTATTGAGTTTATTGATTTACATAGTATCTTCAAGGATCATTCAGTGATTTCATCTATTCCAAATTACTTTAATAATTCTGAAACTCCTATCATTTGTTATAAATGTAACAAACCTATTAGGTCTACGATATTTAACTTTAGTAAAATCGTAATTGATTTAGAATAGATTCCAATACTCCTGCCTCCTGAGATTGTAAAAATTCAAATTATTTATATCACTCTGCAGGGCATGTTATTACAGGTAATCTAAATGTCATTCCTGACGCTAGAGTTTGCAATATAATTTCTAAAGGTCCTAAATATAGATTACCCTCTAATATCGATTTCTCTAAATGTCGTAGAGAGATCGCTGCTTCTTTAAATGACTTTAGTAATCGTTGGTGCAAACGGAAAATTGTTGAACCTGATGCCTTGAAGGAATGGAAGATTAACATTTTTAAAATTATTGATACTCGTATTTCATTTTATTCTCGTAATACACATCTTTTGCCCCCTAAACCTAAATCTTCTTTTCGTCATCTTAAACGAGGTATCCAGGATTTTCATATGAACTATGTTTTTGTTCCAGCAGATAAAGCTGCTAACAATGTTGTAGTTGTTTGACGATTGTATTATATTGATACTCTTGAGCGTGAGCTTGTTGACACTAATGCTTATAAACTGCAGCCTTCTTTAAGTGAAAGGGTGATTGTTGATGGGCATGGTTGTCATACAGCCCTACATTTTGGTGTCAAAGCTAAAGAAAATCAAGACAAAGTTCCTACGTTGTACTGGTTACCTAAACTCCATAAAAAAACCCTATAAAGCAAGATTTATTGCTAATTCTAGTTCTTGTACGACAACAGAACTTTCTAAATTGTTAACCTGGTGTCTAACAGCTGTTAAAAAACATGTTATCAAATATTGTGAAAAGGTATATGAGAGATCTGGTAAAAACCTATTTTGGTCTATTAAAAATTCAGGTGAAATTTTAGATAAACTTAAAGCTAGAGATTTCAATGCGACCAGTTTGTCTACTTATGATTTTTCTACTCTTTACATTACTTTACCTCATAATTTAATTAAAGATAAACTTATTGACCTTATTGAAAGAACCTTCCAGAGAGAAGGCTCTCCTTACCTTGCATGTAATGACAGAAATGCATTTTTTACTTCAGAAAAGCCTAAAAAATACCATGCATGGTCGTGTCAGAATGTATGTGATGCGCTGACCTTTTTGTTGGACAGCATTTTTGTTCGATTTGGCACCAAGCTCTATAGACAAATAGTTGGGATTCCTATGGCCACTAATTGTGCTCCCCTGGTTGCAGATTTATTCCTGTTTTGTTATGAGAGGGACTTTATGATGTCTCTTTCTGATGATAAGCAGGCTGATGTTATTAATGCGTTTAACACCAGATATTTGGACGATATTTTAAATATTAATAATGTTTATTTTAACAATATGGTTAGTCAAATATACCCTTCAGAGCTCCAACTGAATAAAGCCAATGCCTCTGATACCAAAGCCGCATTTTTAGACTTGCATTTGTCAATTTCTAATGATATTGTTTCTACCAAAATTTATGATAAACGTGACGACTTTGATTTTGAAATTGTCAATTTCCCATTTTTAGATGGTGATGTTCCTCGTTCTACATCCTATGGAGTCTATATCTCTCAACTCATTCGTTTTGCTAGAGCATCTAGCTATGTTGCTGACTTCAACACTCGCAATAAATTGTTAACTCAGAAACTTCTTAAACAAGGCTACCGGTATCATAAACTTCGCAAAACATTTTCAAAATTTTATAGACGATACTATGATTTGATTTCTAAATTCCAAGTTGGACTTAAATCTCTCTTGCGCCAAGGACTTTCAGAACCTGATTTCTATGGTGACTTGGTGTATAAATTGAAGAAGATTGTTAGCTCTAATAATTTTTCAGCGCAGTTCATTAAAATAATTTCCCATTATAAAAAGATTGGCTATAACATTAATGTATTGCAACAGACTTCGTGCTTGGTAGTCAACCCAATCACGGTTGGCAATTTTGCTTTCCTCTTTAATTGCACGCCGGTGGGTCGGACTTCAGACTCTATGATGGTTCCGACTTAAAGACTTATCTATTGATGAGATGGTAAGGGGCTGATGCTTTGGCTGTTTGTCGGGCCCACCGGGGTTTACCTGTTGGATTTCTTTTGCTCCGGTATTCAGTTTAATTTGCTGTTGAGTCCTTATCCTTGCTTTATCTCCTTGTTATATCTTGATTTATATGTTTTAGGAGATGATGCATTGATAAATTAGGGGTCTTTCTTGCAAACCAAATATCTATGTGTCTTGATCCAAATCTGAATTAAGGGTGAGGTTGGCGCCGTTAAACCGGTAAAATATTTTACTGACCGTTCCAAGGCGGTACTTCTTTTGTGGATCTTTTATGTTTTTGTTCTGTCTTGTGTTTGCTATGTCTTTGTGCGTGTCTGTTTATATGTGCTTTGTGGTCACCTGCTGGGAAAGGGCTGACCTCTTGGCTCTCGTTTGTGGTGTCTACTGTGAGTTTGTCACTTTCCCATTGGTATCCTGGGTCAGGTGTGGTACTTGATTGTATCGATTCCTGATCTTTGCACCCTTACTTACTTTTATAATCGATAGAGTACTGGTGTATTAATCCTATCCTGTGGATAGGATTAATACACAAGTGATATATCGATTCCCGTTGGCTCAAGTGGAGTGTATAATGCCTTCAATGTTTACTGTTGTGAGTTGGCTCCCGGTACCGTTAGTTTAACAGGTGACAGGGCCCAGGGCGACGACAGTAAACATTGAGCTTAGTATACTACTTAACAATTGTAAACAAAATAATACGTCACTGTTACTCTTGGTTGGCGCGACATTAGCTATTATATTTTTCAGAAAGTAAACAACCTGTCAGAATTCGCGGATGCACTCCAAGCTGGTATGTGCCTTTGTTGTTAGCATGCAAAAAATCAGAATTTGTTTTGAAGAGGTCCGTAATATGAATTTGATATGTGCTACCTATTTCTGCGCGTCCATTTGTTCGCATCAACATTCATGTAGATGTTGCTTTGAAAGTGGTATTAACTATCATTGCATTTGCAGACAAGTTTAGAGCAATTGAACGCAGTCGTCATGCACGGACTGAGAATAAGCAGGTATTAGCAAACGAAGTGTTGAAGGCGGCTTTCTTAACATGACCAACACACAAACTTTTGTATAGATCTTGTCGTGTTGTTACACGACGTCATTGCTATGGGGTATTCTGCACGATATCAAATCACAGCTTTTTTCGGCCAAAAGAGTTTGACGATTTGTGGGCTGGACGGCGGTTACTTCGGCAATGAGACGATCTAAAGGTTAAGTTAGCAGTGTTACTGGCAGGGCATGTTTCACAATTGATCCCAGCAAGGTCTACAACGTCCTTCCATGTCACGTTGCTCATTTACCGACAATAAAGCGCGCCATTTGTTGTCTATGTTACAGTTAAAAAAAGACTTTAAGCAGACTACTGTTTGACCAAAACAAAATTAACCCTTAAAACGCCAAGAAAAAATATCATCTGAAAATGACGTCTGCTGAAGTCGTCTGCTGCAAATAATTGCCTAACATTACTAAAGAATTAAGTATAGAATTAAACAGCGTGGACCCAGAACAGACTGCTCCTATAGGAGCAGTCTGATCTGGGTCCACACTGTTTGCCATAGATGCTTCTTAAAAATTTCAGCAGACGAGAAAAGCAGACGACTTTTGTTTTGATTGGCGCATTAAGGGTTAAAAACAAAACCTACTTCTGTGACCGCTGCCTATAAGACTTCACACGGGAGGACCTGCTCATCAATCACAGAGAAGACTGCTATGGCATTAATAAATCTTCAACAGAAATGGAATTTCCAACAGAAGGCAAAAGTCACGTCAAATTTAAAAAAAAAACCCCACCAAAACCAAGTACTCACTCAATATGTCATTTATGCAGACTTTGATAGCATAATCGAACCCAAAATAGCCAAAGCAGGACACAAATCAGAAATTAAAGTGAACACGAAGCCTGTGGATTTGGTTATCAGGTTGTTAGATAAAAAATGGGCCCTCGACGCGAGAAAATCTGTCTTCGGGGGGTTGCGAACATCACAGGCGCAGACCAGCCTGCGCATCCGCGCAGTCTGATCAGCGCCTTTGCAATTCGCTTTTTGTAAAGCATCATATGTAGAAATAATTCAGATGAAATTTCAATTTTCTAGCTGTTATCTGTAGCTGAAGAGACTGGGTTGAAATTCGCATTGTCGGAGACCCCGAAGACAGATTTTCTCGCGACGAGGCCCAATTATGATGGTCAAGCTAGAGAACCTGTAATTTACAGTGTCTTCACCTCTATAAAGTATGCACATAAAGCATACTTTGTTTTCCTATACTACTGAACGCGACATGAAGGGGAGTTTAGTGCATGTCCAGCCAAAAAAGCATTAAATGAAATGAACGGATTATAAAAAATATGATCTGTATTATACTATCCGCATTTCATATATAACTCGTGTAAGTTATTAAAAACACACTATCGATGCAAATTCTTAGCAGTTTTAAATGTACAATTAAATGGATATTGCACCAGTTTGAGCCGCGACAATTGATTTCGAACATTTTGACATTTTTACAGGTGTAGACTAAGGCGAGCCTGTGCAGCCTCCTTTTGAACTTAGAAACTCCAAATGGTGTTCGGTCAGTAGCTTAACACTCATAAAATATTCAAGCAACTAGCAAAGGCTCTGATCAGTCTGCGCGTATGCGCAAGGCTGGTCTGGGCCTTTGCTGGTCGCACACACCACATTGTTGGAAATCTCATGTCACGGCTCAAATTTAGTTTTGCTAAAACAAGCGGAAGGGGTAAATAATGATTCCATTATAGTTCCCGCATTTATATAATTGGATAAAAGCAACACTTTTAAAATAAAATAAAATGAATTTTAGCTCTTTCCATTTTCTGAAACAGGTCTTATGTGTTGCAACTCTGAGCATGTAAATGGGAAAGTGATCCGGTTCAGTTTTCGCATTAACCTTTACCATGCTTAACCAGGATATATCCTATTTTAAAACAGCGTGGATACGTATACGCTGGCGAAAAAGTTGGTAAATAGGACACTCGCTGTTTTCGCCTCTGCCTGTAAACATTCGTGCTTTTAGCTTTCATCTCGTTAATTAACTAGATATACTTCAGGAGGAGTGTAGTACATGCGCATTAAGAATGGTTCGGGTTAATCATGCGCGGATCCAGAAAGTTTTGTCAGAAGGGGTCCAAAAGTAAGCATGATCAGGAAATACCACAATAATACACTGCAGACCATCCAACGGCACCGTGAGGAAGAACATTTATAGTAGCAATACATCTGTAAGATAATAAAAGCAAAGCACCCAGGTTTCTCTTTCTCTTCAAGATAATTGCAATTTTGACATTTATAGTTGATGAGGGGAGGGCGTAATGGTCCAAACACCACTATAAGCGGGCCCTTTTCGGCCCGCCAGCGAAACGGCTGGCGTGCCGAAGATCGCCCAACATTGAATGCTGGCTTGGTAGCTTTGTGATTTTTCAGGGGATCCGGACCAGGATTACTAAGAAACTTTACATTTTGGTGTGTGTTTTTTTCAAGGGGGATCCAGACCCTCTGCCGCCCCCTCTGGATCCGCGCATGTAAATGATCTTCGGTATTTAAAAATTCACGACCCTCTTTTAAGGAGACAATGTTGGTGAAACATTAAGTGTCATATTATGATATTTTTTTTTCTCTTTCTCAGTCCACATATAAAATAATCGTCCCGTTTTAGTGATTAAAAGACGAAAAACATAAGCTATACACGCTATCTTCTATACTGACGGGCAAATGAAACGCTTCACTATAATTTTGTCAGGTTAGAAACGTGGTTCAAAAACACGAACTTACCATGACCGGAACCGAGAGTAAAGCATTGGATTAATTTGAATTTATCAATTTTTGCTTAATGTCAGGCATGTTGGATAATATACATTAATATTTTAACTGCTGTCACTAATTTTATTTCCTTCTGAGTGATTTATCGAAAATTTTGCATGTAGCGTTCCTTTTGCCCGTCAGTATATATTACAGCCTGATCATGGCATTTTGTTGTTATAGCAAATATGCGTATGAATTAAAGTTTCTCCACGCGTGTATGCTCGTACAACTTCTTTGTTTTGTGTGCACGAATAATGATGGCTCTGGCGAGACTAACTTGGATTAGCGGGCTTGTACAGGTCATCGCTGATCATGATGGTTTTTCAAGCCACTATTATGTGTGATAATTTTGTGTTTAATCAAACGACCCGCAGTAGTGCACTATAATCACCGTGTGAGTCCGTCCATCCGTCCGTCCGTTAGCAGTTACAGGTAGTGAAAATACTCATAACTCTTGAACCACATGGTATATTTTGATCAATATTTTAATACATTTTTAACATATGCATGGCAACATTGTGTAGCCACTGGCATGCGTAACAAGTTTTTTGATGGACGAGGCTTCGCTGAACATCAGTTCGGGTGATCGTGGTCAATAAGTGAAAATGCTCATAACTCTTGAACCAAATTGTATAGTTCGATTAAAGTTTGCATACCTAAGTTGTTTATTTCAACATTATCCAGCCACTGGTATGCAAAACAATGATGAGGCTTCGCTGAACACCAGTCCGGTCGGTCGTGGTCGTGGTCTTGAGCTGCATAGTATATTTCGATCAAAGTTTGGTTACTTTTACATTCTACAAAAATGCAACATTGTCTGGTCACTGCTATGCAAAGTGAGGATATAGCTTTACCGAAAAATTCGACCGCCGTCCTCCCTCCCCACAATTAATTCTAGAACTGATTACATTTGAGAATATTTACCAATATATCCCAATATTTGTTTGTGATTATCTCGATCACTTATACTAATATGGGGATATTTACATCAAAGATTTCCATGCCACCGATGCATTGAATAGCGATGAACTCGTATTGCCATTAAAAGGTGAGGTTGGTACCTTGAAACATGTTAAAAAACTCCCCAAAACAATTCAGTTTTTGCTGTTTTTCTTTAGTACAGAACTTGTAGTGAACCTCATCATACATTCAGCCTCAGCTAGGAGGAACCATGAAAACAATTCAATGGTCTACACGAACAAGCATCAAAGGAATACAAAAACATATTTATACTCTCAGTGTCACAGTAAGAAAGAAAACTCATACAAACCTCGGGGCTCAGCAGATGTTAATGCATAGGAAATCATGTTTGACTCGCTAAAGTGGTTTACAAATATATAATTACGTTCATAACAATGTAACATATGACAAAATCTTGACTTTTACTCTTTAAAATGCTACTGTAAACCCATAAAAGTCTAGCGTCCCGGCAAACAGTGGAAAACCAGATCAGACGCCGCAACACGCGGCGTCTGATCAGGTTCTCCACTGTTTACTTTCAGAAGTTTCTTTTAAAATTTGAATAAAATGAAAAATACCACCCAACAACACCCAAAACGGAAATGGACAGGTCCAATTGATAACAGTGGGAAATTCGGCTTAAATGGGTTAAAGTACCAGGTTAGTCAAATGGTAATTCTTTAATGCTGCAGAAAAAGGTTAAAAAAATCAACAATATTTGTAAGCATTATAGTTGCACTGAGCCTGAACAGTTTTAATACTTTTGTTAGCGCTGAATGATCCCATAACATACACTATGTAGAAAATATTTTTAACAGTTTTTAACCTTGCCGAACTAATTAACCATTTGTATACTGTAACCCCCTTAATTGGTACTTTGGCAAATAGTGAAGAACCAGATGAAATGCGGCATAATAATTGTTTGCTTAGATTAAGACAACCTTTACGGACAGAACAACATCATAATTTAGAAAAAAATTCTACCTGTGACCCATTAAAGTACAAAATGGGCAATCCCGTACTTATTGTATCAATATGTGTGGGAAAATCCGGCAGAAAACAATGAGTAAAGCATCAGGCACATAGGTCAGAGACATTCGTTTCTTGAAATGACCATGTGGTGTTAAATATAGATGATGTTGTGAGTCTATATCATCAAATGACATTACAAAATCATTTTATTCGCACGTTTAGGCTACTATAATAATATATAATGGAACATTTATTTGCTCTTTGAGAGAGTACATTACATGTAATAACTGATAAATGGTGTTATAATGACGTACACATAGTAGAATTAAGTAATTTAAGTACATTTAGGGTGGCTGTCGACAATGTTTTGACTATACTTGTTAGTATGATAAAAAATAAACAAAGTAGATACACTTTGCCTTTCTCTAGCAACCTTAACCAGGCACCGAGGTTATAAAAAGTTGTTCAAGTTCAAATCAACTGAGCATGAAAGTTCAACTGCTCATAAAAATCTAAAATGCTGAAAAATAAAGAAAAAATACTTTTCTTGCTTTTAAATTCTCAGATTATGTCCTTATCATGCTAATAAATGTTAAAATGACATCATTTGTTGGCATTTTAACAGTTGCGAGCAAGATGATTTTCATGCTCAGTTGAGTTGAGCATGGAAAATGTTGTGTTACCCAGGGCCAGAGTGCTACATCTAAAAGATATTACAATCTGACAGAAGAGGGTACATTGGGTACTCATATAGACGGTGCCATTCAAAATTATTTAGCACATCTTCAATAACAAGACTAAGTGAAATATAAAGGGATTGCAACGATCACATTCTATAGCCTACTTATGAGTCCATATATTTGTATATCTCCTTTTTATATCTCGACTTGCATGTACTTGGAGATGATAAATCGATAAGTTAGGGATATTTCATGCGAACCAAATATCTATGCGTCTTGATTCACATCAGAATTAAGGGTGAGGTTGGTACCTTGAAACATGTTTAAGCCCTCCAGTTTTTAATTACTGACCGTTTCAAGGCGGTACTTCTTTTGTGGACCATTTTTGTTATTAAATTTTATGTTTGTCTTTGTTGTGCTGTCTTGTCTGTTCTTTGCAGCCTTGTGATCACCTGCTGAGAAAGGGCTGACCTCTTTGCTCTCTGGCTCCAGACTTTTAATAAGTTTTACATGGCCAAATATACACACAACATCTACAGTACGTATTGAATAAACAAGTATTAGAACCGCTACATTTTCTACAATTTAATCTAACGTAAGCTTCAACACACTATTTTCGATGGCAGTGCCGATACAAGTGATATTCTTTCTTCAACATCGTTCGACTCTCTAACCAACCACCTAAGCATTCTTCATCTAAATAGCCAAAGCATTTGACCGAAAATAGACTTAATACGCGGTGAAGCCACATCTTACGACATTCTTATATTTTCTGAAAGCTGGCTAAAGCCAACCGTAAATAATCACGAAATTCGTATTGAAAACTTTATGCCTCCATTCAGAACTGATAGGAATGATCGTCCAGGTGGCGGAGTAATTGTATACGTCAGAGACACTCTATCATGCAAACGGTGAGTGGATTTGGAGGTTCAGGGAGTCGAAGGAGTGTGGCTGGAATTAACCATCAAATCCAAACGCATTCTTGTCGGGGGCTTTTACAGGCCTCCAAATAGCAGCCTTGAATTCTTCAATTTATTAAAAGAAAGCATTGACAGAGCATGTAGCACAAACATAATAGACATAATAATCACTGGCGACTTTAACTACAATATGAAAAATGCAAACACTAAGATATCAGAAATTACGCGGGAGTTTAACCTTACACAGCTAATATCTGAAACGACACACTTTACTGAGGACTCATCATCAATACTTGACCTCATTCTCGTCCGTAATAAAACAAATATTCTATTTAGCGGAGTTATCGACCCATTTACACCAGAACAAGTACGCTATCACTGTCCAACCATAGTACTACTGAAGTTCCTTCGCCCCCGAACTGCAGCATACAAAAGGCGAGTTTGGTATTATAAACTTGCCGATTATGATAAATACCGACAGCTCCTAATGGATTCAAATATTACGGAAAAAATAGATTCATACACAAATATCGACCAGAACGTGAAGGACATGACTGACGCCATAACAAAAGCAGCTGAGGACTCAATACCCAACAAAACTGTTACTATTAGACCAAATGATCCGCCGTGGATAACCTCCCATATCAGACTATTAATACGCAAACGCAAATTAACATATCGCAAATTTAAAAAATCGAAACAGAACCATCACTGGACCAAATACAAAACACTACGCAACACAGTTATTAGTGAATTAAGAAAATCCAAACAAGAATACTTCGAAAAGCTGGACAGAGAACTTTCTTCAGACGACTGCAACTCAAAAACATTTTGGAAAACTTCAAAACAAATTTTTAATAATGACAAAACCTCGACTAGTGTTCCACCCCTCAAGTGTAACAATACATACGCAGAAAACGATTATGACAAAGCAGAAATGTTAAACATGTATTTTGCTTCCCAATCAGTCATTGACGACTCGAACAAAACCTTGCCTATACCCGAACCAGTACAGCATACCTTAGAGTCAATCACTATCACGACACAAGACGTTCTTGACGTTTTTCTTCATCTTCATGTTAGCAAGGCCTGTGGCCCAGATCTTATTAATCCCCGCCTATTAAAAGAAGGTTCACACATCTTAGCACATCCGTTTGCTGTCATTTTCAATCGCTCCCTTTCACTAGGATACTTTCCATCTTCCTGGAAAAAAGCCAACGTAACACCCATCTTTAAAAAGGACGACAAATCTCAACCTAGCAACTATAGACCAATATCTCTTTTGAGCATCGTCGGCAAAGCAATGGAACGGTGCATACACAAATACCTATATAACTATATTACTGTCAACGATATTCTGACACCCTTACAATCTGGCTTCAGACATGGAGACTCCACGACTAACCAATTACTGCATACTTACCATACTATTTGTGAGGCTGTTGATAAGGGCAAGGAGGTAAGAGCAGTTTTCTGCGACATCAGTAAAGCCTTCGATAGAGTATGACACAAGGGTCTACTTTTTAAGCTACGTACCATAGGCTGCTCAGATAGCATTGTTAACTGGTTTCTTAGCTACTTGTCAAATCGCCGACAACGTGTTGTGATAAATGGGCAGGCATCTGATTGGGTATCTGTACTTGCTGGAGTTCCTCAAGGTTCTATTCTAGGTCCTCTGCTGTTTCTAATTTTTATAAATGACATTGTCAAACACATTGGGTGCTCTATTCGATTTTTCGCTGATGACACTAGTTTGTATATTATTGTGGACTGCCCACTTCAAGCAGGACAACTTCTAAACAGGGATCTCAATGCCATTTCGATATGGGCAAACAGTTGGCTTGTAACCTTCAACCCAAGTAAAACATTGTCTAAGTTGATTTCTCGGAAAAGAAACTCAGTCTTCCACCCCCCTATATCTATGTATGGAGTTATAATAGGTGAGATCCCTTCGCATAAACATCTTGGCCTCACTTTCTCAAAAACTTGCAGCTGGGACGAACACATTGTTAACATCTCAGAAAAGGCCTGGACTAGAGTTAACCTTCTTAAAGCTCTTGAATTCCAAGTATCTAGAAAATCGTTGGAAAAAATGTATTTTGCATACGTTCGTCCACTCTTGGAATATAGTGACACTGTGTGGGATAACTGCTCATACGCATCAAAGAAACTTCTGGATGCCGTCCATATAGAGGCAGCAAGAATTGTTTCAGGTGGGACAAAACTTTGTAGTGTAGACAAACTCATTTAGGAACTTGGTTGGGAACCTCTTCAGATTCGCAGGAATAAGCACAAACTGGTAACTTTTTGCAAAATTTTGCATGGATTGACCCCAACTTATCTTTTGGACATTATTCCTCCTCATATTAATGAAACTATCGATTATCCACTAAGAAACGCGGACCATTTCCAAAACTTCAGATCAAACTCAAATCTCTTCCATGAATCGTTTTTTCCCTCTACAATAAGAGCATGGAATAACCTTCCAAATGAAATCAAAGAATCTACCTCAGTCTCTGCATTCAAATTTCAGTTAAATAAAAACCTTCCAAAGCCACCGAAATACTTCAATGTTGGTTCGCGACTAGGTCAAGTTCTCCAAGCCAGACTTCGAATGGAATGCAGCGCTTTAAATGCCGACTTATATCAAAAAAATATTGTCAACAGCCCTTCATGTCAATGTGGTGGCTTTGAAAACGCCAAACACCTCTTTTTCACATGCCCATTGTATGCAGAAAGTAGAAGAAACCTGTCAATACGACTGGACAACTACTCAATCAATCAACTCCTATATGGAATAGAAGACTCAACTCTTCAGGAGAATACAACCTTATTCATAGAGGTACAAAATTTTTTAACCAGTTGTGGCAGGTTTAATCAACGTAGGGGGCCTAATCAAGCCAGAGCTCATTAATTTAAGGGTTACTTGCCTAAAACAGGATGTCGGTCAAACATTCCCTCTCTCTCACTCTCTTTTGCTCTCCCTCTCTCTCTCTCTCATTTGTATACATATATATTTTGTTCATTCCAATAACACTTGTTGTATTAAACATCATACCACCTCTCGGGAGATGACATATATAAGCTTACGCTTACTGTCAAATCCCTTTCATTCAACTGCTTTGTAATATTATTAGTGCTATGCTTATTGTATAGAAGAGAATGAATAAAATATGTTTAAACCAACACACTATTAACCTATAAAAACAAGCAGTGCTCACACCTGGGATATGCCAATATAAGCCTTTTAAAAATACAAAGGTAATACGAGTCTTTAGACTGAGCTCTAGAGCTTATTAATTTCTCACAACTTCAGACTCTATGACGGTTCCGACTTAAAGACTTATCTATTGATGAGATGGTAGGGGCCTGATGCTTTTGCTGTTTGTCTGGCCCACCAAGGTTTACCTGTTGGATTTCTTTTGCTCCGGTACTCAGTTTTATTTACTGTTGAGTCCTTGTCTTTGGTTTATTTCCTTTGTATATCTTAATTTATATGTTCTAGGAGATGATGCATTGGTAAGTTAGGGGTCTTTCATGCAAACCAAATATCTATATGTCTTGATCCACATCTGAATTAAGGGTGAGGTTGGCGCTGTGAAACTGGTTTAAGCCCTCCAGTAAAATATTTTACTGACCGTTCCAAGGTGGTTGTTCTTTTGTGGTTCTTTTATGTTTTTCTGTCTTGTGTTTGTTGTGTCTTTGTGCGCGTCTGTTTATGTGTGCCTTGTGGTCACCTGCTGGGAGAGCTGGCCTCTTGACTCTCGTTTGTGGTGTCTGACTGTGATTTTGTCACTTTCCCATTGGTATCCTGGGTCAGGTGTGGTACTTGATTGTATCGATTCCTGATCTTTGCACCCTTACTTACTTTTACTTATATATTAACTCTTTTTTCATGCATATCTTACAACTACACAGCAAGGAATATAAGAGCTGAGTAGGATTTTGAACCATAATGGCACAACGACCAACCCAACTGAATACAGACAGCCAAGTGATTTAGATAGGCCATACCAAGCAAGGTGCCAGCATCCATCAACACTCATAAGAGTGTTTTTTTCTGACAAGTATCTACAAAATTGTGCCAAAGCCTTAAAACTGCAATAATACTATGTTGAATTCTAATTCAAACCATTTCTATTAATGGAGCAGAATTACATGAATGAACAAATAAGATTTTTGCTACACTCTGTGCTGCCATTGAGTATATGGATTACACAGTGTCACCCTAAGAGCTGCATGTAATGCACAAAGAAAGTGTGTTCCAACCCAGGGCAACTATGGCGACTGAACAACTACATAGGCTAATTCAGAACACAATAGACGACAACATCAATGAATCATAAAATAAATGCACAATATTTCATTCATATAAACGCAAAATAGAAAAGAATTATACCAAAGCTAATTTATTCCAAGAGACTTTCCCATTGGTATCCCTGGTCAGGTGTGGTACTTGATTTTATCGATTCCTGATCTTTGCCCCTTACTAACTTAGCACAGTCATTTGGAACAAAAATGAGACATGTACTAAAGGTCTATATGCAACTAACAACGTTGCCCCAGACATAGGCAATACCGACAATGATCAAAATAAGTTGCATTTATATATCAGTGCACAGGGCCTTGATATATCTACATGAGCTAAATAAACCACAAGTGGACAGGTTTGTATCTCAGCCCCCATTTATTGACCTATCATGCAACATCTGATTATTCATCCACATTCAATCAGTGCATAGAGACTTGATTCGCCCACCTAAGTTCAATTACCACAAGTGGACAGTTTTGTATCAAAGCCCCTACTCACTAATGAATTGTACGCTACCACAAACCCGATAAAAATAAAAGCCACACATTTATCAATTGGACAAGGATTTTGAGAGTAGTAATCAGGCCTTTATTTAAAAGGTGCGGAACCGGAAAAAAAAAATCTCTTATTTCACAGCCAAAACAAATTGGATGGTTCTTTTGAGCACCCAAAACATATATGCTAAGGATTATGGGAAAGAAAATATTTACAATTTTACGCTGACTCTCTTGTTTATTTTAACCTATGAGTAATTTGGTTCCATTTTGACAATAACGAGTATTCTCTCCCACACTGGATAGGCGGATCAAAATCGCTAGAAACAGTGTTTTCAATTGCCCTTTGTGATCCCCGTTCGCCGAGAGACTTAACATTTTCGATTGCCAGCTATCCTGTGTGCCTCCGCAATTTGCAAGAATTGCGACAAAGAACATAAATATTACCTCATAGAATGGATATAATCCTCATGAAATGCTTGGTCAAATGGGTACATGTAGCCTTAACAGCCTTCGTTAAATGTCAATGACTTGTTTGATGAAATCTTAGACGTTTCATTTGAATAGGTGACATAATAATCTGACTTGTTGATAACATAAACTTTGATTCATTTTGAATACAATTTCCACGATTATTGGCGATATATATTGTAAAAACAGGCATTAAATGTAAATTGCATTACAAATGACGCATTCATATCGCAAAACATCAGGTGTTTGATCATAAGATTGCTTGAGTGTAGTATTTAATGAAACAATGACTCCGTTTACGATTATAAAAAAGACAATTTGAGATAAATGCAAAACCAAAAAGAACACAAATGGTATATCGCAAAACCAGGACAAAACACAAACCTCACAAACAATAAGTACGACAGCTAACAATGAATTAAAAACAACTAAAACACCGTCTTAGAACACACAGAACCAGGACAAAGCACAAACCTCACAAACAATAAGAACAACAGCTAACAATGAATTAAAAACAAATAAAACACCGTCTTAGAACACACAGAACCAGGACAAAACACAAACCTCACAAAAAATAAGAACAACAGCTAACAATAAATTAAAAACAAATAAAACATCGTCTTAGAACACACAGAACCAGGACAAAACACAAACCTCACAAAAAATAAGAACAACAGCTAACAATGAATTAAAAACACCGTCTTAGAACACACAGAACCAGGACAAAACACAAACCTCACAAACAATAAGAACAACAGCTAACAATGAATTAAAAACAACTAAAACACCGTCTTAGAACACACAGAACCAGGACAAAACACAAACCTCACAAACAATAAGAACAACAGCTAACAATGAATTAAAAACAACTAAAACACCGTCTTAGAACACACAGAACCAGGACAAAACACAAACCTCACAAACAATAAGAACAACAGCTAACAATGAATTAAAAACAACTAAAACACCGTCTTAGACCACACAGAACCAGGACAAACACAAACCTCACAAACAATAAGAACAACAGCTAACAATGAATTAAAAACAACTAAAACACCGTCTTAGAACACACAGAACCAGGACAAAACACAAACCTCACAAACAATAAGAACAACAGCTAACAATGAATTAAAAACAACTAAAACACCGTCTTAGAACACACAGAACCAGGACAAAACACAAACCTCACAAACAAAAAGAACGACAGCTAACAATGAATTAAAAACAACTAAAACACCGTCTTAGAACACACAGAACCAGGACAAAACACAAACCTCACAAACAATAAGAACAACAGCTAACAATGAATTAAAAACAAATAAAACACCGTCTTAGAACACACAGAACCAGGACAAAACACAAACCTCACAAACAATAAGAACGACAGCTAACAATGAATTAAAAACAACTAAAACACCGTCTTAGAACACACAGAACCAGGACAAAACACAAACCTCACAAAAAATAAGAACAACAGCTAACAATGAATTAAAAACAATTAAAACACCGTCTTAGAACACACAGAGCCAGGACAAAACACAAACCTCACAAACAATAAGAACGACAGCTAACAATGAATTAAAAACAACTAAAACACCGTCTTAGAACACACAGCAGCCAAATATACCTTGGGTGTGATGAGGGCTTGAATATATGGGCCTGGTCGCAAGAAAACTTGTTTTCGGGGTTTCCGACAAAGTGAGATTCAAACCGCCCTGCTCAGCTAAAGGTACTAGCTAGAAAATTGAAATTTCTCTCGTAGCAAGTTTACATATGATACTTTTCAAAAAGCGAATAACAAAGGCGCTGATCAGACTGCGCGGATGCGCAGGCTGGTCTGCGCCTGTGTTGTTAGCAAACTCCGGAAGACTGGTTTTCTCGCGTCGAGGCCCATATTTTACACACCTTATCTTTCCCTTTAGATTCTGCTGCTGTTAAAATCCAAAAACGGAAACACTTAATTTGCTTTTAAAAATTTATCTTGGAGACTGTCTGTTAACGAACTTTGTTTGCCATTTTTGCATGTTTTGTTTATATACAAGTTAGCTTTGAGATGACCCCATTGATCTTGAACACTCTAAATGAGAAAAGCAATTTGGAATTTTAGAGAATTAAGTTCAGAATAGTTTGAAATTATAGTTTTATAATGTATTCAATATGGAACATGTAAAATTGCTAAAATTCTAGAGTTTTATGTCTCCACAAGTCAAAACTCACATTGATAGTGTTTATTGTAGAGAACTAAAGTCATATTGAGGTGTGATCTCTCAATTGGAGTTAGGTAGTTTGTTTGTTTGATTTGATTCTTTACGTCCCATCAACAATCTTTCAGTTAAACAGGGAGAGGTCGTCCTGGGTTGTACCTTGCTTATGCTAGGATAAATGTGTCTTGCTCAAGGACAACGACGCAGTGAGGCCGGTGAGGCTCCAACCCGCGGCCCCTCGGTCTCGAGTCATGCACTCTACCACTGAGCCACTGCGCTCCCTCAATTAGAGTTAGGAAATCAGCTTTGAAAAAATATTTGGTTTATGGTGTTTACCTGAGGTTTAATTAAATGAAATACCTTTAATATCAATTATTTTACAATGCTGAAATTATCCAATTTATAGATTTCTCATTTTTAATAGTTTCAAGAAAATAAAACAAGTAAAGAAAATATATTTCTACACATTTTCAACTAAAAATACCAGTTAACTGGTCATTTTCAGAGCTTTTTAATTTATTTTATTTGTCCTCACTCGACCCTAAATCTGAAAAAAAATTCTCGTATATCAACTAATAAAAAATTCTAGCCTAATATTCTGAAGCAAAAACTTTACAGTGCTAAACCCTACGAATATAATTGCTTTATGAGAAGACATCCATATTGAACGAATGCTAATTAGAATCCAGTACATGTACCAGATGCATGTGGAACTAACCAAGGGATTGGTCACCTGTGTCACAAGGGATATTAGTTAATGACAATCAATTTTAATGGATTGCTAGAGAATCAGGATCATTTGACAGCTGAAGCACAGATAACACATTTCGCCTGATGCTTATAAAAAAGGGAAAAACGAAAATGAATAATTTAGGAATGTTATATAGCTTGAGCAGATGAAACACATGCAACAAAATGGCAAAATACAAGAGAACGATCAAGGATTTTTACAATGGACGTTTTAGTCCGAATAATTTCGCCTGGTTGGTTACTCACCTTTAATCTTCGTAATTCCAGATTTTTTATTAGTTGATTTGTAAACCCTCATACTGTAATATTCCGGAAAGTAGAAAAAAAAATCTAAAATTATTTTTTTTATCTTATCCACCGACTCTAAATAATATTTTTTTCGTTAAAATACTATTTTGGAGGTTCTGTCTGTGTATTTTTGAGAGTGACACTATAAAAAGTAATTTTTGAGAAGCCCCCGTGGTGTAGGGGATAAACCTATGTCTTGTAAACCAGGGGTCACAGGTTCGATTCTCGGCCGGATGAGACTTTAAGCCGTTGCCATGTCTTCTGAGACGCTTTAAAACCAGAACCACTGCCGGTTGAGCCTTCGGGAGTTCCTTGACATAGAACCACAAAAAGCATAAACTCACCCGGCCAGTACTTGTACAGCCAAGGAACAAGGCCACAAAAAATATAAAAAGCAATTGTTCTATCCAGATTTATAGGAAAAAGGTGAAATATTTAAAGATTTAATACAATCTGTTGGTTTACCTCACTAGTTTTGCTGTTAGTTCTGGAGATCTGAAAATGTGTAGTCAATTGGTCATTTTTCAGAGCTCTTTTCGTCCCCGACCCTAAATCACGGGTGGGCATCAGCGGAACTGCCGCGAAATCGCGTAAAGGTAAATTTGTTCCTTCGTCACATCCGGGATCTTTCGCGGTAGTGGCATCGGCACGAAAAAGTTAAACAAAGGTAGGTACTCTCGCTTGTTTTAGTTTTTTTTTTTTATATCAGAATGAGCTAACTATGTAAAAATCTACAAAATAAAACTACAATATTACACACATTTCTCTCCGCGCCTGCATGCACTGCATGTACTGACATAGTAAAGTCGAAGGAACTAGAGCGTGACGTTACAACTAGCGCGATGGCGAAGGCGATACTGCGCGTGAAACTTTGGTATTTATTCCTTCATGATCGGTTCGATTTTTTTTACATAAGAAGAACGAATAAGGGCTTCCATGTATATGCCATGTGTAAAATGCTCTTGTTCTGAGCTAAAACTAGCAAAACATCTGCATACTTTCTTCGTTTTGGCATAAAACTGAAGAAATCCCGTTCTGGGTTCGATTTGGTTACGGTTCTCGTCTCAAAGCAAAGCTTTTTTCAACCTTGCATTTGGCTTGTTAAGCAAGGTAAATCATATCTACATGGAATAGCATTGCCGGGTTTTTACATAGTTAGCTCATTCTGATACAGAAAACTAAAACAAGCGAGAGTACCTACCTTTGTTTGACTTTTCCGTGAAGATGCCACTACCGCGAAAGATCCCGGATGTGACGAAGGAACAAATTTACGTTTACGCGATTTCGCGGTAGTTCCGCTGATGCCCACCCGTGTAAATCTGAAAAAATATATCCGTTAATCAACTAATAAAAAAATTCTGGCCTTATCCTGGCGCATCTGCACAATCTGATCAGAAATTTGGTTTTCCGACTGAAAAAACAACAACATGGGAACCGTGGCTACCTGTAGAGCAACCATCATATACTCTAGTCAACATTTTTCTGATGCGCTTGCTGATCTGTGACTTCGATGGGCGCACATCAATCGGAACTGCCTCGGCTATTTCCATGGAATCAGACGTCGGATGTACATCTAGGATATACTTTGATAAAGTGACGCTGTAGATACATAACGTGACGCTGGCTTCAAAGAAACCACTCAATAACAAGTGTGATTGCAGCATAACAAATGGTTATGAAAGAAGTTCTTTTTTTCAATAAAATATTTATTGAAAAAATCATAAAGTTCATTTATTCTGCTGACTAAACTTTTCGTGCAATCAGAAAAAATGGATTTTAATAGGGTTAAATCTACATGCTACAGGACTTATTTTCCTACGCCAGTTCCTGCTAACAATCTGCTTTTTTTCGTACATAGTACAGCGCGTGATGCGCCTTACGTACGTCCGAGGCTTAATTCGATTATCGAATTGTTCCGAACATGTTAATTTGTAATTTATGCTTGACACATGCTCCTATGACCTAAACAGGTTGTGTGCGTTTTTGGTGTAAGACCCTTCTTTTGTGATGTAGTTCTTAGTCATGCGCAGATCCAGAGGGGATGACAGTGGGTCCGGACACCTGAAGAGCTATAGGGTTTCTTAGCAATACTTTACCAGATACCCAGAATAATCACAAAGCTGCCACGCCAGCATCAAGTGTTGGTACACCATCGGCCCACAAGTGAAACGTCACTCGAATGGCGGTTCGCTGGCGGGCCACCCACTGGTGGTATTTGGATCCTCTATCCCCTCATCACCTAAAATATAATAATAACACACACACACACGCACGCACGCACGCACGCAGAGTTGGACCCTCTGACAAAACTTTCCGGATCCGCGCATGCTAATGTCCTTTTAATTTTGCAATCATCTAAGATGGTTGCTTAAATTTAATCGTGGGTGAGTGTGTGTGTGTATGCGTGCGTGTGCGTGCGCGTGCGTGTGTTTTCTCATAGTCTCGTAGGTACGCATTATCTGATCATACTAACTTTAAACATGTTTTAGCATCGTAGGATGTACCATATTCGGCAAAAAGGTAAAGTTACAGCGAGAAAATATCAAGGGACGATGCGTTGATCGCTTTTTGTAAGTCAAAATGAGTTTGTTTCATTCATGCCCATGCCACACATTCACGGACTGGACGCCGAATTAGCCACGGATACAATCCGGCATCATTCGTGGCAATCCGTATTGGTCCGTCGCTTTCCGTATTGCATCCGTTACCATACGTAGTATGATATACAGTAGTACCACGACCTCTAAGTAATGACCCTCGATTCACTCAATGCATTTACCGTTACAGTCGCGCTTCAAAGCGTTTTGTGGAAGTATAGTATAAAAATGTATATAGTGCATCCGTATCGGACTACGGAAATTGGCATTTCCTGGGTCATCCGTGAGATTTAATCCGTAGTAGAACCGGCGAGGTGATCCGTGAATGTGTGACCTGGGCATAAACGGCTATAATCAAAGCACTGAGAGTATTGATGGGGACAGGGTTCATTACAATCATTTTAACTATGCTGGGAGTGTATGCAAGTTTAATTGAGGCCACATGATTCGGCTGTAAAGCAGATATAACTCTTTTAACATTCAGATCATGATGCAGTAAGTTGCATGTATAATACTCGTAGGGGCTCAAAACCAGCACTCTACATAGATCCCTATCATCCTTTCTACGGAACTCGAATTGAGAACGTTTTGTTGGGTGTATTATGAACAGATAGGTTTCAGCTAGTTTCGACTTTGGGGCATTTTTTATCTTATTTTAATAGCTAGCTCAAACATGGGCCTTTGGCTTGCTTACAACTAACCTAGACAAGAAAATACTCAGAGCTTTAAATACATTATAATGCTAAAAAAGAGTGGCATACGCGCCAATGCCATAAAGAGTGACATTAGCGCCAAAAGCAAAACTATATTTTTGTTAGGCCGTGTAAATGTTTATCAAAAGCTAAAACTTATTTGATATGTTTACCATAGCACCTCTTAAAAAAAGCGGGAAAGCATGGGCCTTGTACCAAGTTCAGCGGTGTGGGATGTAATTCTCTGTATGTATGATACCATTGGGGAATTTGGTTTTGGCCCATTCCCAAAATGTAAATGTACATGCAAGCACATAATGGACATATAGCCTATTGAGTACTGGAACACAGAAACAGTAAAAGAAGAACAAACTCATGCAAATTATATATCTACAGTATTTATAAATTATATTGTATATCCTGCTTGTTTGAGCTGATGCTTTATGTCCTTGTCAATAACTTTTTCAGTCATTTGTGTGTTTTCCAGTGTAAGACCAGTACTAAGCAATGAGTATAAAAAGTAATGCTAAAGGACATAATGCAGTTTATCAGGGAGGCCCAAATAAATGATCTATAGATCTCAAATCCCACTTCAGGCCTCCAGATAAGAGTGCGTATTGGAAAATTATTTTCTTTATTCCTCATCCAAAACATATGTTGTGGGTACTCAAAAGAACCGTCTCAATGAGACGGTTTTTTTGACCACCCAAAAACACATCTTTAAGTTAATGGGCAAGAAAATAATTAAAATTTTATGCAAATAAAATGTCCTTATCTGGATCTATGACTATTATTGAGCCACTGCACTCATCCATATATTATATGGGCCATGACACGAGAAAACCTGTCTTTGGGTTTCCGACAAAGCGAGAATCAAATCTCCTCAGCTATAGAGACTAAGTAGAAAACTGAAATTTCGCTCGTAGCAAATTTAGCTATGATACTTTCCAATTAGCGAATAACAAAGGCGCTGATAAGACTGCGCGGATGCGCAGGCTGGTCTGCGCCTGTGCTGTTGACAAACCACCGAAGACAGGTTTTCTCGTGTCGAGGCCCTTTGTTATATCAAGTAAAGGATGTAAGAATCAAAATATAGTATAAACGATGCATTGTAAAATATATAAAATATATTTTATCTGATATAAGATATTTTATACCCTATATACAATTTATACACTCGGACCCAGTAAATACGGACTACTGGCCTATACCCCTTCAAATGGAACACTGTTTTTTTGGCAATAACATTAAATCAAAAATGGGGATTTTAAATTTAGTTCGAAAAATATAGTTTAACCAAAAAACCCTAACCAAAAATATTTTTTTGAAGTTTGTATACTTTTTCATAAATGCTGGGTTAGGATGGAAGATTAACATTCTTAATGTTTTATGCCAAATAACATTCCCTGCTTGTACCTTGAGCGATATGGATCAACGGCTATCAGTTGAATATAAAACCATGTATATACTAATATAAGACAATTTACAAATGCATCAGTGGGTTTTAATGTAGCTGTGTTTTGGCTTGTGTTGCTGTTTATCAGGATAGTCAACAATATTTCAGTTATCTAACCATGTCACAAAGAGGGGGACCCAAACGAAACGCTACACCTATAGATGTCTACTGCCCAAAATGCCCTCTTAGTTGGAAGCGTCCATTTACCTAGCTATTCCATGATTGGGTCTGCTTATAGATCTCACCACTCCCATATGAAAACAGGCATATTTTCCATCATATAAAGAAGCAGTAAAAGTTAAATATAAAAAATAATGTAGTACATGTAGGGCCCATACATCTGCTTATCTAGTTCCCATGAGATCCCCTTGTTCTCTAGGGATTCCTGTCACATTATAAATTTACACCTTTTGCATGCTTCATTGTGAAGTACCTAGCTCATGAGTGTGTTATGATTGTAGGCCTTTTCCCCCTCTCCATTGTCTGTGGGTGGTGAGGACACCCTGTCATCACTGCCATAGGGCCGTTCCTCTTGAGTATGCATCAAGCCTGGTGGTTCATTGAACATTACCATATTTTGGGTTCATCCACTGTATAAGGGCTGTTCCAGGACTATAAAACCGCAGCGACTCTTTGCTTTGGGGGCTCTTACAGTAAAACTTCTGATGTATTCCCCGTTAAGTTTTCCTGGGAATTCGGGACTTAGCTTTGATTTATTCAAGTAGAAGAAATGACTTTGTTGGGCTGATAGTTGGAATTAATTATGGGGATATTTTCTGAGAAGATAATTATGGACATATTCTATGATCGGTTTTCTGTGTGCTTCAGCTATATATAGGACTAGATATATTTAACCTAATAAATTAGTGATATCATGTTGGACTTCGTAGTACTTTTGCTCTGTCACATGTAAATCCTCTCATTCTCATGTGGAATAGACTGTTCTAAGAAGCAAGAGATGATACAAATGAGTAGTTTTTATGGTTATAAATAAACATCAAAAGAGCATCATTTTAAGTTTCTTTACAATATCTCAATTATTTCTCTGCATATCTGTGATTTTTCTTCAATATGCAATGGTTCAATATACCTTCTTTAAGACTGTATTGTTACATTTATTGAAAGTTTATCTGTCTTTATGAACATCAGCAAATTTAGCTTTTTTGGTACTTTTAGCCGAAAATCGTCTAGAATCAGCCTAAAAAAGGATAAAACTTCAATCTTATTTACTGTAACTTGTAATATTTCATTTTTGCATACTGGAAATAACTTGGTATAATCTCAGGTATGTTCAAAATCTATTTTTTGGTTGTAGTACTTTGAAATAGGGCTGAAGCAAAGCCTCGACACCATAACTTTATATTTCCATCAGTATCCAGTACGTTTATACTGGGTTCGAGTTATACAGTAAGAATATTCAATACTTTATATTCATACTAAGATTATTACACCCTTCATCAAATATCTGCTTTATTGTACAATTTATGAGTGTATATACAAATATTCACTCTTGTAGGCAGGACGAGTCGAATACAAATCTCCCCCTACAAGAAAATATATTTGATTATTCATGAGTATTTGTACAATAAAATACTTGTATCATGGCCAATAAAACAATCACTTTTCAATTTACTCATTAGATATTCATGTCAATTCGTATAAGGTCCATCTTAGACAGGCCTTGTCTAAATTAATGAACACTCATCAAACATCAAAGGAAAGGCGGCAAAATTATGATACAATCACTTTTATTGCAGTGATTTAAATCTGTGCCTCGGGATCACTGTTTGTCATCACTCGGCAAGCCTCATGATGCCAAATGGCGATCCTCGGGACGGATTTTTCTATCCTACCCTCACACTCATGATAGATTCTTATATATTTTTTGAAGTGTGAGTGCTGAATATTACTGAGGTCTGCAGGACCATGCTTGTTCTTATTACATGATTCAGGCGAGTCAATAATCTACTATGTAAGCGGTTAACATAGAGGATCTCACATGAGCAATCATGCTTTGATTGATTTTATTAAGCGAATTTGGGAAAAGAGATAAAATGCAAGGCTTGTCCAGCATTATATCCCTTTTCGCAACGAGTTTTATAAATTCAATAATACAAGAGCACGGATGTTACATTCTATCTATCATATGGCTTTAAGAATACTTTGTATTCTCATTTCTGGCATTAAAACGATATAATTTTGTTATTATGTACGCAACGTTGTTACGTCCATCATAACGTTTCCCGTAAATCTGGTAACCACAAGTGGTTTATCGATTTTATTGCATGGCGTTATTTCACTCCCAGACGCTACGCCATGTGATAAACATTACTTTGTCAGCGCCTCTATATCTTTAAGGGTTTCGACAATTAGTCTTGCAAAAAAACTGATAGCAATGTTTAAACATATTCAAGAAGGCAATGCGCAAGGGTCTCAGGCGCACAGCGTAAATGATTGGATTGAATGCGCTGTTCAACATCAAGGAAAACAATGAAATGATACCAACAACCGCTGGTACATTCAAGTCTGGATCATACACACGTAGGGCAATCAGAACAATATAGGGCAGGTTAGATATGTTAATGAGAAGTAGAATGACACCTAAGGTGGCGATCACCTTGTTCATGCGAATGGTTCTGTTTGCTAGTCCAGCTGGTATTTTCTTCATATTAGCTCTAGAATTTATTTTCGTTGTGGGAACTTTGGGCTGGTTTCCAGGCACATTGTCTGAAACATATTTAACATTTAAACTTAGAACTCTCGTCTCCTTCTCCGATGATGTGGTTCTTTTATTTGTATCAGAGTCTATTAAATGTTCAAGTCCGTGGATCGATGTTTTCTTTGAATTTTTGGCATTGTTGCGTGTTTTGGCACTAGCCTCCCTTAGGGTCCCATTTTCACGTTTCTGGTGATGATTTATGTTGTAATTGTGTAGTGTATCATGGTCACCTGATACCGAGCCTTTAACTACCATCATGCTTGCTTCACTTTCCATTCCACCATTTGGTAAAACTTTGACCAGATTACTTTTTATCTTGTCCATTGTAGTTGCAGGAGTTTCACTCTCTGATTTCTTACTTGGGTTATCTGACCTTATACAAGAAGTGTGACACACATGTTCACTAGATAATTTGTCTTCTGTTGTATTCATGGCTAGATTGTTTCTTCTTTTAGAGTTCCCTGTAGGTTTAGAGTCACCGCTGGAATTCTGATTCTGGTGTGTAGATGGAGCTGACATGGGCGTTGTAGGGTGAATGAAATTGCGCACTTGTCTCAGTTTTACTGAGAGTATACCATATAGAACTGTTGTGGTCAGCGTTGGTATGGCGAGCACGTGTAGCATGTATAAATCCACTTCTCGCGCATATGTAGAAAATAAAAAGGTCCATCGACAACGTTTTAGTACTTGTTGGTTCTCTGACCACAAAATCAGAGGAACTAGTACAGCTGTTGATGATACAAACCAGATAATAAGCGTCTGGGCGACAATGATAGAGGCAGCAGGCTCTCGTCTGATAGACGTTTGTTTGATTGAATAGAATCTCGTCAAACAGAACCTCAGCACGTTAAGTGACGTCGCCGTTTGTGAGGCAAGACAGAGTCCCATGGTTACCAAACATTCATAAATGTTTATGTTCGATTTCATGCTGGACATTAAGGCTGTTAAAATTGTGAGTCCAGCCAAAAGGTCTGTAATGGTGATACTAAGTATATTCTTGGAATGCGAGTACCAGCTTTCACGTTTATTAATCCAAAAACATAGAACTAGTAAACCGTTGAGTATAACACACCATATAGAAATGATGAAACAAGCGCTACTGAAGAAGATCACAGCAACATCTACTCTAGCTCCGCTTGTGTCCTTGTCAGAAATGTTTGTAGAAATGTTATCCATTGTCTTTTTAAACAAAACAGGTTGGATCTGTTTGTTAATAATATCTTTTGTGATCAGACAAATATCGAAGCAAACGGTTTAATACGCAATAACTTCAGTCTTTCTTACATTTTAACATGTATAAATGAAGTCAAAATTGCATTCCAATTATTTCCAGGAAAGCATCATCCGTCGTACCATTTGTTATTCATATTATAAAATAAACAGAAATGTAGACTAGAGCTTTAAAAAACTTGCAGACCTTTGCTTTGATAAACTATATACCAACGTCCGTTGATTTGCTACACAGCTAATTAAGCCTGTTAGTTATTGTACAGAAGACTATATTACGTTTCTTCTTCCACGTCTCAAATGCCTGCTACAGCTGATCAAAAACTGTTTTTATAGAATACATTTGACTCCAGATAAAATGAACATTTGCGAAGAATGTGTTAGTTGTCTTGATGAATAATATATTGTTTGTGCTCAGAAGAACCGTTTAATGAGACGGTTCTTTTGAGTGCATACAACATATATTTTGGTCGTGTGACGATAGGTAATATTCCAATAATTACCCTAAGACATTTGACTTTAACTGGTGCACTTGGTGTATATTTGTCTGCGGTGTGACAAAGCAAAAACCGACATTTGCATTCAATATTATATCCTTCTATTTTTCGAGCCCAAAGACCGAGTTCAGACTGTACAGTATATGCAATATGCAATTTGTTTTTATAGTAGTTATATTGTTCTCTTATTTGAATAAATCTCAATTTAAGCCTTAAAACGTCGACAAAAATTCTCCTTAAAATATCGCTTGCTATGCTTAAAGTATGTAAGGTTGCAAAGATCAGGAATCGATACAATCAAGTACCACACCTGACCCAGGATACCAATGGGAAAGTGACAAACTCACAGTTAGACACCACAAACGAGAGCCAAGAGATCAGCCCTTTCCCAGCAGGTGACCACAAAGCACATATTAACAGATGTGCACAAAGACATAGCAAACACAAGACAGAACAAAAACATAAAAGATCCACAAAAGAAGTACCGCCTTGGAACGGTCAGTAAAATATCTTACTGGAGGGCTTAAACCGGTTTAACGGCACCAACCTCACCCTTAATTCAGATGTGGATCAAGGCACATAGATATTTGGTTTGCATGAAAGATTCCTAACTTATCAATGCATCATCTCCTAAAACATATAAATCAAGATATAACACGTCGTCAGCTGTATATATTTTGCTAATTAATTGCTTAATTTAAGCATATGTTGATGGAGATAAAAACTGTAGACACAGTTCAGACTGCTCCTAGAAGACCTCTGTTTGTCTAAATGCTTCTGAATCATTTCAAAAGACGATAAAACACACGACATTTGTTGTGATTGGAACTTTAACGGTTTAGGCACTAAAGTCCAAATACTGATCAAAGATTTGATGATAAGACAGTGATTTGCTTATAGACCCCCTCCCCCCCTCCACCGGGGAATTTTGTTCACTATAATTTTTGTTAACCTACACCATATATGAAGCAAAATGACACATGTAAGCCTTCTGGCAGTTGGGGCTTTACCGTGTTACAGCCGTGTTAACTACGTTACCCTATAACAGCTTCCAATCCTATTGTGCCAATACAAACCTATACCTAAATCTTATTCATCGACATGCTGGTGACCTTAAATCACTTAATTAAACGCAGCGACCAGATAATGTGCATTAAAACAACCTAAGCTTATTATATTGCAGTTATATACGTTGCATACTTTCAAATATACTACTATTTAGTGCTGTGCTATCATAAGACCAAATATTGCTAAAATATGTCTGAGGTGGAGTTTTATACACTATAATTCTCTAAAACCACATTACATAAGCCACAAAATAATTCATGTTACCTCTTTATGGGTTGGGGCCTTAGCCAGCAAAGGCAGAGTTTAATACTCTACCCTAAAAAAATAGGAAATCCTAGAGTATATATATATATATATATATATATATATATATATATATATATATATATATATATATATATATATATATATATATATATATATATATATATATATATATATATATATATATATATATATATATATATATATATCAAAGTGTTTCTTATTCTTACATATCTGTATTATCTTGTAATTGAAATTAAATGGCTAGCAGTATAAGTTTAATTTTTTTTGGCTCATTTAATTACTGTTACGTACGTTATATTTCTTTAAATACATTATTTTGTGCAATATCGTCATCAAATGAGGTAAAACTGCTAATAGATGTAGATTACTGCCATTTGAGGGCTCAATTAAATGAGAGAAACAATTAATATTGTCTTTTTGACAGAAAATTTAAGTGGGATTAAACACTACCAAATGCTTGTGTGACAAAAAGGAAGAAACTTGAACTCAAAGCACATAAAATGCCATTTCAATTAAGAGTGTTTTGTCGGATATGTTAACATCACTTACAGAAAATGCTTCATTCAATGATCAAATTATGTTTCTTAAATGCTTATATGTGTTTACTTATTTGTATACATGAAATGATGCATTGTATATGCAAGACATTTTCCTCACTGTCTACAATTAATTTAGATGAAACATGATATAAAGCATGTAGAAATTTAGTAAGATCTATTGACCATTATGTAAGCCAGAAATATACATATATAGCTTATCAGCTGTTGATTACAGCAACTAAATTGAGAACAATAAACGAAGAAAGCTACCTCACAATTTATAAAATTGTAAGTTATTTTAATCATGGTCAAAATCGAGAAATGAAGAATTAAAACAGGCGTTTATCTTTTGAACAAAAACTAAAGTTTTTTTAATCATAGTGATTTCTGATCCATATATGGAACCCACCATGCAAAACCATCGGTTATGGTAAAGAATCTCTTTATATCTAAAGTATGCCCAGTATATACGTTATCTCGGTAACATGCATAACAAGAATATTTAGGAGAATATAACACTTGTCATCTGTCCCATCTAGTTATACAATTTTGTGAAGTAATGAAACATGGCGGCATAAGTTTTGTTCTAAAGGTCATTGTAAGTCATACATATAAAAGGGCTAATACATAGAAAAGCTCCCTTGCATTGTAAGTATTGTATTGTAGACATGACTATATGAATGTGCTTAAAATATTCATCGGTCACTTTGCTTTGAGTCATTTCTGTCAATTATACTTAGTCTTACAGTGAAATTTTGTTTTATTCGTGTTTAGCATGCCAAATGAAAATGATGATCACTGTTACAAAATTACACCCTCCTAATCATGTGCATAGCACAAATCAAGCTAAATAGATTTATTATAACCAGTAACACAAAGAATAAATCAAATGAGCCAGCACATTAATACTTATCACTATTCCAAAAAATGAAGGCCCATGTTAGCCTGTGTAAATGTGTAGACTCACCAGAGCCTTTGCTGCCTGCATACACTAAATATACATGTAGACCAGAATTAAGACATCAGGCGACACTGTGTCAGCATAGACAATTAATGCTGGCTTTTGCCAATATGTGATAAGTTCCAAAATCTCACATGCTGGTCAAATCTTCATTTGAGTACTTTGTTTATTACATTAAATTAGATCAGCAATTATTTTATCCATCTAAATGCAATAATTTTTATGTATTTGCTACTGTTAAAGAACAAATCTGAGATATGGTCTAAACATTTGGTATACTTTATCATACTCACAATGTAACACATATGTCAATAGATACACTGGAATACCAATTTATGATATTTATGATATCTTTTTCATCCTGAAAGAAATATGATTTCTTTTGGAGATAATTGAGGAAAAGACCCATGGAAATTAGAAATGCATAGATACTTATCAACAAAATCATATATACTTTGTTAACATTGCATGTCAAGGTAAAACTGTTCATAGTAACTAGGGTGTCCATTCAATTCAATTTTTGTTAGAACAGTTGATTTTTGTATGTGTCCTTATTCAATCTCTGGTGTGTTTACAACTCATTCTTTTAGTTTAATATTCATATAAAGCTTTACTATTGAGGATTCCTGCAATAACTTGGTCATGCTGTATTCTGTATTGTGGAAATTAGCATCAGCTGTTTTGACATCTATTTATAAAACTAAGTATATTCTCATGATAGCACTGTTTTATATAGTTTACTTTTCTATCCCACATGCTAAAAGAACATTGTTAAATCTTTTTAACATTAACTTGAATATAATCTGGTCAAATTTCGTATGACCTTATTCTGACTGATAAAGTTTTTTTTTGATTTGATTCTTTACGTCCCACCAACAATCTATGCAGTGATGCCAGTGAGGCTCCAACCCGCGGCACCTCGGTCTCGAGTCAAGCACTGTACTACTGAGCCACTTCGCTCCCTGGCTGATAAAGTCCTATAAATTTAAAATGGTATCGTAAGTTACAACTGGTCTGATTTTGTAGACATGATCCTATCACATGCGATCATTGTCACGTAAACCCCATCATTAACACTTATTTCTCCCCATTTTCATGGATTTTTTGTGTTCTTTGTATATCATTTACTAATTTATATAAAGTTTACATTGCTTGAATAAATGATCAGAAATACTACGTTTATTTAATTAACATTTTAATCATTAAAAGTGACAGCTATGCTGAAGATAACGAAGTCCATTTAAAAGCTAAACATAAGTAATGTTTCACCATCTGCATATGCCAATAAGATGTCAGTGTAAAATTTTATTTGGAGACAAATTCTTTAAACAGTATCTGATTACATTCATTTATAATGGATAGTATCTAATGTAACATATAACAAATTTTATTGTACCACCTTATATGCTTTATTCTATCTGTATTTTAGCACACAGTTTTTTGTGCCACCATCTCTAACACAACATCTAGTTTAAAAGCAGTTTTTATTATTGCAGATGAACCTGAATATTCAAGGAATACTAGCATGTATCGTGTAACTGACTATGTTAATATAATATGAACAACAGTTAAATGGTTACACATAAATTATTTGGCTGCTGTTAAATAAGTTATTGAATTAAGATTAGTACCAACAGTATTCAGATATGTATTACAACATCTGAATCCATCTTATATTACCATTTCAGACTCAATTTATACTGTCTTTGACACAAATTTTGGACCCACATAGTACCTTATAATATATTTAATATGGTACTCTACGTTACTTGAACAGTTTTGACAAAACGTGGGAATATGCTTTTATTCAGCTATCACTTGAGAGCTCTAATATTCTTTGTTAATTAAGTTTAAAAGCTTTAAATTTTACCCAATTGGTAAAAAACATTTTGTTGTTTTAAAAAGTTCAAAAATATATCATTTCACAAAATCAAATATGCTTTGACAATTTGACATAGTCTCTTAATAGAAGCTGATAAATGCCATCTCAGACAAATTATTATCTTTATATATATTAAATACAAAACGTTTTGAAATAAAATGAATTATGATATGGTGTATCAATTAAGCAACATATAGGAATTAAGAATGTCTTGAAGTTTGTAACATTCATTACATATTGGTATTCAAACATCAAAATGATATTTTACACAAGGAACAATGTATAGTATCCACTTTCAGTCTTGCTTACCAATATAATGCTCGTATATAGTGTTTAAAAGCAAACAGATAGGATTGGTTGCTGTAATTTAAAATGAAAATATTTTACCTTACATAACATTTTCCTCAGGGTTGTCACATCAAACAGCTTATTTCTCTTAGAGATTTTGTGATAGAAGCAAGCTGTTTGCAGCTTTGGAATGGTCAGTAAATTGTCTGTCATAGACATGTTATCTTAATCTAAAATATGTATTGAGAAAATTATCAAATGAAACTATTTAACAAAATTCCAATGATTGTATAGGGCGTAGTTGAAAATTTAACGTAAATGACACCATAATTGGGACTAAATAACTTCGACAAACATCACTATCTGCAGGGAATTAACTGTTCTTATATGTTACATGACTATTAGCCAATTTGAATTGATCAAGTACTACCTTAACAGCCTTCATTACATATTTTGCTTAAAAAAATGAGGGGTAATGTAATTAACACGCTGTAACACCCAAACGCCAGAGCAGCCAGAAGGCTTGTATGTTTCAAAAAGCTCGTTAGATGATACGCTTTATGATGTCTAATTGTGACGTTGTTACTTTTCCATTGGTATCCTGGGTCAGGTGTGGTGCTTGATTGTATCGATTCCTGATCTTTGCTCTCTTTCTTACTTTTATGAAAAACATGGTCTACAAAACCCTTAGTAGCTCATAGCCTTGTAGTGTCTGCTATAAAAAACACACATGAAATATTAGCAAGCGAACTAAATTGGCAATTAACAATAGCATTTAATGCCTAACGCAATATAAGTTTTTGTTTTGGAGGAGTGTGTTCGCATATATGGGTGAATTAGTAACACAATACAGATAAACCTCGAAAATTCGAACACCGATTTTTCGAAATCTTGAATTCAAATAAAATTTGAGTCGCGACATGAGATTTTCAACAATGAGGTATGTGCGACCAGCAAAGCCTCAGATCAGCCTGCGCATACGCGCAGTCTGATCAGAGCCGTTGCTAGTCGCTTGAATATTTCATGAGTGTTAAGCTACTGACTGAACATTATGTGGAATTTCTAACCTTAAAAGAAGGCTGCACAGGCTCATCTGAGTCTACACATGTCAAAATGCCAAATTGCACAGTAATCAACTGAAAGACTTATGCATGACGCGCGTTGAATGTTTGGCAAATTAGAATGAAACTCTAGCTACCAAATCAGCGTTCAATGTTTGGCCATCAATGGCACGCCAGCGAAACGCCATTTAGTGGTATTTAGATCCACTCATCAACTAAAAAAACGTTGTCAAAGTTGGACCCCCCTCTGAAAAAAACTTTCTGGATCCGCGCATGTCAAGAAGCATAAAAAGAACAAAAAAACATGCATCATTATTTTTGTGCTTTAACACCAGATACTAGTTCTGGTTTCGCTTTGTCACAATCTCGAATTACATCTCTTCCCGACCACTAATATTTTGGAGTAAGTGTCAACTAACTATTGAGCATCGCATATCAGTATTGTTGCTGTCTCGAATCACACTAAGTTGAAGTAAGGGTCAACTAACTATTGAGCATTGCATTTCAGTTTTGTTGCTGTCTAGCACATATCAGCGGCATACATCAGTCGTTTAAAAAGAACCCTCGTTATCAATTCTTTGCATGCTTGATAATGACGTTTTGTGGGTCCTGATCTGGTTCCAAACTGTTTGCAAAAGGTTAACAAACGCCGCTCATTAAAGCATCACTAATAATTTGCCCATGTCCAGAAAACAGGAAATCAGTAGTTCAAATCACGGTTTGGGTGTGACTTAATTTTTGCACGCTTAGTTCTGTATACAAGTATATACATGCCATAAAGGTTAAAATGAAAGGACACTTTATGCTAATATGTTGAAAAGCATTAAACTCTGGTAGGAACATTCGGATAGAGTTATTTCCTTTTCTTTTCTTTTAAGTTCACTTTCAGTCTTCATTTGTGGAAACATGGTATACAGTAAAACCTGTCTTAAGCGGTGACTCAAAAAAAGGCAAAATAAAAGTCTTAAATACAGATGGTGGCTTAATGCAATACGAAAAAGAATAAGAAAGAATAAAAATCAAGAACAAAACGTATTAAATTACATTGTCGTTATTGTTTGACTCTTCCCCACGATGCAACGCGTTTGTCTGCAAATTGTGATTGTGGTATTTCCTGATCATACTCACTTACTTTTTTGCAACCCTAATACGAAAAAGAATAAGAGTAAAAATCAAGAACAAAACGTATTAAAATACATTGTCGATTGGGCGAATTAAAACTTGATCAAATAGATTATCATGCCTTTGAAAAATTGGACTGAGCGCGGGAAAATTTGTCTTCAGAACCAAACCATGTAGACTCCAACCAACCTGCTCAGCTACAGAGAAGTAGTATTTGGTGCCACTATGGCACATGACACCATTTCTACTCAGGGACTAGCTAGAAGGCTGTAATACTGTAGCAAAAATAGTGAGCATGATCAGGAAATACCAAAATCACAAACTGCTGACAAACCCAGCAAGCATCCTATCTGGGACCATTTTTGGCCCGCCAGCAAAAAGCCACTAGGATGCGGCATTTCGCTGGCGGGCCAGTAGTGGCCAAAGTTTACAAGCTTACTGGGTATCAATTATACTTTCCAGGATTAGCTCCCCTGTACGAATTTACAGAAAGTGCGGCGGTGGCAGCGGCGGCGTGGACAAAATGTTTTGCAAACGTTATCAGAAGACGAAATTAGTAGGCAAAAGGTTTAAGTTTGAAAAAAGAGCATGGTCAGTCAGGCTAAAACTTTGGCTGAGAGGTTTCGATCAGGGAAGACACAAACGAGTCTGCGACATATGCTAGCTAATGTTTGGGCATAATAATTCAGGCTCTCATTTAAGAGTGCGTTTTCGAAAACAAATATTTTATTTCTCACCTAAGTAATAAGGTTGCAAAGATCAGGAATCGATACAATCAAGTACCTTTTTTGGGTTCTCAAAATAACCGTCTCCATAAGACGGATCATTTAAGCATCCAATTCATATTATAACCGAGAGTTTGATTCGAATCTTAACGGCCCCGTCAACAATTTTTCAGTTTTGACGGGACGAGTCTTTCTGGGCTGAACCAGAACTAAGAAAGAATGTGTCTTGCTCAAGGACGCTCGAACTTGCACCTCCTTGATCTCTAGTCCAGAGGCACTGTGCTCCAGAGAGAGAGAGAGAGAGAGAGAGAGAGAGAGAGAGAGAGAGAGAGAGAGAGAGAGAGAGAGAGAGTATTATAGGAGATAATGTTCAGAGCAGTGCTCCTAAGCCAATAAATCAAGTGTGGTGTAGAAAAAATAAATCAGATTATCACTCATGATAATCCATTTTATTTCGGGGCTGATAGTGTGTTCGCATTGTAACGTGGTTTTGGTTCGTGTCATATGCAAGTTCGAATAATTTACGTAATTCGTACCTTTATTTTGCAGAACATAAACTTACTTCCGCATTAATCATAAGCTAAATAAACAGACACTTGCACTTCCGTTGCAATCAACGATGCATGCGTCAGAATGACATGAAGCAAAACCGCGTCACACAAGCGCTTTGATCTACAATATCCTGCGCAGACAGCGGTACCCCACCAGATCCGATAATGAGAAGCCAGTCGGATGGTAATAAACAAAAAGTACAAGTCACACCTTCTTTCAAATCATTTATCGATTTTGATAAATTTAATGGCCCAATCTGAATAATTTCCTCAAGCGGGACCCTCCCATAACTTCCCAAACAATCTTCCGGTCCCACACTGTGTGTGTGACAAATATCTTTTCCTGGCGGGGAGGAGACTTTGCGTTTAGAAAGTGATGGCATAAGTTCTCAGATCCCAAATCAGATGTGTCAAAAATTTGGGCACATGAATATATGAATGTAAGTAAGGGTGCAAAGATCAGGAATCGATACAATCAAGTACCACACCTGACCCAGGATACCAATGGGAAAGTGACAAACTCATAGTTAGACACCACAAACGAGAGCAAAGAGATCAGCCCTTTCCCAGCTTAATTTGTTACTCACGGGCAACGTAAAGCTCCAAGATTTCTGCTCTGGTGGGGTCCTTCACATAACCGACAATGGCCAAGTTGAATCCAGGCCCAAAGTTGTTAAGGAAAAGATCACAACGATCGACCAATGGACGGATGCATTTCTATTTTTTGCATCTATTTACCTAAAAAAAACTCTGGTAAAATGCAGGAAATTCTGCATCATATGAGCATTGTACGCGAAGCAGCTGCTCGTTCATTTTGCCTGTTATGGCGAACCTATGAAGAACAACTTCGTATAAGGCAGGCCTCTAATGTACAGTCATGGGCCAAGCTCATTTCCAACCTTTGGCTATGGGTCATGACTGCAAACACATATACATTACAATCGGGACCATGACATTGGTCAAAGGCCCATTGTCTGAATTTTAACAATGGGTTCTGTTCCTTCAAACCCTGCAAGTTTACCCATGCTTGCTTACATTGCGGGGGATCAAATCATGGCCGCCAGTCATACTTTAAGCTCGCTTTCCTAAATGAGCAGGGTGCGACACAGGGTACCAACAATTTTCGTCAATACCGCGGAACAACCCTGCCACTCCATGGAAGAGGCCGACCCTTTAACCGCCGTGGTAGAAGGCGTTAAGCAGGCCCCTTCAAATATGTCTGGTAGTTTGTCCCAAGACAACACATCTCTGTTATCGTTAGCTAAAAGTCCAATAAACATACAAAAATTGAAACGGGAACTTGTGGGTTATGATCCCCAGAAGGCGTCTGAAATTTTAAATGGCTTTATATATGATTTTCCTCTTCACTACACGGGCGCCCACATGCCAAGGGATGCATAGAACTTAAAATCTGCAAGAACAAGACCAGAAATTGTTGGGCAAAAAATTAATGCAGAAATTGAGGCTGACAGGGTCGCTGATCCTTTTGTAGAGCGCCCATTGCTAAATCTACGTGTTTCCCCCCCTGGGCCTGGTTCCAAAAAAAGAAGTTGGGTCTTTCTGTTTGATTCACCACTTATCGTATCCATCTGGTGATTCTGTAAATGATTTCATTGACACCAATTTATGCTCAGTTGAATACACTAGCTTTGGCGCAGCTGTCCATATGATACAGGGTCCGGGTCAACGTTTCTGTTACTAGGCAACTCCGATATTTCCAACGCGTTTAGATTGCTGCCCATCTCGTCCAACGAGTTTGATCAGCTAGGATTTTATTTTAAAGGAAAAATTTAACTTTGACCATGTCATGCCGTTTGAATGCAGTATTGCCTGTCGTACTTGGGAGGTTTTTGCTACTTTTTTAGAATTTTGTGTTTCCAGAGAGGCACCTGTCGGCAGACTTTTGCAATATCTTGATGACTACCTTTTTGGGGGGCAAGCGGAGAAGCAGTCAATGTGCATGCATAATGTCTGTTTTTTTATGATAAAATGAACTCACTAGGCGTCCTAATTGCATCCGACATAACTAAAGGCCCTACAACAAAACTCGTATTCCTGGGTCTTGATTTAGATTCAGAGGAAATGGTAGTTCTTATTCTCCTACCCAAACTAGAAGAGATAAAACTAAAGATAAACGAATTTCCGACCCAGAAGAAATGTCACTTTAAGACAAATGCAATCATTGACAGAGTTGGGGTAATTAAAATTGTAATTGTAATTAATTGTAATTCAATTACATTTTCTAAAGTAATTGCATTTAATTGTAATTAAGACATTTCTTTAATTACAGTAATTGAAAGTAATTAATTACATGGTCAAAAATGGCAGTAATTAACAATTACTTTCAATTACTTTTCAATTACTTCTCAGATCAGTTATGAACTTCAGTTATCTTAGAATATCATAGATATTTAAAATGCTGCTAAATACTTCTTGGTCTTTGTAAATGCATATATCATTTGCTGTTAATGCAACATGGAACAAATGAGAATTGCAACTAGTCATGCTAGTATAGACATAAGATAGCATATAACAATTTTACCACAGGTACAGACTGTATGTTACCTCTACTATTTTGAAAGCACCATTTTTAAGCAAATTGTATATATTTTGCTCATGTAATTATAAAAGATAAGACTTTGTGACAACCAACCTTTAATAATTAAGTAACCAAAACAATACAAAAACAAGGTGTGAAAATCTCAACAATAGTATTCACTCAGACAATAGTATTGGTTAGTGAATTGACTACTTAAATGCAATTTGTAAAATTTTCACACCTGGCTTCAACACACTCATATGCTAAGGTGCATGACACAATCTACACACTACATTATTTTAAATCCTTAAACTTCTTATTTGCTATTTTCAATATTTATAATAATAATAATAATAATAATAATAATAATAATAATAATAATAATAATAATAATAATAATAATAATACTTAGATCCAGATAAAGACATATTATGAGCCTAAAATTGTGAATATTTTCTTACCCATCAATCTAAACATGTGTTTTTGGTGCTCAATAGAACCGTCTCATTGAGATGGTTCTTTTGAGTACCCACAACATATGTTTTTGGATGAGAAATAAAGAAATAGTTTTCCAATACACACTCTTATCTGGAGGCCTGATAATAATAATAGTCATAATAATAATAATAAAATGTGATTCAGAAAATTAGATTGGATTTCACTCATTCAGTGAACCTGGGGCCTATCATTGTTGATATAAAAATAAAAAAGAAAAACTAAATAAAACAGATGTTCCAGTGAGGACAGAAAGAGCAACATCTTGCTTGCAAAGCTGCACACACAAGTAATATTTTAGTTCATCATTATCTGATATTCCTTTTTGTACTTTTTTTGCCAACTTTCGTGTCTTATAGGGCCACACAGATTTCTTATCAACACTTTTTGAGAACAGTTATTCTCTGGCATTTAGGCTAGTCTTACAAAATCATGTCCATAGTTTATCTTCCACAATTGTTAGACTTTTCTCAGGCCAATTTGTATTCTTTTCTTTTAAGTCGCATCACTTGACATAACACAAGAAGTCCTAAAAATAAAATCAACCTAACAGACATACATGTATATTGAATTTAGAATGCCAAGGTTACTCAGACTTTTTAAGGAGTTTAACTCATTTCCTATATCTCTGAAATTAAAATCTGATAAAGCTATCTATGTGGGAGTGAAATGTAATTGTAATGTAATTAATTACATTTGGCAAAGTAATTGTATGTAATTAATTACTTTGCTCTAAAGCCATGTAATTGTAATTGTAATTTAATTGAACAATTTCCAATGTAATTGTAAGTAATTAATTACTTTTTCAAAGTAATTGACCCCAAGTCTGATCATTGATAGGTTCCCTAAACCTGGCATGCAGGGCTATCCTTCCTGGAAGGCCATTCTGTAGAAGGCTTATAAATGCAACATGCGACTTGGCACAGCCACACCATTAACTTCGCATTACCAGAGGCATGAGGAAAGATCTCGAACTTTAGCTGCAGTTTTTTTAGGGAATTCAACGGAGTTTCTGTTATCCAAGATAGATTGTGGATTGCAAATGGAGATATTCAGTTATTTATAGATAGTGCAGGTAGTTCAAACCTTGACTTTGGCGCATACATCCGCACAAAATGGACTTACAGGGCTTTACCTGAGTAATAGATTGTTAACGGTATTACAGAGGACATTACTGTCCTAGAACTATTCCCCTTATTGGTGGCCTTGCGGATTTGGGGTGATGACCTTCGCAACAAGATAAATACTTTTTTGGGGTAGATAACTTGGCCATCGTACACACTGTGAACTCTACGACTTCCAAATCTGACAATATCATGACTATTTTACGTGCGTTTACCCTGCGGTGCCCCCAATTAAATATCACTTTAAAGGCCCAGCATTTAAGTGTGGCTGTTCCAACACTGCAGCGGATGCATTGAAACGTTTTCAATTTCAGAAATTCAGAGAGCTAGTTCTCGGTGCTGACCCATGTCCCACACCAGCACCAGATCAGCTTGGATCATCTTTTCTTAAATTCACAGATACTATTAACAGCCAGTCTTGCATATAACTCCCAAATGATATATGAAAATGCATTATTAGCCTTCTAAACGTTCCATCAAAATTACAGCATAACTCTTACCTGGCCATCGCCTGTGGAGCATGTTATACTGTTTATCTCTTATTGCTTTGATTTGGGTTACTCCCCATCTACAATTTCAACCTATATATCAGGAACTGGATTTTTTCATACTCTTCGTAACCTGGAAGATCCTACAGCTGCTTTTATTGTTAAAAAGCTATTGGAAGGTTGCAGAAGATAACGCCCAGTAAAAGACGTTCGTGAATCCCTCAAAGAGGCCACATTGCAAAAAATCTACTCTATATTGCCAGAAGTTTGTTACTCCCTGTATGAGAGCTACCTTTTTCGTGCCACATTTATAATAGCTCAATAGGGCTGGTCACCAGGTTACTCAGCAGCTGAATCATGGTAAAGCCATTATACATGAAATAGACACCACCCCTGGCCTTCATTAATCTGACGGTGTGCATTTAACCAGAAATGGTAATATTATAATTCTGAACAACGCGGAAGAGGCTCTCATGTATTTTTAATAACCCTGAACAACAAGTCTAAAATAGGATTTCACTCAACCCCTATTTATATAGATGTTCATGCTATGACAGTATTGACATTTGCAACTATGGCCACTGAACTGGAGGACAAATTCAGAATTTCTAATACGGATTTGTCTTATAAATATAAGGACTTTATTTGCTGAATTTGCTGTAGCGGAATTCTGGTGGGCATTCGTTGGGCGTCTTTATGATCAAGTAAATTTCTATAAATTTGATGAGGCTAAACTTGATTAATGGAATCTGCTTGCACCAACTAGGATCAGTTTACCTTACCAACAATTTTGGCTAAATGCTAAGGTGGGGCCATTTGTATGGGACCTAACAATCTTACAACCAGGCCTCACACTGGTATTCAAATCCATTTGCAATTTTGAGCAACTGATTTCCTTATTTGGATATCTTATAATGTTTCCACGCATCAATTTTGTTTAAAAAAATAGACGATTGGGAGAGGTTTGTTCAAAGCAGGAGTTGATAAGGATCCTGTTATATCGTCATTCCTCCTGGAACCCAATTTTACGCCTTATTTTGAGATATCTGAATATTGCATATTTGGAAAGAGCTATTTAATATATATTGGGGAGAGGTTTGTCCAAAGCAGGAGTAGGATCCTGTAATATGGCATTCCTCGCGGAACCACAAGTTTAACAGAAAATTGCATATTTGGAAGGAGTTTTAATATATGCAAAACTTTTGGATTTTGGAATTATTTATCTGCAGGTAATTGCAGAATTAAAATTGGTTTTTCGATGGCTATAGATTAAGGATGGAGATTACTGCTTAAACAAAAACTATTGGTGCGTTCAAACTATCCTTGATCACCTTTACTTACCTTGTGGTCTCTGGATTTTTGTCTCTTTCATCAATGTTATTCAAATACTAAAAAGCGCTATCTAGTAAATGAATATAATTAAAAGATGTGTTGTTATTGAGCTTGTTTTTTTCCTTTGTCAGTATTCTGAAATAATTGAAAACTTAACCCAGCAAATATGCTTTTGGCAAATAAATTACATCTTATGAGAAACACTCTCATCCACAGATGCTTCTACAACAATAAAAAATATAAAACAGACAAGATGGAGATTTGTTTTTAATTTTGCTGGTATGAGAACATGCACCCGGTGTAATGCACTTTCATCCGGGACATATACACCTACTATTTCTGAGGGTCGGAAAGTGTATTGCACCAAACACTGCACCTATGACTTGATTCCATAGAACACTGGAAGGTGTACAGCGAACAGTGAAAAAAGTAAGCCCTTAGTGTTAACATGTTAGCAGTAACGGTTGCAAGTGCAACGGCTAGTGTAAACATCTTAAAACACGTTGCAAGTATGGCGTTCAGTAATAATGTGTTCGTATATGTGCAATTGCAATACTTCAAAACCTATCTAAAATAATGTTTGCAAGTAAGCCACACATTGTTATGGTGTTGAAACTAATGGTTGAAGAAGCAATGCTTAGTGTTAACACATTGACATTAACAGTAGCAAGTGCAATGTTTAGTGTAAACATGTTGAAATAATAATTGCAATTACGACGTCCAGTCATAATGTGTTGACACTTATGATTGCTTTTGCAATACTATGCGGAAACCTATATATCTAAAATGATGTTTGCAAATAAGACGCTCTGTTTTATGATGTTCACCCTAACGGTTGCAATAGCAACGCCTAGTGTTCACACGTTGCCAGTAGGGTTGCAAAAGCAACGCTCCGTGTTTACATGTTGAAAATAAAGGTTGCATAAGAGTGGCTAAGAATATAAGTGCAAACCTATCGAAAATAAGTTTGGCAAGTACGACTTGGTGTTTACATTAACGGCTGCAATGGCAACGCTTAGTGTTAATATGTTGACAGTAACGCTTGCATGTACAACGGTTAGTGTAAACATCTTGAAAAATATTGCAAGTATGGCGTTCAGTCATAATGTGTTAACACTTACATTTGCAATTGCAATACTTCGCGGAAACATAATTTAAATAAGGTTTGCAAATAAGCTATTCATCGTTATGGTGTTGACACTAACGGTTACAGTAGCAATGCTTAGTGTTAACACTTTGACTGTAACGGTTGCAAGTGCAGCGTTACGGTTAGTGGAAAAGGCATGTTGAGAAAAAAGGTGCAGTTACGACGTCCAGTCAAAATGATTGCTATTGCAATACGCAGGGTAACCCTATCTAAAATAATGTTTGCACACTTATTGTCATGGTTTTAACACTAACGGTTGCACTAGCATGGCCTCACACTGTTTTATTAATTAACATGCAACAGATTACAAACACCTGGGCTCAAAACAAACAAAACCTGCTGCTGTATATCCATAGGAAACGTTTAGAATGGATAAAATTACACTTTAAGTGTGACAAGGAAATGCCACTATCAAAGACCATCCTGGTTGTGTGACGACATAGATACACATGGGAGCAAAAATTTAATTAACGTCAAACACTTTAGAACAGATCCCAACGTTTCGACCTCATGTGCCTACTAGAAGCTCTTTCTCTCTCTCTTCCTCTCTCTGTCTCTCTCAGTCCACATGATGCTTCTAAATTTAGAAAGGGCACAAAGAAGTAAATCATTAAACCTTGGCATAACGCAAAAGCCCCACATGTAATGGGAGCGCGTGACAAACATTGATCCAAGAACAACAAGAGTCATCACCTTGGGGTAGACAGTACCCGCAGCCATTGGGTCTTAAACTATTTCACTGGCTAAATTTTCACCCTAGACGCTGATGTTGTTCATTTACATCGTGATAGTGACTTTCCATCCTCGTTACCCCAGGCGAAACCCATTCCATTAAATTGCATTTCCATCCTCGCTAACCAAGGCGTAACCCATTCCATTACACTGCTAACGCAGGCGTAACCCATTCCGTTACAATTCACAATCTCGTTAACTAAAGCGTAACCCATTCCGTTACACTGCATGCATCATCGTTTATCTGGGCGTAAACCATTCTGTTACACTGCATATATGCAATGTACGGAATGGGTTACACCTTGGTTAACGAGGATGGTTGCTTCCTAGTTTTCTATTATGAAAGAAAAGAGGCTAGCCCAAGGCAAAGTTTCAGGCACCAGCTAACTGATGAAAGTTTAAGCTAAAGGTTGCCGTCGAGTCTACGGCCTGGTATACCATCGTACAATAAAAAAGGAAATACTATACTCAAGGAATAAAGATACGCAACAGACGAATGCATATTTTTTGCGAAGTTATATGATGTTTTGATCTAAGGGGAACGTGCATCAAGGGGCTATTTTGGAAATTACTTTTCACCGATTTCTTTTGGTTGGTCTATAAGAAGAATAACTGAAGTGTAAATTTTCGGCATTATTTAAACTTTACCGTTGCTATGGTAACAAAAATGGCCGACAAAATAGGCTTAAAACAGATGAATTGTCAGTTTGAGCCAAATTTAAGGCTTTCGGAGACCGATTTTTTAAGAAATAGATATCAGCACAGCTAAATACCAAAAATATCGTTTAATATGTTGTGTGCAATGGTAATTCTCATCTTCTGTTAAAATATATTTTTGGTATTTACTTGTGCTCTATGTTAATTTCTCTGTCAAACCTCTAAATTTTGCTCCAAAATGGCCAATTTCCCATCTCTAGCCTATTTTGGCGGCCATTTTTGCTACCATAGCAATGGTAAAAGTCAAAGTAACTTGAGGCGTTTACACTTTGGTTATTGTTCTTATAAACTAATAAGAACAAATTGGTGAAAAACAATTTTTATATTTTAGCCACATAGGGGTGCCAAAAAAGTCCCTAAATGCACTAAGCTCTTTCATTGATATGTGATGAAATGCGAGAACGTCACTTTAGCGATAAGATTTACGCCACAAGATGTAAACACTTAAAAATGTGACGTGGATGTCAGAACGAAAATCATGAAACCCAATCTTCTTCATAATTGACTTTTATTGACCGTAGTTCACAATTTTCAACTGGGGGTCAGAATGATTACGCACATGCTAGCCGGCATACGTAATCGACGTAGTGGCTTAGCCTACTGTAATGTGACGGATACATGCTGTTTTTATGAAATAACATCATCTACAAAACCGACTTGCCAAAATTTATGATAAACGTGACGACTTTGATTTTGAATTCGTCCATTTCCCATTTTTAGATGGTGATGTTCCTCACTCTACATCCTTTGGAGTCTATATCTCTCAACTCATTCGTTTTGCTAGACCATATAGCCATGTTGCTGACTTCAACACTCGCAATAAATTGTTAACTCAGAAACTTCTTCTACTTCTTCTTCTTACCGGGCCGCGTAGCACAGTCGGTAACGTGTCTGGTAACAGATGCAAGTCTGAATGCAGATGCAGGGATCACGAGTTCGATCCCGACCCGGTCCCGGAGAGTTGATCATGAAATAATTTCTTTGATCATTCTCCTCCCTTCCGCTGAATCGTTCAAGAAGGGTTGTTGTCAGTTACAAGCGAAAGTATGTGCACGAAGTACTGGGTCCTTTGTGGATCATTCATGTTAGTTCTTGTATGTGTTTGTTATGCTTCTATGTGCGTCTGTTTGTTGTTGCCTTTGTCACCTGCTGGGAAATGGCTGACCTCATGGGTCTCGTTTGTGATGTCCTATTGTGAGTCTGTTACTTTCCCATTGGTATCCTGGGCCAGGTGTGGTACTTGATTGAATCGATTCTTGATCTTTGCCCTCTTTCATACTTTGCATTACATTTATGTTTACAATGAATTGAAGTGATTGTTGCGTTTCTTCATTCCTTAAGAATAGAAATAAAACCACCAGACATGTACTGTCACAATATATCTAGTGCGTGATAGTCTTACGATTTGCGTATGTATGACATGTACTCGCCTAAAAGAAGAGCCTGTTGAATTCATATACACGATCTTGCGCAAATTTTTAGATAATTATGTCGTCTGTTGGTTTAAACATATTTTATTAGCAAGAACAGTTGACATTATCAAACAGATGTTAACAGTATTTAAGTTACAAGGATTGGAATGGAAGCAACATGCTTATAGAATTTCTTTCCTGATTACCAATAACATGTTGTAAACGATAATGGCAAAATGTGGTAAAGTTGAACAAATATGCATTTCACAAGTAACTATTCCACTAACGGAAGATTACATTTGCTTCTAATAAGAAGTCATATAATGTTAGTGGATAAATTTGGTTTGTGTTGGTGCTCAGCAGTCACGCAGGCCTCGTTTTCGAAGTTTTGTGTTGGATGAGCGTTGCATACTTGTCCACTACGATTGACCAAATACAAGAAAAATAAAGAAAATATGCATATATGAGAACAGAATTAATTTTATAACAAAATGGGGATAACCCATGGAGAGCACAGAAATAGGGAGAAAGGCTTAGGTTTATGAAAGCCTTGGAGTGGAGGGAACGAATCAAGGTCTAGTGGCTTTTACTTCCCAATCTATACACTTTATTTTGTTTCACGTTCAAGGAACAGGATGAAAATCGTTATAGCATTTACTAGAACCGTTTAGTTTCAACAATAAATTTCTGCACAGCAGTGAAAATAGATGTGTTTGTATTCATAGAAAGTGAGCTGTCCCCAAACAGAAGTACATCTAAGGTGATGTGGCAAAGTGGAGAAATAGTTTGTATCATTTCTAGTCTTTGTCTGTGATAATATCTACATTGTAAAAAAAAGTGTTCTGAATTTTCAATGTTACCACAGCGACATAAAGGTGTGTCAGTTAAGTTCTTTAGATATATTTCATAATTTAGGGCACTACATTTGGTAAGAAGGCGTGTATGCAATACTTGCGGACGTCTATCACCGACATAAAAGTACTTAGGCACAGATATATTTGTTTGGTTTAAGGTGTGTTTGGAAGATGCGACAGACGTGGAATTCCTATGCTCTTCGCTGAGACTATTCCAATCTCTTATTGTAGAAGGGAGAAAGATATTGAAGTACTGGTTTGTTCGTGCATTAATTGTAGAGATATTATTTGCATTTCTTAGATTATATCGAGATGTTTCGTTGACAGTGGGTGGTATAAGAGAAGATAGATAAAGAGGTGTAAGATGATTTACCATTCTGTAGAAAAGAACCAATTTTTGCTTTTTCCGACGAGTGTCCAAAGAATTCCAGCCAATTTTACTATATAAAGAGGCAATAGATACAAGTTTTGTTGTTCCAGTGGCTATTCTGGCTGCCTCTATTTGGATCTTTTCCAGATCATCTTTTTCATATTGCTGACAGTTGTCCCAGATTTCATTACCATATTCCAAAATGGGTCTAATAAAAGAGATGTATATAGTTCCAAGGGATTTGCGGTCTAAGACAAATTTTAATCTTCTCATGATGTTTATTCTTGCCCAAGCCTTTTCTTTTATATAACTAATCTGTTTATGCCAAGAGCCATCATTACTAAGATAAATTCCAAGGTGTTTGTGGGTATCAACTTCCATAATTTGTTGATTTAACATGAACAATGGTGGATGATTAAAGGTTTGAAGCTTTCTGGAGATGAGAAGTACCTCTGTTTTGATAGGATTAAATGTAACTAACCAATCTAAAGCCCATTTGGCGATTTTTTCAAGATCAGAGTTTAGAAGTTGTGCAGCTGAAATAGGATTTTCAACAATTATAAAAATACTTGTATCATCCGCAAAAAGTCTTATGTTAGACCCCATATTTTTCACAATATCATTTATATATAACAGAAAAAGCAAAGGTCCTAAGATTGACCCTTGTGGTACACCAGCAAATATGAAATTCCAAGTAGAAGATGCACCTGGGAGGACAACTTTTTGTCTTCTGTTTGAAAGATAACTCCTGAACCAAGATAGAAGGTTCCCAGTTACACCTGCTGCTTGAAGTTTAAGAAGGATATCTTGATGCCAAACACGATCGAACGCTTTGCTTATATCACAAAATATCACTCGTATTTCCTTACTAGAGTCTAAAGCACGAGAGAAAGTATCATATAGATAGGTCAGTTGGTTTGTTGGGGAATCTCCTGGAATAAAACCAGACTGTAGGCGAGTGAGAATACTGTTTTCATGTAAGTGATTATAAAGGTGTTTAAATACAGCGCGCTCTGCTACCTTTTCTAAACAGGACAAGAGGGAAATCGGACGATAATTAGAAACAGATGACATATCTCCTTTTTTGTATATAGCACACACCATAGCATCTTTCCATGTTTCAGGGAAGATTCCAAGACTTAAAGAATGATTTAATAGAAAACACAGTGGATGTGAGAGCTCACGTGAACACTCCCGAAGGATTCGATTGTTTATACCATCAGGACCAACAGCTTTTCCAAGAGGAAGACACGTCATTATAGATTCAACTTCAAGAGGTGTTATAACTAGTGAAGACATAGTGTTATCAGTGTACGGTTCAATATTAGGGATTGGTGCATGTTGATCATCCAAAATTGTTTGGTCACGAAAGAAGTCATTCAGTACATTTGCTTTATCAGTTTCATCAGTGAAGATAAGTCCATCTTTTTCTAGTGTAGGTATAGAAGAATTTGAAGAAGGAGATATAAAAGATTTTAAGATTGGCCACCAGTCTTTGGATGAAAGGTTTTCTGATTTTAATTTTTCAGACAACTGATTGAAATATTGTTTTTTTTTGACTTCCTCAGACATTCAATTACTTTATTCCTGACTTTTTTAAATTTATTCCATGTATTTGGTGTGTTCGAAGATTTGGCTTTCCTGTATGCTCTTTTACGCTTCCTTATTTGCCTCCTAATAGCAGTGGTAATCCAAGGGGGGTCAGACGGTCGAATACGAATAGTTTTGTTTGGGATGCACTCAGTTGATAGTGTAATTATAAGATTTGTTAGGTTTTCAGCAAAAAGTTGACATCAGTGTCGGAGATAGTATCCCAGTTAGTTTCTGAAAATCTAGTCCTTAAAAGATCATAACTGCCTTCGTCATATTTCCAAATACAACGGGTAAAAGATTTTCTGACATTCTTTGAGAATTTACAGATACCATATATAGGGCAGTGATAGCGAATGTTCTGATGAAGAAAGGGCTCTGCTACTCCACTCTTAAGAATGTTGGATCTATCACTAGTGAAAACTACGTCTATAAGAGAAGAAGAATGCTCGGTAAAGTGAGTTGGCTCAGTGATAGTTTGATACAGAGAGAACTGTGTGCATATGTCAGATATTTTATTGGATGTGTGTGGATTTAGTACATTAAGATTGAAGTCACCAGTTACAATGATATTACTGATTTGAGTGTCAAGAGCTAGAGATATAGAATCTTCAATTGCAGAAAGATATAGAGCATCAGAATTAGGAGGTCTATAAAAAAGTCCAAACAATAATCGAGTTTGTTTAAGTTGGATTTCAATCCATATGCACTCAATATTTAGAGGTTCCAAGTCATTTCTTCTTATATAGTGCACTGAGTCCTTAACGTAAATCATTACACCTCCGTGGTGGTCCCTTGCCCTGTCTTTGCGTTCTGGTGGTTTAAAGTTTGGCATCAGTAGGTCTGTTGTTTGTATTGCAGTGTGAAGCCTGGTTTCTGAGAAAGCAAGAATGTCAAAATCAGAAAGTTCTGCTGTGAGGATATCGAGTTTGTTTGCGATACTCTGAACGTTGTAGTGGATGAAAGATAAGTGTTTTGATAAGTTTAGTGTGTTTAAGAAGGAGAAAGAGTCATTCAAAGAATTTGAGAAATTAGATGAGCTGCTGTTAGACGACATCGAAGAGGGTCCAGGATTAGGGTGTACATCACCTGAGGTCAACAAAAGTGTCCATAACCAAAGCAAGGCAATTGATAATGCTCCCAGTAAACATACGACTCTCGTAAATTTAATATTTGTCATAATTGTCTTACTTAAAGTTATTTTTTTTGCTGTTCCGTGATGGTGAAATTTTTCAAAGTTCTTTGCATTGGCTTTAATTGTCCAGTAAAAGGAAGAGATGTAAATCTCTTGCAAGAGAATGGGAAGCACTATGAAGATGTGAAGTGAGATAGAAAATTTGAATGATGGAGTGTACTACACTGTATTAGCTCAAACTATCTTAACCCTTGCTTTTAGCAAATTTTCAATATTGTAAGATGTTATGTAGGTGTCCCTAAATCTAGGGTAAAAATGATGAGTTATCTAGTATACAGTTATTTCATGCCTGTTTGTAGTATAGTATACAGTTATTTCATGCCGGCAAGTGACCACAATGCATCAATAAACAGACGTGTACGAAAGCATAACAAAAACAAGACAGAAATAACATAAATGATCCACAAAAGAAGCACTGCCTTGAACGGTCAGTCAAAAAGCGGAAACCAATATTTAAACCCCAAAACAAAAAACCGAAGTCGAAAAATCGCCATAACTAAGCAAAGTTTTGCAAATGCTCTCCACATTTGAACTTGGCTCGTATTTTACAATATTTTTCGCTTCTGTAAATTGTGAATGAAATGGATGCATCCCTTCGAAAAGTATTGATCTGAAACCAAAACTGTGACGACGCTGAGGACGCTGACATCGACGACGACACCAACTGACATGCTTTATGGCGACACAATTAACCACCCAGCGGAACTGTCTCGGCCAATTCCGAGAAATTCCGTGGAATCAGACCACGGATGTACATCGAGGATCTACTTTGATAACGCGGGTGATAATGGGACGCTGACGTTATATAACGTGACGCTGACGTCACAGAAACCATGTTTACACAATAACAAGTGTGATTGCAGGAAAACAAACGGCGTCAATGAAGTTTATGTTTTTTTTTCAATAACATATCGCTATAGCGATATTTTATTGAAAAAAAAAACAACCCATAAACTTCATTTATGCTGCTGATTAAACTTTTCGGATAATCAGAATAATCGATTTTAATAGAGCTGAACCCACGTGCTACTGAACTAATTTTCCATAAGCCAGTTTCGGCTAACAAAATGGAGCGTTTTCGTACATAGTACTATGCGGTAATGCTCCTTACATACACCTGAGCCATGATTCGATTCACCTCCCCGAATGATCAACCCCCATGCTAGCACTGCTGAAATCTTTCCGAAACTAGAGGTGTACATTTTGGTCCGGGTCTTCCTCTACATCCGCACTTTGTCAATCATGTATACGAGTGCAGTAAATGGTCTGGTAAGTCTGCACATATGCCAACAGACTCGCCTGATGCGATAAGTCCCTATATCTTATGCACTTGCCAATATATTTAGGTCAATAACCGGCATAAACTTTAGTAAAGCATTTGAAATGTCTGCATTATTGAAGTTTTAACACCTGCTAATTGTTTTTGCTTCTGTTATAAAAAACAGCGTTTCTCCCCGACTACTTCTTACATACCAACGTAGGCGTCTTTCGCATATCAATATTGTTGCAATCTAGCTCATAAAAATGTGATTGAAAGCATTATGAGACCAAAAAAAAAGAGTTTTAATTTACCAGGAAATGCCACGTTGACAGACCACGGAGCAAACAACGGCACAACCAGGAAGATTCAACACATCAGGTAGACTGGAAACCGCGCAAACAGTTGAAATGTGCCTATACCTCATACATAAAAGAAATTATCCTCTCTAATAGCACTTTTACTCTTTCAAACTGTTTGGACGTTACCGTTTTAGCTTTCATTGGGGTATTAGAGAAGAGAAAATGTATATATCTATAATATAATAGTATAATCAGGATAAAACTTAACTATAACGCCTGCACAAGTCTACACATCAGGCAAACAACCTTAAACAATGATACATCAACGTCAATGACGTCACATTGTTTCGACGCCATGTGCCTGCTACACCCACACGACAGCAAGAGTACAATTAAAGTAAAGCAACCTGCTCTCTCTTCCTCAGCAAGATGATTGCAGAACTAGAAACGACACTAAGATTACCATCACAAAACACAGACCAAGCATAAATTTCCCACAAAACATTAGAGCAAAAATAAACAACGAATCAACAGCGACAGAATCACCGCCTTGGAACGGAGCACAGCCGTGTAGTAGCCACCGGGGACAATTCATTGCTTTGGTGTCAGTTTTAATGATAGCAAAACGATCTGAGTCAGTTTCACAGTAAACACATAAAAGCGGACCACTATCGATCACTATAAAACCCCCTATATTTTTGTTATTTTTCAGGGGAGGGTGCTCTGCCCTCTGGATCCGCGCATACCGCTATCTGAGACTTTTGCATCTCGTGTAAATGACTTGAAACAACCGTTTCTGATGTAGAAACAGATACTCAAAAAAATGATAATGAACCAGGTGGCAAACATGGGCGGATCCAGAGGGTCCGGACCCCCACCCTGAAAATCACAAAAATCTAGGGTTTCTTAACAATACTGGTCCGGATCCTCTGAAAAATCACAAATCTACCAAGCCAGCATTCAATGTTGGGCAATCATCGACCCGCCAGCGAAACGCCATTAAAATGCCGTTTCGCTGGCAGACCGACGGTGGCCCGCTCATAGTACTAGTGGTATTTGGATCCTCCCTCCCCTCATCAACTAAAAAAAGTCAGACGTTGTCAAAGTTGGACCCCTTCTGACAAAACTCTTGATCTGCGTATGTCTGACGTAGCAAAAATTACAAGTTGGCATCGTAGATTGAAATCAGTCAGTGCATCCACGCAGTCTGATTAGAGTCTTAGCTTTCCGCTTGAAGAAACGTTGGACCCTTGGTTGCCCATAGAGCGCCCATCAAAGACTCTGATCAGACTGCGCCGATGCGCAGGCTATCCGAGTCTTCGATATGGACACCTGCCAAAGTGTACCTTTGTCTGGATTTCAACTCAATTATTCCTTTCACAACATTCGAGATGACTTCCTGCTGTATTGGAGAGACTGTAAAACTAAATTCACGTTGTGGTCAACGTGGTAAAAGTAATAGTCCGAGAACGAGCAATAAGTTTAATCAAGTAGTGGAGGCAGATAGGTTTGAAGGTGTGTTTTTATGTAGAAAAGTGTGCTGAATTAAAAAAAAAAACAACTTAAAAACAATCGGCTAGAACACAAAAGTGCTATGCAACAGAAAATCCCCGTTTGAAGGCAATATCTAAAATATCGCTAAAATGGGGGGGGGGTATCCTTGTAGGTTTATAATTTAAACTATGTAACATTACTAGTAACATCTAAATTTTGGCAAATTATAAAGCCCACGAAAACTAATGACTCTTTGTCTCTTGTCATCTGATGATTTTTAATTGGTTTAAGCTAGGGCAGATTTATAATTCAATCTTATGTGGTACAATGGTGTTGTTATCAACAATTATTACAGTTTCAAAAAAATGATAGAGTATGGCCAAGAAATGTCACAGCCAACCCATGGCACCATGTGAAAGAGACACAAGGCAGGCATAGTCCAAGCTCTTACAGTACAATAGGTATATTTCAAGTTCCTTTCCCTTTCAATGTGATAAAAATATGCTCAGATAAGACTTATACTTGCCTGGATATTGGCCCTATTACTGTATATAGGTATATTTCAAGTTCCCTTTTCTAATATGCTCAGATAAGACTAATATTTGCCTGGATACTGGCCCAGCCCTATTACTGTAGTTTCTAAGTTGTGAATTCTATGTATAGCTATCATCACATGGCCAGCCACGACTGACCAGACTGTGCAGGTCAATATTCAACACGAATTATATTCCATGTTCTAGGGATTGCATGATAACCCTATACTTATGCTGGATCTTAAAAAAAATGGACGAGTATAAAAAAGTAAGTGAGTATGATCAGAAAATACCACATAGCAGACCAAACCACAACACCGCGACAGCGACTTCTGGATTATGTACACTGACCTTGTAGAGTTCTATCTTTTCAACAGAGCCTGCTTCACAAATAATTTAAATTTCACTTTCTGTCTAGGTAAATTGTGTGCAATATTCTTTGCAACTTAAACTCAATGGATGACGAGATATCACCTGGACCTTCTTTGCATCGACGAGACACAGCCGGCTGCGCGTGCAGTGTTAGAGACAGAGGCTCTATGTCCATCCGACGAACGGACAAACTATTCTTTAGGAGCCCTGTGGATTGGAATTTAGAGCAGAAAATGTCAATGTTTATGTTCCATCCAGACTAAAGGTGATAGCAATTCTCAGTAAATCGGTGAAGTCAAGAAGGAGATGGCTAGTGACTAGGTCAGTGCTAAGTGAACTTAGTAGTCATTTAATTGAAAGTCAGGACTGAAAAAAAATGCAGATGTAGTGCAAGAGCTGACACCGAGCCCAAGTTAGCGTGACGATATAGACATGAAGAAGCTTATCACTGGGATTGGGATTAATATCATAGACCCTTTTCATACAAACTTTCGAGATGAAAAGCTCTACTGCATTTCACATGTAAGGTGATATCTGAGCATATTGTAGATAGCAGTTTAGCTACTCAGACACAGCGCCAACAATGGTAAGAAGAGTTAATTACAGGATGCTCCCTAATGGTGACATATTTGAAAAAAAAACTATTCGCAGAAGAAAAGTAAAGTCATTTGCATGCAATGCTTTGTCAGGAAACTTCAGGCACAAGACAGGAATATAAAAAAGAACTTCAAGGAACAAGATACTTGTTTTGCCACTTACTTTATCTGCCAAAAAACCGTTAAAGAGTTAGATCTGAAAATGGTGCTTGCTAATCCTCTTGCATCCGTTCTTTTGACTTTTGCCCATATTGATGGACTTAAAAAATCTACTGCAAATCAAATATTTGCAGTAAGCTCGAGGTGAGGATAATCACAGATGCTCCCAGAAATGCAAATGTTGGTAGTGTCGATGGAATGGTCCTGGTAAACTCTCATGAAGATTTGTCTTCAACTTTTGGTAGTGTAGCAAATGTGACTCTGTCTCCGTCTTATCAGAAATAGTAAGTGAGTCAGACATGCATATAGTGTAGATTTTGCATGTAACACTTATAAATATCCACCAATTACTGATATTACCATAGATCATGGTTTGGTATAGGGGAAAGGTAAATGAATATGGACCTAAACAGCGCATGCCAAAAGTTTTTACTCAAGCTTTAAAGCCAGAATCGTTACATCTCAGTTGCAATTACTGGCAGAAGTGTGGTGCCGAAATGAGCATGCTAACACCATGTGAGTTGTATTTTGAAATGATGAAGTCTACCTACAGATACAACGTATTTGGTGAACAGAGACCTGAATTGACAGCATGTAGAAGCTGATACCCGTATTGTCTTGCACGTAAAGCGTGCTTGTAACTTAATTTGTCAACCAAGTATTGTTGTCAATTGCATCTATACTGACGTTCTCACTATATTGCTTTTCCATGCGGAAAACAAGGGAGAGTTTGTCCTTTTCTAAGGCGGCGGTTCTGCTGTTGTTGATTCGTTGTTGATTTTGCTCCCATTGTGTTTGTTTCATGTTTTGTTGTACATTGTTATATGTCCTTTCTAGTTTTGTAATCATCTTGATGAGAAAGAGAGAGATGTTTGCTTTACTTTGTTTGTTTTCCTGGTGTCTTGTGATAGTTATGTAACTCTTTCTAACGGTGCTGTGGGCTGGTATGCAGTGTGTGATTGTGGTAGTTCCTGGTTATACTCACATGTTTTTTTTGTATGGATGGCTACTGGCGGGCTTGACAGGAACAACACACGCAGGTATGTGGATGTGACGAAGTTGTCTGTTATTCAGAGCAATATGCTCAGCTTTACCAGTGGTACATATTTTTTTTTTACTGGATATGACTATAAATCTGCCTTTATGGGGGGGGGGGGGTGGTAAAGGTAAATGTCATCCAGTTGATATTGTAGAAAGACCAGCTTGAGTCAAGAAGTCCTTTAAGTTTCCCTGTACTTGCATTTAATGTCGTTATTATTGCTATAGTCAGGATTTACACTTGACAATCATTCATTGCATTAACTTCCCTATTGGTATCACTTAAATACCTCATTTAAGGAGCAGTGTAGACCAGCATTCGTATCTCATTAATAACTATTGCTTTCATTATGTTTCTTTGTACTTGCATTAGACTTAGTTATATGTTGGGAGCTTTAGCTATTTCTCAAATGCAGCAGCTGTATATTGCTATAAATAACCGATATAAATGCAGCTTTTCAATGTATGGTATAAACTTAAAAACTCAATTAGGAATAGCCTTAAAACAGTCAAAATTTAACTTTCTCCTCTTTGGTTACGTTCTGCTTCCCCAGTCCACCAATAGATATAATTCTATGTTATCATCTGTTTACGTTTCACCCCTGAAACTTCATTTGGCCACTAAAATAAATTTACATGGAGTTTCTGACTCTGCCCACTTTTGAAACCACTTAAAAGTTTGTCTTTCTCCTCTTAAGTCACCTGTACTTTGGAACTCTAGGTGTAAGTATAGATGAAGTGTAGTGTATCCCTCTATTTCCAAGTGAAATTCCAAGAGGTGTAGCTGTTGCAAACATTTATGTTGTAAATCAACTATTAAATCTAACGTTAATGGTAGACAGTTTTCTGTAATTACTAATTCTGATCTTGATTGAAGATCAACTGATGTTATTCATGTTTTATCTTGAGAAGAGAAAGATTATGGCATGCAATATGTTGGTCAAACTTGTAGATATCTGAAAAAAAACCTAGATTTTCTGAGCACTATCCTTGAACAAAAAAGCCTCGTAAAATTGATTACTTTCTTTATAGGCATTTCAAACAAACTAATCACTCTACTAGCAGTATTTCTATTCAACCTGTTGAAAAGATTACATATGGTGATAATTCCACTTAAAGCTATAGAAATATTCTTAGACATGAATTAGAATTAAAGTGGATAAAATTATTACAAACACCACATCCACTTGGTTTTAAGAATAATATTTACCGTGAAGGTAACATTTCTAGATTACCTGATTTTGATTTTTTCTCTTTTAGATATCCGTAAACGCAATAACAGATCTCATGGTAAACGCAAAAGTGAAAATTTAAAATGCAAAAATAAACATGTTTTAACTCTTTTAAAGTTAAGTATCATCTAAAACATTCTGGCCGACATATGGCCCTTTCACGTTTAGTAACTCTTTCTATATCTTCACTTCGTAACTTGGATATTGAGGCTAATAAATTCTATGATAGAGCTCATCGACTTTATGATGCAGCTCTTCTTACCCGATGTTACACTCAACATGCTCTTTGGCCATATATAGACTCCGAAATTAATCATATTAGGCATTTTATCAAAGTTCAATTTGTCAACAAGGGGATTGAATTCCTCAACTTACCCAGTATATCTAAAGATAAATCTGTTGTCTCTTCTATTCCTACTTATTTTGAAAATAAGCAATCCCCTATCATTTGTTGTAAGTATAATAAACCTATTCGTAGTACTGTTTTCAACTATAACAAATTAGTAACAAAGCTTGATATCGAAAATTCTATTCCTGCCTCTTGAGATTGTAAAGACTCTAAGTACTGCTATCAACCCGCTGGTCATATAGTCACATGGGATTAAAAAATCATAACTGATTCAAGAATTCAGTCTATTATATGTAAGGGACCTAAATATAGGCTTCCTGTGCCAATAGACTTCAAATCATGTCGTGAAGAAATTGCAGGAGCTTACAAGAATTTTGTAATCGCTGGCGTAAACGAGAGCATGTTGAGTCTAATGCCTTAAATGGTTGGAAACTAAATACTTTTAAAATTATTGATGGTAGAATTTCATTTTATTGCAACAATTTAGATCTTCTACCACCTAAACCTAAATTCACTTTTAGACCTTTGAAGAAAGGGATCCAAGAATTCCATAGGAGGTTTGTTTTGGCCCCCGCAGATAAGGCTGCTAACAATGTTGTGGTTGTTTGAAAAAGGTACTATATTAACACCCTAAAGCAAGAACTTAGCACTGCAAAACAATATGAGCATAACATTCTTCATGAGACGTCCATCGTTGATAGGCATCGATGCCATATGGCAGCTAAGTTTGGGTTGTTTGTTGATGAGGACCATAGCAAGCCTCCTACGTTATACTGGTTACCTAAACCTCATAAATGGCCCTATAAGTCGCGTTTTATTGCTAATATTAGTGCATGTACAACTACTGAGTTGTCAATTCTTTTGACTTCTTGCCTCACTTCGATTAAAAACCATGTCATTAAATATTGCACAACAGTTTATGAATGAAATGGTAAAAAATATTTTTGGTCTATTAAAAATTCAGGTGAAAATCTTAATAAATTGAAGTATAGAGGTTTTCTAGCATCTGGTTTGTCTACATATGAATTATCTACTCTCTATACTACACTGCCTCATAATCTAATCAAAGAAAAACTAACAGAATTAATTGAACAAACATTTAACAGAGAGGGCTCACTTTATTTGGCTTGTAATGATTAAAATGCTTTTTACTTCTTAACAACCTAAACGATATAAATTGTGGTCATGTCAGAAAATGTGTGATGCGCTCCATTATCTTTTGGACAACAATATATTTATAAGTTTTGGCTTGAAATTATAAAGACAAATTGTAGGTATTCCAATGGGTGCTAATTATGCTCCTCTTGTTGCAGATTTGTTTTTGTTTTGTTATGAGAGAAAATTTTATGTTGTCTCTGTCAGACAATAATCAAACTCATATTATTGAAGCTTTTAACTCAACCTCCAGATATTTAGATGACTTACTTAATATTGATAATCCTTATTTTGAACACATGGTAGGTCAGATATATCCCACCAAACTTCAGTTAAATAAGGCAAATTCTTCTGATACTGAAGCTCCGTTTTTGGATATGAACTTGTCAATAACAAATGACATAGTTTCTTCTGAAATTTATGATAAACGGGATGATTTTTATTTTGAAATAATAAATTTCCTATTTCTTGACGGAGATGTTCCTCGCTCTCCTTCCTATGGTGTATATATTTCTCAGCGTATTCGTTTTGCTAGAGTATGTTCTAATGTTGATGACTTCAACAACAAAAACTTATTTTTAACTGCTAAGTTATTAAAACAAGGTTATAGATATCATAAAATTCGAAAAGCATTTTCCAAATTCTACCATAGACACTCAGAGTTAATTGTTAAATACAACATTGGGTTAAAAACTCTTCTGCAACAAGGCATATCAGAACCTATATTTTATGGTGATTTAGTTTATAAATTCAAACGAATTGTTGGAAAACCTAATTTTATTAACCAATTCAAAAAGATCGTAAAACGTTATTTAAGGGTTGGATATAACTTGGATATCATGCGACAGTCTGCATGCCTAGTTTTAAACCCAATCACGGTTTGTAGCTATGGTTTCCTCTTTAATTGCACGACGGTGGGTCAGGCCTCAGACTCTATGACGGCTCTGACGTAAAGCTTCAATCGGTGAATTGGTGTCTGATACTTATCTGTATCTGGACCTACCGTGGCTCAACTTGAGGTTCTCTTTAGCTCTGACTATCTGTGAGTCATGAGCCCTTTTCTTTGTTTCATCATTGTGTGTTAATTTTATTAGAGTGTTTCTCCATGATGATACATTGCATTAGTTAGATGGCCTCCATGCTAGCAGAACATTTCTTGTACTTCAACAACAGCAGAATTTAGGGCGAAGATTTGGTACCAGTAAAATGCATTTAAGCCCCACGTAGCTTGGGCTGCTGTCCGTTCTAATGCGGTGGTTCTGTTGTTGTTGACTTTTTGTTTATTGTTACTCCCATTGTGGGAGTCTGTAATTGTTCTATGTTTTGTTGTACGTTACTTTATGTCTATTCTAGTATTGCAATCATCTTGATGGGGAAGAGAGAGCTGATTGCTTAGCTTGGTTTGTCTTCCTGGTGTCTCTTGATGTTTGAGCGGCTCTTCTTCGCGGTGCCATGGGATTGTCCGCGGTTTGTGATTGTGGTATTTCCTGATCATACTCACTTACTATTTTTGGAGTTTCCGCTGAGATATCCAGTTCTACAGCAGAGTTTATAGAAACGTTTTTACAGTTCGTTTGGGAAGTGCCAAGTAAAAACTGCAAATTATGTTCGCTTTGCTGTTTAGAGCCAAGTGTGCTCCAAAGATGAGAACCATGTTTTGTCAAAGATAAATAAAAGCTGCCTTGCCACAATCTACACCAATGTTTCATCAGAAAAAGTACGACCGAAGTTGGTAGCATGTTCATATGTCTTTGCAGCTATTAATTAGCCCGACTGAATTTGGTAGGATTTCAAAGGATGGTATGTACTGGATGAACTTGTTTGCTGGTAAACAAATGCCAGATCATGTTAAAATCGCCATTGGCGATTCGACAGATGCTGCTGATTCAAATACAGACATATTTTAATCAGCTTCTGTCTCAGATAACAAGAAAACACTGTTTGTTAGATTATCTTAATTGGAAAAGAGTCTCTGATATTTATGTACTTTATATTGATAGTGCAGACGGCTGTATTGGCATAATGTTGACAATACCAAACCAAAATATTTTGACCTTTTCTTGATGAAAATGATATTCTTTTCAGTAGTGCGCCCTCAAAGTATCTGGAATCTTAGTTTGAGGCTGAGAAACGATATATATAAGACAGGTATTCAGTAAGAATGAAAGACTACCATCGATAGGTATTGGGCCCCAAAGATGGAATTACTATCACTCTATATCTTAGAAATTATTTATGCTTTTAATGATTATATACACATCGTTTAGATTTTTGGAATACGTCATTTGGACCAGTCAGGGTTTGATCTAATTGTTACAAGCAGGAAAAAAGCCGAGGTGTTAATCGGAATGTCAAATGACAATTTTGTAAATAATTTGCATTGAAATAACTGTGTATTTTATGCGTGTTGCATGTGTGTGTGTGGGGGGGGGAAGGGGGGTTGTTTCTGTGTGTGTTTATTATTATTAATATTTTTCAGGACAAGAATCTATTCTTCATATTATGATGTCTAGATTTCTAATTTTAATAGTGTTTGATAAAGCAATGTTAAATTGATGAGATTTTTTTTAAAATGGTAGAGATAAACCCATTTTGACAATCTTACAGTTATTTGCATCATTTATGGAAATACTATTTGAGCTTACAGGATGAACAGTTGATCATTTTATTATCATTATGTTTACAATCATCAGATCTGTAAGAACAAAAATCAGTCATCCAATATATTGTATTTGACTTCCTTTCCAAGGCGGTACTTCTTTTGTGGATCATTTGTGTTATTTATGTATTGTGTGTGTCATACTTTCGCGTCTGTTCATTGCTGCCTTGTGGTCACCTGAAGGGAAAGGACTGACCTCTTGGCTCTAGTTTGTGATGTTTATTGTAATTTTGTTACTTTCCCATTTGGTATCCTTTCCCATTTGGCTGACTTGATTTATCGATTCCTGCTCCTTGCTGTCTTTCTTACTGGTATGTATTTACCTTCTGAAAAAATAACAAAAACATTTGCTCTCGTAGCTTCTTTTCATACCATTATTAAATACCCAGAAGTTTCCTTAGAAAATCAATTAATTTTATCTAATAATCATTCTATTTTACTATAAAATTTAATATTTAAGATAAGATTCCAGAAATATACTTTTGGACCAACTAAAAGATGCCATAACACACTTGAGATCAGGGTACCCACAATTTTAATGTCATTTTAGATACAATCATATGACGTCGCGTCTGGGAGTGAAATAACGCCATGCATTAAAATCGATAAAACACTAGTGGTTTATAGATTACGGGAAACGTTATGACGTCCGTTACAACGTTGCGTAAATAACGACGCAATTATATTTTTTACGCCAGAAATGAGATATCAAAGTTATCTTAACGTCATATGATAAATAGATCTTACATTCGTGCTCTTGTATTATTGAATTTATTAAACTCGTTGCGAAAAAGAGATAAAATGCTTGGCAAGCCTTGCATTTGATCTCTTTTCCCCAACTCGTTTAATAAATTCAATAAAACATGAGCACTCATGTAAGATCCTCTATATAACACACTTGAGATCAGGGTACCCACAATTTTTATGTCATTTTAGATATTGCTTACTCCAGGTATATTCAGTTGTGTATAGCACTTTTGTGTACCAGCCGAGTTTGATTTTTGAATTCAGCATACTTTTCTGCATAAGAACTAACACACCTTCAATTTTTTTTTGCCTCAACAACTTGATTAATCCTACTGTTGGCTCTCGGACTATATCACTCGAAAAACACCGTCACATATCTTACCAAATATTTTGGTGTTTTTGTATTCTGGATGAAACCTTTGTACATTTTTTTAAATCAAGATAGATCACAGTACAGCTGTGTGGCTTAAATCTTTTATACTGATATATTTGCATCTAAAATAATCAGTTGCATACTACAAATAAACAGAATTTGGAAATGCTATGACCAAGAAATAGACTGTAATGTATCTTACTTTAAAAATCGGGACAAGTTATTAATATTTTTCATCAAAATTTCTGTATCTGAAACAGGTAAAGAGTATCGACAGTCCATTTAATTGTATCTTAGGTTTACACGTTCTTTTGATCAAGTACATATAAATGGTCCTATTAAATAACTACTTTTGAAGAATGTAAACCAGGGACATGAGGACTTGGTAGGTTTAGAAGCATAGTCTATTTAAAAATTATATTTTTCTATGATAATCTAAACTTTTTTTTATTTTAGATACCTCAAACAGGTATAAGATGGGTATTACAAAACCCAATGCCTTAACATATCATGCAATAAGAATGTTTTACAAGCGTGGGACAGTGTATTTTCATATTTTAACCACTTAACGTAGAATGAATGTTATGTCAATTAAATCTTTAGCTTCACTGGATATACAAGTTCATAGAGAATATTCAATTTTTTGGAATAAATATGCTATTTATTTCGTCTTGTGAAGCGAGTAAAAGTTTTTTAATTGATGGCTTCGCCACTCGTGAAATATGCATTTTTCGCTTTACTCGATGAAATAAATCGCATATTCATTCCCAAAATTTGATTTGTTTTATTATATTCAATTATAAGCGTGACAGATATTTGCACTAAATGACGTCATACACGTTCGCACATTACGTCATATTAATGATGACGTTGCATAATGTGCAATGTCGGCTAAAACAGAAACTACAGGAGAAGGATTAGAGAAAGTAAAGAATTCAGCAAATCCCGACAATTTAATTACCAAAAATGTCCTTGCGATTTAACTAAGAATCTGAATACCACCGCATTGTGTTTTTGTCAACTAATGGCGAAAGTGATAGTTATAGGCCATTGTCATCGATCGGGAGCATTTTATCAAATACTGACCTGTCTGATTTGAGTACATGTGACATATTTGTTTACCAAATGCGTCACAGAGTCATGCGATTCGCCCGATTGGCTGATTCAATATTGTTTATCAAGCGCGTCATCACGTGTCACTGAAACGGTTTCTCTGAAAATGCCATGCGGAGAATGTTTTCAAAAATGTTTTAGTGCATACAATATGATCAGTCTACGGCTGAATACCGTAATACCTATCATTATTATGATTTGGCTACCCAAAATGACTAGATATCTCCATTGAAGGATTATCTAAAGGCATTTCACGCTTGTTACTTTTTAACGTAGGTGTTTTGAGTAATGCGTACCGCGTAACAGCACAAACCCGAATTTTCAGTCGTGATGTCCCATAGCAGACAGGTCGATTCTATAGTATCGCGCCTGCGCAAGACAATGAGTTATAGGCTCTATGAAGTCAATGGAGAAAGCAGAGGACATCCAATTTTACCCGTGTAATACAACTTATTTTTAATATTTTTAAGGCTGTGAAATATAAATTTTTCAAATATACATTATATTTAATCAATTTTTTCCTATATTTCATTTCTTTGTACATGTATATAATAAAAAGATACATCTCATGTTTATGCCCATTCAGACTTATCATAAGGCGTAGCTTTGTATTCTAGAGTTAAAACTAGCGAGGCAAAGGAGAAAAGGAGTGTGTATGTTGTGTTTGTTGTATTACGAGTATGCACATAAAGAATAAATAAAATATAGAGGATCTTACATGAGTGCTCATGTTTTGAACGAGTTGAGGAAAGAACGAGTTTAATAAATCCAATAATACAAAGCTACGATTGTTAGATAATATTAAGCATAAGACTTTAAGATAACTTTAAAGACGTAAAAACTTATATTTTTGTCATCGTGTACGCAACGTTGTTATTAACGTCATAACGTTTCCTGTAAATCTATAAACCACTAGTTGTTTATCGATTTTATTGCATAGCGTTATTTCACTTCTAGCCGTGACGTCATATGATAAATGTATGTACATAAAGAATAAATGAAATTGTTGATTTAGTTGCGTGCAAGCAAGATCAAACTTGGCAGACGCTAACAATGAAATTCTCCCTCTTTACTTACTGACCGTCTTTTAGACATACCATATAATATTACCATAGCAAAATGACAAAAGTTATCTAGTACAACGAAAAATATTAAGGAAATTTATCGTCATTCTGATTTTGCCTGATAATTCTCTTTATAGCGCATATAGCGCCACCCATAATATGCAGCAAACGACAATTTCAAATTTTGCTGTTTTATTTTTCTTCAAAAATAACAAATAATGCCTGATATTTCATGAGAATCGTCTGCTGGAAGACGATTCTCATGGTTATCATACTTTTAAATTGAAGATTAGGAAACATGTCGCAAAAATTGTCGTCTGCTGCAGTCGTGATTCACGCTTTAAGGGTTATTTAATATCATCAAGAGTAATAACATCTGTCTCATCATTAAACGCAAGGCTTCATTTTAGATGGGTTTTATGGGTTGCAAAATTAATCCATTTTTATGTAGTGCAATCCGAAACTGTGCAATGCTTGTAAGTACGTCCAGAAATTCCATCACGTGTTCTGGTAAGATATTAGGATAAGAGGGGGAAATAAACTTTTTCGATAAGTTATTTCAGGAATACCATCAGAGTGTCAAACAGTTTGTATGCAGATCAGGCCCGACGTTTAATCGGGCTTGATCAGGGTCCAAACGGTTTGCAAAGGCTATAAAAGAAGCTGCCCGTGTAAGCACATGCGGTCATATGGTCACAAAACAGTAACAGAGAACAAAACGTCGACCCACAGATTGCCATTTTTCATGCAAAGTACATCTACAGCTTATTTTCTCCCTCTCTTCCATCGTACGAAAATAAATATAGTCTTTTCTGACGCTCTAAAGGTTAGATCCTGCATGATTACAAAACAAGCTTACAATTCGAAACCTTTAGAGGAAAAAGGTAAGTGCCAATCGTGCCGTTGCTTCAGTTATTGACATTAGCATTTAATCACATAATTAATACACACAAAAAAACAAACAAATTCATTCTTATTATAATTCTATAGCAGTTAACTCCTGTCTTCCCACCCAATGGCAAAGTACCAGAACACTTCATTTGTGTAACAGTTCTGAAATTACTCTCCATCCTGAAAGAAACTTGGAAAATCCTTTAAAGCGCAATGCAGACATTTCTTCTACTCTTAAACATTGAATTATGTCCCAACATAAACAAAATATAAATTTCTGAATATAATTAACTTAATCTTTATATACGAGACCTGTTTCATGCTTATTTGAACAGAAGTGAATTCGCTTTTTGCGGCTGCATTTAAATAAAATATTTTTTCTTTCTCATAAATAACGGACGTGTCCCTGGTATGGCCAAATAGACAAAATGGCAATATAAAAGCATATCCATAACACGGCGGTCCGAAATACACACCCACCCCACTTGAATTGATTTTAAGAGCTAAAACTGGCGTATTTAAATAAGCAATTTCCTTTTAAGTTCAGAGTAACATTCAGCCTATTATTCAGATGAGAAACAGCTTGTGTATAGGCCACTGGCTGGATATGGTTTACCATAGACCATATTTTTCTTGAAGCCTAATGTCTTGCAAGCATTTTGCAACATGTTAGCCTTCTGACAATGGCAGCGTTAAGCTGTAACAGCCTGTTATATACGTTACCCTACAAAATATTTGGTAAGTAAAGTTCTTTTTAAGACTCCAGAAAAGTGCAAAAGATTAGGTAAGATTTCCAAATTAGTTATATTTTCTAAGTAAGCTATTACTGGGCCATAGATATTGAGATTTGAAAACAAATATAGTCACCCCCAATGTAGTGTATGTTACATTTTCTCATTGAACCCCCTTTTAAATGATAAATGAATCTAATATAGTTTGTCTTAAATTTTATTGAAACCAATTTATGTTCATTAATTTGGTATTATAATAAAGCATTTTTATTTACCTTTTCAAAACTGCAAGCCTTACGTTTCTATCTTATATTTTTTTTGAGTTATAAGATGTTGAACACGGTAGCCCCATATCACACAAAAATGTAAAATGTAATTCTCTAGACCTTTCGCTGGCTATAGTCCCCCCTCCCTCAAGGGAGAATTTCGTAAACTATAATTTCCAGATACTCAATTATATAAGCCACAAAATGAAATATGTTAGCCCTCTGAGAGTGGCAGGGTTAGCGTGTAACATCATGTTACGTACGTTACCCGCAAAATAACATTAAATTTTCCTGATAATGTCTCCAACATGACGTATTCACACTTTTTTTTAAGTCTGGCACAGGTTTAGGAACTTCTTATAGCACAGTTACATAATTTTAGCATTTATTTTATAAATGAGCCAGTGCATGAGATTTCCAACAATGTGGTATGTGCGACCAGCAAAGGCTCAGACCAGCCTGCGCATACGCGCAGTCTGATCAGAGCCTTAGCTAGTCGTTTGAGTATTCTATGTTTGTTAACCTTCTGACTGAACACCATTTGGAGTTTCTAAGCTTAAAATGAGGCTGCAGAGGCTCGTCCGAGTCTACACGTGTCAAAATGCCACATTGTTGGAAATCTCATGCACTGGCTCAAATGTCTTGAGTTTTTGCTGTTGTATATGTTACTAAGTGTTTCAATATGTTATTTCCAAGTACCAGTATGGCAGTAATTGACTTTACATGTATTACATCCGTCAGTGAATATAGCAAATCCATAAGGCTGCTATTTAAATGAATTGAAGTTCCTTATTAAGGTGTATTATACTGTTTTATAGTCCAGGTTACATACGTTACTCTCAGAATACAATTAAACGTTCAAGATAAGGTCTCAAGCACGACCTGCTTGTACTTATTTGAAAGCTGGCACAGGTCCATGTACTTCGCTTAACTCTGGCTCATTTGCTGAGGAAGTACTCAAAACATAAACTACCATAAACACTCTTTTCTTTTATAGAGACATCAAATATAGTTAACATAATACTCATGGGAAGTTTGTAACATACACTGCAATATGCGAGTAACAACATAAAAGATAAAAAAAATCCATCAGGAGGTTTCTTGCCAAGCTAGCAACTCTTCCTGTATTATCCAAGGGTTTAAAGAACTTTCCAATACAGCTTATTAAGCCTCTATCAGATTCATCTTGCAAGGATTTTCCAATATGCTAGCACTCTGATGATGGCACCATTACCTTGTGACAGCCAATTACATATATTACCTATCGACATCTGTGAAAATTTTAGTAAATGACCTGACTTCTGAAAAGTGCAAACCATAAGGTAAGATTTTCAAACTGGCTATATCATCCAAGTAAGCTATTTTTGCATCAAAGATATGGACCTTTGAAAACAAATAAGTACCTCAAAGTGTTACGTATGTTACATTTTTTCATTATTCATATATAAATGATTTATGAAACTAATATAGTTTGATATCTTTTTTAAATATGAACGTGCTTACTAATTCATTTTGTATTAAAGAATGTTTATGTACCTTTTGGAAACTGCAAATATTATGTTTCTATCTTTAATAAGGTAGGCGTTGTTGAGTTTTGAACATGGTAACCCCACATCACACAAAATGTATTAAATAATTCTGTGGCTCTTTTGTTAGGGTACAATCAAGTTTCGTTCACCAAGAGGTACTCCATTTCCTTCCAATTTATTTTCCATACATTGTGTCCATATCTGGAAAGCCTTACTTGTTTTCATGGGAAAGACTTGATGGTAAAAAGTTCAATCTTTGTATGTACATCTTGCGGACAGAAAAGCAGGATGGAAGTAGGCTCATGTTCATGCCATTTGAAATAGTCAGTATATGTGTATGGCTTTGGTACTTTTTCAGAAACATGTTGTACTGCAGCTTATTCACATTTACATAAATAGCACATGTTAGGGCTTCATGTCACTAATGAGTGCCTAGAGCAATTCTTAGTATGCTTTTCTATCTGGCTTAGAATATAGATGAACTAGTGGGGAGGGGTTCTCTATCAGTTTGATAGGAACAACCTCTCCGTGGTACTAACACATTGGCACATTGGTAGTGTCACAATCTGCTAAACAGTGTATGACTGTAGATCTCTTCCCTCATATTCTGGCCAATGTTGTTGTCATTGAGAATGAGCACCTTTATTTGCATGCACCAGTGATGAACAAAACATCCAGGTTATCCTCTGCGAGAATATTTGTAAGACTTTATAGACTGCTGCTTATACATTGTATATATGTTTCAGTGACAAAACCAACGTGTCCTACCTTAAGTGCCTGGTTGAATAGTGCCTGGTTCCATCAGATCCTTGAAGGTGACAGGAAAAGCTATTATGCTCTGTAGTATGGCATTACCATCAAAGTTATGTGCAGCACTACATGGCCAATCTAATGTTGGTTCGATGTGTGACTGCAATCCATGCAGAAGTTTGGACTTGTCAGTTTTGGTGGAAATTCTATCAGGAGTTGTCAGTAGACATGGTAAGGCCCACGAAGGAACTGAAGTGTCAACTCAAGGTCAGCACTATGGCCAATATAAAGAAGGTAATGCTGACCAAAGACGCTCATTTAAGCTCTCATCTGGCTGATTACATTTTTAAATTGGACAATCTCTTCTTGACCTCGCAAGCCTCAAAGCTTTGTTAGCTTGTAGCATTTTATGGGGTTGTGAAAGACAGATTTTCAACTAAAAGTGAGTCAATGAAGTCAGCAACAGCCTTCCTGCCAATGTCGTCAGCCTCAATAAGACCCTTAGCTATGACAGACTTAGCAGGAACACCAAAAGACAAAAAGTATGGGTTCATTGTCTTCAAAACTAGAACTAAAAGGATTGGTGAAGCCAGAAACTGCCTCTAGTACTCCTTCTTTGCATCAGAGCAGATTGAGTATTTCATTCCAGTGCATTGAAGAGATGTTTCAATATATTGAGCTCTGATGTGATGAGTAATACACCATTCCATCTGTAAGACGAAGTGTAGTTCTAGCTGCTGAATCCTATAATATATCTTTATTGTTTGCCTGATAGTTATGTCAAAAGCATTTCTCAAGCAAAGAACCAATGATTGTGACACACTAAACCCATTTTGTTGAAGTTCTTTGCATCTGTGATGTGTATCAGACAAATTTTGAGCGTAATCAGTTACACATGTACATATTGTGCGTAGTTGTTGTGATTGTGTGCAATGAACTTTAGGAACAAGGCACACAGATAGAGCTGACATGAAATTCAAAGTTGTTTTCCTTGAAGCTCTAATTAGTGTCAACACCATCTGAATTATATCCATATACCTTGCCCAGAACTGAGCTGTTTCACAGTGACTGTTTTTCAGAACTTCCGATTTGAATGCATGGTGTCTACTGTTTATGTGAGCAAACAGTGAAGGTTCACAGATCACATTATAATAATAGTTTAAAACACCATAAATTAATAAGGAACTTCAAATTGTTTCAGCCTTATAATTTTTTTTGAAATTCTCTGTCAGGCCTTTTACATGTATAGTCAACAACTGCTATACGGATACTCAGAATAACTTATGTATCATTTGGTAACACACATAACAGTTAAAGCACAAGGCATTTATTAAATGAATACTTAAAGTAGGTAAACCTAGTTAAAAGAAGTACACAAACCCGTGCCAGCATGAAAATAGTATAAACAGGACTTGTTAGAGACCTTAGCTCGAATGTTTAATGCTATTTTGAGGGTAACGTACGAAACATGGGTCTAAAAAAGTGTAAGCGATCATAATAAAGAACTTTAAATTATAAGAATAGCAGCCTTATCGATTTACTAAATTCTCTCACAAATGTAATACACGTATTGTAAAAAAATACCATACTGATACTCGGAAATAACGCAGGAAACACTAAGTAACGTATACAACGGTAATAACTCAAGACATTTATAAAATTAATACTAAAAATATGTAACTGTGTAATAAGAAGTTCAAAAACCTGTGTAAGCATGCAAATATGTGCGAACATGTCATGGTTGAGACATTATCAGGGACGTTTAATGCTATTTCAGGGGGGGGGGGTAACGTATATAACGTAATGTAACACGTTAACGCTGCCACTCTCAGAGGGCTAACATATTTTATTTTGTGTCTTATATAATGTAGTTTCAGAAAATCATAGTGTACGAAATTCCCCCTGGGGGTGGAGGGGTGTCTATAACCAGCTCAATGCCTAGTACGCCTGTTTTTGCCAGACAACTGGGCTTATTAAGTTTTACCATACAAGTGCCCAAATGGGTATTCCATGTATAAAATATGCCCTGAATGAATTGTGAAAAACAAACTCTCAAAACTCACAGCTGGCTCAAGTTCTTAGATATTTTAAAAATATATCGCGGATAAAACTGATCACTCAATATTGGATTCATGTATTTTGCATACAATTTAGTGTTTCTTTGGAAACTGTAAACCCTGAAGTTTGACGTCCAAGTTGCTTCCAAATAGTAAATATCCAATAGAAATGCTTTATTCTCTAATAGAGCACACTTTAATTATTTATGTACAATTAATATTAGGTGCCAAGAGAAAAACTTCATATCTTTAAGAGAAATCGTTCGAAAACGATTCAGAACATTTCGTTTCAGACAGCATTTTTAAACGCTTAAAATTTGACTATTCATCTCCAGAGACTGTTACAAACCAACAAATATAGTTTAGAGCTATTTTGGTGGAGATCTGACTGACCTATGTAAATCAATTATTACAAAATTTAATGAGAAATGAATGAGTAACGACAATTTCAAATTCGTTCAAATAAACATATAACACCTCTTGTAGTATAAATCAGTGTCCGTTTATCGACCTGACCACAGACATTAAGACTCTTCAAGGTTGTATTAAAACTAAAAAATCAAAATCAAGATCATATTCTATAAACGTCATCGGATCATATGAATTGCAAAACCTAGATGGATAAAAAAACACCCAATATAACCCTTAAATACTCAACTCAATTCCACTTCGTTTATAATTCAAACCAAATATCAAATGAGCCGCGACATGAGATTTTTAACAATGTGGTATGTGCGACCAGCAAAGCCTCAGACCAGCCTGCGCATACGCGCAGTCTGATCAGAGCCTTTGCTAGTCGCTTGAATATTTTATGAGTGTTTAGCTACTGATTGAAAATCATTTGGAGTTCCTAAGCTTAAAAGGAGACTGTACAGGCTTGTCTGAGTCTATTCATGCCAATATGCCACATTGTTGGAAATCACATGTCACGGCTCAAATAAGTGTTACTCCACTCAGGCTATTTACATGGCAATATACCTTTTTCAGTTACCGCTGATACCTATGATTTGTCCGTCGCGGACACCTTACGCTGACTTTATTTAAGAGGGGCGATGTCATAAGTAACTCAGAAACTTTTAACAATTCATGGCTCGGCTTATTCCTTGTTTCGTTAATCATATGAAGTGCTTTAATAAAGTAAAGTTAGTAAGGGTGAAAAGATCAGGAATCGATACAATCAAGTACCACACCTGGCCCAAAGTTATCTTCAGCAAACTAATATTTTCTGTTAATATGCTGATATAAATTGTTGCATGCTTTTTAAGTCTGCTGATTATATTAAAATGTACTCTGGGCTACTTTTATGATGGAAGTAAACATCATGAATCCAGATCAGACTGCAACTAATACCACGTACACTTTTCTGTTCTGGATAGCATATTATGCAATCAGGGGCATATTTTGGCTCAGCAGCGCTCATTTTTTACTAGTTTTACCTTTTTGGATTGCCCAAAACATAATAAATTCCATGTCCGCCCCATATCTTCTTTACATTCGAAGGATGTTCAATACATTTTGTTCAATATTTGCCTCAGTTAGATTATATTCAACAATGCCTACTCAAGGTCAAGGTCACAATTGATAATAACAAGTTTCAGCTTTGATTACTTTGTCCCCTCCTTATCGTCTTTACCACTGATTTTTTTAATAAAATTTTGGTGAAATTTTAGGTTCAGTGAGAGGTTGTGCAAAATTCATAACAACGTTCTGGGTTATTTTAAGCTTTAAAACATAATAGGATCAAAACACCTAAATTTGAGCCGTGACTCGTGATTTCCAACAATGTGGTATTTTGACAAGTGTAGACTCAGACCAGCCTGTGCAGCCTCCCTTTAACTCAGAAACTCCAAATGATGTTCAGTTAGTAGCCTAACAGTCAAATGATATTAAGCGACGAGCAAAGACTCTGATCAGTCTGTGCGTATGCGCAGGCTGTTCTGAGCCTTTGCTGGGCGCACATATCAGTTTGTTGGAATTCTCATGTCACGGCTCATTTCAATTTGAAAAAGTGGAAGATTCTCGTCTCTCGGAAGGGGATTTTATTGAATGTAGAGTACGGGGATGGTGCTCCTAAGCACTAACTACAAATGTTTAAACAAGATAGCATATACGAAAAGAGAAATGACACTGCTCAGTGTAATCAATGTTTGCTGTACGCTCTTCCGAAAGTGCATGCCACAAAGTTTCTTCCAGTGAACACATGGACATTCTGGCAGATCCGTGTCCTACTTGTATAAACATGCAACTTTGGTTCAATTTCTGTGGGTCAGCTCTCATGATCTGGTATATGAGCTAGCACATGGAATTTTGGTAGTACTGCATTGTCAAGCAATAAAGACTAAGGCGCTTCTGAGCATATGTGAGGATCCGTCAGAGCATATGCTGCTTTCATACGCAACGTATAAATGCAGATAAAGGTACACATCAATGTTTAAACCTCTAGCCCCTTTGAATGTGTCAACATAGACGTTAATTAGAAGATTTTATTCAAATGTGATTAGTGCGCTGACCTTCTGTATATGTTGCAAACTCCTTATGCGTTTCCACTGTCCATTAACCTGAGCTTGATGAAATGTTGACGTAAAAAATAATCAACATCGAATTTACCTACTCGCAAGTTACAATCCATGACTGCTAATGGAAAAAGATAAGAGTCCAGTTACTGCTGACATCGCCTCTCTTAAATAAAGTCAACGTAGGTATCTACGTAGGACAAATCATAGGTATCATGATAGGAATCAGACCACAATTATGTCCCTTGATTGGTTGTACAATAAGGATGTTGTTTCGCGCAAATAGTTCCCCTGTCAGTGGGCTGTAAATCTACCAAATCATGTGAAAATCCTTGTTATTTGGTATGACTGAACTGCCCAATGAATAAGCTTTCAGAAAATGTTGCGTTTGTCCCGGTAACTGGTCATTCTAGGAAAATTGAAGCCTCCGCACACCTGAGTAAAATGCTGTTGAGATAGCCCAGTTCTTCCACTTTGAGCAGTCACCGTCATATAACAAGAAACCGTCGATTCCAAAATTTTCGGTAAGGTTCTTTTTAATGAAGTACTAAGTTCTAGGTGAATCAGATACCTCCTTGGAGTCTAAACAAGCATCATTGGAGTCTGCATAATGAGTGGATATGCCCTGGAAGGACAAAATGTCCCACCTTGAATTGTGTCTGACACTGCTGATTATGAAAAGGATGAGAAAGGACTTTCCTGTCACATTTATACTCATTTTACATGCTGTCAGAATTAAGGGAATTCTAAACAATAACAGACACCATAGAATAAGTGACCCTGTCACTTTTTATGAAAAAGAGCTGCATATGTATATGTCGTCCAGTTGGTGTTGTGCATTCCTGTCGACAATTTGTTGACGGCTCGTAGACGCATGCTGTGTTTGACTGCTTCACATTCTTCAGCATCACACACACATACAATGGATGGCCTCCTATTGTCTTTGGCATTGTTATGTAAATAATCAAGACTAAAATTCAGCAGTATTGATTGTCAATTTCCTCTTTAAAATTTGAATTCAAAACTTGAAATTTATTAATTTTAATAAAGATTGCTGAAATTTAAGTTTAAAATTGCCATACACCTACTGGGCTGAACTTTAGAGATTCTGCCATTTTTTAATTAATTCTAAAATTTCAAGAAATAAGAAAAAATATTGCAAAAATATTGAAGTCTGGGCCTGGAAAAAATGCCCCCTCTGAAGGCTGTTTTTTTCCGAAATATGTTATGTGTGTTTGATTGGCTGTCATATCTTGAATTCTCATTCTGTTGTTCTCATATTGCTTTCACAAGTTCAGTGAATGTATAGTTGTTGGTATATAGATTTATTTCTCAATATAGAGTAAAATTAGGGTCGGAATCAGACCACAATTATGTCCCTTGATTGGTTGTACAATAAGGATGTTGTTTCGCGCAAATAGTTCCCCTGTCAGTGGGCTGTAAATCTACCAATTCATGTGAGCATCCTTGTTATTGGGTATGTCTGAACTGCCCAATGAATAAGCTTTCAGAAATAATACATCTGTCCCGGAAACGGTCATTCTAGGAAAAAATGAAGCCTCTGCACACCTGAGTAAAATGCTGTTGAGATAGCCAACATGACTCCTGTGCAACTAGGGTTTGTCTAAACTCCTGTAGTTCCAAAACGAGCCAGACTTGCCCTATCTAGTCAGTGATTAGAATGACTCCCATGCCATGTTTGAGTGGGGAAAAGCTTCAGAAGAAAGCTAGCTTCATCATGTATAATAGGAGGTGTTGTAATGAATGATTAAATTATATAGTAAAATTAATTGTAGTCTCGCACCATCAGCGGTAACTGAAAAAGGTCTACTATGAGGTAAAATACGAAGTACATTATCGATTTAGGCGTAAATGTTTAAGAGGATATATCTTTCAAAAGATCTTACTTGCATGATTTTTTCCTGTATAAACAAAAAATTCTTTTTTATCAATCTGACAGATACCTTTGACAATATTGTTGTATGAACACTTTATACATCTCACATAGATCACTTTACGCCCCAACATACAGATTATGAGCAATCCACAGCATGCTTATCAAACTTTTTAGAGTTACTGCCTGGTTTGATACCGTAACAATATGGTGACACGCTGGGTGAACTGAAGAAGAAACAGTTGCATGAACATGAACTAAAATTATTGGACTACAATATTTAGAAGTGTTTTTGCCCAAATGTACACATTTCTGGTAGAAAATATAAATTTACAGTTTTTACTTATAAACTTTTCAAGGTCAAACTAAAACATTGTCAATAATACCAGAAAACATATATTTGGGTCAAAATACTTCTAAATATTTTAGTCAGATAATTGTAATTCATGTTCATGCAAATGGTTTTCTCTAAAGTTCACCCAGCGTGTTACAATATTGCAAACAGAATCAAAACAGGAAGTAACTCTAAAAAGACTGTGAAGCATGCTGCCCATTACTCAAAAGCTGTATGTTGGGGCGTAAAGTGATCTATGTGAGATGTATAAATTGTTCATACAACAATGTGGCCAAAGTTATCTGTCTCCTTGATAGAAAATCAATTTTTGTTTTTACAGGAAAAAATCATGCAAGTAAGAGCTTTTGAAAGATATATCTTCTTAACAGTCGATAAAATCCATTTAATGGTATGTTAATCAGAGCGCTATGTACGAATTTCTCTAGATCATGAATTTCAGACAGGTAAACATATGCTATTTAAACCATTTACAGCTAACGTTAAGTGTATTCAGGGATTTGCTATACTGCTGGTCATTCATTTGCCTCAATGGATTATCATTATCACAGCAGGTGGCTGGCCGTGCTTACTTTGATGGTTTTCAAATTGTTGCTGTATTTTTCATCGCCGAATTTCCTTTCGATTTTGCCGTTTTGTTTTCGACGTAAAACAATTATTAAAAGTTAAATTTGTTGTTTATTATGTAATGACAAAAAAGGATGCTTATGAATAAACTCATTGCACTATATGAATACGGCGCACTATTTTAGTAAAACAATTAGAATATATATTTTTACGTATTATTCATTGTTTCCTTTAGTTTATTTGGCTGTGTCAAAAAGCTATGGCAATAGCCAAATGGGTCCGGACCGAATCTATGGAAAATGGGGAGTAATAAAACGCGGGACCAATGCCCAGTAACAAAATGTATTGGCATTAAAATGGTATTTACATGCAAATATTAAGATAAAAATTGGATCACTTGCTCATTATAGGGTCTTCTTAAATAACATACATTTTTTTTTAAAACTAACGTTTCGTTTAATTTTATTATCACAAATACCGACAATGTCAAGCATTTTAGATTTAGATATCAAGTAAATATAGGCTCAACAGAAACATTTTTGATCATTATCTTTTTTTTTCTTTTTTTTTTCGTTTCGTTATATATGAAGGTCCCACAGGTTTGAAAAAAAATGAATCCACAGAAATTCTTCGACAAATTCAACCACCTCGGGACTAACCTGGCACTAAAATTGCCATTGATAATTTAATGTGGTATTGACGATGACAAGGAACTTTTTATTTATGGCTACGCAGACTTTAAAAATACCACTCTCTATCTTGTGTCATCTGATTGGATGTCTGAGCAAGTGTAAATGAATTGAGTTTCTAATTTAAGAGGAAATCTGCCCAGGACCAAACTGGATCAAAGTCTCTATTTGTTTATGTTTACATGACCAAGATGGCCAACACTCCCAGACAAATTAAATCCCTTTAAAATCATCTCTGAAACCAAAAGGCCAATGGGCTTGGGACATGGTATGCAGCATTGTTAATGTAGGCTCTATCAAGTTCTCACAAATGATGATTCTGGGTTGACCTGTACCTACTTTACAATGGCCACCATGCCCATATATGGTAAGACACTTAAAACATTCTCTAGAACCTAAAGGTAAATTACCTTGGGATTTGGTTTGCAGCATTAGCTTGTTAGGTCTGTATATCTCATTTGAATATTTGACCTTGCAAAATATGTTAAAATAATTAGCCTAGATTGACCATGACCTGGCGAAACATTGTTAAAGAGCTCTTGTGATTCAATATCAGACCCAGGTGAGCACTTCAGGTCGTCTACTATTTCTTTTCTCTTCTGTTCTGTGTCATTTTAAACAATATGGGTGACATCATATAGGTATTTTGGTGTACGCTACAATTTTGCATTATCTGCTAGTACCCAGTCTGAAAATAATCAATACTTAAAAATACAGGTAACCAGAACTCCCTTTCAAATTTTTGATTTTATTGGAAAGGATTCTGCTTACCTATTTTTCCTATATCGACACTGTTAATGCTCGAAACCCAAAGACAATGCAATAATGGTCAAAACCAATCACTGAAACGGTGTGAATGAAAAGTAAGTGAAATTAGGTATCCTTGGTCAGGTGTGGTACTTGATTGTACCGATTCCTGATCTTTGCGCCTTTACTTACTTTTATACAAAGTGAGTAGAGGTGTTTTTAGTTCGCCGTGCATTATTTTTGCTGCATTTTGCAGAAAGTTTGTACTTGTATGATATAGATATAGAGAATACTAGGTGAGTGTCTTTTGATACCAAGTTTACCAGGCAAGGCTTTGAGAACGCTTGTTGACATCGCGAGGCTTGCCGAGCGATTCAACATGCGTTCTCAAAGCCGAGCCTGGTAAACTTGATATCAAAAGACGCGAACCTGGTATTCTATTTATCAGTTTACCCATTGTTTCACTCTTCAAACCAGTGATTATGACGTAATTTTCGATTCTTGTGTTGATTCAGCGTCATTAGCGACGTCATTCAAAAAGTGCAACGTCATCATGACCTGATAAAGGCAACATGCCGTGAGATAGACAACGTTTATCAGGCAACGCGCAGTAATGCAGTTGGTATGAGAGGTAACTGATAAATTTTAAAAATGCAGCAAGGTTGCATCTACGCTGTCCGATTCAAGCAGCGTTGTCGAGCATGTCTTCAATATGACTATTGTCTTACTTATTTAACAATCTCTTAGCGTTCTTCAGATGGCCAGTGCCAACCAGAAAAGACGCGGATGAGATAATCACCTCTGTGCTGTATCTGATCAGGGTATTTACTGTTTGAACAAACAAAATATGAAATGCTACACATTATTAATAATATTAGGATCAATGCGCCCAGGCGCGATTAGACAGCACTTAATATTTCTTTCCCATAGGCTACCTTTTATATAAGGTACTTTTTTGAGGGAGTGAAACCTCAGATGATTAACAGTATATATTATTACACACATTTAGTGACTGACCATAAATGTAAGGGAAGCAAACGATGTGGTAATAAGCATTGATCTCCTTTTTCCGAACTGTCAATCGAAGGGAACTAATCCAATTTAGCTCAAACAGCAAAATGTTCACACGAGACGGCGCCGATTGCGAAGCCTCAACTGTGCCTCCAGCATTCATTCATATGCGTACACCATAAATATTTTGTTTTTGATTTATGACCTTCATGTTGACTGAAACTGCTTAACGTTGAGCTAAAAATTCCCACCGAACAGCGAAAGGTCCATGCGATTATGCCCAAAAGGTGAATTCTCCAGTGCACCTAGAATGTTCGTTCATATGTATACCATATAAATTGAATAAATTTGACGAACAAAACGAAACACCTTTCTCTTTCTGAAGCAATGATGTCGACTGACTACTCAAAACGTGCTAACCATTTTGATAGAGACAACTGCAACGGATTCACGAGAATTAAACTTTACTTATGGAATAAAGAAACGCAACAACACTTCGATTGATTGCAGGCATACAATATTGTACAAGTGATATAAATTCATGTGAGCAGTATGTATCCGTCCAATTGCAGCAGGTTCAACGTAATTATCGATTACATAATCATGTTGATAGGCGCGTTAACAGCCTGACTCACGTAGTAAACTGTTGAAACAGGACCAATAAAAGAAAAATTGATTCAACCATCGGTTTGTTATTTTAAGAAGTTTTGGCATAGATTGCGGATCAAGGAGATGATAAGCTGGCAACCTTCTTGTGGGATTCTGAAATGACTTAACGTCATTAACGTCAACTCTGAATACTGCATGAAACGCGTAAAATTTCTTTTCTGCTTGAGTTTTATTCATTACAAGGACGTTTCCTTCAAGAATTATGACTTGAGACAGTCATACGTCAAAAGACGTCAATTTTGACGTCAAAATTCGATATCCTACACATTAATGGCTACCATAATGCTTATGTGGTTTTCTAATGAGAAAATGGTCCAATGACAAGGTTTAGGTTACCGTTATCAAGTTTAATATTTACTTTTGGCATGTAATCAGGTGTTTTCACTTGCATTATGTCATGCTGTGTTTGGTAACGTCAATATAAACACCCTACCATCGTATTTCTATGGTATCTTAAAAGTCATTTTTTCCAAAGAATGCTTGTTCTGTAGTCTCTAGGTTTTATCTTATTCTGTATATTCACCAGCGACCCAAATCTGACGGCTCTACGTGAAGTTTTTCGCTTATTCACACTCATTGTGTATCTTGCCATTCAAGTGGCCTGTTTTGACGCAATATTTGACTGCATTACGAATATGATTTGGCGTTTGTTTCATTGCACATTTTCAAGTCAACGCCAAATAACTATGCATGCAAGAGACATGGTTTCTTGATATTTATTCTGACGTTCTCGTCACATTTTACGTTTCCATATGTTTTCATCTTATAGTGTAAAATGTAGCGTTAAAATGACGTTTTGGTATTTCATCACATGCTACTAATACTCAATTAGAAGTCTTCAAAAGAGAGTTCACCAAACCGTCATTTAAACACGCAAAAATTATATTTCTGTCTGTTGCGTTTCTTTATTCCTTAAGTATATATATGGAACACTATCTTTAAAATAAAATTCGAAAAACAAAGAAGTCCTTTCGATAAGGCGTGTAATTTTCCTAGTTGGCCACGATAACAAAAACGTTTTTTTTTTCAAATTGTCCAAATGCTAATAAAACACCAAGGATTATGAAAGTAAAATATATTCACTCAATATTAAAATACGTTTCGAAACCGTTCATATTTTAAAGCTGCGAAAAGACGCGATTTCTACTGACACCCCTCATTTTTACATAGTCAACCTGGGTACCGTTTAAATCAAATCACGAGAGAAAACGTTGTACTTTTCAGAAAAATAAAATGCTGGCATTTTAAGGATATCTATTTACTTTCAATTCCAAAAGTTTAATTTATTCTTACTGCGCATGCGTACGTAAAATGCATGGAAACATGATGTTTGTCACTGGAAAGTTTCATTTTGTGTCATATCAGTTTGTTTTAGGTGCTTTCCCCCATAGACCCAAGAAGCCCTATGGACTACGAAATGTCGCTACAAATCTACACAACATATGTAAAGGGCACCATGGGTCTTGTGGGTGGAGGGTTTTACGAGATAAAGATACCACCAACACCAACCGCTTTGCAAAACGCACAAGTTTTTATCATATATTAGGCAACAACTATACAAATAAGTATAATTTACGGTTTCATGCGTGATATAGCAATTGTTTACCTTGAGTTGTCAGTAGTTCCAATATATAACTAACTATAGCACACACAGTACGTGGTAAAATTAAACAGGTAAATAAAAAAAGAGGAAAAGTAAACCTTTTCTTGTCTCAAACACACATGCTTGAGTGCAATAACGACTGGTCTATGTCTTATGTGAACGTGTTCAGCGTCTACAGACGTTATTTTAACATTATAATTTAATAGTTTCATTTAGGGAAACAACCCGCCTTTTCGCTAGAACTCGTTCTCGTGAAAATGATTTTACAAATACCAATACAGCTTGCTTGCAAGAGCGACTGAAAAGAAACGGATCCTTGGATCCATCAGGCTTTCACTTGCGAACTAAATAGATGTTATCCATGGAAAAGGAACCAATATACGACGTGTACTGCATCAGTCGTCGTCAATATCAGCGCTTCCTGAACATCGTTTTTTGGGGATGGCTCAGTGGCGCAATTGGTAGCGTCGATGTCTGGTGTAGTGCTAGGCGGAGTTGTCATGGTCGTGGGTTCGAGTCTCAGTTTCTGATCCTGTGTAGCTCGAAAGCAAGGATGTTTGTGAAATTATATTTCCGCACTTCTGATATTTATCTAATTTCACGTGTATCCTTGGATCCATCAGGCCTTCACTTGCGAACTAAATAGATGTTATCAATGGAAAAGGAACCAATACACGACGTATACTGCATCAGTCGTCGTCAATATCAGCGCTTCCTGAACATCCTTTTTTGGGGATGGCTCAGTGGCGCAGTTGGTAGCATCGATGTCTTGTGTAGCACTAGGCGGCGTTGTCATGTTCGTGGGTTCGAGTTAGAGGCAAAATATTTACAGCATCCGTCGGCTCAGTTGATTCATTATATCTCCCTATATTTATCTACTGTATGAATCTGCAACAGTTTCTGATCCTGTGTAGCTCTAAAGCAATGATGTTTGTGAAATTATGTTTCCGCACTTCTGATATTTATGGAAAGAGGAACCGATATACAACGTGTACTGCATCAGTCGTCGTCAATATCAGCGCTTCCTGAACATCTTTTTTTTGGTCCTTGGTGTGGTGTGCAGTACTTAGTGTCCTTTATAGTTTGGTAATCATTTTGATGGAAGAAGAGAGACCTGAGAGTTTTACTTTGATTGTATTCCTGGGTCCGGAATTACAATGCCTCCTTTAAGTTAAGGAAGACTTAAGTCATGGGTCAGGTGTGGTGCTTGATTGTATCGATTCCTGATCTTTGCGCCCTTACTTACTTTAAGTATTGATATTTCAACATGCTATATTAAATGCTAAAAAATTGCCTTGATCAATGCTGTACTTGTGGTCAAAGATATCATTGCGATCTACAGAAAAAATATAACTATTTTGTTTCAATCAGTTTGAAACGTTATTTTTCGCATCCTGAAAAATCAATACTTAACTTAAGTCTTTCTTAACTTTAAGGAGGCATTGTAATTCCGGGCCCTGCTCTTTTGTGACTTTTAGAGTTTTGTGGCATTTCCTCAAGGGTTGTTTAGAAGTGTGTCAATATGGTATTTTCTTATCATCATACTCACGTTTTTGGCGTACCTCCTAATGTTGAACTACTTTGTGGACTCGTTATAATATAAGATTCTTTCTTGGATAACTACCTCCGACGGATCATAACTCCTCCAACCAAAAGTCAGCTCATCTAGAATTCAGCTGAAAATTTATTTTACTTTTAATTATGTAATATCAGTCGTTTTAACGACAGTATCGGCCGGTCAAATTTCAAGTGACTGGTATTTATCCAGAAATAGCTTTAGGCTAACAGATGCACAGCAGAACTGTCTAGGGCCTTATAGCAAGTACGCCGTATATATAGAAAATATTGGCCTAGGGATGACTGTGAGCAGTCATGCAAACAAAGGGCTGAAAAAGCTCTTGCGCGAATTGTGAAGTATCCAATGTGCACCGACTGATCATTAAGCCAGTGTTTTGGTGATATGGCTGTTTCGAGGAGCAGTAATACCTGTGTAAAACTGCTACTCAAAAATAGACAACACAAAGATCTTAATGACAAATGGTAGCTTGATGAAGGTCGAAAGTATTGCAGTATGCTCCCATTGGAGCATTCTGCAATACTTTTGACCTGCATTAAGCGATAATTTGTCTTGGAAACCAATTTTCGGTCTTTTTGAAAACGGCCAGTTTACTCAGGTTTTACTGTATACTTCAAGTTACTCCTTCAAGTTTCACAAAATCTTTATGAGCTGTGTTTAGACAAATAACACGTGTTTTTTTTAAATACAATTTTCAGTAATGTCGTGTTGCTGGTAACAGAGATCACACTGGTAAATGTATACGTCGATTTGATGGTATTTACGCGTATTGCCAGTACTTCATAGACCGGAAGTGGCAGATATTGGTGTTAATACTATATAGAAAAACATGCCATATGCCTAAAGGACTATAGAATTAGATCATTTTTAAGTATTCAGTATGTGCATGGCGATTTATGTAAGCATTTCGGAATAGATTCGAGTACCGATCTGGATCTGGATCGGTACTTGAATCTATTCCGAAATGCTTACATAAATCGCCATGCACATACTGAATATTTAAAAATGATCTAATTCTATAGTCCTTTAGGCATATGGCATGTTTTTCTATATAATATAATATTACCGCCAATATCTACCACTTCCGGTCTATGAAGTACCGGCAATACGCGTAAATACCAACAAATCGACGTATACATTTACCAGTGTGGAGATATTTTGCCAGGAAGAGAACTGATGGAACGACCCTTATGTCTGCCAATAAGCATCCATAGGGAGAAGCGAGCAACTAATAATTGTGTGAAAATCAGCTGACAGTAATTTATCTGGTGGTATATATTAAACTATATGATCATATAACCTATAAATAGACATCTTTTCATTGGCCCAGATGCCTATCCACTCGGGTCCATAAAACTACATATCACATGGGCTGCTGGTTTTCCCATTCAATAAGTTACTAAAAATAGACTTCATAGAAACTTTCCATAACAGGTGTGCTTTCAGCATGAAACTTGCATGATTTGCTGTAAATACAATTCAGTGAGTGACTGTAGCACAGAATTCAAAAGATTTGGGTTTTCATCATATACATGTAATTCAGACTTTGCTAATGAATATAGTAATTAGCAGAACCCTTAAATGAACTAATGAATTCTTCCTTCTAGATTGATTCAATAAACTTGGAATGGTCCATTGTATAATTCAAAGGGTCACAGGTTTTAACTTCTAAACAAAATTGCAGTTTTTTCCCTGAAGATCATTTTTGTCTTAGCAAACTGTGTAGACCCTGATGAAATGCCACATTATGGGGCATTTAATCCGGATCTTCTCTGTCTGCAGTTGTAATAATAAATAAAGTATGCATTAATTCCCCTTTTAACTGAATGGAATCAGTTAGTCATCATGTAAAAAAGAGATTCAAGACTGTTCAAGACATAGTCCATAGCCAAGATTTTGTTGTTGTTGTTGTTGTTGCTTTTTTCGTTTAGAGAAATTATATATAATAAAACAATTGTTGACTATTGAGGCATTGGACATGATATTATATCGACCTGAGAATACCAATATTGATCTCGGCTCCGCCTCGGTCAATATTGGTACTCTCAGGTCGATATCACATCATGTCCAATACCTCAATAGTCAATAATTGTATAATGACAACTTTTGTTACATGACAGGAGAGAATCCTGCCTCCTGCTTGGCCGAAATTGTCTTCATAAATCTCTATATCTACCTGGAAACTGGTCTAAACTGGTCGGCAAGTCAATATTGCACGAAAACCAGCTCAAACTAGTTTCCAGAAGTTAATATTTTTGACATTTCTGCAATATTACCCTCTAGAGAGCTAAAAATAGCATGATGAGTGTGAAACTAGCATATGCTGCATGAAATTGCCATGATTTGCTGTTTCACCTCTCAACAGGTAAATTAAATACTTTCATGAATTTTTACAACAGTTTTGCTTTGTTTTGTTTGCTTATTTATCTTTGTTTGAATAAACAAACTGTAAAACAGTTTTATGACAACATTTTTTATTCCCCATTAAGAGAAATAATATGCATTTGAAAATGCAAATTACTACATTAAATATTTTAATAACGGTTGCTAAAACTTGTGAGAAAGACCTTAGATGTTTTAGATTGAAGGTTGAACATGTCTTTAACAACATAAGTAAAAGTAGCAAAATTTTCATTCTTAAATAAAAAGTCATATATCAAAACAGTTATTGCTTCAATTTCAGTAGACATAAGGATTTATCTACCCTTAAAAAGTGATATTCACCGTGGCCTAGCGGCCTAGGTGAATTTTCACTTCTTCGGGTAGATAATCCTTATGTCTACCTCATTGAAGTCAATAATTGTATAATATTATACAAGCATTAGGTGACTGTATTGCCACGTAGTATGGCAATGTTCTGGTAAAGCTTATTGAGATAGGAACCAGTTGGGGTGTGCGTGGCAAGACAGTCACTTAATAGCTGAATAATACCACCTTACCAGCTTTTGTATTAAATATCTCGTTATGTAAATTTTAACATTAATTCAATGCTTTGAACATGTTAAATGCAGTGCGATTGACATCTTTTTACGTATTGGGCAATGATTGACTGAATACACCGGGGACTGGGTAAATAAAGGAACTCAAAATCCTCAACAAACTTACTTACTGTTGGCTGTTGCTGATAAGGTAGTTATTGCTAATCCATTTTGATAAAATAACCATTTGTTCATTGTTAAGGTAGTACCGGACTCACCAGCATATGTCCAAAAAGTTTCCATCTTTTGACATGTTAAAAAATAGCTCAAAACTCATCTATTTTGACAAAAATAACAGGACCTTACCGTGCTTTTTAAAAAGTTATTAAACTTTAAAAATTGTAAAATATGAGTTTTTCAAAATATCAATTTCTCATATTTTAAAAAAGTTGAAAGTGAGAAATGCCATATTTTTTCCTGGGAATACGCTACATGCTATTGGCTAATAAAAGAATACAAAAAACAGCGAAAAAAAATGCACGTCGCTTATTTTTTAAGCAAAAATCCATTTTGTAAAAAAACATTAAGGCCAAAAAATCGTTTAAATCTAGAATAAAAAATGTCACACAATGTAACTACAGAAACAAAAAACTTATTATTTTGAAGGAAATTTTGCATAGAAACTTATAATTAATTAAAAAGCATATGTCACCGTGCTCGTTTTTCTTTTTTGTGCTATTTTCCTTTTTTACCTCTGAAATAAAAACAGGCATGGAGTGCCATACCTGCTTCATTGTTTAATTTAGGTCCGTGTGCGTAGACAGCGTATTGTTTGAGTTGATGTCCGTGTGCAAAAAAAGCCTATTATTTGTCTACTCCTCATTTGGCACGTTCTAGGACCCCTTAAGACCTTTATAAGTGCGTGCGCGCGCGCTTGTGTGTGTGCCAAAATGAGGGTGAGTGTATGAGAGAGAGAGAGAGAGGGAGAGAGAGAGAGGGCAATTCACGTGTTGATGATTCATAGCATTTTTGTGATGCTTTTATTCTTTTCTTTTTTTTCTTTACTTTACGTACAGTATAAGTATTCTGGATTCGTTACAAAATTGACGTCATCAGCAGTAACGGGTATAGAAGTGTCGTCAGGATGACGCAAGTCTTTGATCTGGAAAAAGGTTCTATTTTGAAACCGTTGTTGCAAGTGAGAAAATGACCTTATGCAATAATGGTTTTCTGATACACTATCATCTGCTAGACCCCTCAGGGGTAGTCATAACCCTCGCCTTTCATGTTTGGGTTTCAACACCACCCTGGTGTTCTAGCAGGTGGTAATGCATAGAAAATCACGTTTGATCCCAATATTGAAGTTATTAAACGAGCTGTAAAAAAAGATGAAATGCGAGGCTTGTCAAGAATTTTGTCACATTTTCGTGACAAGCTTGATAAATTTAATAATACAGGAGCACGACTGTTAGGTTCTATTTATTGTATGACCCTAAAACTACTTTTAAATCGCGTTTAGAAATTGCTCGGAACTATGCTTTGATGTTGCCATATAATTATATGAGAAACCATTACGGACGTCATTACATAGCGACGTGATAGCGTTACTTAAATTTGTAAACCACTAGTGGTACATGTCATTATATCACTCCCATGAAATACACAAACGAACAAATAGATAAGTAAACAAACAAACAAGCAATAGGGCCCAAACCAGGAACTACTTGGTCTCAAGTTGAACATTCTACCAATGCGGTAATGGGTAAAGAAGAGATGATACACAAGTTAAGTTCTTTTCATAAAGGCAATTAGTTAATGCTAAGACAAGCATGCATATGTGAACGGCCATATTAGATTATTCACAGCTCGCAAAAATATATACAAAATAAGCCTCAGTCAAAAAACTTCCCATTGGCTAGCTTAAAATAGCAAAAAGGCACGCCCTAGCATTTGGCGAGCGCTCTCACAGTGTCCAATACGTTGCTCTTGGGTTTCACCCAAGCTAAACAAATGGAGCCCTCCCACCTACAACGTCATATTTACAAAGATAATGGACTTCGGAAGCACAGTGGCTCAGCAATTCTTAGAGTGTTAAACTAGGGATCGAAGGATTATTAATTTGCGAATCACCAGAGTCAAAGTGTGTGTCATGGGGCAGGACACTTTATCAGCTAATAGTAAATACATTGAATACGCATGAATATTAACTTTTCTGACCAGAATTGCCTGACCATTATAACTTGGAACGCATTGAGTTGAAACTGGACCAGACGGTCAAAATATATTTGGTCATACAGATGTGTTGATAAATGATATTTTTTGTGAACGCCAATACATGTACGTTTTAAGACAATAAATAAAGATAAACTCTTACTTTTTTAAAAACACTCCGTTATCTTTTGACATGGGTCCTGTATCACTTAATGGAAGCAAACCATATATGAAATTTGGAAGAAATCCAATTAAATGTGACTAAGTAAGAGTGACCACGATGGATGCAAACTGATAGACGGCGGACATTTTGATTATCGTTTGTCGGAAAAAATCCATATTTGAATTTGAATCAGAGTTGATGCAAGCAATCCATATATGTTATTTTGAAGAAATCCGATTGAAAATGACTAAGTTAGAGTGACCACACCAGCAGAAGGACGGACAGATGGACGAACAGACAGATGGAAAGACAGATGGATGGACAAGCCAAACACAATAGAGCTCCGCCAACTCGTTGGCGTGGACCTAAATATATACTTGGTCATACAGATGTGTTGATAAACGATACGCACGTTTTTGTGAATGCCAATACTTGTACATTTTAAGGCAAAAAATAACGACAACTCTTACTTTTATAAAAACTCTGGGTTATCGTTTCCATGGGTCCCGTACTACGTTAAAAGCGTTATTTAATAGCTATTTCAAGTTGTGATATTTTGACTGACAAAAAGTTGACATTTGAACAGTGTAAACCATTGACTGTAAACAGTACCACACCTGACCCAGGATACCATATGGAAAAGTGACGTCACCAATAAATATTATACAATATGTCGCTAAATGTAAAGTTGGCATGTCAGAAAAATAATCGATCATTACTGTTCAGTTAATCCCAGAAAATCCCAACCCTTGAGTCAACCGTATAGGTCCCAAGCCTCATTTACGACTGGAATGGTTGGTCCTAGGGTTGGGATTTTCCTGTCCCCACTGAATACAAATGGTGGATTCTATCTTATTCACATACCTATACCAGCCTGTGGGAAAGTTAAATATGTTCTTAAAATGTATCCTTTGGAAGCAAAGAATGCACCAAAGAACTGAAACTAGAGTGTGCATATTTTCTGGGCCGGACTAGCTAGTGTCTGCCATTTAGGCTTCATCAGTGACCCTCTAATAGTTTCAAAGTTCCACAATGAAACCCATGATCCCAAAGGACAAGAAAATAGAATCCACACTAAAGTGAAGTGCACACGTCAGTCTCATGCTGGCCGCTCGGCAATCCATGACGTCATTGTAATGATAAAGTGACGCCACCATGTCACATTATATTGCATCTAAGCGTATTCAGGATTTTCTGGACGCCTTTTTCATGTTTAATTCAATATAAAATAAGGTATGTAGTAGTGAGCAAGATAAAGAATCCAGAATTAGTGTGAGGATGGGATAGAAAAATCCGTCCCTCGGAGTCACCGTTTGTCATCACTCTGCAAGCCTTGTGATGTCAAACGGTGATCCGTGGGACAGATTTTTGATTCCATGCACACACTCACGATAGATCCTTATAAAATTCAGTGTGGGGAATCCACGCAACCATTTGATCATGAACAGGAAATTTGTTTATGAATACCCTCGATTCAAGGTAAGACTTTTGATAATATCTCTCGTTATATCTGGCAGATTTTATTTAAACAAAGTGCAAAAAAGAACCCAATTGCGCTCTTTAAAATCTGTTATCGAGAATATTGGGTCTGATCTGGTTCTTGAGATCATTCAAAAACATTTTTTTCTCAGCATTTTGGCTTCAGAGATCATATCCACGAATTTGGGCAAAAATCTCTCTTGCACGTATTTTATTAGGATATAAGTCATTGCAGTTCTGGCAACATGACCTAATACCTTACCAAAAACAATATCTGTCAAATTTTTTGATTATAAAAGTCCAATTTTAATCATTTGCCGTCTTTGTTAGAAAGATCAATAATCAGGTTGAAATGAGATGGTCATATCGACGGAGAGAAAATGATCATAAACACAAAATGTAATAAATACCATTTCATAAAATTAAGGATAGTATTACAGATTTATACATCATCCTTTTAAAACACAAACGATCTTGTTAAACGATGTAATCTGCCACAAACCTGATCAAAATGGGATATAAAATGCAAAATCTAAAAATTAAAATCTGACTTCTATTTAGCCTATGGAATGGCCATTTTTTATATTTAATTAACTTCCAGTAAACCCACCCCAACCAATAATTTCAGTGTGTAACCTATACATCCCCCCATTCACTATTTACAATAGAAGAATCAGTAAAAATGCACACCAAGTTAAATGAGTAATAGACAACTTGTAATTATGTGTATGTACTATTTAATTTGGGTGTGTGACGTCACTCAGCCTAACATAGCTGCTCTCCATAGCTTTCAATTATCTACTTTAAAACATCTGTAACTCACTTAGTTTGCATTCCATTTTGATTGGGTTTGTGGCAGACAACACGGTTTGATAATGGGTTGCATTTCAGATTGACCTGCTTTCAATCTTGTTGTCCCCTTTAATGTGAGCCGTGACATGAGATTTCCAACAATGTGGTATGTGTGACCAGCAAAGGCTCAGACCAGCCTGCGCATACGCGCAGACTGATCAGAGCCTTTGCTAGTCGCTTAAATATTATATGAGTGTTAAGCTACTGACCCAACATAGTTTGAGGTTTCTAAGCTTAAAAAAGGCTGCACAGGCTCGTCTGAGTCCACACTTGTCAAAATGTCACATTGTTAGAAATCACGTGTCACGGCTCATGTATTTCATGAAATGGGCCAGGCAGTGCTATATTAATTGCATTTCGTGTTCATGATAATTTTCGCTTCGTAGATATGATCATCGCATTTCATACCGTGTACTTGATCATTTCTAACAAAGATGGCAAATGATAAAAACGGGACATTTATAAGCAAATTTTGACAGATATTGTCTTGGTAACGTGTTAGGTCACGTTGCCAGCAAGACAGTAACATTAGTGCAAGAGATTTTTGTCCAAATTCAAGAATATGATATAGGAAGCCTAAAAGCCGAGGAAAATTTGTTTTTGAATGATCTCAAGAGCCAGATCAGACCCAAAATTCTGGATAAAACTGCTTAAAGAGCTCAATCAGGGTTCTTCATCGCAATTTATTTGCATAACATCCGTTGGGCATAATGAGAGATAATAAGAAAAGACTTAACTTGAATCGAATGTTTTTCATAAACAAATTTCGTGTTCCTGTTCAAATGGTCACGTGGATTCCCCACACTATAACTTTCCAGCATATGAGATGTTGGTACTTATCACATCATCAAGCAACGTAGACTCAGAAGAGTCAATACTGTATATTCGGAAATTTTCGAGAGGGTTTTAATTTCGCTAAACTTAGCATATGCCAAGTTCGTGAATATAAAATCCTCGCGAAATGTCGAAATCAATCTGTCGATTGCTGATGTTGGTAAATCACGCCCTAGTCGCGATTTTTAGCGGGGTAAATATGCCTTTTCATGCTATTCGGGAAAATAAATTTCTCGCGAAAATTTCCGAATTTACAGTAGCCCACTCTGTTAGTTGTTTCCTTCATTACTTTGTCAGCGCTTCTATGTCTTTAAGCGTTTCGACAATTAGACTTGCAAAGAAACTGACAGCAATGTTTAAACATATTCAAGAAGGCAATACGCAAGGGTCTCAGGCGCACAGCGTAAATGATTGGATTGAACGCACTGTTCAACATCAAGGTAAACAATGCAATGACGCCAACAGCCGCTGGTACATTCAAGTCTGGATCATATACACGTATGGCCATCAGAACAATATAAGGTAGGTTAGATATGTTAATGAGAAGAAGAAGAACACCGATGGTAGCGATCACCTTGTTCATGCGAACGGTTCTGTTTGCTAGTTCAGCTGGTTTCCTCTTGACACTAGCTCTAGTGTTGATATTCGTTGTGGGAACTGTCAGCTGGTTTCCATGCTCATTGTCTGAACCGTGTTTTACATTCAAACTTAAAACTCTAGTCTCCTTCTCCGATGCTGTAGATCTTTCATTTGTATCAGATTGAAATAAAGATTCAAGTCCGTGTTTCAACGTTTCCTTTGAATTTTGGACATTGTTGCCTGGTTTAGCACTAGCCTCCCTTAGTTTTCCATTTTCACGTTCCTGTTGATGATTTGTGTTGTAATACTGTAGTGTATCATGATCACCTGATACTGAGCCTTCAACTACCATCATCCTTGCTTCACTTTCCGTTCCACCATATGGTAAAACTTTGACCAGATTACTTTTTATCGTGTCCATTGTAGTTGAAGGAGTTTCACTCTCTGATTTCTTACTTGGGTTATCTGACCGTATGCAAGAAGTATGACACACATGTTCACTAGATAATTTGTCTTCTGTTGTATTCATGGCTAGATTGTTTCTTCTTTTAGAGTTCCCTGTAGGTTTAGAGTCACTATTCTCGTTTGTAGATAAAGCTGACAAGGGCGTAGTAGGGTGAATAAAGTTGCGCACTCGTCTCAGTTTTACTGAGAGTATACCATATAGAACTGTTGTGGTCAGCGTTGGTAAGGTGAGCACGTGTAGCATGTATAAATCCACTTCTCGTACATACGTAACAAATAAAAAATTCCACTGACAATATTTTAGTACCTGTTGGTTTTCCGACCACAGAATCAGAGGAACTAGTACAACTGCTGATGATACAAACCAGATAATAAGCGTCTGGGCAACAATGATAGAGGCAGCAGGCTCTCGTTTGATAGACGTTTGTTTGATCGAATAGAATCTCGTCACACAGAACATCAGCACGTTAAGTGACGTCGCCGTTTGTGAGGCAAGACAGAGTCCCATGGCTACCAAGCATTCATAAATGTTTATGTTCGATTTCATGCTGGACATTAAGGCCATTAAAGTTGTGAGTCCAACCAAGAGGTCTATAATGGTGATACTTAGTATATTCTTGGAATGGGAGTACCAACTTTCACGTTTATTAATCCAAAAACATAGAACTAGTAAACCGTTGAGTATAACACACCATATAGAAATGATGAAACAGGCGCTACTGAAAATGATCACAGCAACATCCACGTTAGATTCGCCTGTGTCATTGTCAGAAATGTTTAAAGATGTGTTATCCATTGTCTTTTAAACAAAATGTGTTTACATCTGATTGTTAAGACACAAACCGATCTTTATCTTTTGTGATCGGGCAAATAATGAAGCCAACATTACCTTCAAAGCAATTTAATATGCAATATCTGCAGTCTTTTTTAAAATTTTTATCAAGAATAAATGAAGATAAAATTGCTTTCTTACTTATTTCTCAGACAACAACATCCGTCTTATTATACGCTATTCATATACTGTATATTATGAACTAAAGTGAAATGTAGACTAGTCTATAAAAGAACTTGTATACCTTTGATAAACTATATATCACTCATTCGTTGATTTGCTACAAAGCTAATTAAGTCTGTTAGTTATTGTGCAAATGACTATATTACGTTTCTCCTTCCAAGTTTCAAATGTAAATCAGAAAATGCCTGCTACAGCTGATCGGAAACTCATTATATAGAAAGCATTTGACTCCAGGTAAGATGTACATTTAAACAGAATGTATCTGTTTTCTTGATAAATAATATGTATTTTGTGTTAAAAAGAACGGTCTCGGTTTTTAGAAGTGCATACAACACATATTTTGGTCAAGTGACGATAAACAATATTCCGAAAATTATCCTCAGACATTTGACTTTAACTGGTGCAATGGTTATTTGATTTGTCTGCGGAGTGACAAAGGAAAAACGGACATACACAATTTATATATTAGATACATGTGTTTTCCAGCAGTATGTCAAATTCGAACGAAAAGACCGAGTTCAGACCATATACGATTTGTTTTTGGTATTTTATTTATACAAGAAAAAATATAACTCATTTTAAGCCTTAAAGCGTCAGACAAAACTGCATCTGAAAATATCGCATGCTTAAGCCATCTGTTGTACATATGTGATATTATAATTTATCAAATGAAGTATAGAGACTTACAGTGTGGACCCAGTTCAGACTGCTCCTTGAGGAGGAGTTCTGTTTGTCAAAATTGCTTCTAAATCATTTCACCAGACGACAAAACATAAGACATGTGTTTTAACGGTTAATGCACTAAGTTCCGATTTGACGTTGCGTTAATAAGGATTTACAGTAGTGTCTATTATAAAAACCCACAACACATTAGCAAACGAACTAAATTGGCCATTAATAACGGTATTTAATGCCTAACGCCATATTAGTTTTAAAAGATGTATATGAATGTGCTCGCACGTATGAATAAGCGGGATTTTCTAAAGATAATACGTTTCCTCTTGTGAAGGAAGGTGCCGCAGATGCAGAGATCAGAATTATTAATCATTTTGTTGTCTAGTAATCGTGGAACTGACATGTACATGTACATTATTATTCGCGCGATACTGTATTGATTGTAAACATGCAATTCAAGAGGGCCTACTTTCGTATTATAATGTGAAAAAACTGATTGCATCTTTTATTGATATTCCAATATTTAAGATAGAGGATCTTACATGAGTGCTCATTTTTTATATAGAATTTATTAAACGAGTTGAGGAAAAGAGATAAATTAGAGTCTTCTCGGGCATTTCATCTCTTTTTCGCAACGAGTTTAATAAATTCAATAATACAGGGACACGAATGTTAGATTCTTTTTATCATATGACATAAAAATTATTTTGAAACCATATTTTTTGCATGAAAACGTTAGGGTTTTGCCATACGCGTGACGTTAAAATCGGCAGTTCGTAGCGTTTCCCGAAAATCTGTAAGCCACTAGTGGTTTATCGATTTTATTGCATGTCGTTATTTCACTCCCAGACGCGAAGGTGCACAAAATGCAAAAGCATGCTGCAACAATAAGCAATTTAGTGTATGCATTGGGATCATCATTTTGGGAGAAGGATATCAAGCATTTATTTAGAAAATAGATTATTCAATAAAAATAATTGTGACCTAGCCGCGTACCGTGACTACTTTTGTGATGCACCACACATCTTCAGAAATTCCCAATTTTCTGTCTTGCAGTAGAGTTCCAGCAACCATTAATGCAATTGAAAGTAAAGAATGCTACATATAAACCCCGGCCATCCCCTTTATTCCAAACAAAATATATAAAGGGGCTTTAGATTCAATGAAGTCAATTAAAATTCCAATTTGCGCAACACAATGTCGAGCTCTGATGGTACTTTTTCACAAATACTAATTTTAAATTCATTATCAAAGGTAAAACACTCGTCCACTGCATACCTTTTACAGACTTTCGATGGAGGGATATGATTTAATACATATTAGGTACCACTTTTAACAGAAAACCCTTGATAGACACAGTTTACTGTATCAATTTAAAAAAAGAAAAGAAATTGTACCCATTTCATAGTTGGATTGTAATATGAACTCTGACCAGAGACAACATGATACTTTCATGTACGCCGTTTAGGTAGTTTGTAAATCATTACGCCTGAAAACTATGTTTGTGGCATTAATAAAACTTTATGAAAGGTCGGGCATTTAGTTTTCTGAGAATTTTTGGGTAATTAGCCTGTTGTAACATGTGCTGCAATACTGTTTGCAAAGTGTTGTAAAATAAACTGTTTTAGTGGAAAACTTTTGAATAGGAATTTTACACTCACATGGGGAGATATTTGAATTATAGAAAGAGTGAGTATGATCAGGAAATGCCATAATCACACACTGCAGACAAACACTATTAGCAACTTTATCATAGAAATTTAGAGTTAAGCTTGCAATTTACATACACAATTCTTACTGTTCTGTACGCTCTATTATCAGCAACACGGCCTTGACATTTTAAATTATTAGTTTATTATTACTAAACGTTGGGAATTGATAAAAATGCTAATAAATTGTTTTTTTTTAACTTTCACTTTGAAACAGGAAGTGTGCTGCACACTTGAAATTTCCATCGTCAAAAATGGACTAATCATGTTCTATTGTTCAATTACATTTGGCCTACAGTGTTCAGATAAAACAAAGTGCATTTAACCGTTTAAGCAATTTCAAAAATCTCGAAAAATGCAAATTTTCTAAAAATGCGTAAAAAATCCACTCTAAGCAAAATTTCACTTTTTTGGTGTTTTTTAAATTGTCTACACCCGCACTTCAATTCGATAAGAACTACACTCAAACGATTTTTTCATTTTAACCCAAAACCTTCGAAGCGAAAACTGCTCCAAAAGATTTTCAACTTTGCCCATTGAAAAGCACATATTTTGCGAAAAATTCATTCATTTTTATTAGCGCTTGGTCAGAAATAATGAGTTTGAAAAGTGACCAATTAGAACTTGGTTTCAGTTTACATGTATTGACGCTTTTTGTCACTTTCCCATTGGTATCCTGGGTCAGGTGTGGTACATGAATTTATCGATTCCTGATCTTTGCACTGTTACTTACTTTTATAATTTTGTTCTATCGTGATAATATTTTGTCGTTTGTAAAACATGCATTCATATTTTTTTAGCTACCAGTCTGATTATTGTATTTAGTTGCGCCTGTTAGAAAGCATATTTAAAGTACATTTTCGTTACATAGAAAAATTCAGAAGCACAGTCAGTATTTTCAATTTATTTTTAATCTTGAGTCTGTAATGCTTAACTGACAGGAGCGCAGTGGTTCAGTGGTAGAGTGCTTGTCTCGAGATCGAGGGGTTGTGGGCTCGAGTATCATTGATGTAATTGCGTTGTGTACTTGAGCAAAACACTAATCATTGCTTAATACTGGTTCAACCCATGAAGAACCGTCTCGACATAACTGAAAATTTGTCAAATGGAACGTAAAGAAACAAATATGCTAATATACGCAAATTTATGGTAGCAATAAAAAGCATACTGTACCTCTGACGAAGAAGTCCTTACCCTGCTTTCTCGATATTTTGCGATAAAAAATCTTAAATTAGCAAGTTTTCTACCCAATAAGACTTACAAGAAAATCGTCGCTAGTCGTTCAAGAAATTCGTTTAGTCTGACAATCGAATAGGACGAAGGTGTGCAATTCAGGAGGCAATACTAGTTGGTTAAAGTAATGCTTCGATTTCATTCAGCTTTTGGGCATCACAAGATAAAGATAAAGCCATTGTTTTATGTTGGTTTTAACATAAATAATATCACAGATCGGGTCTTTAGCCGCAATTCGCCTTGTTGATCGGCAGAAAATAAAGCAAAACATGTGATTGAGGAGGAATATTAGCATTTGACAATGCTACAGGGGAATTATCTTCAATTCTCTCCACGATACTGAAAGTAAGTAAGGGTGCAAAGATCAGGAATCAATACAATCAAGTACCACACCTAACCCAGGATACCAATGGGAAAGTGACATATTCACAGTAAGACACCACAAACGAGAGCCAAGAGGCCAGCCATTTCCCAGCAGGTGACCACAAAGCACATATAAACAGACGCGCACAAAGACATAGCAAACACAAGACAGAAAAAAACATAAAAGATCCACAAAAGAAGTACCGCCTTGGAACGGTCAGTAAAATATTTTACTGGAGGACTTAAACAGTTTCAAAGCGCCAACCTCACCCTTGATTCTGATGTGGACCAGGACACATTTGGGAAAGTGACAAAAAAAGACACACACGACAACCAAGAGGTCAGCCCTTTCCCAGCAGGTGACCACAAGGCTACTAAGAACCACATGAAATACATATCCAACAAAAACGATCCACAAAAGAAGCACCGCCTTGGAACGGTCAGTAAAAATACTTTTACTGGAGGGCTTAAACCGGTTTAACGGCTCCAACATCATCCTTAATTCAGATGAGGATCAAGACACATAGATATTTGGTTTGCATGAAAGACCCCCAACTTATCAATGCATCATTGACACAACAGTAAATAAAACTGAATACCTGAGCAAAAGAAATCCAACAGGTAAACCCCGGTGGGCCCGACAAACAGCCAAAGCATCAGGCCCCTACCATCTCATCAATAGATAAGTCTTTAAGTCGGATCCATCATAGAGTCTGAAGTCCGACCCACCGGCGTGCAATTAAAGAGGAAAGCAAAGTTGCCAACCGTGATTGGGTTGACCACCAAGCATGCAGTCTGTTGCAATACATTAATGCTATAGCCAATCTTTTTATAATGGGAAATTATTTTAATGAGCCAACAATCTTCTTCAATTTATACACCAAGTCACCATAGAAATCAGGTTCCGAAAGTCCTTGGCACAAAAGAGATTTAAGTCCAACTTGGAATTTAGAAATCAAATCATAGTATCGTCTATAAAATTTAGAAAAGGATTTGCGAAGTTTATGATATGGATAGCCTTGTTTAAAAAATTTCTGAGTTATCAATTTATTGCGAGTGTTGAAGTCAGCAACATAGCTAGATGCTCTAGCAAAACGAATGAGTTGAGAGATATAGACTCTATAGGATGTAGGGCGAGGAACATCACCATCTAAAAATGGAAAATTGACAATTTCAAAATCAAATTCGTCACGTTTATCATAAATTTTGGTCGAAACAATATCATTAGAAATAGATAAATGCAAGTCTAAAAATGCGGCTTCAGTATCAGAGGTATTGGCTTTATTCAGTTGGAGCTCTGAAGGGTATATTTGACTTACCATATTGTCAAAATAAACATTATTAATGTTTAAAATATCGTCTAAATATCTGGATGTAGTGTTAAACGCATCAATAACATCAGCCTGATTACCATCAGAGAGAGACATCATAAAGTTCCTCTCATAACAAAACAAGAATAAATTTGCAGCAGGGGAGCACAATTAGTGCCCATAGGAATCCCAAATACTTGTCTATACAGCTTGGTGCCAAATCGAATAAAAATGTTGTCCAACAAAAAGGTCAGCTCATCACATACATTTTGACATGACCATGCATGAAATTTTTAGGTTTTTCTGAAGTAAAAATGCATTTTTGTCATTACATGCAAGGTAAGGAGAGCCTTCTCTCTGGAAGGTTCTTTCAATAAGATAAATAACTTTATCTTTAATTAAATTATGAGGTTAAGTAGTGTAAAGAGTAGAAAAATCATAAGTAGACGAACTGGTCGCATTGAAATCTCTAGCTTTAAGTTTATCTAAAATTTCACCTGAATTTTTAATAGACCAAAATAGGTTTTTACCAGATCTCTCATATACCTTTTCACAATACTTGATAACATGTTTTTTAACAGCTGTTAGATACGAGGTTAACAATTTAGAAAGTTCTGTTGTCGTACAAGAACTAGAATTAGCAATAAATCTAGCTTTATAGGGTTTTATGGAGTTTAGGTAACCAGTACAACGTAGGGACTTTGTCTTTATTTTCTTTAGCTTTGACACCGAAATGTAGGGCTGTATGACAACCATGCCCATCGACAATCACCCTCTCACTCAAAGAAAGTTGCAGTTTATAGGCATTAGTGTCAACAAACTCACGCTTAAGAGTATTAATATAATACAATCGTCAAACAACTACAACATTGTGAACCGCATTTAGGACCCAGACCTGTAAATGTTTTTCCATAGACCTCCATTATAGCTTTTAAGTAAGCTGTGGTTCTCATAACTCTTAAATCACAATAAGGCTGCCACAGAATTACAGATGGGACCTAGTTCAATCAATAAACAAGAAGAGATACCCTGATGACCGCCATGTTTTACCGCTTTTTGGCCCCTGAAGGTGGGTACCCTACATGCGAAGAACATTTCATTGAAAAAACAATATAAAAAATACAAGGTGTTTTTTCTAAGCCACAACAGTAAACTAAATCAACAAAAGAGTGAGATGTTGTTTCAAAAAGTGCAGCAAATATATATACCCGTCTAATAAATATGATTTCTCCCCCCCCATATATTTATTATTGACCAATTACGAAACACTTTACAACTTACATATTGTGCTGAGTTTCCATCCACCTTTTGAGCCAATCACTGCCCTTTTTACAATTACAGGTCTATGGCCTTTAATGGACTTACTACCTGCTGGTGGCCGTGTCGCCTAACAACTTGTTTACGTTGAGCTAATGATTTTAATATGTACAGTCAACTGCAGCTTCTGATCTTATACACTGTTGCAGAATCAGACCAGATGCCACAGAATACGGCGTGTGACCATGTTTTCTTACAGAATGTGCTTTTATTTGAACGAAATATACTCAAACAAAAAACAAACGTCCGATTTTCATGGTACTGTATCTTTCGATCAAGTTAAGATGTCACAACAAAAATAAAACCAAAAAGTTTATCAAACGTCGGACACACAAAAATCGGCAATTATTTGATTTTATCTTTTTAACTTGAAGAGTTATTGAACCTAATGTGCACACAGCCTTTTCCATCATAATCAGGAAGTTAGTCATCAAAACGTAACACATTTTACGTTAAATGGCAGCCAGAAACGTCCGACGATGAAAAAACATCTTAAATTCCCAAGTCTGCTTATTGAACGAGAGAAATTGCAGTACAAAACCTTTAATTTACAAAATTGACTGAAATTACCTCCCTTTGAATAAAACAAATAACAATTTAAGAACTCCCGAATCTCCTTAACCTAACATTATTTTGAGACCGTTTTGGTTTTAATTCGCTGTGTTTGTTTATGACAGCAATTGCGCAAAAAAGAACAACAAAAACTATGGCTGATGTTGGGCATCAAAGGCTTACTAAATCTGTGTTTATACCCCACCCCTTACTTCAAAATCCTCAGAAAATTTCCATTAACAATTGTTTTGATGCTGATTAGTCTTAATTAATGTCGAAATGCTTGTGATGACGAAAAAAAAATTGTCCGATTCTGTTGATTATCAAAATGCTGGACCAAAATGAATTTTCTCAGTGTTTTCACGCACGCTTGTGATCGATGTTTTGTGACGTCAGAGTATGTTACAGATTAATGGATGTGGTCGTAAAAGTAATGCATACAGCTAGCAACCATAACATCTCACTATAGAGTTTGCTCAGTGATGTTTAAATGTGCTTAAAATTGGGATTATGGCGGACACGCAAGCTATTGATGTTGTGACTTTTGATTTTAAGGGTGCTCGTGTTCGCTACTTTGTCAGCGGTTCTATTGATTTTCAAATGAATTTCTCTTAGGTGCAGAACGTTTCTGAATGATCACAGTTGGTCATGTGAAAATTTGAATGAAATGCGTTCATACATTTGGAACTGGCAGACATAAACGTCAAGCGGACATAACTTTATTGTTTGAGTATAGTTACATGTAATTATAACCTAACAAGTTCAAAATGTATTCGACGTCCAATTGAAAAGGGCGGGACATAATAAGCATAAATGGGTTAATAAATTTAAGAATAATAGTTATTTGAGTTTATAATGTAGATCTTCTATGTACACGTACCCAAGGCCGTCGTCGCCGGTCCGGCAGGGCGGCGAGCGCCGGACCACTTTTTGGGCCGAGTATGCTTTCCGCCGTGTCCCTTTTTTCTCGTTTCCGCTTATTTTACATTTTACTTCTGATTTTATTCAATCTGCCACAATTTTTTTGATGCAGTTATCAATAACGCTCGTTGCACGTGTCATCAATAGACCGACCTACCCAAGGTGTGAAAACATTGAAAAATTATTATGACACCCTCTTGATTAATTTCATAATCGGACGGCCTTAACTGCCTTAACTTATGGAGCGTGTCGAGAGAAAACCGAACGTAGCTGCATGCGAACAGCAAAGGTGCAGACCAGCCTACGCATCCGCATAGTCTGATCAGCAGCTTTGTTGTTCGCTCCCAGGAAAGTTTTATTGATAAACTTGCTCCCCGCAAAATTTCAGCATTCGAGCTTATCTCTGTAACTGAGTAGGTTGGTTTGAGTATTGCATGGTCGGAAAGCCTGAAAACAGGTCTTCTCGTTGAGGTCCAGATAATTTCTATGGCCCAGTTTCATTTCCCTCGAATTGACAATTTTTTTTTTTTTCTTATAATTTATAAGTCGAGCGACACGTTTTGACTTGACATATATTTGAGCATCGTGAGCCTGTGTTGTTACAATGCATTCCGTTACGGATATACATGTCCCGCCTGTTCCAATTCAGCCCAAGACTTTTCGGTTCCCCCAACGTGCATTCGACTTTAAGAAGCCTGAGCATAGAAGTGTTTAGCCGTCGTGGTTCGGCAGTAGGCCCTGGCTCCATTACGATGAAGACAACGATCTCATGTTATGCCTACCGAAGCAAAAATCTAGATGAAGCTGCAGGCTTCATCTAACGGGTGTTCTAATTGAAAAGACGCTAGACTAAGTGTATATCTTTTCGAAAACACGACTCTTTGATTTACCACCAAGGATCACAGTGCTAAAAGTACTTTGCCATAATCTGCGGGTACATAGATTAAAATGTCAAAGAAACATGCTGAAGAAAAAAGTAAAATAACTTGTGACTGCCTAAAATCCGGTCCCAAACGCGTTAAACCCCATTAAAAACGCACATAGAAGCGCTCAAAATTCAAAATTTTTCTCGGGGGAGACCCCCCAAACCCCCCTTACGAGAGGGAGAATAATCCCCCTCTCGTGCTGTCCCCCTCTCGTGCTTCCTCCGCCGGACCACTTTTAAATACGCGGCGACGGCCCTGCGTACCTTTTAAAAAGCAAACGTTATGGGCCACATTGAGGCCTGCTAAAATAATTTACCAGCCACAAACCAACAACGAAAATGTATTGACTGATTGATAAAAACAGCTTTTTACTCTTTGTCACATGGTGCAGAAAATCCCAACCGCCCGAGATGAGAATCGAACCTGCACGGCTGGATATCTGAAAAGGCTGCACTCTACAATGTCTCTGTAAAGGCAGTAGAAGTGTCTTACATTTGTATATACATGCACATATCCGATCCGTCCCTGAACACACTGGTATATGTATACGTCGATTTGGTGGTATTTACGCGTATTGCCGGCACCTTAAAGACCGAAAGTGGTAGATATTGGCGTTAATACTATGTAGAAAAACATGCCATATGCCTAAAGGACTATAGAATTTGATCATTTTTAAGTATTCAGTATGTGCATGGCGATTTATGTAAGCATTTAGGAATTGATTCGAGTACCGATCATCCAGATCGGTACTCGAATCTATTCCTAAATGCTTACATAAATCGCCATCTGCATGCCGAATACTTAAAAATGATCTAATTCTATAGTCCTTTAAGCATATGGCATGTTTGTCAACATAGTATTAACGCCAATATCTACCACTTCCGGTCTTTAAGGTACCGGCAATACGTGTAAATACCACCAAATCGACGTATACATATACCAGTGTGCTGAATCTACTCGGAACCATGATACATATCCGGGACATTTCAATATTGATGCCCCAAATTCAAGCCGTGGACCCAACAAACATGTACTGCTCAGGGTGTAGACAAATCCCAATCGCCCGATTTGGGACTCGAGCATGCCGCTGGGTCTCAAGGAAACACTCTACCGCGTCTCTGTAAAAGTCAGCTTCTACCTCAAGCAGAGGTCCGGACCGGAAATGTACCTATCCTTACTTCATACATTCCCCGTGACATCTTTTACTTTTAATTCTAACATACATGAATAATTTATATTCTGTCTTGAATGATTTGAAGAGCAATATAAAATAACTAAAGGCTATTTGATTGCATCTCTCCCCAGGGGAAGTAAATCCAAACATTTGATGATTAAACTTTACAAGCAGTGAGAGCAGTTGATGTGACAGTTTGGTTGTTTACGTCTTTAACAGTCTTTGGTATAGCCAAGGGAGCAAGAAATACCCGATTTAGCCTTCATTATTGTATTGATAAGTACGCTTTCTAATTTAAACCGTGTAAGAGACTGTTGGATTAAAACGACAGACTATGACGTCGCATAATTCTGCGCATTAAAATCGACAGACCACTTGTGGGCTATTATGCAACGATGTGCATAACAACGTTGCGAGAAAGCGATGAAATGCTCGACAGGCCTTGCATTTAATCTTTTCCTTTCAACTCGTTTAATAAATTCAATAAAACATAAGCACTCATGTAAGATCCTCTCTGAACTGTGACTTGATTATGTGCTTAGACCAGGCCGCGAGGTTATAAAACTTTTTTTTTATACTCAACTCAGCTGAATACGAAATCTATCCTGCACATAAATGTTCAAATGCCAATAATTGTTGGCATTTTGACATTTATTAGCATGATAAATACAATATCTCAGAGACTTAAAGCAAGAAACATCTTTATTTGTCGGTACTATGGTTTTTATGAGCAGTTGAAATTTCTTGCTCATTTGAGTTGAGTATGAAAAAAGTTTTATACTCGTAATCTCGGGGCCTGGTTTTGTTATATAGTAGGTGTGTCCTTTGTAGTTTGGCAATATGCTCACTGAGAGAGAGAGAGAGAGAGAGAGAGAGAGAGAGAGAGAGAAAGAGACAGAGACAGACATAGATACAGAGAGAGAGAGAGAGAGAGAGAGGAATACAGAGATACAGAGAGAGAAACAGAGACAGAGATACAGAGAGAGAGAGAGAGAGATAGAGAGAAAGAGACAGAGACAGACATAGATACAGAGAGAGAGAGAGAGAGAGAGAGAGAGAGAGAGGAATACAGAGATACAGAGAGAGAAACAGAGACAGAGATACAGAGAGAGAGAGAGAGAGAGAGAGATCTGCGCGGATCCAGAAAGTTTTGTCAGAGGGGGTCCAACTTTTTTTAGTTCTCCCCTCATAGTACCATTATTAGCGTGCTACCATCGGCCCTCCAGCGAAACACCATTTAATTTTTTGTGATTTTCCAGGGGGGGGGGGGGGGGTTCAAACCACAATACCCTGTATATAGAATTATCTATGCACAAATGTACAAATTTCTCGTAGAAAATTAATGTAATAATTAGTACTTTTTTATCTTGGGGAAATAGCTAATACTAATTATAAGTCAAACAAAGAACTAGACTCTTTTTCTTCTTTTAATATAAAATAGATTTTCCGTTGAATGAATAGAGTTAATAATTTAATATATAACAATTTAAGATGGTAAAAGTCCAAAATAATAATGCAATAGATGTAACTTTCTCTCAACTGAATAAACTGAACAACTCACTCTTCCTCCCGCAGACAAGCCCTTTTTGATGCCAGTTCCTTTCCATATAAGGCTACTATGTTTCCTGTCAGATAGCTCTGACAGGAGTCTAGAGCCCTGAGAACTGGGTGTGTATAGTAGCAATGCCAAATATGGCTCTGGGATTTCCTGTGGAACTCCCTTGTCTGACAGAGAGAGAGAGGTCATAGATCAGATTATTTGATAAGACAACAGGAAACATGAATGGGGAGTGCTGTGGCTCCAGAGAAGAGGGCCAGGCAAATGATATACCAGCTATATTGGTAGTGGTATATTACATCCGCCCCCTTAAAAAAATGAGACCGCAGGTCATAATTTCTGCCTGAATTTAAATTTAACACAATAAAATATGTATGTTTGCTGTGCGATTTAACTCTGCAAACCAAACCGTACAGAAAACCAATCAAATGAGGTGCAACTAATCAATGCATTAATTTCTTCAATACATTAAAAAGCTGCATATGCAAATAAAATATATAATGAAATTAAACACAGAACTGGCCATTTATAAAACAAAACACATATGTATACCGGCATAATGAAAATTTTGCATATTTTTAACTATATGCACCTGTCAATTCCAAAGAACACAATGTCACAGATAAGCAATCGCTAATCTGACGCTTTTTGCAAACACAAATAATATATTGTGCGAGTCTATGCAATGCTTTTAAATGTATTCAATGTACAAAAATATAAACTGTAAACTGTAGTAACAACAATTCTCCATCTGCACAATTATTCCCAAGAGTTCCTAGCTAATCTATAAATAGCTTGACTCATTGACTCTAGCTTTACACAAATTATAGTAAAAGTGACCTTGAACATGGCGGGGTTAGCCATGCTTACAAATGGGCAAAATTTGCACATGGAAAAGCAAACAATTTTGATAATTATTCTAAGTTAATTATCACTGGAGGGGGTTTCTTATGGATTGAATTTCTAGCTTGTTGATTTAGACTAGACAATGGAATCCAAAACGCATTATCTGCCGGTTCCCCTTTTAACTGAACTAGATACTCTGTACTGTTTTTACAAGGCCGCTGCCCGAGAAAACGTTTGATTTTATAATAACCCTTATTATCTCTGAATCCCTCATCAGAGGAAATAACGGTATCTAAGTTCAAATTTATCCCAAAACGGTCTGGGGCATTACGCTGTCGCGTAGAACGTCTGAGATCAGGAACAGTGTACTCTACCGTCTGTTCGTCTGTCTGCACTTCTGCCTCCGCAGTAGCATGTTGGTCATGTATCTGTGCAGACTGGTCATTAGTGGGTCTGTCAGTCTGAGGACCTTGTTCATGGGTCACAACCTTACTCATGAAGTATGGTGTAGGGTTGGGTTCTCTGACATATGCCATTTTTAGGCGATCAATGTATACAGGCGTTTTTAAACAAATGTTTGTATCAGGATTACGCAAAAGGACCAAGTGTGGACTTGTAATTTTCTCAATCACAAAAGGACCAGTAAACTTGTTTTTGAACTTTTGCCCTGCCCCTGTAACTTCAATAAGAAAGTAGACGTAATCGCCTGGGCTCACTTGCAAAGGATTGATGTTTTCATTTGCGCGATCCAACATGCTTTGTTGAGCTTTTATGACATTGTTTCTCACTTCTGTACGAATTATGCTCAATTTTTCTGCGTGTCGTCGTACGTAACTGCGTGCATCAACTGGTATTGAGTCAAAATCGGGTGGTTTCGTACCTGCAAGTGGGAAATGAGGACGGTAACCATACACAATTTCGTGAGGGGAGTACCCTGTAGCTTTATGTACTGACTGATTGATAGAAATTGTTATGCTGGACAACATGTCAGCCCAATTGTTGCATCGACTATTTACATAAGGTGTAAGCCTCTCAGCCAAAGTTTTATGCACACGTTCACACATACCAAGACAATGATGTGCAAATGCTGGTGTAAACTCCTGTTGAATATGGAGCTGACGACATATCTCTTTCATGCATTTAGAAGTGAACTCACTTCCTAAATCTGAAATCAGAGTCTTGCACACACCGTATTTGGTGAATAGCTGTGTAAGCGCCGATGCGACAGTCAATGTATCTTTGTTAGCTATGGGTATTGTAACTAAATACCTGCTGAACATATCTAAACATGTAAGAACATATGAGTAACCTTGACCCGGTGTAGCTGGTAAGTTACCATACAAATCTATCTGCCAAACCTCAAATGGTCGTCCTGGCTGTGTATATGCAGTGACACCTGACTTAGCGTGGACTTTTGTTTGCTTGCGCTGTTGACAGTCTGAGCATGATCGCACATAATCAGTTATGATAGGGCCCATTCTTTGAAAGAAATAATGCTCTTTTATCCTGTCAATTGTATCAGCAATTCCTGCGTGTCCAGACATGGGTGTGTTATGGTACAGCTGAATCACGGTTTTGATCATAGTATCTGGTAGTACTAGCTGATAGTGATCAAGCTGTTTGGTTCGCTTTGCTTTCTGCACCCGAGAACGCCAAAGCAAACCATCAATTAACACATAATCATTAGATTCTAATAAAATGCGCCTAGCTTGTTTCTGGCTTCTGGGCAGAATGTTAGAATCCAAGTAACTGATAAGCCTATGTAGTTCAGGGTCATTTCTTTGTAATTCTTTGGTTTTGTCAGCACTGAAATCAAACTTTGTATACAATTCTAACTTTTTCACATAATCTTCAAGAAAACTTGATTGTGAACTATCAGCCTCTGTTGAAGTGCTTATATCAGTAGAATCGCTAACCGTCTGATCAGTCTCTACACTGACAGTGCTTATTTGAGGTGGTAAGTGTTGTTTCTTGCGTTTACCCCTTTTTAACCTATGCCTTGTCTGCCCTTGTGTAATAGGTGGTGCCTCTGTCATGTCTGTGTCAGCATCATAGCTAGTATCATGTTTCAAAATAAGGTCAGACTCCTGCTGTTGAGAGACTTTGTTTGTTTGAAGTAATTGCTGAAGTGTACACCCATTTGGAAAAGTTATTTCTCCTGTGTGTTCAGGGACAAATGGAAAAAATGGATCTTTTTCCTCAGGACTAGAAAAAGATTTGTCCTCTTGGATATTGCATCTGGAAAGTGCATCAGGTACAACCATATCCTCACATTTCTTATATTTGATTTCAAAATTAAACTGCTGTAAAATTGCTAGCCAACGTTCGTATATAGCACCCTTCAAGCTTTTCTGAAAAAGTGGTTTTAAACTTTGGTGGTCACATTCTAAAATGAATTTCCGCCCTCTAACGTATGAGGCAAAGTCAATAATACTCGTTACCATTCCTAGCAATTCTAATTTAGTGGGCCCATATGATAATTG